>OY728164.1:326625470-327875470 GCA_963277665.1 Viscum album
GAGGTTGTTATGATCCCTATATATGTAATAGTTATATTAATATAGATAATGATACTAAATATTCAATTTAAATTTTATTACCGTAAATTATAGATCATTTTTTGGGTATTACTATTCATGGATTATTTGTTGGTGGGGGTCATAGGCTATCACTTTTTATTTTTTGAAAAGTACACAACTGAAGACCTTCATGGATGCATTACTATACAACAGTAATAAATCCCCAATTATGGGTAATATGATAAAAATTGTACGGATTAGACACTAATTTGACTCATTTTTTCCACTTTATATTTATCCATGTGGACAAATTTCATTCTATTTTGAGTTATCATGGTCAGTGGTCTTGAAAACCGTGAGAAGTTTTACACAAATCAGACATAGTGAATAGTTAATCTAATGAAACTAAATATCTCTATCATATTTATTTGTTTAGGGAAGGTTTCAATTTCCTCTATCATTAATGGAACCATACATATACATTTCCATTTATTGGTAATAACATCCCCCGGTAATGTTTCTTACTCTATCCAAATGATTAACTCATTATAATTTTTATAAAACTTATCTATTCCTAAGGTAGTCAACAATGATTTAAAATTCTACATCAGTTTCTCATATCATTCAGAGTAGATAAATATATTTTCCATAATGTCTACAATAATAGATGGAGGTGTTTCATAAAGGCATTATAAAGTATTTCTCTAAATATATTTAGAGAATTGGTTTGTCCAAATGGAATTACTATATGCTTATAGTGAAAACCCTTATATAAAAAAAATAATGGATATAACCTTTTCTCTACCATCCCTTGATAATATCCTAACTGAATATCCATATTAGGGATGTAACAAGAAATATATATTTGATCAAAAAAGACATCAACCCAATATAAAGAAAACATTATCTTCATTATGATCTTATTGAGATCAAGACAATCAAGACATAGGCTCATGGACCCATACATATTCTTAACATATAAGACTTTTTCACCACAAGCTTAAGAATGTGGCTATATACACCCATTTTCATGATTCTACAACTGTTTATACTTTGTCTCTTTAAATTAAATAGTGGCCATTATCTATAAAGGATTTGATAATGAAAATGTTCCTTGTACATGATCGATTGAAAAATTAACCTCACAATATAGAGGAATACAATTATATTTTTCAAAATAAACATAATCATACTCCCTTATATTTATAATTTCATCATGGATGGTATTTCCATTATCTCAATAATTTGGTCCAAATAAAATATCTCATAAGCAAATAATATCCACTGATGAGATGGTGATTTGAAAATATATTCAATATCCACTTTGAACATGTTTTAAATAAGAAGGAAATTTTTGATAGAATGTATACTTTTATTATCTAAAAAATATATGTTATCACTGAACAAGGAAATCGTATCCATACAATGAATAAAATCATATTCGATGAAAGGGAGAATCATAATAATATCTAGGAAAATTATTTAGAAAATATTTCTAGTGGATAGTCATATGTTTGGTATGTAATTGTTTCCCCATTTTTCATACTCATATACACCTTCAATTATATGTTTTGTGGTGGTGTTGATGTAGTTCTAAAACACTGTTATGATATTAAATAATGTGTAGAACCAAAATTAAATAGATTATTCAATATTCTTGAATGAATGACCACTATCCCTATAACGATGTCATTTCTAGGATCTAGCTCAACAGTTATGATGGAATGATCCCTCCCATGTTCTATAGGACTTATTAGTTTTAATAATTAGTTATCAATGACATCCCCTTGCATAGTGAACAGATTTAAATAGTGTATTTGTTTCTTTTAGTTCAATCATTGGAAGTAAACTAAGGGTTTAATGGAGTATTACTTTCTTACATTGGAAAATTTCACTTATTGACATTCACATGATGGGTTACCATCCTTCCGAGTACAAAAATTTTCCATTATGATTTAACATATTTTTTATATACTTATACCCAAATTTTGAAAAGTGGGGTGTTGAATGTTTTTCTACTATTAGATTTTTTCATCGCTTCCCCAGAATTAACATCCATTATTCACATTCTATCCCAAACACTATGAGACCCTTCATGATTTCTGATATCGATTTCAACTTCAATAGAACATCCAAAAAAATTCCCATTGGTTTCATAGTATCAAATATTCAAATATTACGATTGAATTACATTTATCCCAAGATAAAGTGGCCATATTTAGTTTTAGTTTGAATGAAAATTTCTTATGTTCTTGTGGAAATTATATTGATGTTCATCTTATATTCCTTAATGAATTTATAATATTATTACTTAAGGATTATTAAATATATCTTCATTATATTTTATAGTGTGTGAGTAAAATAATTATGAAAATAATATTTGGAATTATTTCCACTCCATTACATCAATATCTTCTCCATGGGTTGTATATTTGATCAATGTCCACCATTGATAAAATTGTCCCTCCACATGATAAATACCCATCATGACATTCAATTCATCAGTTCATTAATTTGAAGATAAGTCCTTTTCATTGTATGTTACCATCACATTCAGAACCATCTCACACTATAAACTATAACTGGACTAGTTGGGAATAATTCCTTAAGAGTGATGTATGATATGATAGATGATACATACTTATAGTGATCGCCTTCAGTGTCAAAGATGATGTTTTTCCCCCATATCAATGTATGAAAACTGTGAAAATAACAAAAATAATATAATATTTTAAATATTCATATTTTAGGTTAAAAATATATAAAAAAGGTTGTAATAAGTGAAAATTTGTAAATATTTATATGAATACTTAAAATATATGTCTATTTTCACCCTCTGGACTGATCACATATACAAAAATTGAATAAAAGTTTACAAAAAATCTATAAATAACACCAAGATGAGACATATAATTAATATCTAAGACAATATTGATCAAGTGAAACAAGATCATAAGAATCATTATGAGTAGTTTCTCTAAATCAAGAATATATGGTGCTCAACTCTATTTGTAATGCATCTATGCTCAACCGGAATGAATATATAATGGCATATAGCACACAGAGGTGCACATACCTTGGGTAATAAGTAAATATCAATCATCCAAACCAAATAGTGAACATATTACTAGAGTCCATAAATTCATTTTCAAGAAATATTCTCGCACTATATATGTCACAACATGAATGAACAAATAGACTCAAACCATACTCAATCCTTTGATTTATGATCCTGCTCAAATGGAAATCATGTTACTAAAGAATTGTGGTGAATTTCAAACCAAATTTTTTTTGTATATTCAAGTCAATACTTGGATATATAAACTAGATTGACCATACCATCATCGTCATGTTCGAGAAATGTATCTGAGCAAGAAACACTACCATATTAGGATACATTTTCTAACCATTGAAACATGCATAATCATCCCTAATAAATTTTAAAAAAGGATTATTAGTGTCAAATTGATATCCTATAATTATGAAATTAATCTATATATAATAACACACAACTTATGTGTAATCTAGTTTGATTTCAAATTCTTAGGTCCCATTCAATAAGGAATTAGGATGTTTGGATGAGAAATTCCCTATGAGAGACGAAACCTAGGCAATATGTATAGAATAATCTCTAGAAAAAAAGACAAAAACTCGAAAGTGATTAAATTATCATTACAAAAATCAAATCCCCATTAATTTTTGCGATATGTAATTATTGTTCCTCTTGTGATCCTAGGGAGTATCCTAGTAATATATTGAGGAGAAAAATATCAATCATCCTGGATCACATCAGCATCCCATTCTCTGGGGAAATTCATACACCTGGAAACCTTTGAAATCACTAAGATCATAGTGTGTTATGAAATAAATGGATGAAAAAAATATTTTTTCTATGATTAACCCTAAAACCTAGAACTATAATAAAATAAATAGAAGTTAATTATTGTAACAAATGTGACTTCCATTAATAGTATAAGTCAATCAATTAAGTATTGAATGATAGATTCTAGAAAGTTCTTCTTGTCTCCACATCATGTACTAATATCATATTAGAATGCATGGGAAGAGTACATGGAATACCAAATATAAATCGTAGTCATATCAATGGAAACAAATTGACATTCATAACTAAAAGAGTGATGTTGGTCAAACACCTTGACCCATCAATACTATAATAGTGCATCAAGCCCTATTGTTTGGTATGGGTTTAATGTGACACCCACTGCCATTTCTACACAAAACAGTAACCTAGTCTCTCTAGGTTGGATAGAAAATAGAGAACCCACTAGTGAAACCATGTGAATACATATAATATATACAAAACATGAAATATTTTTGTTCTATACATCAGAAAATTAATCCTCCTTGAGCTACTATATTTTAACATGTTCATATTTACATGCATATTGATATCCTAAGAACAATAAGTATGAATATACCTCCCATTGGGATCCCCTGGTTCAGAATATAAGTGGATTCAAAAATATTGGACTTGAAATAATATTATAGAAAATGACCCCATATGGGATCCTTTAAATAATATTATATCATTAGGTATCCTATAGGGCATACACATCCACCCTCACGTTTGTGGGTGAAAAAAGTGTCCCAACCTCATCACTAATAACTTGGGGAATATTAAGCTAAAAAATACACACCTCCAATGGGATATATCCATGAGGAAAATGAAACCATAAAATATTTCATGTGATATGGCTCATATCCCGTCATAGTTGATGTCTCAATCTAGATCAGTTCAAACACCTAATATATCTATTTCCTTAAGTCACATATTAGAACTTATGACCCCATAATTTCAAAAGAGGTATACCAAATCAGTATCATGGAAATATAATTCCACTTCTCATGTAATTATCATGATTTTTATATTAGTCTCATCCCAAATCTCAAAATATCAAAGAATATATTTACTAATGGGAAAACCACTATAAAATTCGTAGGTCACCCCAAAACACCTCTTAAGAGTCTCAAATCACGTCAAGGGATCCTCAATCAAGATATATGTGGAAAAAATATCAAGATAGATTAATAATATGTCCAATTCTATGTTCAAGGAATACAACCATGAAAAAACTATAAAATGCTGTCATGAAAGAAGTAATCTTTTTGTATACCATGTACGTAACGTTTACACTCAAAGACACATTTTGGCATGTACACCATCCAGGCATTGAATGTCTAAACCACAGAAATAGTGTGTAAATAATTTACTTGGAATGTACACTACATGGGGTACTAGGCTGTATAGCACACATGTTCTAGACATGTGTTATTTTTTTATAGTGTTCTTTTACAAGGAATGCATCCCACCATGGGTCTATACATGTAGCCAACACAGTCAGGTTCCCTACCAAGAGATTTATGGCCATGTACCTAGATCCATGTTGAGAGAAACTAATTTTTGTTAGGTAAAAGTACACACTATATATTTCAAAAAAATCAACTTCCCTCAATAGGAATTATACACTTTGTGATTTCTGAATTATATGAAATGTTCATGGGTTTTCCGAGATGGGAAACCCTAAACACAACCTCAAACCCCCGTTTTCTAAAAATTAGTTATATATTGACCCCTATTTTTTCATTTACAAAAATAAAGGGAATTAAAAAATTAACATGGTAAATATTTTAGTATTTATTGAAATACAAAAAATGATCACCCATTAGGAAGAATTTTCAATTTCTTCGCAAATTTCTTGGTTCAACAACTACCACCCTTGGATCTGGCTCCTCCCATGATCCATGATGAAAACTCACTTATTCCTTCCCTATCTCTCCATTTATTATCTAGGTTTGAAACATGAGAATAAAAAATTGGTCATACATGAAAATCTAGTGGTCTAGGAGAAAGAAAACGGTGAAATGAAAATAAATAAAGTGAGAGGAAAATTAAAAAGTGGTTTCATTCCCTAGTTTAGAGCCAAAAATGTTTTTATAACTAAAAATGAAAAACAACCCTTTGTAAATTCAAATGAGAAGATGAAATTTCAATATGAGACACATTTAAAAATATATAAATGAATAGAAATGATGGAATGAATTAGTAATAAATAAATCAATTATTAAGTATTAATAATTCCAAAAATATTCGAATAACAAATATTTCTCCCAATATCCATTCCAAGGGTTAACACAATATTTAAGGGAATATGTAGTGATTGGAAAAATTATCCAAGAGATTCCTTTAGTGAATAAAGACAATTATAACCATATAATAATCCAAAAGTAAAAAAAATAAAATTTCCCCTCAATTTCACATTCCGAGAAACACATGGGTCATTACATCCTCTTCGTCTTAACCCTTCGTATCCCCACAAACAATTGATGGTAAAAATTCGTTCATGATCTAAAGATAATCACTTAAATGATTCTACAATATAGACTATCAAATGGCTAGTTTCACACCATCAACAACTATCCCAAAAAGCAATACATTCAATTAAAATCTTTAGTGTATTCCCCACTAAAGGAGTACCCTATTCGTCACCAATTAACTAAAATAAATGTACAAATTACCACAATCCAACCATTATCAGAATAATGATTGGCAGGACAAAAAATGATCATTTTCAAGTATCAAACTGTATGATCAAAACATCACTTATTCCCACTACCTTAGAACAGTTTCATTCTAAAATACTTAATTTAATATCATAACATGGGAAACCACCCTAAAAATAGAAATTGTGCACTCCCAATAAAACCTCATACCCTATACCACCTCTACATTTAACCCTAAATTGGCTCCACCCCTAAATGAAAGTTACCCCTAAGGATCCACCCTCATTTTTCTATCAATATCTAACCATGATTGATCTATATCTTCAATTCCATCATAACTAATCCATTATCAATGTATCATATACTATATTGGGACATTACACATTTCACCACCACACATGGGAAGTCGTCCCTACATCATTTCCTTGAAATATTTGGACTTTATCTCGAATAACCCCCCCCCCCCCCAACAATTTTATGACTAAAATTTTAATGCATGCATCCAACAAGATCCAATATTATTTATTCACAGAAAATGTATTTACTATCCTATACCACCCTATATTATCCCAAATAACACTTCGATGGGGAACAATTCCCAAGATATAAGATGGTCATGCTATATGGTATTTCATTCTCATTATTTCATGTGATACCTTGGAACTCTTATTCAAAATCAGGGCACCCTTCACATGCCAAAATTTATTCAATTACATCTTATCACATAGAATTATACAAACATAGTAGCAATGGATTATTCGTATAAACTGAGTCAACCTAATCCATATGTTTATCATATACTTGGTGGTATTATCTTTAAGTGAATAAAACCGTTCAAAATCCACATTTATAATTGCTAATGAATAATCAGTAGGGCTAGGCCACTGGATAGTACTTTCTATCGAAGACCATCCTATACATAATCACCCTAGGTGATTTCTCTAAAAACATTTTCATCACCATACATAAATCAATAAAAATAAATGAGACATTATGAATCAATCATAACATGTCCATACAAAAACTCTAATTTAAATATGATTTAATACACATTGATCCAACTCCTATCATAATTTTCCTGCGATCAAGTTCATATACTAACTAACGATGGACTGGCCTATAATTATGATCATATAGGCCCCCACATTTCGCTACAAATTATGTATCATAAAATGTTCACAATATCTAAAAACCTATCCCAATGATAAAACTAATCATCAAGGAAATATATCATCAGGTCCTTTTCATTCACCCATACCAAAACTTTGAATATGACATGCATGTCAACCCACCCTAAGGGAGGTAATGAAATCATTGACTTATGAGTGTAAATACCCATAATTATGTGTTCATTTATGTAGGATATTAATTCCATGTAATTTAGGAAATCTCCCTATAAGATTTAAAAGGGAACACATTTGAATAAAGAAATTGGAATCTACTATATTTTGAAAATGATTCTAACTATATCACCTACCTAGAATCTTCCTACCATGCCATGATCCTCTCTATGAATAATACGGGGCTAATCCCTAAATGTAAAACTATGAATGTAGAATGCATAATTACCTGAATCTCACTATGAATCGATAAATTTTCATACATCTATAAATATTAAATTCACTAATTTTTTTGTATCTATCAGAATTGATCTTGATAAACTAAATATATTACATTAAATGATGGAATGTTATGTAATATTACAAAGGATTCTAGATGGGAAAACCCCATATAGGTTTCTATAAATTGTTATCAATATACACTAGAAAAGGATATCCCCCAAAATGGGATAATAAAAAGGAATTATCAACTGACATTAACTTATTATATCCAAAAATACATACACAAAAATGTATCACTAATAAATAGCATACAATACTTACTCAGTTCAATTATGTATTACGTTATCCAATGAATTCTGTAAAAAAATAGGATATGTTTTACTAAAACATTTGATAACCAATCCAAAATAAGATTCTTCATAAGGAGTCCAAATCCTTGGGAATAATGTGTTCTATCAAACCATTATTATCACAACACCTCCCGTTCCTAACAAATGTGTCATCGACCTCACTGTTGAATATATCACTATATAACCACATGCCTTGGCAAAATTAATATGACCAGAGTTGTCTAAATGGTAACAATTTCACCAAAAACCAATATGGGAAAAAAAATTATTATATCCTATTCATATATTTTTATTTAGTAATCAATATTTAATCATAGACTAGAATCTTTGTATCCTATAGACACTACATGATAAATGTGATATATGAATTACATCCTATATATGTTGTCATGGTCTCCAAATCATCCACTAGGATATTTAAAATGGGATAATAAAAAAGTCAACAAAAATAATAAACTCTACACAAACTGACAATAAATCATTAATAAAATCATATAAAACTATGAAAAATTAATATAAGGAATAGTAATACCATATATTTAGTTACCTAGATGTCCAACTAGAACGTTTTCTCCTGACACACTAATCTAATATTAATCAAAATGTCTAAAAAATTCCTAATTATCAATTCTACGATATAAAAAATATATATATTACTATAAAAGGACCTCAATGATTCATAATTGTAATGGATCAACCTTTCTCCCTCAATAAAAAAATAATCCTTCATTAGAGACAAGTCCTTAAGCATTCTTACCCATATGTCGGAGGATGTTGACTAGTAGATTGGGAAAATGGTTTATCATTGTGGATAACAAGTCATTATATCAATGTAAGTAAACAATATAAATAACCATGTCTCAACCATTAATGAAATAATCTGATGTTATATGAAATAAATATAAATATTTCTATAGTATGTGAACTGTTGTAATGGTATGAACGACCATGTAAAACATAAAACGCTACCCAACAACCAAGATAATCAGATACAAATGAATAATATAGATTAAAAAACATACCAGAATATACAATTATGTCCTAGACAAATCACATACCCAATATCCAATAATCCTTCAAGATAATGAAGCCTAATCCTAATAATCCACATGAGTATATTCATTCAATCATGAAACCATGGTACTCAATCCTTTTCATTGTGAAATCATTATCAACCGGAAAAACTTACCTAAGGTCTTGACAGACACTGAGGTGTATGTACAAGGGGTGAAAATTTAATATTAGTTGGCCACAAAAAATATTTATCCAATATCATTATATCATATATTCATGATCTTGTAATATGATCATCCTAGTAGATACATGATAATAATGTGTAAAAAAATCATTTCAGTGTTGATATTTGGATTCCATATCCCACTTGACTAGACATAATTTTACAAGGAAATTGTTTTGGATATCAAAACACTAATCCGTATATAATCATATTGATTTGTTTTTATAGGCTTCTAATAAACCATAACTTCTTCAGCCTGTGATGAAAGTGTCTCTAAGATTTCTAGGTCACCACATTGTGATATGTCTCTTAACTATAGGATTACCCATACTCACATCTATTCAATATGAAGAGTATTATAGGTATCAAATTTATACCATATAAATCTTTGTATATTATAGATTTCACAAAAATCATGCCATGTGTCCTCTAGTATAATGCAACATTCCTAGGTCACCGTATATTGGAAAAAACTACATTAGGATCACATAATTCCAATGAACGATGAAACTTTTGTAATATATAAGGAATACTCTCCAGATCCAATATAAAAATTTAGTATTCATTTAAACACTAGTTCAACTAATTATCTTTAGTAGTATCCCTATATTAATCAAGGATATAAAAAATCAATCATTGGGGGTTCTTATTAAATTCCCATGAATTAGATAAATTCACCATCTG
Organism: Viscum album; assembly: GCA_963277665.1. Classification (NCBI taxonomy): domain Eukaryota; kingdom Viridiplantae; phylum Streptophyta; class Magnoliopsida; order Santalales; family Viscaceae; genus Viscum; species Viscum album. Next base: position 326,635,826 of record OY728164.1, read on the forward strand.
AATATATTTTGACATCACATGGATCTAAGAAGGATGATAATCCATTGTATTACACTAAAAAAGAAGGTTTACAAGATGCACATTGAAATATAACAATGTAAACCCAAATTTATGAGGAATCCTAACGAATATTGGATATCAAATAATATTATCATTAAATCATTAAAGGACAATAATCAAATTATAGGATATACACCAAGCATCACTATCATAGATTCATATCAAATCTAACCCCATGGGACGAATACCATGAATAAAGTCTGGAAAGTATTTTTTAGTCAATATTAACTTATATAAATGAATAATAAAATGTTTTTAGGTGGTATAATTCCTAAACCCACCCCTACATCAATATTCCCTCATGATCACCTGTTTTTTGCTGGTTCTAAGGTTACACTTGCTACTATCTATACACAATCCCAAAATGAACTATCTCAGTGTCGATCTACCACCGGAGAACCAACTCGGGTCCCATAAGTCAAAACCCATAATAGGAATCCTATGATGGATCTTTTAGGTCTGCACATATGTGAAGTAATAAATTGTGTGATATTACAATTCAACATAAAATTAGATTCATCCGTCTTTAATTACTATGAATTATATCAATGTGGACGCATCCCACTGTGATACTCTATGTCATAAAATAAGTAAAGGGATCCCTCTATGGATACCCAAAGGAGAATATATATAGAGGAACATTACATGGTATCTTATAAATTATTTTATAAGTAGTAATATCCCACAAGGTATGCATTGTCACACTCTTGTCACTTTGAGCAAACACACTCCCAAACCCTATCTCCAAATAATGTAATCCTCAAAGGAAATTTAATAAATCCTTTAAAGTTTTATGACCATGAGTTAAAGGATACCTAAAAATAAATCATGGAAGATCACTAATTGACCCACTTAGTATAGGTATAACTCTTCGTTGGTCTGAAAACCCAATCTATAAATCCCCTCAAGTTACATTTCATTCTTCCTAACAAGGTACTATCATATTAAAAGACCCAAATGATGACTTTAGTGATATTTTTAAAAATTATCTAATCATTATGACAAACCTATAATGTTTCTCATCTCTAGTATCACTCTAAAAAGATAAAAAGAATCTGATTACAGATGGGAGAACCTCTCTAATATAGCTCTCTCTCCCTAAAAGCCCATATAAGAATCCTTAAATCACCCCAACAATTCCACTATCATGATATATATGGAATATAAATAAAAATTAACATACAATTTGTTCAATAATGTTTCTATAGGAAAAAAATATGAAAACCCCTCAGAAGGAAAATACGGAAGAAGTACAGAACATGTATACCTTAGTTGTTGTTGCTCTATACTCTAAAAGCCCCCCATGGCATGCAAATTAACTAGGATTAGCATGTAAAAGCCATGTACACATTGTGTTAAATTATTTACATGTAATTTAACCGAAACGGTCTAGCTTCTGTAGTACCACACATTATGTGTGAATGTGTTTCTTCATAGTCATGCATTTTCACGAAGATTGAGTCTCACAATGTGTTTAGTTGTGCACCATACATGGCAATGGCCCCATGGATGGGTTCTCAGGCCATGTACCTGACAACATGTTGATTAACGCTAAATAAAATGTACACTAACTAAATGTAATTTTTTTCAGAATTATTCTTCTCTAAATAGTAACAACACACAACATGTCTTATCTAAACCACATGATGATTACATGTGTTTTTTCAAACTGAAAACCCCCAAAATGGAATAAAACAACATTTACCCAACAATATCTTCAAATCAGTCACCAATGGATTCTTAGAAACAATAAAAGTTCCATTAACTAGATTAAAGTTAATATATATGGATATTGATAAAAAAATTACCTTTGGATAATATTTTCATAGGCAGATCCTTTTTTTCTTATTCTTCATTTACTATAAGAAATACCAGCTCCTCAAATGCTCTATGATGGAACCTACCTACCCCAAAACCATCTAATTTTACCTTTACACTTTTAGATGAAAATTTTAGAATCCCCCTATGGGGTCTACATGAGATGTCGTGGGATGAGGAGAAAGTAGAGGGGAGAAAATGATGAAAAATATATGAAAATATATATAGTTAATGTGCCCAGCCCTAATGTTTGACATTGATTTATACATCGACTATAAAAAACAAATATATTAGAATAAAACATGTATAAGTTATCTCCAAATGATGATCTTTTAAAAATATACCCTTCAATTAATAAACATTAATAAATATATATTTCATTAATAATATATTAATTTTTTTTTCTGTATTTATTATAACAGATTGAAATTCCATCAAAACTTTTTTGCTAGTGTGAAAATCAAATATAATGAAATCTATGTGGTCTTAAAAATTATCCATGATAATAATCATTGGGAAAAGACCATTTTACAACACAATAGAGTTTTAATGTAAAAAATATTTAACTATTTTTTCTATTTAACTATCCCTAATAACAGTGGTCATTAAATTGATCTACTTTTATACGATAAATATATCAACAGTACCACTTAAATTTGGAGGCATGTATCATATTTTTTTCTCAATCATAACATTCTCTTTCATATATGGATTTATTTTTTCCCATGATTCATGATTCTTTCCAAAAAATTATTTAATTGAAATATTATTATCATGATCTTCCTAAATGACTCTTTCACCTTGTTTAGAATCTCATTTGAGAAGCCATTATGATTATCATCACATCAGTTGTGGACTCAGTTCCACCTATTTTTAGTCAGTGAATAAAATAATTGAATATTAGGGATCATAATTTTCAAACTATTAATCATACAAAATAGAAACTATGAATATTGTTGAGATAACTCATAGATGGGATATATTAAATAATTTATGAATATCATTGTTTCAATCTATGTTATCCATATCATTTTTCCTATTGTAAAATTTTATCATGATTTTTCCCAATCATTATCGTTTATCAAGGACTTGTGTATTTACCATGTAATATCCCCCACCAATCTGAAGAAATTTGGGAAAAAGTCGTATCTAGTATGCCACAAGTTATAATTTAGTTAATACCCCGCGAACCCTTTTTAGAGTTATTACAAATAGGTGTAACTATTTTAGATGAAATTTCACTTGTACAGATCATATATAGATTTTTTGGAAACATAATATTCAATAGTTTATAATAATATATTGATATTTTCTTATATTTAGTTATATCTTTAATGTTTACACTAATGTTTTATCCTCCAAATACCCAAAAATAACTAGACCATAGTCTAAAACCAAGTATGCTAACCCATGTATTTTATAATGATTTACTCATGATTTACAGTGTAGATATGTACCTATTATCATGCCAAAAGACCAGGAAGCCTAGTGTCACTATGTAATTGGATATGCAACATCATAAAATGAAAGTACAGTATGAAAAAATTACTTAAAAACACTAAAACGTTCCTTAATTTGCAATCAATCATAGAATACATCAAATAATAACTTGAGGAAATACATAAGAAAGGGTTGGGCTAAAAATACAATTAATAAAATAATCTATAAAAAATGATCACATTAATACATTTTAGTCATGATACATCGCATGGTGACATAATATGGCTGATTATAAAATAAATGAACATTATTTAGTGATATAATATGATAACATCTAGGTAATATATGAATGTGAAAATAACATAAAACATTAAATTATAATAAAAATTAAATTCTAACAAAAATGGAATAATAAAACATTCTGATTAGGATAACCTCACATAAACTATACATATATTATGATTAAAAAGCATTACACATTGGATTTGAGGGATATATATTTATTACCCCGTCAATTTGATTCATATCATGCACATTCATTAGTGTCCCCATGGATCCGAAAATATAAAAAACAATAATCACTTTTAATTCCATGATTATGTTTTGGGGGAATAATACATGGAATTATAAAATAAATAAAGGATATATACATCCACGAGAATAACCTTTATTAAAAATATGAATTTTTATTAACTATAGGAATTTTTGGCATGGAAAATCACAGAAAAAATCAGAACCATAATGGGTACACAAAAAGAATCTTGGAAGGGTTTAATGGGAATAAAAGGTTGTATTTAATTACTTCTAAGTCACATGTATAGTTATTAGGATTTTTATAAACACATTAAAAAAAGATGAAATGGAAATAAAACATCATAATATATTGAAATTGTTTAAATAATGAGAAGTAAGAGATAATCCCCTTATAGTAAGTGGGAATTTATATATGGTTTAAAGGATCATAAAAAATTATTTACAATATATTTGCACAGATTCTTAGAAAGAGAATAATTGTAAATTATTTCTCGCTTTTGAGTCAACAATATTTTGTGTATGAAAAACTTTTTATTTAAAAAGTAAGGGTTTTTTTCATTTCTATCGTTATGGTTTATACTCTGTATGATAAAAAACTAATATACTATGTTCCCACTAGTTTTATCCTATGGTTTATGAAAGTTAGGTGAGGATTTAAATATTTTATTATGGTTATAATGGAAAATATTAAAATAATAACAATGGTGGCATGGAAGTAATTCAGGATCATAAATAAGTAATTATAAAACAATAATTTATAATTTATGTTTTTGAGGCTTTATTATGTGGTTATAAAATTATTCATATCACATAAAAAACAATATTATATGAGGAATATATATATTATTTAATTCCTTCTATTTCATTTACTACATCTCTATTGGGTCATTCCGATTTATTAATAAAAAATATAAATTTATATCGTACATAATTTTCAAAAAAAATTCAATTTCACTAAATATTAAAAAAATACCTATTTAATAATGATAATGTTCTTATTAAAAGAACATTTATCTTATATAAATAATTTTCAAAAAATGGGAATTTTTTATTCCTGAAAAACCCCTCTTTAAAGGAAAATAATAGGTTTTATAAAAATATCATTTTTATGATACTAATGATGATCCCATTTCATATCATTAAATTGTTCTATCATTAATATAGACAATGAGTATTATATAACATTATTAATTTTTGAAACTAATTTTTAGTTGAAAATTTATTTAATTTATATAAATGTTTTTTAATTAAAATTTTATTTTTCTAAAATTATAATATTGATTTCATCACATTAGAATTTAAATTTTCCGAAAATATTATACAATAATTCAAAAATTAATAACAATAAAGTTAAAATGAAATTATTTTTTTCTTTAAAAGGAATTATAGAAATTTATAATATTATGTTCTAGAGATAAAACACCTTATTAAACTATCATATTCCATAAGGGTAAGGTGTGTGATGTTGTAACATTCATTTGGTGGTTCAAAAACATAGTTTTGGCCATGATCATAATAATTTGGAAAATATCCAAAAAATATTATTGTTCATGTTTTTGGTTTTGAATTTGATCTTGGTATTGGTTAGGGAAAAAGATTTATATTGTTATCAACCTAAGAAGCACTGATAAATGGGCCTCATTTGTTTTGATCCAACTTGTCAAGGTGATCACTTCTTCTATCTGTGCCATTTACACATTATAATAACCCTTAAAATATACTAAACTTAACTACCATTGCATAATGGATATATAATCAATGGTTTTGATTCTTAATGGGATTTCTAATATGAATGACTATATTGTATAATTATACCAAAAAACCAAAGAAGTGATTTTGTTTTATGGAACTTAATAATGTATATATTCATACAAAATGTGAATATATTTCATATATTTTTCGTTTTTACACATTTTTGATTCATTCGGTCCCCCAAATATTCGATGGAGATTGTCCAGTGTACATGTTGTGACCTCCAAAAATTCTATAGTGATGCGTCATTGTAACGACCCAATCTTTTTGAGTATTATATTAACTTACTCTTAATGATTTAATAAGATGTTAATGGTTAATGCAGAAAGGGGAGTTGATGGCTTCATCCAGTAGACTCAACCCTTACGAAGCCCACTTATCATAGCTTGGGAAGGAGGTAGCATCTGTGGGCTTCGCTTTGGACCAAGCCCAAGCTGAGCTCCAGCGTGTCAATATTGAACGAAAACGCTTGCAGGAGAAGTTCAAGTTAGTGGAGATTGCTACTAGGGAAATGTTATCTGAGCCTCCCTCAGATTCTCTCACCATAGCACACCTTACACTTAGGTCTTATGCCAGTGTTATAAGGGGCTATGTGATGAGACCCTAGTTTCTTTGTGTAATCCTTTCGGGTGAATAAATTGAGATTTCTTCCTTTAGTGATGTTTGTGAAATTTCAAATGTCTAGATAATTTTAGAATGTATTTTATTGATGAATTTTGAAAAAGGGATATTTTGAAATATTTATGTAAACCCTAAATAACTAATGATGTGTAATGATTTTCAAAAAATGATCTTCTACAAAAGTGTTCATTAAGGAATTTGGAGTCTAATAAGATCAACTTAATTTTTTGATGAATAGTAAATTATGAATAGTGATTTTACGCTTAGTATTAGTAATGTGACCAAATGGATTAGTAATTTTCACTCAAAGAAAGTTTTAATATAATTTAGACACCTTGATCAAGTAATGTGATTCAATAAAATGGTTAAATAATGGTTTCATAAATTATTATTCAAGTATTAGTTTTTTCGGATGAATAGTGTTTTTTAATTAAAAATTTAATTAAAAATAATTAGAAAATTATTTTTATAAAAATGACTTTATTTTTGAACTCAGAGCATCAATATTATGTTATGGTAAATTTTGGGGATTTTTCTAAAAAAATGAATTTTCGGTGAATAGTGTATTTATTTAAAAATAAAATTAAAAATATTTAGAAAATTATTTTTATAAAATGGAGTTCATTTTTGAAATCATAGAATTTATATTTGGTTAATGTGAAATTTTGGGATTTTTCTGAGAAAGTTGAATTTTCAATGAATAGTAAAAATACAGTTTTAGGGTTTCGGTATGTTTAATGACATCATAATGGTGTCATGATGATGTCATGAAATCTTTTGAGGGTTGGCCGTCCAAGGGTGATGAATTATTGTTTTGGGGGAGCCATGTGGCCTAACTCCATGATAAATGCCAAGGGAGAGCACATGGGTTTGAGAAAAGCACATGTGAGGTGTCCCTTGGCCATTAATGCATTGTCCCCTCACTTTCCCTATAAATACCCACCCTTTCCTCATTTATTTTTCACTCCCAACTCTCCCCCAACGATGTTCTGGTCTTCTTACCTTCCAAAGAGTCCTCCCATGGTTCCCCCAAGCCCTCAAGGTCCAATCCTTTGAGTTTCAAGTGTCACGTTTTAAGGTAAGGGATCCGACCCCTCTCTTTCTTTTCATGTAATCTCTTTTATGTCATTCCTATTATGCTCCGTGTTTTTATGTGAGAGGATGTTCTTTGATATTCCTATTACTTCCCTTTCATGTTTATATGATGATAGATCCCCTCTTACTCTCATCATTTCGTTTTATGAATGTTTAAGTGACGCTGTTAGGCTGCCGAATTTTTAAGGGATTCTTTCACCCTTCTCATTTTTCAAGTTCGATTTTCATGTCAAGTCTTTCAAGTTCCTTTTTATTATGTTAGGGTATGATATCTATATCTATCATACTGATCTCTTATGATCATATGATGAGGGACCCTATTTGATCTTGTCAAATCATTTTCTTTTGAAGTTAAATGACGCCGTAAGGCTGCCGAATTTTCATAAGAGAAATCTAATCTTTTTTCCATGTTTTTCATTTCAAATGGTATGTCCCTCAAATTTCATTACCATGTCCATATTTTCTTCTTATTCTTTCACCCTACTGTTTTATGGATCATTTATGAGTGGGTGACCCATGTCCCCTCTCATTTCAATGTTTTCTAAAACCCTGAAACTTAGCCGTTATGCTGCAGAATTTTTCCCCTCAAAATGCCTCTCTCTTTTCTCAAAAATTATTTTATGTTATAAATTGAATACTCAAAGCAGTTATTTCTACAAGGGTATTCACATATATATCAAAATGTTCCATTTTAAATTCTGGCATTTCCATACATGAAACCCTCTTTCCCTTTCTGTGGGATTAAAGTGACGTAAAGATCATGTCTTTAAAGCAGTTTTTAAAACTTTATGATTATGAAATGAAACCCATTTATTTTATGCTATGTGGGTTATTTATGAAATTTTTGATGATTATATATGTGGATCACATGATAATAAAGGAAAATTTAAGGGTGCGCCCTGATAGTGCTCCAATGCATTGGGTAATGATGTAACCACTAGAGATTACAATTTTCACGATACCTTGGTGAATAACCTTGGTAATTTTCAAATGACACCTTGGGGATGGACCTTGGTGATATGTTCATGATTTTCTATGTTAAATGATGTAGCCACATCTTCAAGTTATGAAAAATGTTATTTTTATTATGAAATGCCTCATGATTTCTTTCTCATACCTTAAAGTTCTTTTCATGTCCTTATTGAAGTATCTCAAGTTCACATGTAAAATGTTCCTCTTGTTTACCTTACTGGGACATCTCCTCACCCTTTCTTTTGATGTATGTCCCCAGGTTTTGAGATGCAGTAATGAACCTATAATGAACTTAAGGAGACGCCTTTCAAGTGTTTAAGAAGAATGTTTTATGTTGTTTTTATGTATTATGTTCCTGGTTTCCAAGACACTAGACCTTAAAGATCCTTAGTTTTGTGTAATGTAATGAAAGTTTATGTTATAAAATGGTGGGATGCTATAGTTGGTATCAAAGGATGGTTTAGTTATTTGTGGAAATTAGGATATAAAAAACTTTAGGAATAACCCTATAGAAAAGTTTAAATATAGGAAAACTTCCTGGTATTTTGGTAAGTATTGAGTAAGTGGTTTATCAAACAAATACATCCCTGTCTGGATACGAGCAGGTAGAGGCGGATCTGGCACAGATGTACATAGGGGTGAAACCTGAAAACACCGCTTTGAGCTAGACTCGAACGGGAACTGGTGACTGATAACGGGCCTTGCTTCACTCTTGGTTACGACACTCCCGGGGGATATGTTTGGTTAGTCACATGCTTTTTATGAATCATTATGAAGGAATTATAGAGAACTATAATTGTCTAAGCACGAAGTCTTAGTTAAAAGATTCATAAATGAAATAAGTTTCTCACTAAGGTTTTATTCTTTTAGAAAATGGCGGGCAATAGGAGAAACCGTGCCGATGGTGACCGCAATGCACCATGTGCTGACGGCCCTCCGATGGAAGCTGGAATGGAAACATTCATGCGAATGATGAACCAACTGACTCATGTTATGAGTAATAACTTGAATCAAGCTGAGAGGCTGACCTCACCACGAAGGGAACAACACTCTGTTGAGTCCTTCATGCGTCAACGACCGCCAACATTCAGTGGATCTACTGACCCATTGGTTGCGGAACAATGGATAAGCTCCATTGAAAAGATCTTTTCTGTACTTCATTGTTCGGAACAAGAAAAAGTCACCCTTTCTGTTTACCGCCTAGAGGGAGAAGCTGATCAGTGGTGGTCACTGATCAAAAACACGAAGCCACAAGGAGAGATGGAAGCTATGGAGTGGGAAGAATTTCAGGGGATTTTCATTAACAAGTATTTCCCTCGTTCCATGAGAACGAAAATGGAGAAAGAGTTTCTCTAGCTGAAGAAGAAGGAGAACGAATCTGTCAGAAGCTATGAGATGAACTTCACAAGGCTTTCCCGTTATACCTCAAGCTTTTTCATGGACCCTAATGGGAAGGTTGATAGATTCTTTGGCGGACTACGACCACATCTGCGGAAGAATCTAGCCAACAGGGACTACGATAGCTATGAAGAAATAGTTTGAAGTGCTATGAAAGTTGAACTAGAGTTTGGGGAGACACAATGGTATCACAAATCTAATGAGAAGAAGAGAACTCTAGAACCAAGCCTGGGAAGAAGTTTTGATCAGGAAAGAGGTGGAAAGCATATGTAACATGCCACATGTAATAAATGTGGGAAGAAGCATCCGGGGAACTACTTGATCGGAAGTGGCAAGTGCTATAGGTGTGGAAAAGAAGGCCATATTTCTTGGAATTGTCGTGGTGATGTGAAGCCTCAACTTCCCAACACTAACGACAGAGGAAAGATGGTTCTGGCCCTACCCGAAGTCACATGCTTCAAGTGTGGACAGCTTGAGCACTTTGCTAATCAATGTCCAAATCCGAGGGCGGTGGAGGGGAATCACCATCAACCTCAGCAGAGGCCAAGGGAGCAAGGTCATGCTTTCGCTATCACAACAACTTAAGTTGAAGTTCCGAACGATGTGGTAGCAGGTACTCTTGTTGTCTTCTCAAAACTAACAAGTGCTTTATTTAATTCTGGTTCTACACATTCCTTTATTTCTTCCATGTTTTCAAAGAATATAGAATCAATCCCATAATTTCTTGAGGTAGAGTTGTCAGTCAAGACTCCAAGTGGGATTATCCATGCATCAACAGTGTTTAGAGACTCTAGTGTTTACTTTGGTGAGCACAATCTTATCGCAAATCTAGTAGTCATTCCCATGATGGAATTTGACATTATACTAGGGATGGAATGGCTCTCAAAGTATAATGCTAAGATCAAATGCAGAAGTAAGGAAATCTTAGTAGTCTTGAATGAACGACCTACAGTTATCTTCCGAGGAGAGATATCCCAAACTGATCCCTATCTAGAAGCACCTCTTATAGCTTTCTTTATGGAGTTAATCGGTGATGAGGAAGAAGGGAAAGGGAGCATACAAATTGAAGATGTTCTGATTGTTCAGGAATACATGGATGTATTTCCTGAGGAGTTACCTGGACCTCCCCCAGAGAGAGAGGTAGAGTTCTCCATTGAACTCGTACCTGGGTCTCAACCGATATCAAAGACTCCGTATAGAATGGAAAATGTGGAGCTAGAAGAGTTAAAGAAAAAACTCCAAGACTTGTTGGAGAAGGGGTTTATCTGAACGAGTGTGTCTCCTTGGGGAGCACAAGTTCTCTTTGTGAAGAAGAAGGATGGATAAATGCGGCTATGCATTGATTATAGAGAACTGAACGGGATTACAGTGAAGAACAGATACCCTCTTCCAAGAATTGATGATTTATTTGACCAACTTCGTGGGGCTCAATTCTTCTCTAAGATCGACCTTCGATCTGGTTATCATCAACTGAGGGTAAAGAAGGAAGATATTCCAAAGACTGCCTTCCGATCAAGATATGGGCATTATGAGTTTACTATTATGCCCTTCGGCTGTACTAATTCTCCTGCTATTTTCATGGATTTGATGAATAGAGTCTTTAAGGACTACCTTGATAACTTTGTGGTAGTTTTTATTGATGATATTTTGATATATTCAAAAAGTCGTGAGGAGCATGAAGATCATCTGAGGGTTGTTTTGAAAACTCTACGGAAGGAGAGGCTCTTTGGGAAGTTCAGCAAGTGTGAGTTTTGGTTACAACAAGTGGCTTTCTTGGGGCACATCGTAACCAATGAAGGAATCTTGGTTGACCCTGAAAAGACAATGGTTGTGGAGGAGTGGCCTCAACCCACAACAGTGACTGAGATTCGTAGTTTCCTTGGTTTAGCGGGATATTATAGGATGTTTGTGAAAAACTTTTCACGTCTTTCTAATCCACTAACCAAGTTGACTCGAAAAGGGGTTAAGTTCATCTGGACAAAGGAATGCGAGGAATGTTTCCAAGAGCTGAAGAAGAGATTGGTTACTGCACCTGTGTTAACAATACCCTCTATCGGAGAAGGATTCGTTATTTTTAGCGATGCATCTCTGAAAGGGCTTGGGTGCGTCCTCATCCAAAATGACAAAGTAATTGCTTATGCATCTCGACAGTTGAAGATTCATGAGAAGAATTATCCTACGCATGATCTAGAGCTGGCGGCAGTTGTTTTTGCTCTAAAGATATGGAGGCACTATCTTTATGGGGAGAAATGTGATATATACACTAGCCACCAAAGTCTAAAGTATATTTTCACTCAGAAAGAATTGAACATGAGACAAAGGAGATGGTTGGAGCTTATTAAAGACTATGATTGTTCAATTCATTATCACCCTGGAAGAGCAAACAAATTCGCGGATGCGTTAAGCAGGAAAGATCATGTTGTTCTGGAAACAATGAGGATCCTGGGAGATCCCTTGATTAAAGATCTAGTAAAACTGGATATGGGAATTATAAGGAAAGGGACATCATCAACCCTATCCCAAATGATTTCTCAACCTTCTTTACTAGATAAGATCAAGAAGGCTAAAAAAGAAGATCCTTTGCTACAGGAGAAGTTGGAGGCTGTAAAGGATGGGAAGTTCCCTGATTTCAATATTGATCAAGAAGGTGTATTGAAATATCGTACAAGACTATTTGTTCCATCTATTCCGGAGATAAAGAAAGAACTGATGGATGAAGCTCATATCTCTACTTTCTCTATACATCCGGGAATCACTAAGATGTATAGAGACCTTCGTGATCATTATTGGTGGGATAACATGAAGAGGGAGATTGCCGATTACACTACAAGGTGCCTGGTGTGTCAGCAAGTAAAGGCAGAAAGACAACTTCCTAAGGGGGTATTACAACCGCTACCCATACCAGTATGGAAGTGGGATAATATCACCATGGACTTTGTAACTGGTCTCCCAAAAACATCCAAAGGAAACAATGCGATATGGGTTATTGTGGACCGTCTCACCAAGACAGCCCATTTTATCTCTATTCAGGAAGATTTCTCTCTGGATCAGCTTGCCAAGATATACGTGAAGGAAGTGGTAAGGCTGCATGGGGTACCACTATCCATCGTATCTGATCGTGACCCAAGATTCACATCAATATTCTGGAGAAGTCTTCAGCATGCTCTGAACACTGAATTGAATTTTAGTACGGCCTATCATCCTCAAACAGATGGCCAATCTGAAAGGACTATTCAGACACTCGAAGAAATGTTGAGATTATGCTCAATGGAATTTAAAGGTGGATGGGATCAACACCTCCCATTAGTTGAGTTCTCCTATAACAACAGCTTCCATGCGAGTATTCAGATGGCACCCTATGAAGCTCTGTATGGAAAGCGGTGTAGAACTCCTACTTGTTGGGATGAAACTGGTGAGAGGAAGCTTCTTGGGCCTGATCTCGTGCAAGAGATGACAGAACAGGTTCATGCCATCCAACAACACATAAAGGTTTCTCATAGTCGGCAGAAGAGCTATGCTGACAATCGTCGAAGGGACTTGGAGTTTGGTGTTGGTGACAAAGTCTTCCTTCGTATCTCTCCATGGAAGAGAGTCATGCGGTTTGGGAGGAAAGGGAAGCTCATCCCTAGGTACATTGGCCCCTATGAAATCCTTGATCGCATAGGAGCAGTGGCCTATCGTCTAGCACTTCCACCGAACCTAGCTCAAGTTCATGATGTCTTCCATGTATCTCTCTTGAGGAAGTACATACCCGACCCTTCGCATGTACTAAACCCAGAGGTGGTACAACTTGAACATGACCTCTCTTATGAAGAGCAGTCAGTGGAGATCTTAGACCGTAGAGACAAGGTTCTACGAAACAAGACTACCCACCTTGTGAAAGTGTTGTGGAGGAATCATAAGTACGAAGAAGCGACTTGGGAGCCCGAGGAAACGATGAAGCAAAAGTACCCTCACCTTTTCGGCTAGGCCTCAAGTATAAATTTCGGGGATGAAATTTCTTAAGGGGGGAAGAATGTAACGACCCAATCTTTTTGAGTATTATATTAACTTACTCTTAATGATTTAATAAGATGTTAATTGTTAATGCAGAAAGGGGAGTTGATGGCTTCATCTAGTAGACTCAACCCTTACAAAGCCCACTTATCAGAGCTTGGGAAGGAGGTAGCATCTATGGGCTTCGCTTTGGACCAAGCCCAAGCCGAGCTCCAGCGTGTCAAGCTTGAACGAAAACGCTTGCAGGAGAAGTTCAAGTTAGTGGAGATTGATACTAGGGCAATGTTATCTGAGCCTCCCTCAGATTCTCTCACCATAGCACACCTTACACTTAGGTCTTATGCCAGTGTTATAAGGGGCTATGTGATGAGACCCTAGTTTCCTTGTGTAATCCATTCGGGTGAATAAATTGAGATTTCTTCCTTTAGTGATGTTTGTGAAATTTCAAATGTCTAGATAATTTTAGAATGTATTTTATTGATGAATTTTGAAAAAGGGATATTTTGAAATATTTATGTAAACCCTAAATAACTAATGATGTGTAATGATTTTCAAAAAATGGTCTTCTACAAAAGTGTTCATTAAGGAATTTGGAGTCTAATAAGATCAACTTAATTTTTGATGAATAGTAAATTATGAATAGTGATTTTACGCTTAGGATTAGTAATGTGACCAAATGGATTAGTAATTTTCACTCAAAGAAAGTTTTAATATACTTTAGACACCTTAATTAAGTAATGTGATTCAATAAAATGGTTAAATAATGGTTTCATAAATTATTATTCAAGTATTAGTTTTTTCGGATGAATAGTGTTTTTTTAATTAAAAATTTAATTAAAAATTATTAGAAAATTATTTTTATAAAAATGAAATTATTTTTGAACTCAGAGCATCGATATTATGTTATGGTAAATTTTGGGGATTTTTCTAAAAAAAATGAATTTTCGGTGAATAGTGTATTTATTTAAAAATAAAATTAAAAATATTTAGAAAATTATTTTTATAAAATGGAGTTCATTTTTGAAATCATAGCATTGATATTTGGTTAATGTGAAATTTTGGGATTTTTCTGAGAAAGTTGAATTTTCAGTGAATAGTAAAAATACAGTTTTAGGGTTTCGGTATGTTTAATGACATCATAACGGTGTCATGATGATGTCATGAAATATTTTTAGGGTTGGCCGGCCAAGGGTGATGAATTATTGTTTTGGGGGCCCCATGTGGCCCAACTCCATGATAAATTCCAAGGGAGAGCACATGGGTTTGAGAAAAGCACATGTGAGGTGTCCCTTGGCCATTAATGCTTTGTCCTCTCACTTTCCCTATAAATACCCACCCTTTCCTCCTTTAGTTTTCACTCTCAACTCTCCCCCAACGAAGTTCTGGTCTTCTTACCTTCAAAAGAGTCCTCCCAAGGTGCCCCCAAGCCCTCAAGGTCCAATCCTTTGAGTTTCAAGAGTCACGTTTTAAGGTAAGGGATCTGACCCCTCTCTTTCTTTTCATGTAATCTCTTTTATGTCATTCCTATTATGCTCCATGTTTTTATGTGATAGGATGTTCTTTTATACTCCTCTTACTTCCCTTTCATGTTTATATGATGAGAGATCCCCTCTTACTCTCATCATTTCGTTTTATGAAAGTTTAAGTCACGCCGTTAGGCTGTCGAATTTTTAAGGGATTCTTTCACCCTTCTCATTTTTCAAGTTCGATTTTCATGTCAAGTCTTTCAAGTTCCTTTTTATTATGTTGGGGTATGATCTCTATATCTATCATACTGATCTCTTATGATCATATTATGAGGGACCCTATTTGATCTTGTCAAATCATTTTCCTTTGATGTTAAGTGACGCCGTAAGGCTGCCGAATTTTCATAAGAGAAATCTAATCTTTTTTCCATGTTTTTCATTTCAAATGGTATGTCCCTCAAATTTCATTACCATGTCCATATGTCCTTCTTATTCTTTCACCCTACTGTTTTATGGATCATTTATGAGTGGGTGACCCATGTCCCCTCTCATTTCAATGTTTTCTAGAACCCCGAAACTTAGCCGTTATGCTGCAGAATTTTCCCCTCAAAATGCCTCTCTCTTTTCTCAAAAATTATTTTATGTTATAAAGTGAATAGTCAAAGCTCTTATTTCTACAAGGGTATTCACATATATATCAAAATTTTCGATTTTAAATTCTGGGATTTACATACATGAGACCCTCTTTCCCTTTCCGTGGGTTTAAAGTGACGTAAAGATCATGTCTTTAAAGCAGTTTTTAAAACGTTATGATTATGAAATGAAACCCATTTATTTTATGCTATGTGGGTTATTTATGAAATTTTTGATGATGATATATGTGGCTCACATGATAATAAAGGAAAATCTAAGGGTGCGCCCTGATAGCGCTCCAATGCATTGGGTAATGATGTAACTACTAGAGATTACAATTTTCACGATACCTTGGTGAATAACCTTGGTAATTTTCAAATGACACCTTGGGGATGGACCTTGGTGATATGCTCATTATTTTCTATGTTAAATTATGTAGCCACATCTTCAAGTTATGAAAAATGTTATTTTTATTATGAAATGCCTCATGATTTCTTTCTCATGCCTTAAAGTTCTTTTCATGTCCTTATTGAAGTATCTCAAGTTCACATGTAAAATGTTCCTCTTGTTTCCCTTACTGGGCCTTCTGCTCACCGTTTCTTTTGATGTATGTCCCCAGGTTATGAGATGCAGTAATGAACATAGAATGAACTTAAAGATATGCCTTTCAAGTGTTTAAGAAGAATGTTTTATGTTGTTTTCATGTATTATGTTCCTGGTTTCCAAGACACTAGACCTTAAAGATCCTCAGTTTTGTGTAATGTAATGAAAGTTTATGTTATAAAATGGTGGGATGCTATAGTCATCATGCATGAGGTTATCTCTATATAGTTCATGGAGAAGGGTTCCAATGATTATTAAACTATGTACTGTAAGGATTTAGCTGGTGACCTATTTGTGGGATGCTTCATATTGTGGGATGAAAAATGAATAATGGAACTCCATTGAGTGAGAAGGAATGGGTAGACTCTTATAGATATATGGTCCTGACATGATTGATTATGTAGTGGGTAACAGTTTTGGACAATCACACTATTTAAATATTTTGGTGTAGTCTGGACACCCTTCCGGTGGACACTGCACACTGATTCAATAGTTATATGTACATGTTATGAAATTCAATGATTTTCCAACCATCCATTATTGTGCATAAGTAGGTCAGGCATGGTACCATAGTGTCTTGGTAAGAACAAAAAAACTATACATCTATGATTATTTTATAATTCTATGCTATTATTTTTATGTGGGATTATTACACAAATAGAGAGGAAGACTTTATATATGTTTATCATGCCAAACAGTTTGATCAGATAAACACTTAGTATCATTCTACAATTTTAGATTCCTACCTAGTATTTAGAATCATTCCCCAAAAAAATTAACAACATGGTTATTGATATTCATTGTTATAATACCAATTTATTTCAATATGAAATAGTTATTTATTATATCGATAAATGAGTTATATTTATATATAGTTTTAAAGGATGGTGATTATATTGAATAATTATATGAGTTGGACCATGAGCCTTGGGTATTTATTTTCGGTTATGGTTTGATTATTGATTATCTGTTGTGCAACAATTTTAAATTTTTTATGTATGACACCATTTATATAAATCTTATTTACTACTACACAATTTTTTTATGAATCATTAGGATATCATTTTTTTATTATCTGGGGGCCTATAAAGATCCCCAATTTATGTCTAAATGTTTTTTTTGGGATATGAGATGTATGTATGGGTGTACATGTATTTTGGTAAAACTTGAGTCTGTACCTCATGGCCTTTATTATTTATAACTATCTCCATGGAATATGTTATACCTTAACTACTAAATGGAATCCACTGGAATTTGTTTATGGGATCCATAGGTGGAATAACGTCCACCCCTCAAGAACTATTTTGGAGGCCTAGGTCATGTCATACTATTATTCATATTATATGGGTATAATGATTGTGTCATGTCATATATTTTATTTTGACTTATCAATGGTGACATATTGAGTACTAATGATAAATTATTCTAACATATTTTTATAACCACGGAATAAAATTTTAACGGGATTATGTAAAAAGGAATGCCTTATTCATTGGAGGAGAAATGTACTTATCCCATTATGATGATATGGTTCACCATAATGATTGATCTTTACATCCAGTGATATTTTTGGCGGGGATGCTCAATTCATTTATTTGATATATCCTTATAGATAAGAAATATATTCTTATGGATTTGTATAATGTTGATTTTTAAATATTATATAGATGCATAAATGGTTCAATGATTCATTTATGATTAACCTACCCTATCATCTTTTCTAGGAGGCTGATGAATATATATAGTAAAATATTATTCCTTACCAATATACAAAGGATATATTGGATAATGGGGTTCTTGAAACCATTATCTATCAATTTTAATTCCAAATTTTAAATTTGGACGTCTAGACCTAGGTGCCACACATAGATTTTCTAATCCAAACCACTAGGTGACCACAATCGCACCACCCTATATACCTAAGACTATTGACTACTAGCGACGGTCTAATATTGTTAATTGGGATAATCTGACCTCTTTATTAAAGTAAAACATTAGTGAGAAAATAAATAAAATATATCTTTATAAAACCATAAATATAATTATAAAAAAATAACATAATGAGGAAATTTATATACAATATCAATACTAAAGAGTACATATTCCATGCAAAATTAGTAGTCCACCACCCTTGGTGTTAGTAGGGTGTGAGTACAACATAGTAGTGTAAGAACCTCATTTTTCACTCATGTATAGACTATTAAATTTTCAGTCTAAATCTTCACATTGAACCTAATATGGGTCCCGAATGAGTTAGTAAATTTTATGAGGGTGTTAGTGG
Source organism: Viscum album (assembly GCA_963277665.1). Taxonomy (NCBI): domain Eukaryota; kingdom Viridiplantae; phylum Streptophyta; class Magnoliopsida; order Santalales; family Viscaceae; genus Viscum; species Viscum album. Next base: position 326,654,495 of record OY728164.1, read on the forward strand.
CTTGTTCAGAGCCTATAACCCATATTTTTTGAGAAAACAGACTCTGGGAACCATTTTGAGTAAACAGTATAGGATTTCAACACTATATCTCTAATCGTAAATAATGGGTTTTTTTCTAACAGAACCATCTCGCACGGTTCGTTCATGGTCGTGCAACCTAACCATGAGAGTGACCCTTTTTTCAGGTATCCATGATGGGTTGCGCACGGTTTGACAAGATCTGTAGAGCAAACCGTTCTGGCAGAGCTGTCCCTCACAATTTGTGCATGGTATGAAAAACTGTGCGAAAAACCATTTGAGGGTAAATTTTTTGGATAAATATTTAGTTTCTCTTTTAAGGATATAATAATTTCACCCCTTCATCCATAATCCATGTTTTTGTAGGACTAACCGATTTCACTCTGAATTTGGGGATTTTTTAATATCTAAACTAGGAATCAAGAGATCTCCTTCATCCAAAAATAGATTGATTATCTGTTTGTTAAGTTGGATGCACAAAGATCTACTATGATCCAAGGAAAATCAAGGTTTGATACTATAGGATAAGGATCATACAACCCTAAGGTGTGTGGTCTACAAATTATTCATGAAGTTCTTCAGTTTTAAAATGTTCATGTGGGTCCCATCGTTTTGGTTGGAAACTGTTTCATAAATGTACATGCCATGATTTTACATTTTAGGATTGTATGGTTATTATTTTTATAAATATGTGATTAGTTGTTAGTGGTTTCACCAACAACTCAATATTCCTCATGTTGAAGGTTATGAAATATTCGGTATTTAGTGTTTTGTCATGTTTGAGCCACCGTTCGAGTGTTCCTTTGTTTGAACATCATAAATTTGAGCCTTTCCATAATAAATGACTTATTGTTGATGAGAATTCCATAATGTCATGTACCATATAAGCTCACCAATTGACCCGCATAAGGTATGTTCTTTTAAATTGGTTATTAAATGTGAAATGTGGAATTAGAAGTATACTACGAATATAACTTGGCTTTATTAAAATAGATTCAATAAAAGTTACATGTCCATAGAACCCCATTCATGTTAACGAAAGGGACTGGAGTGAACCTAAATAATTTAATATGCCATATTGGTTAACTACGAATTGATTAAATGGTTGCAAAACTACATGGAATATCCACACTAGTGGAAGACAAGGCATGGAACAATAAATAAATGGTTTCAACTATACATGAAAGATCAACCCTAATAGAAGAAAAGGCATCAACCAAATGAATTATTTCAGGATTATAATATCAAATAAGAAGGGACTAACTCGAGATTACATTGGATTCTAAGAGGAGAATTCCTTGGGTCTGGAGAACCCCAATCCGATTCAAGGATGTCGTTTTATTAACTTAATACCCACCTAGATTCTGCTTCTTATCTACTCCTTAGATACTCGAGATACTACTGTAGGGTCTTTTTCATTATCACATCATACCTCGAATACAGTCCATGGATCCAGCATTGACTAGTAGGTGCCGTTGTGAATGCCCATAGGGACCTGCCTTTGCTTATCCGAGTTTTACCTTAGTCGATCACCTTGGACTTGGTAGGCATCTTATTGTAGAATGACTTGGATTACGCTCCTTGTATTACATTCTTACCCCTTATATAGACTCAAATATCACTAAGTTAGCATTCTGTGATATTTACATTACCTTGGTTATTACCCTGGAACTCCCCCATTGTATATCATTTTGAGGTTTCCTAGTCATGTCTTGAGACATTAACTACTTATACTACCATGAGATGATGTCATTGCTGGTTATGCCCCACATGAGCCATTAACTTTAAATAGTAATTACTTAATTAATGAACTGGTTACATGTTCGAACACCAGCTGAGGTTTTATGTAGGTATTTGGTATTTAGTTATGTACTACTTACATTTATTTATATATTCATGCATGCACACTGCTATATTACATTACATTGGCCGAATGTTATAGACACCATTGGTGGTGGCCCACTAAGATTTATCTTACACCCACTCTGACACCATTTTATACACATGTTAGATTACATGGTTGCAGGTTATTGATAAAGGGAAGCATACAACTTCTAATACTTGATTGTATGTTGATAGGATGGAGCTTGATTGCATATGACTGAGTTGGACCTCTGGATACATGGAGTAGTAATTGTTTTTATTACATTGTGGAATATGTTATTCCTTATATCGTGTATCCATTTTTCCATTTTTATAATGACATGAGATTACATCATCATTAATGCAGTTGAATTTTTTTTTATTATTCTCTGTTATCTAGGGATTCAGTTTTCTTCCACTATACTATTTATAATATCATTTATTTTGATTCTACTATATATTATTCCTTTATATGCCTTATGTTGTACAAAACTCTATTATTTAGGGTATAGTATTCCCATAGAAAACCCATATTCCCTTGCTGCTAGTCTGAATCCTATTGAGATTTGGAAGATTTGCTTGAGGCCTTGTGGTCCACCGGGCTCGGGGCAACCGTTAAGTGGCATCTAGGTTCGGGTCATCATAATGTGGTCTCAAAAGTGGCTTATTTTATATATTTAATAAATGGATACAATATATTGGATAATATTAATGCTTGGAACTTGGTCATAAGCCACTCTTGGGTGTTGTGAACCCATGTTCGGGGTAAATACTAGTTACTCAAAATATAATTGTTGTTCTATTTTTCCTATTACAGTTCAAATTATATATCCATTGGGTTAAAAACATGTTGTGTGATTTTGTTGATTATTAATCAATTTTAGAATTTATTTCATGCTACCCAAATGATATGAGGACATGGATCATTTCAACATGAATTATTATAGGCTCTTGGAATTCACATGGCATGCATCTTTCCAAGGCACATAGGTGAATATCACTGCTTTTCATTACATGCTATTCTTAGTATTGTTGAGTGATGTTGTGATAATTTATTGTGAATGTAATTCATTATATTCAATTGAGTTATTTCCTATAACAATTCATGAGGTGTTTGTTCCCTCATTGGTTGGGATGAGTAATTTACCGAGTCAAGTCGTTATGCTCTAAAGAAATGGGTGTTGTTACTGGTGATAAGTGTTTGGGAAATAATTCATCAGAAATGGATATCTATTATAAAGTAAATCCTAAAAACTATAATTAATTGGTTTCACATCCTTATTTCATCTTTTCAGGTTTATTAAAGGTAAATGAGTGAACCTAGAGTCTAACTGCAAAATGACATCAAAATTATACATGATCACTTGCTGATACCTTACCATTGAAGCGTGTAGTTTGGGTAGCATGCCTTGGGGCATGAGTTTTACTTTATTAATCTATATTAGGTATTTTATCTTATGCATCTCTATTTGTTCTACGATTCGTTCTTGGAATTTTTATACCAATGTTGCCACGATATCCTCATGTTGTTTGCTGGGCGGGTGGTGATGACGATGCTCCTAAAATGGGGGGCCCTAACCCACCAGTCTTACATACAAGAGTTCCACTAGAGGCTCCAAATACTATACATTATACAATCAATTATTCTCAGGACCATGATAGTTTCCTACATCACATGACGTCCATGTATGGTGCTCTACGGGTTGTACATACGATGGGTGATCTGACCCGCATGTTCCACTAGAAGCATCCTCCTACATTACAGGGGATGGAGGTCCTCAGACTTCCCAGTCTTTGCTATAGGACATGCTTTCTAGCTTTGATAATCTGTAAATGAATCCATATATGTTAGTCAATCTTGACACATAGATTTTCTAGGATTCGGCCAAGCGTTGGTGGGATGTGGTTACCCAATCTTATCATCATCAAGGCATGTTATTGGCCGATTTCCAGACTTCCTTCTAAGATATTTTCTTTCCTCAAGAACTGAGAGTAGATAGATCCAGATAGTTTATTCATCTCAATCATGGTTCTATGTTTCTTATAGAATATTCATAACCTTTCTCAAATTTACAGTTCTTTTCATTGCTTTCATCCAGTGATGATATTTTGAGTGCTAAACGTTTTGAGGATGGGCTCTAGTACGCCATCCAATATCAGGTGAATGTATTTCTTCTTCCTTCCTCTTATGAAATAGTTGATCAGGCCCTTATCATTGAACGTAACCTAAGGGAAAACCTGAGTACTAGATTTTGAGGACCAGTGCTGCATTAGGCCAGTAGTTCATCTGGTGGAAAGAAACATTCTCTTGATAATTTTCATTAGGGAAGTGGCAGCCAGAGTATCAAATTTTTTAGATTTGTGGTGTGTCATCTATGTGGAAGACTGTAGCATAAGAATACCCAATGTCATAGACACTCTATGGAGTGTCGAGCTTGTAGTCATACGGGTTATCTTCAGTGATTTTGAAGTACCTTTCAACTATCTTGGATTGGAAAATGATTTGTTGCAGCTCCATCTTCAGGAGGGAATTATTGTGTGCCACGTTAGGCGAGAAGATGGAATAGAATAGGTAGGTTTGGATGAGGTGTAAGTCATGGTTGTGCTTGTCCGATCCCCCATCACCATCAGCGCTGGTAGAGTAATCATGATCATAGTACACCATCTATTACATAGGGACATGGATTAGTTCAGTTTCATGCTTTACCGCATGATACCTAAGGATCAGAATGTTGGATCATCTACAATATGAGGTAAAATTATAGTAGCTTCTACTGTTGTATCTACTTTGTTTCGTATAGGATCATTAAGGCCATTAATTTATGTATTTATTGTGGAGTGTCTTAGACTAGATATACAATATCACTATAGTGTAATGATCCTCGATACAATGTTGATAATATAGACGGAGGGAATATGCCAATGCAAGGATTGTCCCCTTGATGTAGGCAGTTACCCATTCTTATAGAATCTGTTTTTTTTCTAGATGACGGGCTTCAATATCATTCATGGGATGGGATGGTTAGTCCACAATCATACCTTTGTAGAATACTATAGATGAAAGGATTATTTTACATCACCAAATGACAATAATTATCTTTTCAATGGTGAGTGGGATGTCCTAGAGGGGAGAGATGGAATGGAGAATCATGGTCTTGGTGATGTGACCACCAAGATTGATATTCTATTTTTATAGAGGAATATGGTTTTCCTCAAACATATTTATTTCTAGTAGTTTATTGTTTTAGGGACGTCTTTAAAGCAGAATTTTTAAGAATACATCCTAAGAGAGATGTAGAGAATATAACTGATATTTTTCCAAGAGTAGCTCTAGTGACCATTCATCCATACAGGATGGAATCTATTGAGCATCAAGAGATCAAGAGGTTGATAGAGGACCTAGAGGCCAAAGGATTTATACAATCAAATACTTCCTCTTGGGGTTCACCGTTGCTTTTTTCTAAGAAGGTATATAGAACCCTATGTCTCTGCATGGATTACAGAAAGTTGTACCAAATTATTGTCATGAACCGGTATCCATTTCCTTGAATAGATGATCTCTTTAACTAGATCCAAGGAGAAATGGTTTTCTCTAAAGTCTACCTGAGATCGGTTTATCATTATGTGTGAGTTAGAAGATCAGAAATAACTCATAAAAAATTTCCATAGAAGGTATGGTCTGTATGCCTATATTTTTTTGTCATTCGGTAATACAAATTCTCCATCAAATTTCATAGATTTGATGAATAGGGTTTTCCACCCCTATTTTAACTGTATTTTTTGTTCTTTTGGGACAACATCTTGGTGTATTCTAGCACTTGTAACGACCATTCAGAAATTTTTGAGATCATTCAGAGTACATAGAGAAAGCATTATCTTTATGAGAATATTTCTAATGGAAACTTATGGATCGACAAATTACATTTATTGGGTCATATTATTTCAATATCTAGAGAATCTATTGACCCTGTAATGGTTAGTGCTGTAGTTTCTTAGAATTAGACCAAGAACATGTTTGATATCAAGAGATTCTTAGGGCTCGCTAGATGTTACAATATTTTTATATAAGACTTTTCATGTATTTCTTCACCTCTTACTTGTCTTAAAAATATGGGTTTCATGTTCACATGGTTAGTAGCATGTGAGAGAGCATTCCTGAAACTGAAAGGGAGGCTAGTATTGGCACCTATTTTAATTCTTCTAGAACCAGGAAAAGGTTAAATCATCATCTATGAGGAATTCGAAATTTTCCTTGGATCAGTGTTGATGAAGGAAGACAAATTTTTTAATATTCATCTCGGCAGTTGAGGCCTCATGAGAGAAATTAGCCGACGCATAAACTTGATTAAGAAGAAGTTGTTTATGCCTTACATTACAGGAGACATTACATGTTGGGTGAGAGCTTAGTAGTGTAAATAGAACACAAGATAATCATGTATATATTTTCTCAATGTTATTTGAACCTCCAATAGTGGACGTGGTTTGCATATCTACAATCCTTTGATTTTGAGGATGAATATACACCTGAAAAGGCCAATGTATTTGGTGATTCATTGAGTGTAAATCTCAAATATAATACATACATGAAGAAAATTATTAATAGATGTTAGTTAGCTTCTTTAATGAACTTTATATGGAGTTTCATTATAGTCATGAGATGTCTTACCTCTCATACTTAACAATTACCTCATCCCTATTTGAGAGGGTAATAAGTAGGTAGTTTTCAAATCATGATGGTTTGGATCTCATTGAGATTTTATCAAGAGGTAACCCAAATATGAATAGTTTTATGGATAGAGATGATGTTTTGGGTTTATGTGTATGTATCTGGGTTCCTATAAATATGATAGAGGAGTTGATTAAAGTGTCCCACACATCTTAGTATGCAGTTCATCTAGTCATCTCAAAGATGTATCAAGATATGTGATGCCTGTATTTGATTCCTGGAATGAAACATTAGATTATATGGTTAATTACTTACAGTTCCACCTATCATAAGGTTAAGGGGGAGCAGCAGAGGCCTTTAGGATTGTTATAGTCACTTCCACTCCTAGAATGGACATGGGAAGATGTGGCTATGAATTTCATAGTCGGATTATCTAGGTCATCGAGGGGTAGCAATGTTATCTAGTAGTCATTGACTGACTAAAGAAATCATCGATCTTCACTCTTATTCTAGAGACTTTCTTACTTGGTGAACTGGGAAGACTTTATGTCTATGAGATCATACAACTACTTGGGGTTCCATATATTGTCATTCTAGATAGGGATTCTCATTTCACATCATAGTTCTAGAAAATTTGGCCTAAAGATATGATAACTCAGGTTCTTTTGAGAACATATTTTCACCCATAGACCGATGGGAAATCGAAACGGACAATAAAGGTTCTAGAGGATATGCTCTGATCATGTGTCCTTGATTCCTATGGTTCGTGGGAGAAGCATATTCCTCTGGTCGAGTTCTTTTATAATAACAGTTTTCATGTGACAGTTCAGATGGATCTTTTTGATGCCTTATATGGTAGGCCATTCCAATCACCATTATACTAGATAGTGGTGGGTGAGGTAGCCCTACTAGGTCCATGTCTCATTCAGGAGACTTCAGAACACGTTTAGCTGATCAGGAAGTGTATGACTACAGCTCAGTCTAGATAGAATTTTATGTCGATTTCCAGCAATGACCACTTGAGTTCAAGTTAGGGGTTTGTGATTTTCTTTAGGTTGTTCTCATATTAGGTCATAGACAATTAAGAATGTGATGAAAGTTTTCTCCTCATTATGTTGGTCAATTTGAAATATAAGAGAGAGTCGGGCAGGTAGCCTATCTTTTTCTACTACCTTAGAGGTACTATTCCATGCATGACATCTTTGATGTCTCACTGCTTCACCAATATCATGCCCACTCGTATCGTACTTTTGATTATGAGAAAATTTAGTTAGATGCTGATACTACCTTTGAAGAGTATCTAGTACACATCGTTGACCGATGCATGAAGGCACTTTGAGGCATGTATTTCACTCTCCAATGGGTGTAATGGAAGCATGGCCGAGTACGGGATGATACTTGGAAAATGGAAGCCGATATACGAGAACAATGGATAGTGTTTTTCTGATATGGTCTTTCATTAACCTGGGAAGGATAACTCAATATGGGTCCCTTTAAGGGGCGAAGACTATAAAAACCTAGTTTTTCATTTAGATATCGATCCTTAAATTTTCAGTCTAAATATTTACTTTCGACCTAATATGTGATCCTAATGATTTATTAAAGGTTAAGAGGGTGTCTATGTATTTTTTAGAGCCCAAACCCCATCTTTTTGGGGGAATATAGACTTTATACAGAGTTAGAGTAAACCATAAAAGATATCCACACGGTTTGGAAAATTGTGCTGATGATGTTTCATCTAATAGGCCCACCTCACATGGTTGGCGCATGAATGTGCACCATAATTGTGTGAGTGCCCCTTCTTCCTAGTTATCTATGTAGGGGTTTCACAATGATTGACACACTATGTGGAATAAACCATTTAGGCAGAGCCTTCTCGCATAGTTTGAGCACAATTTGACAAATTGTGTAGAAAAACCGTGCACGGGTTAATTATCGAGATAAATTTTCTGTTTTTCCATTAATGATTTAATAAAGTCACCCCTTTATCCCTAATATACGCTTATGATGTAATGACATATTTCTCTCTCAATTTGGTATTTTTGAAGATCTAAACATGGAATCAAGATATCTTCTTTGTTTCGAATCTGATCGAGCTTCTGTTCATCACATTGGATGCACAACGATCTGCTACAATTCAAGGACATCAATGGTATGATACTGGACGAAAAGGATTATACAACCCATTGGTCGGTGGTCTATAACCTATCCCTAAATTTCGACGATCATGGAATGTTCGTGTGGGCCCCAAAAGGATGTTGGAACTTGTTTCATAAATTTACATGACATGATTATACATGTTAGGATTGTGTGATCATTCTTTTTCCAAATTTTTAATTAGTTTTTAGTTGGTACACAAACAACTCAATCTGCCTCATGTTGAAGGATATGATGTATAGGGTGTTTAGTTATTTGTCACATTTGATGCACTCTTCGGGAGTGAGTTTTTTTGACCTTCATAAAGGAGATCCTTTACATAATAAATTAATTCTTGTTGATGAGAATTTCATATTGGTATGTACCATTAATTCTCACCACATGACCCACCTAAGGTATGTGATTTCAAATTGATTATTAAATGTGAAATGTTTAATGGAATGTACACAATGAAGATAACTTCACCTTATTAGAGCAGATTCAATAATGGTTACATGTCTATAGAACCCCTTTCCATATTTATGGACTGTAGCGGAGTGATACTCAATAACATAATATGCCTTATTGGTTAACTAATACTTGAATAAATGGTTGCAACGCTACTTGGCCTATCCACACTAATGGAAGACACGAGATGGACCCATAAATAAATAGTTTCAACTCTACATGAAATATCAACACTAATGTGATTAAGGACTTGAACCAAATGAATTATTACATGATTAAAAAATAAAATATTGATGGACTAACTCGAGCTCACCCTGGATTATGGGAAAAGAATTCCTTGGGTCTTAGTAACCCCATACTGATTCAAGGATGCAATTTTCTTAGGATAATACCATCCTGAACTCCAGTTCTTATCTATTACATTGATGCCTGGTATACGACCACATGGACCTTTTAATTATTACATGATACCTTAGGTAAAATCCATGGATATGACATTGACTAGTAGGTTCCATGTGGAAATCCCATAGGGCCCAGCATTTTCTTATCCCCATTTAAACTTTGTCATTCACCTTGGACTCGGTAAGTGCCTTACTGTGGAATGCCTTGGACTATGCTCCTTGGATTACAAATCCCACTTAGCTAGACTCAGATAACATAATGTCATATTTTCATGAGATTTATATTACCTTGGTTATTACCCTCTATCTACCTCACTAGATATTACTTTCAGGTTTCTCTATCATGTCATGGGCCCTACACTACTTATACTATCATTAGGTGATGTTAGTTATGACAATGATTCACTTGGCCTACTCACATTAAATGGTAATTACTTAATTAATGAAAATGTTACATGTTTGGACAACATTTGAGGACTGAAAAAGGTTCTAGGTATTTCTATAATGTAATACATTCTTTTCATTATATATGTGTTCCTGCACACAACTATATTCCATTAAACGGGTTGCATGTTATAGACATCGTTGATGGTGGCCCACTGAGATTTTTGTCAGACCCGCTTCAGGTGTAATTTGGTACCCAAAGTAGATTATATTGTTGTAGGTAGTGGAAAAGGGAAGCCTACAACATCCAATACATGATTGTATGCTGATATGATGGAGATTGAAAGCAGATGACTGAGTTAGGACTCATGATTCTTTGAGTAGTCTTTGTTTCCCATACATTGTGAAACATGTTATGCATGTTATCTTGAATCAATGTTTTCTAGTTTTCTAATGAAATGAAATTACATCATCATTGTTCCACTTTATACGGTTATTATTATTCTTCTTTATCTAGTGCTTCAATTTGATTCTAATATACAATTTATTTTTATCATCTATTCTTCATCCGTTGTTTACCATTCCTTTATATTCCTTCCACTATGCTATTGTCTGCTAATGAGGGCATAACCTTCCCATTTCCACACCCCAAGACATCACTGATAGTCATAAATCTCTAATGTTTAGGAAGATGTGATTGATGCCATATGGCCCATCGGGCTTGGGGAACTTGTTAAGTGGCATCTGGGTCTTGTTCATCACAAGTAGTCCACCACCAATAGTGTCAAAAACAATATATATTCTACAAAAGATAATTCAAATATATAAATAAATAATCTTAATGCATAACTGAACATTTATCACATTATCAATCATTCTATATTTAACCACATGAACCCCTATGTTCCTTTGGACACACGAAACTCCATTCAGGCTTCATCCCTAGTCAATGTCTGAACTATCTTCAAGGAATATCTGGTTTCTCAATGCCATTGTCACCATTAATTTTCTCAATTCACACCTTAATTCCATTAATACCATTAATTTTCTCAAGTCACACAAGAATTCAATTGTTTCCATTCATTGTCTAAAATAAAATATGAATTCCATTGGTACCATTCATTATCTCAACTCACATATGAATTCCAGTTTTACTATTAATCATTTCAATTTAAATATTAATTCTATTGTTACCATTCATCATTTTAACTGAAAAATTAATTCCATTTATACCATTTATCATTTTAATAGACATATGAATTCCAATTTTACAATAAATCATTTCAACTCAAATGTTAATTCCACTAATACCATTTATCATTTCAATTCATTTTTATCACATATAACCCAAATAAAATTAAATTAAATTACCAATTAATTATTCCAATATAATAATTTCATATTCAATATCATTAAATTATTTATTCCAAAAATTAATTAATCACATATATCTCATTAATTAATTAAATAATTAATTAATCACAACAAATCCATTAACAAATTCAACATTTAATTAATTACACCATTAAAATAAATAGATTCAATAAACTAAATTACCCAATTAAATCAATCACATAATCCAAAAAATATCTATTAATTATTTCAATAGTTTTTAAATTAAATTCAATAATCTTGATATATCTATAATTTGTTCAAAAATTATTTATTCCAACTTAATAAATTATAAAAACATAAAAACTATCATTAATTAACTCTATAAATAATTAATCTAATTAAACAATCCAAATATCCACATAATTAATTTATCAATTAATTATTTCAGTTCAATAATCCTTATATCCCCGTAATTAATTGAAAAATTAATTATTTTGATTTAATAATTTAAATATCTCTAATTTTAAAATCCATATTTAATTAATTAACCAATTTAATTTATAGAAATTTAGAAAAAATATTTCTAATAATCTAATATAAATTATATAATTACATACTCTTAATTTAAAAATGGATTTGGGATTTGAGTTATAGACAACCTACCTTGACATTGAGGATAAACGCTCACCATTAGAAATCCACAATTTGAGAGGAAGAATGATGAAGAACATGATCTTTGTTTAATTAATAGATCCACGGTTATAATGAATAATAATATAAATTATCTAGATCTAGATAGAGATACCATATTTGATAAACATCCCTCTTTTATCCGGAAAGAGGAAAAGGTGTGAGAGAGTGATCTAATCTAGAAGAAACCACATTCCCAAGATAGTGCAGATATTAAATCTACCATTCGATTCTCTTTAAATAGATGATCTGAGCCCCAGTAATGTGTCTAAGAACCTTAAGAACTATGGGAATATATTATTTCTATGAGCGGGATGTTTTTTGGTTAAAATTATTTTTTGAGTATTTTAATATCTAATTTTTCAATTAATTTGATACCCATACATAATTTGATTGTTAGAGGTGCATGACATTCTAACCCATGAACCGTAAATGTGTTACTTTATTAGGGGTTCATAGTTTCTTCTAATAGGATGAACATTTTGTAAAACCCTGAATAATAAATGTTATACCCCTATGTGTGGGATCAAACCGTTTTTTGTAATTGGGTGCACAGTTTGGGAAAATAGTGTGCCAATAGTGAACTTTACCTACCCCTTCCAAAAGTCTCAATTTTCAACCAAATGCACCCCAATGTACCAACCAACAAAAAGTAATCAATGCTAGAAATTTTTTACCTATATATGAATATGATACATCTCTAAATAATATAGGGATATTATAGTATCCCCACATTATAACAGATCACCTTCAAGATGCACATCCAATCTACTCTATGATTCCATGTATAAAAGATAAGCCCACTTGGCACTCATATCTACATCTCTCTATCATGTTTCATTTTTAACATTACCATTTCCCCAAAATACAAGTTCTATTAGCATCAAATTCTTCCAAAACACATTTTCAGTACAATCCAACACACATATGGGATGGTCCTCAAAGGACACATCTGTCTTCAGCTAAACATTATCCACATCGATCACATCAAGAAGGTTTTATGGTGATTCTACCGTAGTTATTCCACATTAAAAAAATCAGTTATAAGACTATATAAATGTCGATAATCCAATTAGTATGGAACCTTAATGATTCTCTCCAAAACCTCGGAAAGAAAAAAAATGATTGGGTACCAACATGCAGTGTAACCATATCCTACAGTGACCCAACCTTGGAGGCATCTAATGGAATACAAGAACAGCATTTACAAACTCTAGTGGTCTTCGACATGTATCAGTATTGAAATTCTATCTATTATGAGACAAAGTAATACAATACTAAATTAGGATCAATTTCTCCAACATCTCTTATAAAATACTAGGTCCCAAAAACTCTAACACGCCTACCTCCATCCATCATATAGGTGATTTGCATGGACTGCCATAAAGTGTCTCATATCATTCTATAGGAATAGATTCCTAATAATAGTTTTTAGAGGGAATCTTCACAAGTGCTAGATATTTCTCCCCAAACTCACTGAATTCTCAATCAAATGCTCGAAATATATCCCCAATCACATATAAATTGTTATATGAATTCCTATATAACTATGTTCGGGAAAACAAACCCATTAGAACTTATGTACCTAATTCTTTTTAATGACCCTTCTTGAAGCATGAAGTAATTTGTGATCATGGTCTAAAAAAATAGTCTGTGGAAACCCATAATGACAGATTATCTCTAAAACATATAACTCTCCAACTAATCAACTTATAATGTGTCTTGTATTGCTAAACAATGTGTTACCGTTGTCAAACGATCCAAAATCATCCAAATTTAATCATTATTCTGAGGATCCCATGGAGATCCAAAAAAATATACATGGTAAGTTCATCCCACTAATACATTGGAATGGACCTTGACTGGAAAGAACCACCAGGTTATTGATGCTTAACGAGGAAATGTTTAGAAGTGTAGCATTGTGGCACAATCCATGTTACCGACTTTTTCATTCCCATCATCCAAAACTATTGTCATAAGGAATAATACATTTTATCACACCTCGATGTATCACCATTTTTGAATAATTAAAATGATTCATCAACTCCTCCTACATACAGGTGGACACCACAACCAAATTTTTGACTTACATAGTCTCATCCATATCTATAGTCCAAACGGAACGTGAATCACCACCATCATTGATTTCCCACATGTTCAAACATTTTGGAAACTCACAATATCTATACCTATTCATGATCAAAAGGATAGACTTCCCTGAATATTATATGAGAATAGTGTGCTCTAGAATCTCTTGAACCACTATATGAATCTCTTTCATTATGTTTTGCATCATGCACTAAATAATATACTCTGGAATAGCCTGAGCCTGAGTCTTCCAACATATAGAATTTTCCACAAAATTTCCCTTACTAGAAATATTTTCTATCTCAAATAAAATGAGTACATATACTCAACCCTCCTGTACTTCTAGAGATTCAAACTTCTATTCAAAAAGATACTCTTTAAGATCTTGTGATTCCTATAAATTGAAAACTATTCATCCAATATAAAATGTTTCCAAAATTTCAAGACATATAGAACTACTTCTGAATTTAGGTTTTACATAGTGTAGTTCCATTCATATGACTGAATCCACTAAGACCCATGCACCATGAAAAAATTTTCTTTCATTGACACATATCACAGCCCAATCCCAAAAGCTTCAAAAAAGATTGTATACTCATCACCTAACTCATGTTGGATCACGATTGGTGTTGATTTAAACCAATTAATAAACAATTGGAATGCATTATCACATTCTTCTTAACATTAAATCATAAACCTATTATTCATTAATTCGAAAGAGGTGATTTCAACTGAAAAATATCACAAAAAATCTACTGGACATATTTAGGTAATCCATGAAAACAACCGATATCAAAAAAATTATTGGGATGATCCCAATAAAAATATTTCTAGAAATTCTATTATTCCATTGTAAAACATCCCTCCATGATGATGTGTCCAATTAATTTACCTAATCAATCAGAAACAGACATTTATATAGCTTGGAATATAGGTAATTCAACCTTAGTGTATTCAGGATGATGTCAAGATGTTGGGAATGATCCCAATTAGTATTTGAGAACACTAAGATGTCATCACCAAACACAATGAAAAACAAATCAATATACGGGTGGATTATTCTATTCATCAAGATCCCAAATAGTGTTGGTGATTTTATTCAACCCAAACCGAAATATTATGAACTCTTGTAGAATATACATTCTTCAAAAAGAAGTCCACCATATACCAGTTGGTCTAACTCTTAATTGATGACACTCTGATATCATGTTGATATTTTCGAAAACCAATGATCATATGAATTTGTCAAATAGATCATTTATACAAGGAAGAGGACACATGTTCTTCATAGAAATCACGATCATCTTCCAATAATTGGCATAGAAGCACACAGTTCTATCAGCCTTATTATTAAAAAAGACCACAAAACCCCAAGGATACATACTCATACTAATAAATAAATTATCCACCTGCTCGTCTTGTTATGTCCTATGCTCTCGACTCTCTATCAATGCCATTCTATATGGAGGATTAGAAACCAGATCAGCCCCCCACCTGAGAGAAATAGTAAAATCATCATTTTTCAATTGAGAAATTCCAAATAATTTTAAAGGAAACTTGTCTAGTAACATATTTACTACAGTTAGAATTAAATCCCAATTTACACCACCATATTATAGAAAAAAAATTGCACCCTTTAATATAATGTACCCCAGTTTCTGTTGATCTTGGCCTACACGACCTACAATAATATCATATACTATACGATGTTCATAATTTTCACCCTCAAGATATATTAAATTCACTCTCCTATGATAAAAATCTATGTGGGATCATTATGATACTAACCAATCCATACTAATAATTCGGATAAAGACCAATATTTCATGGATATAAATATTCCACAAAAACTGATACTCCCCGACCTCGAGAGAACACCCCAGGAAAAGACAGATATCTCTCTACTGTACTCCAAAAAAAATTTATATCGTAAAAACCCCACATATAAACTCCAGCATCAGGTGAAAAAGATTCAAATGATCGGACTAAATAATTGAATGAGAGTCACCAGTATAAAATTTCAAACAAGATTATTCAGAATCTAGAAGAGTAGTTATTCCCAATGTCGATGGTCCAACCTCACTAACCATAAGAGTAGGTTGTATAACATGCAACAACCATTACAATAATCAATATGATGTAGTCTAAGATCCATAAAAATCCCCACTCTAATAATATGGGTGAAAAATCCTAGAATCACATCATCCACCACTTCTACCTCCTTGCCCGGTACAAATCGGTCTTCTAGACAAATATGATACAAACGATACACTTTCAGCACCCTAGTTATGTTTATATCTCCCATCACTATAAGTATATCTAGATTCATTATATAAAATTTTTATATATCTCATCCTAGTAAATTTAGGAACTATAGTATTGGTGGGGGATAGATTCTAGGATAATGGACCAGACTACGACACTACTGATAGAAAATTCGGGTAATTGACCTTTGACCCTGGCCATTATTTCTCCTATTCCTTTGGAAAACCCCCTTATAACAACATTTATTACACTAAGATAAAATACCTTCTGATCATCTAGTACCTTGAACCTATCTTACACTGGAACCCTCATTTTGTATCCACTCATATATGAGATACTAATCCACCACCTTGGTAAAAAAATTTAATAGAAGAAGTTAACCACAGACACAATCAAAATTTTATGTCTATAATTTAAATTTCTCACCATAGTTGTCTCATACCCATCCAATGCTAGAGAAAACCACTAAAAATTTAAGGGGTCCTACATAGTCCATGATAGACATACTCCCTTATGTCATCCACCTGATATTTCGATCTCTCTCTTACTCATTGTCATTGTATAAATGTTATCCAAGAAGTTCTCCTTGAATTCCTCCTATAACATAACATCATCTTATCTAATCTTAACCTTAAAATCCCACTAGTTTTTCTATGAACATTGTTGAATATTAGAATCCATCATTACCATATTTTTTATCGGAGTCTTTAGATGGATAGGTATCATCTGGATAGACTAAATCCACTAGTCTGCTTCCTCAGGTTCACCCTCTCCGATAAAACTCAGAAGTTTTTATAAATGAAACTCTCGTGTAAGGTTAGACATTATATTCACCACCAAAATTGGGTCCTTTATATATACTACATGAAGAAATAAATTATCTCATAGAAATTCTCTCTAACTTTCTCACCGAGCAGTATTAGTGCCTCAGGTTCCACTACTGGTGAAGCATTCCCATCCACATCCTCTTACCATCCTCTCAAAAAGTGTCACCCTAGAGGTATATATATAAAATGATAATCACTTATCTTAGGACACATAACAACACATTAAAAAATTGTGATAGATGGTTTTCACATTAATCCACACCAATTCATTCCCCTTTCCTTCCATATGGTTAAAACTGAAGCACTAACACTCCACTTTTCCATCCTACATCTAAGTCATAGTTAACAAAGGTAACTCATTCTCGTTATTCATGCTTCTCATTAAACACCCAATTATTCACATATTAAATTATTTCATATTTATCCTTTTAATATTAAGAACATTTCAATTTCAATTTCAAAGAAGCATAGAATTAATTCAATACCAATAACTAGTCCAAAACATGTTTCTCTATTCATTCCTAAAATGATGCATGTTAAAAAATATTCCTCACTTATTATAATGATAAATTTATAATAAACTATCATTCCATAATGAGACATGAGTCAAATATTATAAAATATCAAAAATCATTTTCATATCACTCAACATGTTCGTCAATAAATTTGAAATAGAATCCATCTGCAATAGAAGATACCAACAAAAATCATCTCACCTTGGGTACTACGTGTTTCCCCAATACATGTGTTAGATAATGCCATAATCATGCTCATGAATAATTCCCAACTCTTCTTAGCCCACTGTCAAACATTCCCATATAGTTTCAAAAAATAATGTAAAATAAATATGGGCCATGATACTACATTGTAACATCCGGGCCCATGTTTCGTGCACCGTCACCAAAATCTAGACCACTACTTGAACTCAAGTGACCCTACATTTAGTTTAGAGGTAATCATCTTGAAAATAGGATCACATATTGGTCATGGGGATACAATAGCTATTTTATCACTGCAATAGACTAGTTCCAAATAAATAAATAATAACCACATATAACAAAAACCAAAATGATTCCAAAATCACATTATAGACATTGCTGAATACAATATAATTTATAAACAATAGAAATGACTTTCCTAAGTATATATAAATTGTCAAAATGAAAATCCCAATTTAAATAAACTGAAAACTCTCAAATGGTTCCCAAACTAGATCTAGTTCCCTCACATAGTATCCATCTCAACTCAGCTATGTAACATAGGGACCATTCCCTTATCCTGTCTAGAAAGAATGAAATATATTCAGGTACCGATTAGACAACCCATGTTATGTGTGAGTAAGACTCAGTAGGACACCCAAAATTATTTCTAAGACAATATCCTATAAAAAATAGTGTATACCATTGTAAAAATGTAATAAGTACAATGAAGATGTGAACAATTATCACATTATTATCAATTATTTATTTAACCAAATATACCCCTGGGTTCCTGTGGTCACCAGAACCTCAATACCTCCATCGGCCCATGCCAGAGTTTGTAGTATACCCAAGGGATATCATGCGTCTGAAATCTATTTCTACGATTTAATATGTCAATTGTCACTAAAATTCCTTTTTTCCATTCATTTTCTCAAATCGCACATGAATTCCATTGTTACCATTCATTATATCAAATCACATATAAATTCCATTCATACCATTAATTATCTCAAATCACACAAGAATTCAATTGATTTCATTCATCATTCCAAATCACAAATGAATTCCATTATTACCATTCATCATTTCAATTCACATATTAATTTTATTTTCACAATTCATCATTATAATTCACATATGAATTCTATTATTACCATTCATCATTTAAATTCACATATTATTTCCCTCATTATTATTCATCAATTCAGTTAATGTATATTATATATATCCCAAAAACTGATCAATTAATTTTAAAATTAATTATTCTAATATAAATAATCCATATTCAATGACTATAAATTAAAAAATTAGATAATTAATTAATCACATTTATCTCATTAATTATTTAAATAATTAATTAATCTTAATAATCCACTAATTTAAATCAATAATTAAAAAATCCAACAAATAAAATTAATTTATTCAATCAATTAAATAATCTAATTATATTAATCACATAATATGAACCATAACTTTTAATTATTTTAGTAAATTTTTAATTGAATTCTAGAATCTCAATATCTCCATAATTTATTCAAGAACTAATAATTTTAACTCAATCAATTTCATAAACACAAAAAATCCCACTAATTAATTTTACATTTACATAATCAAATTAAAAAATCTCAATATCATCATTATTTATTCATCAAATAAGCTTTTCTAATCACCAATCCAAATATCCCCATAATTAATTAAAAAATCCCAATATCCCAAATTTTATGATACCTTAACAAAATAATTCAACAAAAAACTAATTCAAATTTAGAATCAAAATATTTAATAATCAAATAACAATCAATAAATTACATACACATAATTGATTTCAAGAGCTTTGTATTTGAATAACGCACCACCTACCTCATGATGGATAAAAAACACTCACTAATAAAAATCCCCAATTTGAGTGGAACAAAGAAGAAGAATGATATCTTGATTTAATACATGATCCATTATTTAAACGGAACAATATTTAAGAAAATAATATCTAGATATAGATCCAAAAATGGGTAAAAATCAATATTTTTCCTAGAGGAGGTGATATTTATACATGTAAATTTGAGAAGAAATGACATACCCAAGATGGTTCATATCTAAAATATGCCCTCGATTTTCCCAGAATAGTGGTCGGGAGCCCTAGGAATGTGTCTGGGAAGCTCTAAAAAAGAGTGGAATTAAAAATGACCAATATGGGGTTGATTTTGTGTTGAAATGGGTGGATGAGTTTTTTTTGAAAAATAATTTTCATGTTATTTATAAAGGAATAAACATTTTGTTGGGTATAGGTGCATGGTTTAAAAAACGGTACAACTGAACCATGGTCCCCTTTAGGGGGGTCATGGTTTTTCCAAATAAGTTTTATATATTAAAAAATTGTGTTCAATCCATGAAATACCCCTCTATCAAGGGCTATACCATATTCTAATCCCTGGCGCCTGATTTGGGAAAACCATGTGCAAACTATGACCATCCCCCACTCGTTTTAAAATTCCCATATTTCTCCCAAATACAACCTAATGTAAAATTAATAAAATGTACTAAAAAATATGAAAATTTTTACTTTTAAATGAGATAGTGATATCTCTAAAAAAGGGTATGATTGAACAATGGAAAATTCCTTGATTGAATTTATGGGTTTGAAATTCCATTGATCATATTATTTCGCCTTAGTGAAGTGATGTTCATCCTTATATAGTGCTATTACTCCATAACCTTTTTAAAAATAAGAATATATAATAGTTTTTCCCACACTATTGAGAAATATAATATATATAACCTATAATGAGGATAATTAACAAATTTATTATTGATAGCTCTACAAGAATGAGTATGGTGGACCATATATTTAATTACCATTGTTGGTAATCCTGTCTTGTTAGTTTGGTTCGTTGGGACCTAGATCATATAATGTATTCATTTTTTTGAAAATATATGTATGTTATGTTTTATAAATGGGAAAAATAATTTTCATTTAATACTATTATAGTTTTTATTAATCAACCATGTATTTACATATTCACATTTATAATCATGGGTTCATATATATTAACAAGTGAATTTGGATATGTTATTAGATACCTGAGATGGGAAATAATCATTTTTTTTGGATTATTGGAGTTGATTTTCATGTAATCACATTAAATTCACCCATTTTATGTTTCTATTATACCCCATATGTACTTCTTGAGTTTTTATGTTGAGGATTGGAATTTTAAATACCATGAATGAAACATTTTTGGGATTCATAACATGAATTAATTCACTATTTAGTGGTATATATAGATTTTATCAATTTGACTATTAATGGGGGGATTTTATATATATTGAAATGTTTTATATAGAGGTAATTCATCCAATTTAATTGCATAGATACCTCAATAGTGGACTATATCCCTTGTCATATTAGAGTCATGTTTATAAATTTTCATTATAAAATGATAATTTATAGATTATGGGGATACGATATGATCATAATTTTTATAAATTTATATCAGATCGAACCAATATTATAAGTTGATTTTGGGATTAGTCACGTGTTATATTTTACTTCTTGAACTAATCGTTGCATTTTTAATGATATGGGAGAATAATAAATCAGTCTATTGAACCAAATAATTGGGTTTGGTGGATGAAACATTATTTGTCATGGACAGTAATAACCTACTAACTAATTTTAATTCCAAAAAAAATTCTAGGTTATATTTATATCTCTATATTATCATATAGCGATTATGGAATTTTTTATGATGTTTAATTTTAATAGTAGTGATGTAATTATATGATGAGTGTGTATAAATTACCATTTAAATGTATTAAATAGAGGGTGGGTAAAGGTTATTTTATTTCTAATGTGAATACCTTATGTACTCATTGATGCATGGGGTTTCCTTGATGATTGTTTCTAAATAACCTGGCCTTCTAATACAGTTTCATTTTTTCAGCATAACACTGTGATATGGACTAGGATCATGTTGTCCATGAGTGTGTTGATTATTCATGGGGTCATGTAATACCATGTAGACATTAATTTTTTAGGGGAAATATCACCTAATAATTGATAGGGCCAAAAATAATAATTGGTTGAAATATCGTTCACAATGAGTGTCTTCCCTATGAGATGGATGATGTAAGTTTCTCCCATCTTGACTGGGGTGAGGTTCCTATATAAGTGGAGTTAATTTATCCACTAATAAATGGAGAGTGGGTACTCTATAAAAGATTGTGGGTGTTATTAAAATGAATGTTATGTACTTCCATAACCAGTGGAGAAATATACTCCATGAATAATGGTGTTTGGGTCTTCTATTAGTGTAATCTTGTACTCCAATATGGACGTAGTTTTCATTCCTCCACCAATGTGGTTGGGAAAATCCTAGGAAGATATCAATTATCATATTGATGCATTTATCCTCCCCCATTTCCTATTGTACATTTATTTATTATCCAGTAATAATTAGCATTCTAACATCTCAAGGGTAAAGGCTTAATATGAGGAATTCCATAATTCAGAACAATTTTTTTATTGAACACAATATTTTTTATGTTATTCCATTTTTAAGACTCATTCCAGGAATTGGTACCTTGGATGGAAGAGTTTTATCAGCTTTTTCCCTGTTGTTATGATTGAGGAATGTATATTTTTTATGTTTCTTGTGAATATGCGAATGAAATCGTATATTATTTCTATAATGTGAAATTTACACAAATAAAATGGTGTAATTTGGTTGATTTTATAAAATTCCCATTCATAATTGGATTTTTTACTTGGAAATATTTATTTAGAATATTTAATTCAACTTTATTTGGATTACTTAATTTTGGTAAATTTAAAATGATGTATAATAATAGTTTTTTTTTGGTAAGATGATATGCTGAAAAATGAAATATATTTTGTCTATATTTCATTCCCACTGGGGTTAAAACATTAATTTAATTTTAAATAGTGTTTTAGAATTTAAAAAATTATTATTTATAAGAAAACAATATCTTTTATGATGAATTTATTGAGTTATTATGACATCATTTCTATTTCAGGTGACCTATTATATTTTAAATAAATATAATTTTTCATGAATAAACCATTATAAAAATTTTATGTCTATAAATAAACTATGATTTAGACTTTTTTACCCCTAGAATCTATATCCCTTCTTTTATTATCCAACTTATTTTATAGGTGACCACCTCAGTTGGAGAACCCTATTATTTTTAGAGTTGATCAGTTGGGATTCATAAATATTTCCAATTTTATTAATATTTTATGGTAATATGAACTATTTTAATTATACATGGAGTACATATTTTACTCATTGTATTTTTCTTTTTTATTATATTCATATTGAATTAAATCATAATATCTTTTATATATATATATATATCAAAGGGATTATGTCAACAAGATGAAAAATATGAAAAAATATTTACAATGTGTTTTTCATGCTAAAATTATAAACTGAGATAAGTCTAAATAAAAAAATTCTCTATATAATTCAAATGTGTTAAACCATAATTCACATGAAAATATTTATAAATATGGAATCATTTTAGAAATATATATTTTCTCATATATATATTTTTTCAATATTTTTTATTTTTTTATTGATTTTTTTATCGCAAAAATATTTTTATTTATTTATATTAATGAATTTAAATTAAATAATTCCTTCTAAAAAATTCATCAATTGGTTATGTATGACTTACCTATGATATATACTTCTTAATATTATACTCAACGAGAAAAATACCACATCATGTTTGATGAATTTATTTGGATGCTGAATTTTCATAGGCGTTCAGTTAATTTTTATAAAAGGACTAAATTTACCATATATTGTATGATAAATTGGATTTTTAATATGTTGTTAAATAGAAAATTGAAAATGGGTTTCATTAAATATATTTCAATTATTTTATATTATTTATTTAAATTTATATTCTTACACTCACAAAAACACAAACACACACGTACATATATATATATATACTGTTTTAAGGGGTTTCTTGTGGCATCCATTGAAGGAAGTGATTTTTTCTCTTTATAAGTAAGGAAAACTAATTAAATTATCTTATAAAAAGGAAAGTTTTTAAATATTAAATATTTAAAAATACCGTTTATTACTTTAATATGTATATATATATATTGTTTTGGAATAATTAATTAAGATAAAATACATAATAATAATATTTTTTTATTATTCTTTTTTTTACTATTTTTTTTAAATGATAATGGATGTGACTGTGATGGGGAATGAAGATCCTAGTCACCTGAGAGAATCTCTAAGTCTTCAAGAAAAGATATAAAATCATCATATGATTAAATAATAATTGATAAGAAAGAAATTACTTCATTCTATAATTCGAAAAATTAATTTAGAGGTAGTAATAAGGGAAATATTTCAAAATTTTAAATGATCATTACTAAATTAATGGAGGTGAAAATGTACAAAGACTCATTTTAAACAATAAATATCATTTCTCTCAAATTTTCATTAATAGGAGTTGAATTTCTTGTGTAAATAAAAAATAATATGAAATTTATGAGATTATGGGTCTTTGTATGTTATTTAATATTTTTCAAAAAAATATTACCATAGGTCACATTCCAAAAAAAAATCAATTATCCAATGAAGGTGATCTCAAACATCCATGGTTTTAAAATATTTGGATAAATGTAATCAAGATGGTTTTTAACATTATCTTCCAAAAAGAGGAACTCAAGTGTACAATATTGGTACATGATATTGTTTCTATCAATTATTATATTTTTATAATTTCAAATTGTGAAAATAAAATAGAACTTTTCGGTGTTAGTAAATCATATTAATTTCTATGTATTTATATCTTTTGTCCAAGCTAGTTTTATTGGCATCCCATAATTATGTACGATATGTTTTCAATAGTTGTAGTCCATATGAAGATAAAAAAAATAAAAATTCAAAATATAGAAAACTTATAATATTTTTGTGGATGATGATCTCTTATTCACATTTTTAGAAGATGTTAAATTTGAATTTATAGAGTAAAAATTTAATATAATGATATCCAACATAAATAGATTTTATATATGGATTATAAAATTATTGGATTTACATCACTATTTTTAGGGGAGAAAAGTCACAATAAATTTAAATTAGAAACTAATCAATATATTTGATGAATCCCTATAATATAAAAATAAATTAATGAAGCAATAACATTTTGTTGACTCAATTAATAATTAAGATCCTAATGTTAGGGATATTAAAAATATGCGAGAAAATTGAAATAATATAGGATTATTTTATATAGATAGTTGAATGCGATTGGGGAAATACAATTATTATGGTGGAATGGAGACATAAAATAAAATTCTTTATATCCCTATATAAGGAGATAATAATGTTATGGGTAATAAAATCTAATATAATAAACCTAATCGATTTATGTATTTTTTATTGGGGGTGTGACTAATAAAAACCAAGGAGATGTTGTCCTATATAATTATGGTAATATAAGGGTTATTGATGGTTTTAGAGAAAAAATATTCTTAAAATGATAATTTATTCACTAAGGTTCCATCCGTGAATGATTTAAATTATTATAATATATTTAATAATATTAAACTGGTCTTAAAAATTATAGATAATACATTAATATTTGAAACTTACAACTGAAGGAGTTGGGTTTAGGATTTGGATGAAATTGATGGGCATGAAGACATTAATGATGGTAAAAAGGAATACCATAATAAATATCACATGAAAAAAAGATAAATGGTATGCCTAATGATAGTTCAGGGAATCCCATTAAAAAGAAAAAATCATATAAAAATCATATTTTCTTCTTGAATTTTCATGATGTCAAAAATTGAAGAATATATATATCTTTGAAATAATATCATAACCATAATATTTCTCAATTTTTTTTTTATTTTTAATCAAAATTAATCTTATTATATCTTCGATATCCCATTATATAATTAGTGGGGTTACATGTCTTTTACACACACAAAAAATTAGTTACAATTCAAACACATTGGATTCTGATTTATAGGAAATGATTGTATTCTAACATCTGTATTACAAAATAGAATATCATATTTTTTTCATATGTATATTTCATAATTTATGATACGTATTATTTATGCTATTACATATTATTCTAACCATTAAAAAATTTGTGGTCGGTGTAGAAGGTTATATCCAATGTGAAAGGTAATTTTATTTATGTTGGCTATTTCAATAATGTTTTAAATCCCTATGAGATAATTGAAAGTTCATATGTGATAATCACATCAGAATAGTTCAAAATATATATTTAAAATTTCTATCAATCTAAAATCATATTCATGGAATAGAAATTTTCAGGGATGAGACACACAAACCACCAAGAAAATGACAGAAAAATTGCAATAGAATCCTTAATTGTTGATGAAAATTAACCTGTAATTATATCCATGTCACATAGAGAAGTTAACTCAGACCGAACACCCCAACCCTATTTCATTTCAATGTATGTTTATGATATAATGACCAATTATATTCATCCTTAATAATATATTTCGTATTATAGATGATTTGATGATAATAATTATATTGTAATGAAATAAGTTAAATCAAGGTCACGCATATCATAAAATAATTTTGAATCTAAAGGGGAAACAATAATCTCTTGAATTATGGAGAAATGATAAATTTAGTGATTTGATATATGATATTAGTAAATTTCATCAAGAGATACATCAATATCATGGAATTATTTTTTAATCATGTTTCACGTACTGATGTGTACATTCATAAGTATTGCAGCCTTTAAGGGATCCATGGCATAAAATGAAATGATATATGGGGAATAATATAACCATTGATAGCTATGTTCTTGGGATAATAACTCCAAATTCATTCACATCATCCATAGAGAGATGAAAAATAATATTTTTTTCTCCTTATATATAAATGGATATATAGGGACCATTTGTTAGGATATTAGGCTAGCCTGGGAAAATTTTGTTAGCAAATTTCATTAATAAGGATGTGTAAACTGATATTGAAATTTTTTCTATTGATATCATTAACATATGGATTGAGATTATATAAAATTCATTGATCACTACCTTTTGAACTATTGATATTGTTAAACTATATCTCTTTACATTAAAAATGAATTGTATTATTGCACAAGATGGATCCACTAAAAAATTCTTAAAAAATTATTGAGATGTTAAACAGGAGGTTAATCACCAAATTTTTAGGAATTTTTTATACCTTAAATTTTATTCTATGGATTTCAATTTGTAGGTATTTAACCTACACCCCTTAAAAAAGGAAGGTGTTGAAATAATGTGTTTTAATCCAAGTATGGATATAACGGCATATTATAAATTCAAAAACATAATTTTTCTCAATTACATGGATTAATTTCAAATAAAATGGTAACATTATATTATTATTAATTTATTCATGAAATGGGAATTTAGTGTTTTTTTACAATACTCTAATGTCTATAAATTTCATAAAAAAGAAGTCAAGTAACAGAATCATATAATTAAAATAATATTTTTAATTATATTTTACAACTCTTATACTGGAAATTTTAATTCATTAAATAAAATGATATACCCATTCTAATGGATTTCTCTGAATAATGAGTTCTCTTCATTATAGCTTCAAGGAATAAATTATGATTAAATAATTTCCCTAGGGATATTTGAAATTACAAATAAGATTTAGAAAATGAGATCCCTTATTATATATTCTTATCAAAAAGGTTAATAACAATATTAGTAAATTTATTATGATCTAGATTAATCTGTTTTTCAATCTCCCATTATGAATTATATTTATTTGAAAACATAATGAATATTTTAATATTGAAAACATTTACTTTTTGTGAAGGATATAAAAATTTCATACATAACAATAATGAAATTTTTACTTATTTTGTTAAATTCTACATTTTATTATTTTATTTAATAAATATGTTTCATTCATTGGAAAATAAAAAATTAAATATAAGAAAAATAAAAAAACATATTCAATGTCAAAAAGGGGAATATTCTAGTTTAATGACATGGGATTCCATTGTTTTATAGTATGCTACAATATATTTTTATTTATGGCATTGTGTGAAGGATATAATCTAAGATTTATTTTTGGAAAGGAAAAATCATTTCTCTTAAAGGTATTTTATACCAAGAAAAATCCCTTACAATATTAAAATTTTCTATAATTTTTTAATATTATTGAAATTATAATGTCAATATGTAGATTTATGGGAAGGTCATTATTATTTTTCAACATTATTTAATAATGACATGAATTTTATAATATAATCATGAAAATGATGTGCACCAAAAGTAGTTTCCTATAAAAAAAAATAACAAACATCAACATTTTTAAATGAATCTCCCATTGAAAATTTTATTTTGAAAATTCCAGGAAGAAGATGGGAATAATATAGTATACATTGATAATGTTTACATAATGGACTTATTAATGGGAATCACTTCTATATTTATTCTTTAGTGTGTCCGAATATTTAAAATTGTTTTGATGAAATTAAAAAGCCGAAAATGTGGCCACCCATAAATAATTCAGAAATTAATTTTCGGGGCATGTAATTGTGAAAAATATAATTTTATTATTTACATTACATTATTCTATTATTGGATAATATCTCTACTTTATATTATAATATCTTAATAATATTATGAATCCTAATATTTTGTGAGAAATAAAAAAAAACTTTTTTTAAAAAAATACTTTTATTTCCATTAATATGGGGAAAGTAAAATGAGTAATGATCTTTGAAACAATATATGTTTTCACTAAAAAATTGGTATAGAAAAAAAATTCAATATAATTTAGATTGATTAGAGATGTTATGATTTTTTTGTGAAAATAAATAGATTAAATGGAGAGACCAATACATTAATAACAGAATAATTTTGTAATATGATTCTAAATATATATTAAAATTATTTTTTGAAAATTAATCTCATGAAGAGAGGCCAAAACTGATTTTATATAAATAAAAATAGATGAAATATTTCAAAATTATAAAAAGGAGTCACCTTGAGATTTTAAAAAAACCTAGAAATGAAAGAATTACTAATTTACCTAAAAGAAACTATTTTACATGTATTATTAATTTAAATGGTTGTTAGAATATATAATTATAGATAGTTAGAATATATGAATATTTTTTTTTATATTTTAATTATTTAAAAAATAAATTTTACTGTAACAAATAGGAGTAAAATATTAGATAGGTTAGTCATATAGAAAATGGATAATTATATTGTCAGCAATAAGAAATACTGATTTAGTAGTTGAATAATTTCTAGATGTATTTCTTTATAGTTCACCTTAGATCCATAGAAAAACATGATGAATAGATTTTGAAATCATTTAAATGATGAATAATAATTTTTTTGGTTATAAATTTGTATTAACAATGAAAAAATTAATAAATATGGATAAAATACATCAGGACAGTTAAAATAATTATATATATATATATGTATATATATTGATATATTAATGTTTTTAAATAATTTAATTAAATAAAAGATAAAAAATAGTAAGTATTTGTAATGAATTTATTTTTAATTAATTTAAATATATTATAATCATGAATATCAAAAAAACCTAAAATGTAAATAAATATCCTTAGTATCTTCCTGGAATAATGGTGGAGAATTTTTTTTCTATAATGTTGAAGGTAAATACAAAAGTAATTAATTAGAATGAAAAAAACATTACATAGTACGTAGGATCTATTTGATAAGATATTGTTAAAAATATTATAAAAGAATCATATCCACATGATGTAAATTATGTGGTGTGAAAGAAAAGTATAAATTTTTGTATTCTGAGGGTCTGAGATATGTCCCGAGGTATATGATGTTTATAATATGATATGGAGAATATGAATTTTTATTATAGAGGATGAGATCATGTAATAAATATGTTCTGTGATTTAGTTACAATTAAAAAGATGTCATGTAATGGATAATGGTGATGTTGTGAATCTTCTATGACATGTCATACAAGTAAATTTTTCTTCTTACAAGGATATATGTGAGTTCCTTACTGGGAGTATTTATTCCTCCTAGATGATTAATATAGATTCCTATGATTTATCATTTCTAAGATCATCACTTCATATATCAGATGTAACATGATGGTTAGGGGACTTGACTCTTAATAAATGTGTGATATAGCTCCATGGATAAAATATATTAGTGGAGATAGTAAAATAGTGTATTTATGATTATCCTCACCAATTTTCATATGCTAGAACTAGATAGTGGTAGCTGTGTGACTCTTAATTATTCCATCGATAACTGGGGATTTGTTTTAATGATGATTGACAAATTAATATTTCATCTTTTCTCAGTCATTATTGTGAAAATAGGGGAGGGATAATCAACAAAATCATGTATGGTGTCAGTTCTCACCCAATTATTGTATATCACATTAATGATGTATACATCCTTAATTTTTAAAATTTTACTCACTTGACCAATGAATAATCCTATGATATATTGTGGGTCCAACACATCACTTTAAACATTTATAGTTACCTGAGACTATAAGAATTGAACTCGTTATGACCGATTACTCTACATGTATGAGTTTGATGAAACATATATAGATTTAACTATTTCCAAACTCTAATTTAGTTGTTTTTTCAGTCAAGATCATGTCTGTACCACATATATATTTATTTTCCTAAAAATATCTTATTACTAGTTTTATCTGTGGGTGGAAACCATTATTTGGATGACCACACCTTGTTTAATTACACGCCCCATCAGGGTAACATTCAAAATTTTACTCTTTTATACATGAAGATCAATAAATATAGTTGGATATGTTATTGAATGTTTTAGGTAGACTCGATAACTAAAAGTGGTCATTTATAGTCTTTTTGGTTTGAACTACATGTTATTCACCCATTTATACTTTACATTATACATTATATCTTCCTAATGAACTTTTTTACCCAATAAATTTTTAATACTCAATATAATGAGATTTGAGATGTAATAATATACAATTATTTGTTATGTAAAAATTTTTATATATATTTTTAATAATATATTCTTGAGGGATATATATAATCTATTGAGATTAAATGAAATGAAATGTATGTTTAATATTTCATTGTCTGGATAATGTATTTCTCGTTTATGAACCCTGGCCTATAATTTGATTAATTGAGGAGTTCACTTGTTGATGTTGTTAGAAAACTCAGGCGTATCTATAGTGGATATGGGTTTTAACAAGGCTTATTAAAATAATTAATATATATGAGGCATACATTGGAGTGAGGAAAAACTATATTTTTGGTTTCTAAGAGAATTCACACCCCATTGAGGTAATTAGGGTACATCTTTTCTAGCTAATGAAATGATGTATACCATAGAAGACACATTCTATTTGGTTTCATAATCATATTATAATTAATATTAGATTTAGTAGAAGTGAATAAGAAAGAAAAGCCAAGATATCCTTGTAATAATAAATGAATTAAATCTTAAACAATAGATGATCATATTGAGTATCTAACATACACTAAAGTCACCATCGGGTGTTATTGTGTCAATCTTCAACCATGGTTAAACAATGACACCAAGGATTTATTAAAATATCCATTCCACTATGGGGTATCCATTAGCCTAATATGAATCACTCATCACCTAATTGGGGTAATTATTTATCTATAGTGTGCTTATTCGTATCTATGTTTAAGACTATGGATGAAGAGAGATTTGGGATTAGTGTGTATTGAACGAGATATTTGGTATGCCCGCATGATATCCCACATAACTATTAAATGAGTAAATTTATCTTTATATTGGGCCCTTGTGGATGATCTTTGAGAGAGTTCATATTTAATCGTGCATTATAATGCATGAGTAAATTCCATGGCCAATTTATTCTATGCTTCAATGAAGTACATCACCGATTTGTTTAATCTTATGTCTAAACATTTAGATGAAAATTTATTTATATACCCTTGAGAAAAAAATATTAAAATTAAATCAAATTCATTCATAAAGCATTAGAATTTATTGTACATTATAAAATGTATCCCTACAATACAAAATATTAATCTTTCCATTTGTTTTCCAAATGTAGAATAATATTTATATTCCTTATGATATCCTATTTTAAAAAAAATAGAAATTCTCCATACTCAATCATATGAAAATTGTTTTTTTGGAATGCATTCTTCATTATACAACATTTTATAAATTCTAATAAACATTCCTCAAATTTAACTTATATAATTTAAATTTTTGTAAATTATATAAACATATCCCAAAAAAACTGGTATATTTTACAAAGCACTTTCAGAAGGATATCATTAACTTCATCATGCATCAAATCATATGAAATACTTTTGACCACCAAACCAAATCTATTATGGAATAATTCTAATACACATTATATTATAAAAATAAATCAAACTAAATCCACAGTCATTCAACCAAAAATATGTTTCAATATTATCTTTTCTATAAATGAAAATAATGATTAGTATCCAAATCCATTAATATAAGGAAAATAAATTATTCTTGGAAATAATCCACACTAATTAATATAATAATGTATTTGAAGTGATATTAAAAAACACATGTATCTATAAACCTATTACCACTAGTCGTATCACTTGATTAAATGCAATTATAAATCTCTCTATTGTCATACAAATTGAGTTTCTATGGTTCATAGAGTTTTTCAATCCTGTACTACCCACTCACACATTCGAGATGCCACAACAATAGATTCTCCCTATCGATGAAAACATAATATTTCACTCATAATTTTAGATGAGTGAAACATGTTTCCCCCATCCATATATATAAGAATTTAATATATATTATCTAGATACTTTTGTACACTCTTTAGTCAATCTTAATCAATTCCTTAAATGTTATACACTTTTTTTAGAATATAAAAAAACATGGCTGAGCTCCAAAAATTGAAATTATAAATAAAATACCCAACCACTATCGATTAATTTATTCATAAATTCCTATATATGAGTGTTATTAAATTAGTAAGGTTCTCTATATTATGTTCATACAAGCCTCTGGTAGTGGGGATTCAATAAGATTCACGCACCCCTCTTATAAAAAAACAAAATGAATGAAACTTAATGTGGTTTACATATCAGGATTTCTATCACAAAAAATGTAATGATTCATGTTATTATACTATATATTAGAAAATGTACCTTTCATATTTTTACATTATAATTTTTTAAAAATATATTCTAGTCTATATTGAACATAAATTAAATATAACACATTATGATATATTGTGAGTTAAATTGTTTATACACATCATGAAATATATATTGATTTATATTTATATACAGATTATAATTCAAAGTTATAGTATAGATTTATTTTTATGTTATGAATTTAAAATATTCATAAAATTATTTTCATAATAATTTATAAAACTATACATATGAACATGTATTCTTATATCATATATGATAAAATTCAAGAAAACCCTTCAGTTTCATTCTCTTTATAGGATTTCGTTAATTAATTATATTTATATTTTATTCAATCTATATAACTATATATAAATATAATAAAACCCTCCCAATAATCTCTTTAGTGAGTAATTTATTTAATGACAACATGATGTAATAATGGTTATATTTAAGAATAGTAATCCTAATGTTTGTCTCCCTGAATATATTTTAACATTTTAACTCTACAACATGAAATGTTATAATATTAATAACTTATGTTAACTATATATTTTTTCTACATTTAATATCATCATTGTTGTAACCAATTCCAACAAAGGTTTTTTTGAAATATTTTCATTATTTATATAACTATATTCATAATTACTTAGTAGTATATTCTGAACTAATTTAGGATAAAGTTACATTAAATTTGTTAGAGCAACTAAATGTAATTTTAATTTTTTTAATAACATATCCTATAACTCAGTTAGGATATCATGTTATATAATATTTTTGTTTTTACTGGTATAATTCTTCAAAAATACCATTATTAACTTTTAATCAGTAGGAAAATATAAATTTCATACTTTTCTATTTATAATTAAATATAATAGACTCTTCTGTATATAAATTGAAATTATTTTAATTTTATACTAGTATATTATTACATAAATAATAATTGTTTTTTATATTCTAAAGACACTCCCAGTAACCTCCTAGACATTATATTCTATTGTTAATATCATACTAAGATAAAATAACTCTTTTTTTAAGAAATAAATAATGTTCCTCAATATATAAATATTTACAAAATAAAATATAATAGTCATATCATATATATTATATTATGTTTCTAGATAATTTCTCATACCAATGATTTATTGATTGGAATATCCTTTTAATGGGTGGGTGGAAAACCTATCCTTATATTTTAATGAACATCATATAAAAAATGTGTGTCCTCGATAAAAATATATATCATGGGATTGTTCTCAGGAATATTGAAGAATAATTTGAATCATAAATAATGTATATAAGGTTAAGTTTAATACTTTTTTGTTACTTAAATTTTTTAATAAAACACCACCTGTTATAATATAAGATAATTGAGATAAACATACACATCATTTATTATTATCCAATAGAGAATGATAAACTACTTTAAAATTAAATGTTTTCTGTATTACCTATTTAAATAATTAAATTAATAAATATTACATAATCTATAAATTCATCCCATATTATTGAACTTTTTTATATTTATTAATCTTTAAAAATAATCCATTTTGTATAATATAACCTTTCAAACCAATGAATTAGTTTGTATAACCCTAACACCTTGAGATTTTAGAATTTATTTCTCCGTAACAAACACATGTCTTTATTAGATTCTGAAGCGCATAACTGTGAAATTATGGGAATACATCATAAAAATTATCAAATCAATCACATTATCTAATATTTTAATAAAATATAATTGACTAATTTATATTCAATTCCTTTTATGAAATAATATTGACAATATAGAACCACTATAAAGTATTTTGTTTGTGATAGTTAATTTTTAAATACATTTTTATATAAAAATTATTTCAAAATATTAAAAATATAATAATTTACTTTTCATATATGAATAAAATCAATCCATTTATTTTAAACTTTTTAGGAATGAAAATATATTCATTTGATGTCAAAAAGAGATGTTTATATGGGAAAAAATTGAGTGTGAAATTTTTTTATTCACGGTGAATACTATTCAATATTTATGAATGAATTAAATTAAATTTGACTTTATTATATTATTTAAATTAGTTCAACTATTATTTAATCGTTTTCCCAACACATGGATTGAAAATAAATTCAGTTATATGCATAAATTTATAATTTTAAGAAAAATAATTATTTTGCATGATAGTTATAAGATTATCTTGGTATAATTAAAAATAACTATCTTGATAAATTACTTAACTAATTTTAAGTCTTCATGTCCAAATTTTTTACTATTCAATGTCTTATTTTTATCATAATGTATAATAACTACCAAAATATTATCACCTCGGATAAGGTTAATGTGTATTTATAGGGGGTTAAACAAAAATATATTGTAAAAAATCATGTAAATAAGTATATAAGTTCTTTGTTGAATTAATTTAGACCATAAAATGTCATATTTTTTAATTTAGGGTTATTTTGAACCACATTCACTTGACCGTGACTTTATAATATTTCAATGATTCATGTATTAACATGTTTTTAGACACCTCACTTATAAAAAGATGTTATCTTTCACTCACTCCATCAAACCTTCTGAGTAACCTAGATATCCCAAAGCATTCAATTTTTTTTTTAAATTTCTCCCCCACTTCAGGGAGATAATTTTATTATAAATGAAACCCCATTTTGTATATATTTTCTTAAGGCAATGTAGGTTACCCGAAGAAGAGGTATTCATTACTACTGATATATTTTATTTTCCATTCGTCCTAAACCTCCTCCAAATTCATATAAATATATTAAAATAAAAAAATTATTAGAATTATTATTATGATATTTTTTTATGTTAATGGGAGGACTATTTTTTATCACTTTTCCATGATATGGGAAATCATAATGTCATTCATTTATACATGTGGATTACTAACTCCTTGAATATATGTGATTCGTTTTACTTGTAAATGATAAATAGTTAATAAAATGCATTGATTGATATAATATATATTATATTATTGATATTATTAATACTTAAGGCATATATATTATTATTTGTCTTACTTTATTTACAATAATTAAAAAATAAATGCATTAATTATTTGTTCATACAATCTACCATCTCCACAAAATGATGTATTTCATTTTTCATCACCATCATATATGGATGGTTATAATTGGGTGTATAATGAATAAATATGAATCTCATAACATTATTAATATTCCATATAGTACAAAAGCAGTTACATGGAGTATGTATTAGAGTTGTCGAGTTGAAAATTCTAATTATAATGAACATGTTTTAATCATAATATTTATTTTAATGAATAGATGTAAATAAATTGATAATTGAAAATTATAATGAAATTGTATATTCTAATTAAATTATTAATAATATTTTATTTTGAATTTTAAATAAATAAAATTTTATTATCAAGCAACTTAAGAGATCATATAAATAATGGCATGATATGGTGTAAGGGATTATATTAGAATATGATTAATCAATATGGATTATTTCTTCTTGGATGTACATTAGTTGAGTTTTATGTTATTTATATATAAAAACCCGTTTATTTTCTTATTTTTGGTTTATTTCAATTTTATCTTATATTTCCTTTCAATTACTTCTCATTTGTACTTAAAACAATTATAAATTTTCTCAATGAAAAATCATTATTACTTCTACCTTTGTTTAAAAACATTTTCTTCGATGACTATGTTCTTTATAATGTTTTAAAAAATTTAATTTTATATAAACATATGATAATATTATGAAATTTATAATTTTATTTAAATTATTATAAAATATATAAAAAAATATTCTATCCATTTTACAGATGGGGATATTTTTGACCTTTTACTAAACTGTTAAAGTAATATTTTATTTAACATTCACCAGGAAATTTGATTTTGATGTTTTTATGAACATTAATTTAATTTATACTTTATTTATTTTCATAAATATTTATTCGATTAATTTTTTCCAAAATTTTATTAGAATTTTTAATGATACTAATGGAGAATGATATTTTTTTGTTTTTTAGGATTATTTTCATGTTTACATTTAATTATAATATAAATATTTTTCAACATCCCTCGATGAATCATATTATTCACCTTGGATTGGAACTAATGTTTTTATCCTTGTTAATTCTCTAAAGGTATTATGATTTTGGGATAATTAAATTTAAAATAAACCTATTTTATTTTTTTGGGATCTACTATGATTATTTGATGGCATTTTTAATGAATAAATTTCACATATATATTTTTTCTTTCTATTATTATCCGTTTTATAAAATCTATCCTATTATTTGGGTAATTATTTAAATCGCAATGAAAATTTTGTATTTGAATTTGGATGGAAGCATTTTCATTATGATACTATTCCCACAATGATACACTTGGGAGAGATCCTTGACTATAGAAATGGTATAATAAGGAGTGATCACAATCCATTTTGGACTGTGTCTACTATGATAATAGTTAAAGTAAAACATGACAAATGATATGATTTAATAATATTATTATTATTATAAAATTATAATGAATTTTTTTTATCATTATGAAATTAAAATATGAATCATTATTAATTAATGACGATTCATCAATATTACAACTAGTGACATTTAAAATTAAAATGGATTATTCCATAATTGACGATTTATTGTATTTGAATAATTGGGAATGAAAATTTTAATATATTATCTTTGTTTCGTACCCTAACTATTATCTCATTCAAATAAATGGTCATCGTTTGATACCTCCCACATTTATCCTTACTAATAATCTAAGATAATAGTTTATTATATTTCCATTTACTCTGGAATATGTTTTACGGTTTTATGGAGGATATAATTAAGAAGGTTTTTATGAGAGAAAAAAAGTGGGAAATATTAAATATAATTCATAAAAAAATAGATTATATATCTATTATTCAAGGATTCTAATACTTTACGGTCCTCATGTTAGTATTACATTGAAATTTTATGATATTCATATAATATGATGAAATATTTATATATTTTATGCTAGGTATTCTTCAATTTTTATCAGTGTCCGTGTTTTCATTTTTTGATATTGGATTATGAATAATATTAAGATTTAACATAATACATCATATGGTGAATTAAAAGTTATATAGTGTAAAAATAAAAGTTCCATCAGATTGTAATAAGATGTCATAATTTTTGAAATCTATGGAATGATATTCATGATAATATGAATAATAATATATATATTATATATTGATTCAAAATGTATTATTATTATTTTAGCATGTTGAACGATGGGTAATAATGGTAAAAATGAGTGTAGAAGTTAGTTTAATGATTTTTCTCCTGAGTAACTAAATGAAATTTGAGCTGTAGTGGAAAATATTATTTTTATGCACACACATCTCTCACAATAAAAAATTATTTTGATCTTCCAACTGATAATGGGAAAGATTAATAAAGAATTTAGTATTTCATTACAAAATATCTACATTATTCTAGTAGGTTATCTTTTCTACATTTGGTTAAGAAATAGATTAATAAAACTGAATAGAAATTTTACAATATCTATTTTTCAGGCCATGAAAATGTTATCATTGATGTCTATCATTAATAATATTATGAGTATTAATTATGAAATATTAATAAGAATATATAATGAAAGATGAAATTGACACTATTGAATGGGATGATTTTATGTATATACCTCTTAGTATAAACTATCCCCAAAATCATAAAATAAAAATGGAATATAATTTATCTTAGTTTAAGTAGAAAAATGATTAATATATAAATTCAAATGAGTTACATTTTACAAGACATGTAAGGTTAGATTTTTTTCTTTCCAAATAATCCGAAAGAAAAATTTAATAGTTCTTCAGTGGATAAAAATATATAATTTGAATTCCATTACCCGTAATAAACATCAGTTACAATAACTACAATTTTTAGTATTCTCTCAATGATACCATATAGATTGGTGAGTCCTATTATTCTCATATCTCTAATGAAAATATAATTATTTATTTTCATGAAAAATATAATAATAAAACACATGGATGAAGGAAGATAAGTTTTCATTTATTATTGATTTTTGGAATGAAGGATGAGGAAAATTGTATACGGTGGTCTATAAAATGAATCAACTTTCTAATTTAAGGGCCTAAATAATTTTAATGTCAAATATATATAAAGAGGAATGTTATTGAAACGAATGGGGAGAAAACTCAATTAATTAAACCATGAAAAATCCATCAAAACAATTTCAACAATTATGTGAATTATGTCAAACGTTTTCGTAGAAATATAGAGGTTAAGACTCTTATTAAAATAAATTAAAAGATAGTGTATGAGTATAGTATAAGTAAACAGGGGAAAAAAGGCTATAACTACTTACTTATCATTTTCAATAGTCATGCACTTAGCATTCTTTCATCTTTTTGAAGGGAATTCTTGTCAACCCTTCCACGACCACACCCCCGACGTCTCGATCACCCCCTACTAGAAGGATGAGATTGAACCCTTTTTAAAAGAATCCCTACATCGGTGCTTTCAAAATCAGAGTTGTCTCCTTATCGTTCCACGCATTTTTTAGAAGAAGTGTCTCTTTTCACAGGCTGACCCATTCCCTAAATGGGAATTGATTCTATCGGGTCCATAATATCAAAGATATATTTCTCATTAAGAGATATCAATGTTGAATCCTGCATCTCAATGTCACCTATATCCTGCTCAGATAGAGTGGTAGTGTTACCTGCAATCGATTTCTCAACCACCACTAGAGTGGGAATTGGGGATTTCTTCTTCTTGTAGGAAACCATCTGAAATACTTCAGTATCCAAAACTAGATTTCAAGATTTAGAAAAGACTATAGAGTCAAATTCTAAGATATTTTTACCTTTCTAGTTACCTAAAGAAATCACCTTTTCCTGTGAGAGCTGGTGATCCACCTCTAACTGGACTCCTTCTTTATTCAATTTATCAGCCATGAATTCATCATCGTTAAAAGGAGAACAAGAGTGATCCTGTTGCAATATTTCACCTATTCCTATATTACAAGTATCAGTGAAGTGAATATTCATCTCTTCAGAAAAGATAGTAGCCCAAGATTTTATCTTGTTTTCAGAGGTGGAGGCATTTGGATGGTATCCCATTTCAGGAAAAACTATCTGCACCACTTTCTTCTATTGAACGCCCAGTCTATTATCACTTATAAAAACATGATGCTACAACTGAGGAAGAACATCAGCATTTTGAGTAGGAGTGTGTCTTTTTTTAGGACACATACTCACGTCATGGCCACACAAATCACAGAAGATGCAAAATATAGAGTGCCTACAGGTAGATGATTCCTGGTCAATAACATTTCATTCCTTATAGAATTTTGTAATTTATTAATAAATTATCTTAAACTAAATAATATCATCATTAGTTGCAAGAATTACCTTGTCAAAAAGAGTGGACCCTAGTTCAACCTCAACCAAGAATCTACAAAACTGCCCAAAATGAGATACTACAGTTTCCTTGTCAATTTTGAACAGGATACCGATGGATAGGGAAATATCATAAAAGATTTTAGGATGCTAGAGATTCCAGTTTAAACCATAATCTCATACAAAAATTTGAGAAGTGGAGTTACCAACCTCAAATGGATTGAATTTTTAATCCAATTCATGCAAATGAATAATCCTAGATTTTAGTTCTATTGAACTGAAGCCCGATGCTCAAACTTTCAATTCTTCCGATGGGAAGATCTTATGGAAATATCCTCATCCTATCAATACAAACATCCAAGATGAAAATCCCCAAATTGACGAAATTCACTCTGTGAGATCATCCATTTTTAAGGGCTGATCAAATTTTGTCAAAAATAATCGAGCAATAATTAAGAACTCTCCATTTTTTATTTTCCCTGATACTGCATCAAGATCAGCTTTAATATGCACAATACTCCATTTTCATTGAATAGAAGGATCGATAACTCCATTGTAGCGTGTAAAATAGTGATTAGTTGAAGAACCCTGGTCCAGAAAACCCTGGGTACATATCAATGGAGTAGTTTGAGGCATCTTAAGATCCGAAACATCAGAAAAAATACTCCGCCCATCCTCACAATGTAATCCAGTCCTTTCTGGAGCATCTATAGAAACCCTTGTGGTTCAACCCGCAATATTAGTAGAAGAACGTTTCCCATATTCACATTGAGGTACAAGTCTCTTGGACGCATCATGTGAAACCAACTTCAAATCCGGATAAACATTCTTCCCATCTTCTACTCTCGATCACTGAGGACCACTCCTCATAGGTGAAGAATGTTTGGACAAACCCGCAATAGCCGCTAGTACCTCAAACAATGCCCAAATTCCATCTGAAGAGCTCGAAACCCTTGAAATTCGTCCCTCAATTTCTATAGGAAGACTATATAAATCATCATGCCAAGGTCCAAGGTTCTCGGAGTCATCATGTGAAGTAGATTTTGAGACTACTCACCCCCCATATTCAACTCTTATTCATTGAGTACCATTCCTCACAGGCGGAATGTGCTCAGACGAGACCACAACAACAGCCCGGACCTCACGCTGCTCAGCCCTAGTTCAATCTGAGGTGCTCAAAACCAAATAATGGACGACAAAATGGGGGAACATCTTGGAGTGAAACCCTAGTTTGCAGCGCCATGGGGGAGGCTGATCCAAACCAACAACACATTCTCTCCAACCTTATGTTAAAAGTTAGCAAATCAAATAAATAACTAAAACTATTTTCATCCACAACCACATTAGCCAAGAGATAATGTGAACAGTAACAAGAATCGAACCCTTAATGTCATCTATGGGAATGAATTGGTGGATGATTCATTTGTCTTCATGTCTAAAACAATAAATTTCATATATTAGTATCATTTTATCCACTGTTTCATTTATGATGGATTTTATATGGTTATCATATTACAACCATAATGATTATAAGTTGAATAATAAGTAAAAAATAATAAAGGTATTATAATGGAATCTTAATTCAGCATTTCCCTTATAATATAATCTTGTGGGAATATTAATCATATAAATATAATGATTCTACATCTATTTTAATTTTATGTGGTTTTGGGGATGGATTGGATCTCTCGAGATAGATCAAAAAAATTGTGGTGGATAGTTTATTATTCATATTCAATATAATCACATGACTTTATTTTGCGGTGATAATAAATATTATCTTCTATTGGAAACCAAATATATTATTTGGGACTTATTACCTATCTTATAAGGGAATTTACACGAAATTGTTTTGGATAAACCAAACATTAAATATATGTATATTTTTTAACAATATGTTTATATTTTTTCTAAAAAGTTCCTTAATATATAATGAATATTGATGTTCAGTTTTCAATATAACTCATACGTAGATCTATTTCTATTAGTA
This sequence comes from Viscum album, assembly GCA_963277665.1. Lineage (NCBI taxonomy): Eukaryota > Viridiplantae > Streptophyta > Magnoliopsida > Santalales > Viscaceae > Viscum > Viscum album. The sequence goes on from OY728164.1 coordinate 326,696,945, forward strand.
TTACTTATTATATAATGGAACCAACTATGTTATAGTAAGTAAGGTTCAATATCTCAGATAATAATTATAAGGTATTTATTTATCCATGTGCATCACCATAGGGTAAACCCATTCTATTTAATGAATATATATTGTTCAATGAGTTGTTTCATTAATTATCAATAATATAATAGTATTTATGTCAATAATAATTGTACTCTTCCATATATTTATTATTTTTTATAATATATGAGGAGTTCAATTCAATTTAATTATTTACATGAAATTTAGTTGTCATCAATCAAGGGTTGAGAAAAGAGATATATGATACAAACTTCTATATGATGCATGAAAACAATAAATTTAGAATGATTATATTTGGAAATAACAATTCCCTTAAAAACATTATGTATTTGAGGATTTGATTATCTAGAGATTCCATAAATTTGTTGGTAGTATTTAATAACAAATTTTTTATATTTATCAAGAGAAATGATGAGAATGAGGATCATATTGAAGAACATGATGAATAACCATATTTAGGAAAATTTAAAAAAAATTACTTCTGAATAAGGAATAGTTCTGTCATATTTAATGTATTTACAAGTGAGGGTATACCAGTGGACCCCTAAAAATTAGTTTTTACTGAACAATGGCTCATATCAAACATTGTGAAAAAAATATATAGTTTTCATGGGCTATATTTATTCTATAGATAATTTTTAGGATATTTAATATTTATATAAATTCCACTAACCAAGGGGATGTACATGGGAGGAAATCTCCATTTTAAATATGAATGTGAAAAAAACTAGAGAGTGAATAAATAGTTTGTGAGTAAAACTATACTCACACATCTCTATAATTTGAAGGGTTTGTGAACTAAAATAATGAAACATAGAAGTAATGGTGATTTATTTCAAATGAAAAATGACATTTTAGTATCGAATGACTCATAATAATTTATGTTTCATGAATAAAATTTAACAAATCATGATTTGGAATTGAAATAGGTAACATTTATTAATGATGTTGAGGAAATATATTTATGGTTAAAGGAGTGATATATATACATATAATAATATATTGATATATACATTCACATGGAAGCATTTGAATATGTGTTTAAGGACATGGTCAGAACTGATTAATGATTATGACTTTTAAATATATTACTAAATTGGGAAGTCCAAATGGTAGATTATTCTTACAGTTTGTATGATAGTTTGAGTTTATCCACAATGGGTATTAAATACTACCCAATACGTGTGGAAGTCTAGATAATTGAACATTATGTCATAAGGAAGAATTAATGATTTTATCATTCCAAGATGAATTCATGACCACCTTTTTTTATGATTAAAATGGAATAAAAGGAAGATTTTTGGATTAAAAAAGAAGGTATGAAATGTCCATGAATTCATCCATTATAGTGAATAAAAAAATAAGGTTTATAAAAAATGAATGTGTCTCATATTCACCATAATAGAAGGTTCTATTAGATAATGATCAAAGTTAAACATTTTTTATTAATCGATGAAGTATCAAGAGGTATTGGGATTATAAAGGGAATTTATTGTTGGATAAAATGAAGGGAGATATAGAAGAGTGTATATATAATTTCTTGGTTTGTAATAATTTTAAGGATGAGTTAATGAAGTCAATGGTTAAGTTACAAACCATAAAAATGCCTACGTAGAAATAGGATAACATCATTGTGTATTTTATTAGACAACACATAAATACATATAAGAATAAAATGAAATTCAGGTCATAGTTGATATATTTATGAAATCATCACATTTAATTTCAATTTGAGATGATTTCATTCATGATAATATTTCAAGATTATATGTAAAGGATGTTCAAAGGATTAATTGAGTACCACTCTTAATCATATCTGATCATGATCCATGTTTCATGTAAATGTTCTTAATTATTCTTCAGTATGTTTTGAATACATAATAGAGCATTATAAATACCTGATATCATAATAAATGATCATTATATGGGGGCTGTCAAAACAAAATAAGTTAAATTGAGATCTTTATAAGTGGATTTCAACGGAATTTAGGATCATCACCTTCCCCTTATAAAATATCTAGATAGAAATAAAATTCATCTTAGTATTATGATGGTTTTTTATGAATCCATATATTGAAATAAGTGTATGACTATAGAATTTAGTGATTAAGTTGAAAAAAGAAATATATTGTGTCCTTAGCTAGTACAAGAAATGATAGAGAAACATAAAATTATTAATAAGTATATTATAAAAGATCATAGGTTACAGATTAGTTATAATGACAATCCAAAATGAGATATAATGTTCAATGTTTTTAATAAAATTGTCCTTTGAATATCTCCATGAATGAATTCTAGGTTATTTGGAAAAAATAGATAATGAACCCCATACATATTAGACCCAATGAGATTAACATTCACATTCATAAGTTATTCTATCTATTTAAACATACTATTAAAATATTAAATGATCATGATGTCTTCTATGTATCTATTTTGAGAAATTACATTCAAGATCCATCACATGTGATGAACTCCAATGTTATACTGTTTGGTAGTGATATTTATTATGAAGAAAACTGGGTAGAAATCATAGATTTAATTATTAAATTATTGGGAACAAGTATACTCACCTAGATAAGGTTTTCAAGATGAATCAAAAAATTTAGGATTCATTTTGAGAACCTTATTATGTGGGGAGGGAGAGGTAACAAATTTGTTTTTATTTGAGTGATATAATATAATGAGTCAACTTCTTACAAGGATTGGAGTGTAACACTAACAAATTTTGGAATATATTTCTATTTAACTAAAAAATATGTATAATATATTGAAAAGAATAAAAATATTTTAGTATTTGAATAATTATTATAAATTAAGAAAATAATAAAACTAGATTTAATTTAAATGAAATATATTTATCAATAATATTTTATATATCTTTTAGGAAATACTATTGATATTATATAACTGTTTTGATGTTTTTTCGGTGATCATTTCCTTTTTTGTATATTTTTTTCATATAAATTTATTAATTAAATCATATATTGGGAAAATATAATTATACATGAGAAAAATGAATTCATTTATTATTAAATAGGTAATAATTATAATATATCCATTTAAAGGAAAAATTAATTGTTTTTCTAAAAACATCTGTTATTCATGTCATTTTTTATCTCAATTAATAAAATTATTCACTATTGAGGAAATATTGTAATGAAATGTTAATATAGTAGATTAAATATAATTATTTAACATTCAGTTAATGGTCTTCAATAGCCATTTAATTAGAATAAATATATTTTTTCCAAATGTCACCCCCAAAACCTAATGATTATTTTATTTAATTATTTTATTGGATTCGAATATTCTATTCAGGGATTAAGTTGACATACAATTTGAATTTACATGTTCTGACTAAAAAATTAGTTTTTTGGATTTGGTAGCATTAGACGCATGGGCAGAAGAATTTTATAAATCAATAGGCTTCACCTGGGTCACTGTGCAGCATGGCCTGTATCCCAAAAAATAAGATATCAAATGAATAACAAAAAATATTTAAATTGAAAATAATATAAAATAAGAAAAAGGTAAAATAAAATATAAATTATTTTATTTATAAAAGTAATTTTAATAATGATAATATTATTGGGATTATTATTATTATTATGTTATGAATTTTTTACTTTTTTGATCCATTAAAGGGGTCTCCACTTCACCCCATTTTCCCATTCGTGACTCTATCCTCTCCCACTCCAACAGCCCATGTTCAACCATTCCCCACGGTCAGAAACATACGTCGCACCTTCCTCCTATGACATACCACCTCCCCTCTAATATCCACCTCCTTTCACGTCACCCACCCATATCCCTCTCCCTTCTCCCGCAACATCCTAGGTTGATGCCTCTCCATCTTGCACAACCATGGCTTGCCAAGGACCTCCGGTGAGCCACCCACATCCCTCCAGCAACTATTCCTTCCATCAATTTTTTTTGTGTTCTCCTCCGGTGAGCCTCTTATCCGTTCCCCTATTTTTTTATTTTATTTGATTTCATGGGGTGTGAGTAACTTATCTGAACTCTATACTAATTTTTAGGGGTTTTATTGGTTGAATATTGATTATTAAGGTTCATTGGTTCCTGATGTGTATGATTCTAGCCACCTCCATCAAGGGAAGTGGATTATCCATTGATTAAAGTTAATGTGTTTTAATTTTCTTCATTGTTTTTTAATTTTAATTTATTGGTTTCTTGATTTTTTTTGGTAATTTTAATGGAGTGCGTTGTCTATTTTTTATTTATAATTTCACATTGCATTTGTTATGAGCACTTATACATTCATTAAAAGGTATATATATATATATATTATCTCTTCATATATATTCCCTCATGGAACATATAATAAATGCAATCTAGATAGGGGTATATATATATATTCATGTTTTGTTAGTGTGAAGTATTGGATCAGGTGATCTCCATCAAAGAGTGGCATGTATGAGTTTGGTCCCCTATTCCCATGCCTTTAAATATAATCTAATGATTTCTTGTTTTTTTTAATGTATAAATTTTATATTTATGATATATATACATTATATTGAACCTGGTTGTGGTTTCTAGAAATGATTATGATTTTGTTTTCAAAATTAAAATTTACTTATAAAACTTATTTTGTTATAAGTGACTTCTCCTGAAAAATTATTTCCTAAGTTTTTGTAAATTGGTATTGAATATTTCATAATGAATTTTGCCTTTTGGATGATTATTTATAAAATTGTAAAGTCATGTTTTAGTTTTTTATAAAATCTCTAACGTGATTCTTGAAAATGATTTTTAGTTTGAACTTGATATGAATTAGTGGTTTGAATTTTAAGGAATAATTGTGTCAATATAGGCATGGGTTGAATCTTGTTTTTAAATTTATATTATATTTTTTAATTCATCTTTTAAATGATTTTGGAAAAATTAAACGGTTGAGGTATTATGTGTTATAAAATGAAAATTATTCCTTGTTGAGAAATAATCAAGTTTATAACATTAAAAATGGTTTGTGAAAAAGTAAAAAACCTCTTGAGGAATACCCCTTCTTTTAGAGAATGACGTGTATATTGAATGTTTGGATTTTGATATGTTCTTATTAAAGAGGCTTGTGAATAATTTTATGTGGGAATAGGGGGATGTTATCATAGAGGGAGATGAGTGGTGAGAGGGGAGTGTGTTTTTGAATAAAAAGAATTATATGTTCATGTATGTTATTTGTTTGAAAACACACCACCACATAAAATATAGAAGATGTGAACCCCATGGAAACATGGTGTAAAGTCTTTGACTCATATGTTAGATGATTCATAAGTGGTTTATCCTAGTTTTTATTATCATGATTGACACTATAACACAAACTAAACATTTGTGATGATTTGAGACAACTAGGCCATTGGGGTTTCCCCTCTTAGTGGCTTGTTCAATATAATATAGTTAGTCATGCATTCCATAACACATTTAACTAAGGTGTGAGGTTTATAGAGTCTCGGTTTTTCTAGTTACCTGTAGGGATTGACCATGGGCATTCTTATGAAATGGTTTTTGTAAAATTACTTCCATTTTATTTACTTCATGCAAATTATACCCCTTTTTTAAAAATACATGATTTCAATTTTAAAATTTTTTTCATTCATTTTAAAAATGACTACTCATGCTTGTAAATTGTTTGGGAAATATGATAAAATGGGGAGGTTTTTTCTAAGAAATTTATTTCCTAAATTTTTAAAATTGGAATGATTATTATTTTGTTTTTTATATTAAAACTTGAATGAATTATGTTACTTTTTATAGGTAAGAGAATAGGGTGTTGTTAATCTTTGGTATTGCTATATATCATCTCGGGCCTCACACTTACAATAATTTTTTATTTCATATTCATCTAGTTTTTATCACTCTCTGTGTTAGTGTGATTTATGTTCTGTGGTGCCCCACAAGGTCACTTGATGTATGTCTCGTTTCAATGATTACTCATTTTTCTATTGTAAGTTGGTTAAAATTTATTTATTTTATTCATATGTTTTTATTTCAATTTATTTTTATTTACCTATCTTTTATTATGGGTACAATCATTCACAACTTCTTTATATTTATTTTTATCACAAGTTATTAGCCCATGGGGTTTAGGAATTACATTTGGGCATTATTGTACATTGACTTGGGTGACCAATTTAGGGTTGTCCTGGGTTGGTTTGTGACATTAAAAAAGTATTTTTCATTAAAAATAATTAATATTTTCACTCATATATTAAAAAATCATAAAATTGTGGAAATAGATGTTGATAAAAAATAATTTTAAATAAATGATTAAAGGTAAATTATGAAGCCACTTTCAAATTTGGTTCTTATGAATTGTAACACTTGTGAAAAGTTGCCACATTTTTTAATGTTAAAAAGGGTTAACAGTGAGATTGTTCTATGAGAGTTTTCTCAAAAAATTATTATAAATTTATAAATTTCTTTTCATGAAGATATTACCACATTACCTTATCATGTCATTAAATTTGGTTTTTATTGGTTTCACATTAACTTGAATAAATATTTTTTATATTTTAATATTTTACAAATTTAGATGTTTTCCACCAACCAAACTTATAAAAAGAGGACATATTAACATAAATATTTTTCACATTTTGATATGTATATATTAGAAAAAATATTCACAAAGACCATCATAAATTGCATCCCTATTTCATTCATCATTCTTTCTTCCCAAAAGATCAACAATTCAATTCTAAAGTTATAAGTCATATGTTTTTTTCTCATTGAAGAATATACTATGTTTAAAGATCAATATTAGGATTATTTCTTCCATAACCTATTCTAAAAACACTATAGAAATTTAGTTATTATTAAATTATAATATTAAATGTATTTAAATTTTGTTTTTTAATTTCTATAACCATTTTTAACAACCATTACATCATATGAGTATGGAAAACTCCATTCATATTTACATGTTCACTACCAACTCCAAAAAGAGATGTGGTTTGTCATAATTTTTGACATATATAGATGATCACATAGATGTTATCAAGGATTTTCTGTAATATAATTGATATTAGTATTATTTTATAAATATATATTATTTATATTATTTCATTATTTTAACTCATTAGAAATGGAATTCATTAATCAGGAGTACATGAAGACTACAGTATCAATGAATGGATGGAATCCATTTATCTTTTACACCATATATTAATGGTTATAAGTGTTTATATAAGTAATATGTATGTTACATATTACAATATTAATAATATATAGGTGATGAAAACTTGGAAATGTTCGAGGAACTATTACTTTTGAATTGAAACATGAGTAGAAAATAGACCTGTTTTAACATCTGTGTTTATTTTAATTAATAAATGTTTATGAATTTGTATTTTTAAATTAGCAATGAAAATTTATATTATAATAATAAATTTAAATTAATAATTTCAAAATTTATATTAAATTTTAATATATTATATAGGAGTATAATAGGGCATCTGAATAATTTAATAATCTAAGGTAAGGGTTTAGGATGCAATATTAATTTTAATAGGATCATTTACGCTAGAATCCAAGTAAAGGTAATTATATTCAATTTATCTCTTCAAAACAACATATTATAAACTCAATTTTTTATTTAATTCTTATTTAGCAATGAAAATCATTTTCCTGTCTTTCGTACTTATTAATAGCACCAAAGTGTTTTTTCAATAAAAGTATAAATTATTTCTTTATTGGTGATGAACATTTTCTCCCAATTTTTACTTTATTAAGATTTTTAAAATAATTTTTTATTATATAAAAAATTTATTATTGAAATTTGTTATGAAATATATTTGATATTATTTAAATTTTTAATGTAATATTATTTTACTTTTTTTAATGTTGTTACTTTATATTTTTCACCAATTGACTGAAAGGAATATTTTTTCAATATATAGTGCATTAATGGATTTATTTTGTCAAGAAAATTATTTTTATTTTATTTTATTTAAATTAATCCAATGTTGTTTGTAAGTAATATTTTTTCTCATTATTTTATAAATTTTAATTTTAAATATATATAAGGAAAATTAAAATTTCCCAGTTTTTAAATAAATCATTAAATTATTTTTTAAAATTATTTTTTATCTATGTCAATATACAATGATGTTTCCTATAGTAAAATAGGTATATGATGTAGTAATACCATCCATGTTCAATCTCTGAATATCTTATCCTTATTTGATGAATAATTTTTTGTGAAACACATTTATTTTCCTGGGGTTTTCATATAATTAATTTATGAATGTTTTTATGATCATGGTGGGAAAATAAATACAGTTTTCAATATATAAAATTTGAATCTATTAAAGTCCGCAAATTATTTTGGTAATGATGTTGTATTTGGAGAGAATATATAATGTAATGGTGCGGGATCCCAATACAGTAATAGACTCCATCCACAATTAATGTCTTGGGAGTGATCCCAAAATAATGAAATAATTGTTTTGGGAGTGACCATAATCTAGCAGGGTACATTTTTCACTAGGATTATCTTGGAAGAAACCCATAACTAATTAGATTGTTTTATATCCTTATTATTGATTGAGAATTATTATGATATTTTATTATTCTCCACTCTTATGACACATTTCATTTGAAATGATAAATCATTATGACATGATTCATCATTTATGAACTCTATATGATTAGGTATGAACAATGTAATATATCACCAAGAAATTATATATGTATTCTTGTCATAGGATTTTATATAATCATAATTTGATATCACCCATTACTGTGCAAGCATATCGTCAGAAATCTCCCAATTTTATGTTTTCATTTTTTCCAGGTTATGAAATATGTTTTTATGTTTGATATTTATAAGAGGGGTACAACAATATATGATCTTTAGGTGAGATGTTGACTATATTTCATGAGTATGTTGATTATATATCTTGTATTTAAATTCACTCTCTCAATATGTTTATCGGGTGTACATCATTTTGAAATATATTAATTACTAATCCAATATGATAAAATATTTATGTTTTTTAATTTTGGATTTCCTCAATAACCATAATAGCTTACATAAGTATTTAATTATGTTTCAAAAATCATTTTTTTTATTAAATACAATTTTATCCTATAGAAATAATATTCCATCTTCATAAAATTGACATTAGGTATAATTGATCACAAATAAATACTTAGTGAAATATTGTAATACTCATCAACTAACCACTACAAAATAATTATATTTTTCAAAAATGGTTACCTTTATTAGTAAAAGTACAGTTTTTTAGTATAACATTTTACCAACAAAAATTTTCATGTTATTAATTGTTTCACATAAACTTTGTCACAAAATGATATTGCGATAGAGAAAAGAGTTCTGTTATAGTTATAATAACAACAACCAATAATATATATGTTGGTCAAGGTGTTTATCATTAGATTCATTTGAAAAATGTAACTGTTGGGAATAATATTAAAATCATATAATATATGACTATAAAATTCATTTATATAAAATTTATAAATTTATATTTCTAGTAAAATTTCATATTATATTTATTAATAATTCATATATAATACCCCATTTTAAATAATCAAACTGAATATGATTTTCACAAATATTCAAAATTATAATAAAAATTTAATTTAATAGAAAATGAATCAATACATTGTTGATGTTTATTGATATCTAAAAATACCATAAAAATCAAAAATCACAACATCCATCCATGTGGAAGCTCCCCCCAATTGTTAAAATAGAATTTCATATCTTGACTACAATTCTATAACACCCATCATGGTTGAATAGTTTTTCCTCCAATTATTTTTCATAAACCCCTAAGTAGGTCGTCATATAAAACAAACCAAGTCAACTCCATTTTCAGTGAGGAACATCAAGTCTATGTTATGCCACACCTTTAATCTCCAAGATCTACACCACACACAACATAAAAACATACCCACGAATCAGTAAACAATATCTACATGAATTGAATCAAAAATCGAATGTAAAAAAAATGAGATTTACAGATTGAGAATTTTTAAATCATAATCCCTTTTGATATCTCAAAAAATCATGTCATCTCTATTACTAATGATGAACCTCAAGTCTCTATAATTCCATTCCCATAAACTCAATGATCTACGCCACACATAACCCAATAACATTCCAAAAATTTATTGAAAAATATCAACAAGAATTAAAACAATTATTAAATAACTGAAAATACATAAAAATGATCAATATAGAGTTGGAAATTTTCATTTATAATCTCTATTGACATATCATCAATGATGGTAGTCTATGTTCCATTAAGGGTAAAATGCTAAATCCATGAGATCAATCACATAATAAAAGGGGTTTTAACCCCAAATCCATAAAATTACATCAAAATACAATGAATATTTCTAATGATCACTAATAATACTTCTTCATTATACTAGAACAAAATAAATGTCTTTTAATAAAAAACGAATCTATTTTTTTTAGAAAAAAATACTACACAATTTACATATTGATATGTTGCTACAATATCAAAGTTAGTATCAAAATAATATCAAATAAAACATTTAGCATCTTCATGAGAAACCTAAAATCAACAAGATTTCGACAAGCAACACAAGACAACCAAATCAAACAATCTAGAGGTCGAACCCAAAGCGAAATTCAGGTATCCAAACCAAACAACAAAATTATTAATCAAAAACAATAACCACTGATTTGAATGAAATACAATTACATGAACATATAATTCATTTATTTTTTGGAATTACTAATCATGAAATGTAGTCCACAGTTGAAAATAATAATAACATTAAAATATATTTTCAAAAATTAAAGGTACAATTCTGTTGGTTAATATTTCTTCAAAAATTAATCATCACATTAAAACATATTTTAAAAAATGAAAGTTACAATTACATTGGTATTTAATTTCTTCCAATATTATGTAATGGGACAAATGTGATCTTCTAGTTACGATATTCATCTATATAATATCTATTAATCTCAATGTTCTTCTAGCTTAGGGTAATCAACCTCATTCTAATTTCTATATCTAGGATGTTATTATATTTGAAATTAAAACATCGTTCTAGAATTTAACTAATAAAAATAACATTATAAAAAATAAAAAATAATTTCAATGTATATTATTAGAAGATAAGTCATTATCATGTTAAATGGTATGAGAAGTATAGTGGATAAAAAATTGTTATCAAAAAATACTTTTCATATTTTACATCAAATAAAATTATCTTGGTAGTGAAAAATACTTCAAAATGTTATCTTATAATAAGGCACACACTGATAGTTCATTGGAGATGTTTATATCCACATAAGAGTAATTTCAAAGATTTCTTATTCATGAGTTATAGATCATTCAATCATATATAGTGTTTTTTTGAAATTAGTAATTGATTTGAATAAGCTAAAGGCCATTGATATATATTCTATTGTTTAGTTCCAATTTTCTACTATGAACATTCCTAGAAGACCCACATATCTAATTTTATAATCCTCATCTATCACTACATTACCAGTAATGAACTAAACAATTATTAAAATAGTTTAATAAAAATGTAATCCCATTTTTGGAAGAACATATTAAAAAATACAATGCATTATCGAGAATAAAAAAGTTATTAGAAAAATGTGTGGAATTCATTTTTCTACACCAAACCCTAAAAACATAATAAAAAAAATATCTCAACATGAATGTAAATGAAACTCCATGGTGATTACATTTCACCAATAAACCCTATTCAACACATGAAAAGAAGAAAAACAACAAACATAAAACTTAAAAAACTAGCATTTGTAGCACTACCACAATAACCTTAAAAACATGGAACCTAAATCCAAACTAAAGTGTGACTTTCATACCTCAAATCCAGATGGTAACTCCAATACTAGTAAAAAAAGTAGTTATAATGCTCCAAAAAAATTCATTACAGATGACTAAATAATGGAAATAAAAAGTACATCTAGTGTACTAGGAAAAAAATCATGAATATAGTAAGAATTGAAACATCAAAAACCAAAAAAATCACCCAAATGAAATATATAATATCTTCATAGTAAAAATGAAGTGAAATTGTAAAAAACTAAATATATCTTAATGTAGCTGATTGATGATGAAAAATAAGATAATAACAAGAACCACCAACCAAAACACTTCCAAATAGAACAACAGTTCCAAAAGAAATGCTATGCTGGAAAAATAACAATGTCATTGATCATTTCAAATTAGAACACAACCGAGGATCATGTTAAAAAATCAAGACATTATATCCACACTAATATCGTTTAATTGAGTGGATATTATAAAAGAGAATATTATAGTCATAATTGACCTCCATAAAGGGAATAATTTATAATAATGATTTATTTATTATCCAAATTATATATAAGTGGGAAGATGATGAGAATATAATAAAATAATAATAGTGATCCATCACAACAATCCATTTTATAATGATCATTAAAGATCTTCAAACATGGTTTTGTTCATTTTGAATGTCGATGTGAAAAATTCAACCTTTGAAAGAGGGATTCACCGACCCAAATTGGATTTTTTATATGATGGTCATGAAGGGATTCTTGCAGCGATACATTGTATGGAAAATTATTAAAATTATGATATTTATTCCATCATTAATTCAAAACTACCAGCATGTTCTCAATTATTATAAATTTGAAAATTTTAAAACACAATATTATTCATCAATATCTAAAATGTCCTAACAGTATATTAATAATGAAAAAGGCTTTAAGATAACATATAGGGTAATTAATTTTAATTACTAAAATAAACAATGATTCAATAGACATAAGTACTATTATATTGTGACCACATAAATATATCATTTTCATGTTCAAAATATAAATGAATTTTAATTTTGATATCAGCTATTATATACAAACAAACAGATTAATCATTAAAACTAACACATTCATTTTTATAACTTATTGAATTATAAAATATGAACATCAAAGTATATAGTAAACTAAATAACTAAAATAATAAAATAAATATAATACATTTTTACAACACACAGAATATGGATCTTACATTAAAATAGAACATGAAAAACAATGTTGTCTTCCACATACAAAATAAAAAAATTGTAGCTATATTCAAAATAGAAAAAAATTATTCAAACAATTTAGAAAATATACCATTCTAATTATATTATTTAGGATGCACTGATACAATAATAATTAAATATCTACTAATTAATGTTTTGAAATAACAATATGGATTATATTTTTTACTAAAATGTGCTGAATGAAAACATTTTAATTTATTTAAAATGGAATTTATACCTTGAATGAGACATACATGGGATTTTTGACAGCCTATATTTCAATAATGAACCCATTCATTATTATGGGACTATCACTCCTATTCAATAGAAAATAAATTTTTCAATAAATAATTTTAATGTGTTAAATGTATATTTTCATTGGGACCAATATATTAGTATTAAAGCTACTATATAGAAGTTTTTTATACCTTTTTTGATGAATAACATTACGTTTTTATCTCTATTTGAAGAAATGTAAAATAGAGGAATTCGGTCAACAGTCAAGCCTAAATTTGGGTATTCCTAAATGAAATTTCAGATTTTGTCACTTCCAATGTCTTCCTCGAATTCATATTCACCTATTTCATGTTGAGAATTTACTTTTTTATTTTCTTCATCAAATTAAGTGAACAATATAATTGAGTTTGAAGTTCTATGAAAGAAAAAATTCCTTTTATAATTATTCACATGAAATTACAGAAATGTACATTTGAGAGAACCCAAAAATTCACTAGAAGGTGTACCATTACAACATATTCGCTGATAAATCATGAAGAGTTATTGGAATGTCATCTTAATTAGCTTCTATTTCTCCCCAATCAGGAAAAAAATAATTCCCCCTTCCTTTAAATTGACAAAGATAAATTTTACCTCTATTCCATGGTGCCCATAAGTTAAAAAATATCTCTTTAGGGATTCATCATAAAAGAATTATCAGGGAGCATAATTCAAGAAGGTGTCATGGATGTTGGAATAATCAACTCCCTCATAACATAAATAAATTTAAAGATCAAACAATTTTCTATGTGATGCAAGAAGCAATGAAATATAACTTCATCTAGAGTCGATCTAGAAATGAATGCAATTATCATCCCAAAGTCACCCAAAAAACAATAACATGATATTTCGTTAAATCTGAATTTCACTAAAGCCCTAATATAAATTCAATTCAATTCAAACAATAAATACCAATTTTTATCGGTAGAAAACATCAAGAAAATAAGTAACCATGTGAGGAAATGGATGTGCGAGCACAGGTGGTTCCTCTATGTCTTGGAAGTAAAACAAAAAAATTTAGTGGCGAGAGGTAGTGCGTATCGCTACGGCATGTGCGGCGAGAGATGAATCAAGATTTTGAACCAATTTGGGGATCACTACGGCTTGTACAATGAGTAATGAAGGTCATTTGTGAGCATAAAAGTGGGTAACTATAGGGTGGGAGGTGAGTCATGAAGATCATTGGTGATCGTATGTGGGGATCACTACGGAGTTGATGATAGGAAATGAATCGAGAATGTGAACATAGGTTGGGATCACAATGACTTTATGGTGGGGTCGGAGTGGGGTGCTATGACTAGAGGTCAGGGGCAAACATTTCAATAATTATTTTTTATAATAGTAATATAACTTTTATAATACTGTTATTAATAAAAATAATTATTGTTGAATGGTTTATTTATAGTGAATAAATACTCATAACAGTTGTATATGTTGAAAACAAACTATTGGAAATATTAAATAATAAAAATGGATTCATTTTTTGGAAAAAAAAATATCTGTATTAACATGATAAATTAAAAATTTTAATTGTTAGTAATGTATAATTTTATCTTAAACAATTAATAACAACATATTTATATGTGGTAAATAAGAAATGTTGGTACTTGAAATTAATACCAATAAAAATATTATATTTTCGAAGTACTCATTTATACAAATAGAATTATTGATTGTCACTAAATTTCTATTAGTAAAATTCAATTTCATTTTATAAAGTGTTTCATATTCTATTTTTATACATTAAAATTCCTACTGTATATATTTTCCTAGAACCTAGAAATCATATTCCCTCACTCGTCTATTCTAGGAACATTGAACAAATAGAGGTACATATATATTAACATAAGGGCATTTTAAAAAACATCATTTAAATAACATATGATGAATTCATCAATAAGAAAAGACCTCAATGACACCTCTAGTCTCAATAATTCATTCACATACTCAGTCATATGAGTATCACTAAAAAGAATAATCATATTATGTATATGAGTGGATTAAAAAAATTCAATTGTTCGTCTATAATCTAATTCATATTAAATCCTATGTAAATCATTTTATGCATCTCATAAGAATCTATATTAACTTTTTGAACTACTTAAACACTTGGATATATATAGAGGGGTTCATCTAACATGTAGAATATTGTTTACATAATAATAATTCATATGTTTCCATTATATGAAGTTACAATCAATGATAATCTCCGATGAAGAATATGTTTCTGGGTTATTTTTAATGACAATGATTCTATTAATGTTTATTGAAATATTTTTTCATATTAGTATCATGATTAATACCTATTTAATAAATAAGGATATTAAATGGGCACTTATATAAATAATCAACACTTTATAATTTCTTGAACCCATTTTTTTGATGAGGTCCTTGTTTTTCTAAGAAATAGGTTACTTATAATGTTCATCTAACTAATTAGTTGTTTATGTAGTGAATCAATCCAACCATACACTTGTGAACACTTGGGTTCTATAGGTTTGTTTTCCAATATTTAATGTATGATACCATGTGAATTTATTGAAAAATATATAAATATGTTTTTCATTTTTTTACTACTAAATTATTTAAAAAACAATATTTTATAAGGGTTTTAAATAGTTCTTCAATGAAATTGGAAAAAATATCTTGAATGGGATTCCTTTTTTACATCAGATATTTTATAATAATTTTGAAAACCCATTTATAATTTTGGTAAATTTTAATGACTTATGTATGAAACTAATTGTTATTTTGGATATATAATAACAAATTTGAATAATAGGTATTTCCATATTTAATTTATGATATACAATAATTGAAGTGAAAAAAAGTTATAAACAGGATTAAAATACAATATTTCAATTGTAAAATAGTAGAAAATAAACTTCAAACTCATATCACAAATATAACTAATAAGAAAATCATAAATTCCAAACATTTCAACATTAAATTTAAAATATAAAAATTAAACTCTATATTCCATGTATACTAATATTGAATAGACCCTATTAAATATTTCACCAGTTATCCCAGTATGTTATTTATCACTTTCTAGAATAATTGTTTGGGTCATTAAAAAGATAAAAATTAAATTTAAGGATTTAAAATTAATTCTTCATATTGTTATATGTTAAATTAGTGGAAAAGTTATGATAAAATATAAACATGGAGATGTTATTAAATATCCTCAATAAAATTACATCAATCATAAAACCTTGAATAAGATATCCACATTACTTTATCCTTGATGATATATATTATGCTTCAAAATAATTTTTATATTACAAATAATATATTCATTTAGTTCGAACAAAATGATGACATTATAAAAAATAAAGTATCCTTGTAAATATATATTTTATCATTACATTCCTCTTTTCTGTTGCATGTCTAAAATATTTAAATTCCATGATAGAAATTAATTGGTAAAAAATAAAAATAAAATTCATTTTAATATACATTTTTCAAAATAATAAAACATACATCTCCAATATATTGTGTAAATGTTTTTATATACTACCATGTACATTGATTTAGCAGAGAGATCCCATCTCTTTTAGAAAATAATACAGAATATCCAACATATAATAACATAAAAAAATATAATGTGAGTAGATAATTTTAAAATAGAAAAGTGACATTATGGAATATATATTCCTTACCCCTAGAGATGAGAATAATCCATAAAAGTTAAATTATATTGAAATATTTTATCATAATATATTATTATTTATATAAATTTCATAGTCAACATTATTTTCTGAATAAAATATTGGTTAAAAATTATGAAAATTTTGTTTCTGAATACCAAATATAATGTGTATAGATATACCGAACACAAAAAATGTATTCGGTTTCATTATATTAAAATAAATGACTGAAATATGATTTTAGACTTATTTGTATATACGATTACTTCATGATGATTCCACATAAATCTTTGTCATCATTCTCTATGGTATCTATATTTTAAATAACCATATGAATTTTTGGCCCATAACTTTTAACATCTCTTGGAAGTTGTAAATATTTTGAAAACAAAGATGAATTTGTTAATAATAAATCATGGCTATAAGAAGACCCATCTAGACTCATAGTATAATATACATTATAAATTCTTATAGTATGTATTTAAATTTAAATCATGCTTTTAAAAAATATTGGCAAATATATAAATTTCAAAATATTAAAAAAATTAACTCCATTATAAAATAAACTATATAATCTAAAAAATCATCATTGGTAGTTTTTTAAAAAATTATATATTACCAACCTAAAAATTTATCATTACACTATCTTATCATAGTGAACTCATCTATTTTAAATTATACTCTTGATAATATGTATATAATATCTCACACAGTGACACTAAGAGGATCCATCTCAATCTGTTTATGATAAATGATAACCCCAACATTATATAAATTATCATATTTAATATGGGAATAAGGATCATAAACATATAACTAAAAATAAATGGGAAACCATGGAGGTTTAGGGGTATGATTTGGATATATTGGATGCTATGGATGAATGTCATATACAAAATAATTTGTTAGACTGTGATATATAGCCTAAAAAAATTCATACCTACAATTATGAATAATACCAATACCATAATCTTCACTAAACACATCTCAAAAATATAATATTATTCATCTTATGAACCTTCCATTTTGTCTTTATTTTCATCATCCTTTCATGAATATCAATAATGACCACAAGCTTTCTTAACTGATATACATGCCTCATACACACACACATTCCCCTGGGTGCTCGAGATTTCTAAATGATATAGCTAAAACATCCTCCCAGACATCAAGTATGATTTTAATCTATATGATTTCTCTATAAGGAATTCCAATACAGAATATTTAAATGTTCAATTAGTGAATATAAATATAAAAAGGATCAATATTACTAAAGTAATATTTTAATCTCCTCTCAACTACAGCACTTGACTCTATTGTAAGATGTCGTAATGTTTTCTAATTCAGACCCTCTTTTATTTTTCATTTCTAGATGGGAGAAGGATTAAAAAATCTTTGTCGATTAACGACTCATTTCTCAGTTTTTTACATTTTTTAGCCTTCGATTTTTATCAAATAATGTATCACTTCCATCTGATAACTTATGAGGGAATCCATTTTTTATTGAAACCCATAATTTCTTATACATAGATTCTGTCGATTAAGGATTATATAAAAATAATATAACTATTAATATAAAGGGATCCTATAAAACATAACACTTCTCTTTCAAAAAATCAATCTCATTATGTACGTTAAATAAAATAATTCAATGTATCATCATGTAGACAATGATATATATCACACATATTTTTTTCTTTTTCCCCATAAATGAAAACAAATGTGAGTATTAATTTAAAATCAATCTATATCCTATATTCAAAGAATGAAAGTATTCATTTAATTTTTCTATTATTTGTATCATATTTCATTTGATAAGAAAGTAAAACCCCTATATTTTTTTTACAAAATTCTTGTTAGTTAAGAAAAAATTAAATTAGATTACCAAAATTTTCCCATAATTTAGAAAATATAACCTTTCAATAAATTTCCATTCAAAAATCAATATGAATCCACTAGACCGATCTTGAATTAAAAAATACTTAAATAATATTAAATTTGGAACCCTAGGATAATAATTATTAAACTCAATGTATATCTTATGTTACATGATATTGATAAGTGATATTTCTAGTAAACAAATTCTACCATGTTTACTGATGATGTAATCCTTCCATAGACCAGTAGAGGCTGATGGCTACTATAGATATTCTTGTATAGGATCCTTAGTAGAATTATATGTATGATCATCCCTAGAAGCAAGATCTTACTCTGCTATATTATTTTACATTATCTTTAAAATTTGTTTACAAAATAATTAGTGTATTAATATACCAAGTCATTTGATACATTTATAATTTTTCTGAAAATGAAAAATTAACCAAGAAAATTAAACATAGATAAATTTTTTTTTATTTACTCATTATAAAGTATTTAAATAAAATGAAAACAGCATAAATATGAGTTTAAATGCTATGAAAAAGTAAATAAATTATGTAAA
Source organism: Viscum album (assembly GCA_963277665.1). Taxonomy (NCBI): domain Eukaryota; kingdom Viridiplantae; phylum Streptophyta; class Magnoliopsida; order Santalales; family Viscaceae; genus Viscum; species Viscum album. The sequence continues at coordinate 326,716,439 of OY728164.1, forward strand.
ATAATATTAAATTATATATATAACATAAAAATTTGAAGAATTTCTTTTAAAATGATTGAAAATACAAAACAATACAAAAAACCAGTATATCATATTAATAAGATAACTAAAAATGATATAAATAATATTTAATATATGTGTGTATTTGGCTTGTTATTATTTCTTAATGTTAAATAAATAACAAAATTTAAGAAATAATAAATATTAGATTAGAAATAAAATACACTATAAGTGAAAAATTACAAAAACTAAATAGATGCATATAATGTTGAATAATTAAAATATGATGAAAACCAAGTAAAAAAATATAAAAAATATCAGTTCTTTTCGAATATGTGTTTTATACAAATAATAAATAATATAAATATATCATATTTTTAAATTTAAAATGTAAATAATAAATAAATACATGTTACCTAAAATATTATGAAATTACATACTGATTTTTTTCACATATTCTTTCTTAATTTCCATTCTGTATAACATTAACATGGTCTAAAAAATTGTGATAAGTTTTCTATAAAAATATTTGATATGAGGAAGTGATATGACATAAATCAGACTCCCCATCATGTTTTTATTCACCATAACCTGATTTTAAACTTTTAAAAATATATGCAGCTACACATTTTATTGGTCAATAACAAAGAAAAACATTTTCTTCATTTTTACCATGATATTAGTATTTTTGGTCTACTATATTCTATTTAGATTTACTAGATCTATATCAAATTTATATTTCCAATAACTCAAAAATGATATATCCAATTTACAATTAATCAATCAAAATAAAATTTTATTTTCCTTAATCTTCATTATTTATTCAATATAATCATAATATCAACATGATATGGATATGGGGTTTTTTCTGTGGAACTCAAAAATGAATTACTTCTAAGAACACTGATAAAATACTATTCAAAACTAAACATCTACTATTATAATCTATAGTATGAAATATATAGTAATTAATTTAAAACATTAACATGTTATCAAATTTAAATAAACATTAAATTATAAAAATATTAATGTTTTCGATGCATCCAAATAATCATGCATGGGATCTTTAAATAATGTGACAAAATTTATGTTCATTTAATAACTAAAAACATTTTCTTATTATAATATCATTTTAGTACATTAAATTTAAATGTATTATATTGTTGTGTTTCATCAATGTTTTTAAAGATATATACATATACTTTCTCTATTCATTACGATGTTAATGATTTTACAGTCATTATATTGATCCCATTCTCCACAAAATATACTCATTCATAGCAAGAGATATGAAAACTAATGTTCTCCATTATTGACATATAGTTTTTACAAAACCTTGAAGCCTCATTTGTATTATAACTCTTAATAATGGAAGAGCCTAGTTGATATAAATTCGTAACATACCCATTCAATATCATTATTTACATTTCATAATGATGCATCCAATATAGAAATAAGGGTCCACAATACATTATTTTTCACACAATATAAACTATTAAATGTAGCATGATGTCAAAACACAAGGATGAATGTATATTTCCAATTGATAAACTATAATAAATAAATTTCCTAACATGTTAATCAATGAATTCTAATAAATAACATTGTTACAAAATTAATTCAATACTTATCAAACCATCATGGTGGCCAGTATATATTTTGTGGGAAATATTCCATGCAATGAAACTGGTAAGGGTTTCTTAATCATGAGTTGATGATCGAGTAATTTCATTTATATCAAATTAAAATATTCTAGTAGCACTTAATTTTTTATTTATGAAGAGTAAAATTTTGGCATATCGATACAATAGAGTAACTAAAGAATACATTTTTTCTCCCACAAGTAAAATGTAATATAATCCATAATAATTTATGTTAATTTTCATTTGGATGTGGAATATAACTATAGATGTATTCCCATTGAGTGTTATCCCAATATTCTATTAATTCCATTATTAATATTTACTTTAATATGTAACTAATTTCCAATCAAACTGCAATATAAATTATTCTCCACATATATGACTTAAATGTAATGCTTTAACCCATGAAAGGTTTAATACGGAACCATTAAAAATAGTGATTGTTTCTTCCAAATATTTCAACTATTAAAATTTTATTTTTTCTAAATGGTGTGTCAACATTTTCATCCATCTAAAAATATTGATTAGTTGATAATGGTTTTGGAAAAATATAAAATACTCATGACCATTTAATACCTTTTTAAACATATATAAGGTCAATCAATAAAAATTTAACATTCACTGATCCACACTTAAAAAATATTTATCATTTTTTTTATTTGACAATATAAAGTACAATATTCAGAATTTTGGAAATATTTATTACCCTAACCACATTATGAATAAAATATTCCATTAATTTTAAATGCATTTATAGAAAATATAATAAATTAATATAGTTGAAACTATTTCATTTTATATGAATAATACACTTTCATACCTTCCTCTCATAAATATTTTGAATCATCAATTAATTGGGACTAGAATAAATCGATATTTTTTCAAAGTTGATTTGTTTTAAAAATCATTGTACTCAATATTATATATTTAAACATTATATGAAATTTTGGAGATATGTTTATAATTAAATATATAATAATACTCCAACATTGTTTTATATAATATCCTTGATATGAATACATTATAATTTTTACAAAGTGATATTCTAATATTACAAAATTAATAATTAAATATATGAAACCATTGATGTATATCCATCCATTTTGAATAATCATCTACATTATGTACATTTCCATCATATATCCACTTGTATTCATTACATATTAACCCATTTGAATCTATTTAATATAAAAATAAGAATACTATAAAATAAATTATAATAAGATTTGAAGATCTCTTACAAGGAGTATTTGTAACAACTAAATCATCTTGTGATTTCTCTTTCATCATATACCATGATTTCTCATATTTATGATGCTATAATGTACCTTCATATTTCACTCTATATAACACACCATCATTTAGGTATTCATGTATCATCATGTACATCAATCCCATTGGGCATATTATTTTCCTCTTTTATATTTTTTATAAGGATCATAATTTTCGGTATTTTATATTTAATTTAATAGTTATAGTAACACTATAAAACAATCAACACACCATCCATTTTTTTGTTTTATTTAGTCAATCATAAAACCATTAATATAAACATAAATTTATAACAACATGGTTAGAATAATTTTTTCATCACCTTATAGATTCTAAATTACTGGTTATTTACCATTGTCCACTTCAATATTATCATTAATAATTTTGTCCATTTGATTGGAATTATCATCATGATATTATCATCATAAATAGATCTTAAATTCCTCTAAATATAATATTTAAAAATCCAAAAACTGGTAATCCGGTTGAAACCCTCACAAATCCAATACACATTTATTTATCTAATTTTAATTATTTCTATTTTTCATATTTCAAGAATGGGAAGATTAACATGTAAATGTTTAATAATTTTAATTTAGTATATACCAAAAAAATAAAAACATTCTTTATATTCATCATTTATTATTCCAACTATGACTCATCATTATCTATAAAAAAATTAATAATGTAAAATAAGTTTTTTATTTTTATAAAATTGATTCAAAATTATTATTTAAAAATAAAAAATAGAGTAAAAATATATTATAAATAATAAAACATATTTAATAGAAAAAATTATAAATTATAACAAATTTAATTGTCAGCTATTATGAATAATTCAAAAAATAAATGGTTTTGGAATTTAAAATTTATTTTAAATTTTTTATCAATGATAAAACATTATTGTTCTGTATTTTCATTAATTAATTACATAATTATATTCCTTTTTCAATGTAAATATTGAAATATTATGATATATGGGTGTAAATTATATAGTAGTGGAAAAATTGTGATTACAAAACATGCTAAATAATATGAAAACACCACTAAAATTATTCCAAAATAGACATGAAAGGGTGAAAACAAAAAAAACATTCATGACACACACCAAAAATAGATACCATTGAAATATAATTTAAATGAAGATCTAATCATTCTAATTTTATATTATTAGAATAATAAGTATATATAAAACATGTTATATAATATTAAAATAAAAATAATTTAAATAATTCCATTTACAAATTCCTAGGTATTCAATACTTTTTAAATAGACACTAACGATATATTAAAATCAATAAAATATTAAAATTTGGTTAATACCTAACCAATATAAGTGGTTTAATAAGTGATATTATAAAATAAAATTATTTCCCAATAAGAATTATGGTCATGTTATTTATCTTTTTATAGATAAATGATTAAGTAGAATTTACGATGATTGTTGATTAAAATTAGGTCATGTAGTCTTCATGATAAAATAAATATATACTATAGTATCCCATATTCAGACTATAATCCAATATAACTTCAAAACAATATTTCCCAACGAATGAAAAAATTACATCTCACGTTTATATGAAAATTAACAATAAGTAAAACCCTAGTTTATCAAATTATCAATCAATATAACTATAATGACCATAATATACACAGATGAAACTTCAAAAACAATTCTGATTAGATACACAACATGAACTGAAGGGTGTTCTTGATCCTTATGGACATGTTATTGGTAGATTCTAAATATGGATAACCAAGTTAATGATTTCATACAACCAAATATGGAAACTAGAATGACAAATATGATTAAAAAAACCAACACCAAGTACTTATATAAGAAAATGAAAATTACAATAGATAATGAATAAAATATCCAATTTCCAAGTATGTAACATCACCACAAATTAGTAATTGAGTCTCTATAAAATCTATCACAAATTAATACCACCTACCAACGATGCTCTTCCATTTCCGTAATTAGAAAAAACAAGGTCCTCACACACCCAACAACTTTTTAGTGTGTGATAAAAATATCCTAGGTTGCTGCATAAGAATTAAATGTCAAATTATCCATATATACTCTTTTTTAAAAGAATAAGGGGAAGATATAAAACATACATAATTTTTCAAAAAATATGAAAATTCATCATTTTAAATAATTTATATTAAAATTCATATAAAATAGTGTTCCAATATTTTTAATGTAACAAATTTATTGTTTTCAAAAATGCCTCATAAAATCACATCATAAAAAAGAAAAATGGGAGGTACCACTAGGATAACATGGGATAGAGATATCTATTATCCTCAACCAATGTGACCAGTAATTATTAGTTTGAACCAAACTAGTTCCATGGTGGATGAACTATAGAGAATGTGATCCCCCACATGTGAGGATCCCATATGATATAATGTAAACAAATCCCTAGGATGTTGATATAAAGAACATGGTAACATTGTATTATTCAAGCCTCCCCATAAGTCCTGAAGACAAGTCCTGACATAACCCATTGTTATGTACCATAGGCTCCCATTAGTTAAACATTTAAAATTATATCAATAGGTCATATCATATTTAAATACTAAAAAACATTTTCAAAATAAATGCTCCATTTATATCTAATATTCCGTGATAAAAAAAAAAATTTAAATCAACCACTCATTACCAAATACAAAGGTTAGAAAAATAATTATCAGAAACCACCATATAATATTTTCAATAAATCCTATATCATTCCATTAATAGTTTAGAAATATTTTTTTTAAATGCATGTGTATGCGGAGTATAAGGAATCATCCTTAAAACGTTATTTAAACTAGGAAATTAGTCAAGAATATACATTATTACACATTGATAATATTTTTGAGTTTATAGATTTAAAGAATTTGGATACCTTATATACATAACATACCACATTCATATAATAGGATACTGTTAAAAACAGTTTCCTTTTTTTCAAAATATATAACATTAATGATTAAAACATGATTTCTTTGGAAACCCTCAAAACCAATCATAAGGACTCCCTTATTTGTCTTACCCATCCTTATATCATGTTAAAAAAAATTATATACATCATATGAGTTATAAATCTCAGTAAGGATTATAAATAAATAAATCGTTATTCAAGTGATAACATAAAAACCAATAACACCCATAATCATAAAAACACATATGCATAGAAACATCATGTAGTTTCCTTGGGACATATTTACCATATCACACATAATGTCACCCTTACACATGGAATAACCGTTTTTTAAACTTCCATCTCCGGATTATCCAATGCATTGGAGTACTATAATGGGTCTCACCCATCATATCTTGGGCTATAATTGGCTCAACCCAACATATCATGAGCTATAAGGGGCTCAACCTATCATATCAATAGCTATAATGGGCCCAACCCAACATATAATGAGCTATAAATGGATAAACCCAATATAAATAATGTCCAAGGGACATATCATTGTAAAAACTTATCTTGAAATCCTCATAAACTTGTCATTCCATGCACATAAAAAACAGTCCTTTTGAAATTTATTAAGGAGATTTTTAAAAGGTTTTTTAAAGGAAAGTACCGTAAAAATATAATTGGAATGTGATTTAATATAATATATTAGTTATTTTTATACATTATAAATACACATAATAAAATATTATATAAAACAAATTCATCACAACAATAATCTTAATACCACATAATGAATAAAGAAGAAGTTTACCCCAAAGAATGAATATTGGGTTATGATTTCCCTTACCTCAGGCAGGGCTTACTTAAAACATGATTAAACCTCAAGTATAATGGTTATATATATTTTTTAATATCATAAAGAAACATATTAATCATTAAAATAACTTATCTGATCACTTCATTGCATCATTTCACCCATTAATTTTTAGTATTTTGTTCCTTGCATTGTTTACATGTTTTTCCATGATTAAGTCCTGATGTATAATCTTGTCCAATGGAAGTGAAACTACAAAATTGGAATTTAAATTATTTTAATATATCTAGTAGCATAAATTATACCATTTATAATTTTGATGTTTTATAAGAGGATGATTCATATGATAAAATGTCAATGATGTTTGTTTAGATCATTTAAGTGGTTCTTTGATAATACATACCATATTTTTTTATAAATTAAAATCATGCATACCAAAGAATTATAGAACCTTGGATGAGACATAATACATATATTATAACCTGGTTAAACCATAAAAATTGTTTCAAGACCATACTTAAAATAATTAATTTGAATGGAAATCACATCATCTACGATGTTAGTAATTCAACACATCATAGAAAATGTTTTTATTCCTTGAATTTGTGGGAGAGAAGAAGAAGAATGATGATAAATTTTCCACAAAAATTAAAACATATAGAATATAAATTATTATATAGAATTCATGCTTCTTAGGTAGGAGGAGTTGAGGAATGAATAAGAAAAAAAGTAACTCAAAATAGAAGAATAGTTGAGAAATCCCTTACAAAAATTATGCAGCCTAACAACTATGTAACATTGTTTTAGAAAAATTTAAAAAGAGAGGGCACAAGAGTCACCCATCAAGAAATTAATCATAATGTATAATAGAGCAATAATATGGTAAAAATAATAATATGATTTTGATTCTTCATTTTTATACCACATAAAAGAGAACATGAATTGGAAAATAATGAAGTTGAGAATTTTCTTACCTTGTGGAGTATCTCCTAGAAAGTTACGATTGGGTTCTTGGGGGCTTGAGGATACATTGTTAGGACTAATATAGAGGCAATGAGGACATAGAATCATTGATGATGAAATTTTGATTGAATTTAATGAAGTAATAAGATGGTATTTAATGAAAAAGTGAGGGAATAATTTAATAATCTCCAAGGGAGACCTCATTACTGGTATGTGCAAAACCACGGGCTTTCCCATGGTTCTGCTGATGGTATTAGACACCTATTACATATCTCATATTATTTTACTATACAAAACTATACTGGATTTATTACATCATTATTACATCATTAATGATGTCATTAACACATTGAAATACAAAATTGTATTTTTACTATTCACTGAAAAAATCAATTGTTCTAGAAAAATCCCAAGAAGACAAATTATCCATTTTTTTATGTATAGAAATAAAAAATTAACAATATTTTTTGAAAATAATTTTCTAAATATTATTAAATTAATTTTTAATCAAAATTATACATAATTCAAAAATTAACTGTTTTAAATTATAATTTGTGTTATACCATATTGAAACGTTATCCCAAATGTCACTATATTAATGCCTTAAGAAAATAAAATATTTATACAATCTACAACTCATTATAGGCTTATTACTATTCATATTAATATTCATAAATGTATGTTATAATTTACTAAAAAAATAATTTGGTTTAATCAAACACCAAATAACATACTAAACATAAATATTGATGAAGTTTTTTTTTAAATCAAAAGATAGAACCTGAAAAATTATGATTAAATGATATTTATAAATGTCTATAGAAAACATAGTTTCACGCATTTCATTTATTTATTTATTTTAAACCTTGGGGTGTTAAACTATCCCCACCTTCTAGAAATTGTGTTATCACAATTTTATTTACTCATTAAACAAGTGAGGTTTACTCTCCCTCATAGCATTCTCAGATTCCCATGATGTTTTTTCAACCATGTTGTTTTTCCAAAAAACCTTTACCTAGTGGTTTACCTTATTATGCAATACTTGTTCCCTTCGATCAAGAATCTAAATAGGGTTCTCTTCTTATGAAAGGTTGTTTTCCAGCTGAACATCTTCTGAACACAAGATATGTGATTATTCATCCACATAAATTCTCAACATCGAAACATGAATACACATTTTGTACCTAAGATAAACTCAATGAAAAATCTAATTGATATGAACCTGGTCCAACTTTCTCTCGGATTTAAAAAGATCCAATGAATCATGGAGTTTTTTTCCCTTTATTACAAAAATTCTTCACACATTTCAAATGATATATTCTTAAGAAAAACACGGTCACCAACCATAAAAGAGAAGTCATTCCTTCTATTATCTTTATATAATTTTAGCTTACTTTGAGCTGTCCTCATGTGTTGCTGGATCTTCTTCACTTTCCCAGCCACTTCCTCTACTAATTCTGCTACCATCTACATCCTTTTTCTGACTTCATTACAAAAAGTTGTAGTTCGATACTACTTCCCATAAAATGCTTAAAATGGTTCTATCTCTATAAAAAATGAGAAATATTATTATAAGAAACTAAAATAATTAAATATGTTGATCCTAACTTCCCTGGTAGTACATTGAACATTATCAAAGCATATCCTCCAAAGTCTGAACTGTTCATTCTGACTGCCCATCTGATTGAGCATGGAATGCTGCAATTAAATTTAATTTTCTTCCCAAATACTTCTGAATCACCTTAAAAAATTTATAAGTGAACTCGAGATCCCAATCTGATATAATGGAATGTGAAACACTCTGTAACGTAGTAGTCTCTTTGATGTCCATTCGTGAAATCTGGTCCAATGACATTGTATCTTCAATAGAAAGGAAATGTGCAGATTTTGTTAGTCGATCCACAATAACCCAAATCGCATTGTTATCTCAAGAAGTATTAGGTAGTATCTCCATGAATTCCATGGAAATATTCTCCCATTTCCACTCTGGTATGGGAAAAGGATAATGCAAACCCTTCGGTATCTACCGCTCTACTTCAACATGTTGACATGCCAAACAATTCACAGTAAATTCTACAATATCTCATTTCATTCCATCCCATATGTAATATTCATGAAGGTCTTCGTACGTCTTATTACATCTGGGATGAACCAAAATTAGAGATATATGAACTTCACACATCAAATCATTCTTTATGTGAGAATCAAAAGGTACGCACAACCTTTTTCCAAATCTTAAAACACATTCATCATCATGGTTAAATTCCAGAAACTTACCCATTTTAATGAATTCCAAATTTTTCCATAGCTTACAGTATTCCTTCCACACATTCATAATTCTGTTAGATAATGATGAATATACTGAAACCTGAAACAAAATAGGTGTATTCCCTTTGTTGACAACTTCCAATCCAAAACTCATCAAATCATTTATTGAATCATGATGATGCAACGATTACATCATTATTTAATGATTTAAATAAAATGAAACGATAATGTAAAATCAAAGACTTAAACATGTCAAAAAACTATTGGATGGGTGGATATCGAACTCTTATCACCTTATCCTCAAAATAAATAAATGTGGGACCTTTAAAATATGAAAATCATTTGAAAATAAAGTAACATTTTAAACCTTTACAAGAGTGCTCCTCCTCTCCTCTTATAAAATGCCCCCACCTCTACCACTTTACCCAGACCTCCCAATCCTTTGGCTCGTAAAATCTCTGATAATTTTGTCCCTCCACATCCCTCTCCTCATCCTAGAAGCCTTACCTTTGGCAGGAAGCTCTTCAAGAAACCCTTTTGGTTCAAACCAATGGGAGTTACCCGATTTTAAGGTAATGTCTTCTCTAATGCTCTTTTGTTTTATTTTTCTTCTCCAACCCACTAAACTCTTTTTATTCATTTATTTTGTAACAAAAAAAGTATTTTCCATATACTAGGATGTTGTTATAAGAAGGATTGGATCTAAACTTATACACACCTACATCTAGTGGTTAATGAGCATACTGTTTCCGTGGATGGCGAATTTCTTCCTCACGAAATGATGATTGTTCAATATTCTTCTAACACCTTCAAAGGTGTCCATTAAGATGTCACTATATATATATGATATATAATATGTTTAATTTTTCCATAAGCTTCTATATTTTTCATTTATGTCATACCTTTATGGTTTCCATTATGGGTAAACACGATATCTTCATTTTAGGAAGTGTGGACTACTGCCCCCTCAAAGTGATTTGATTTGTTAATGCCATATGTGGGATGTATAAAAGATATAGTTAATGATATTATATATGATATTATACTGGAATTATAATATATCTTTATGTCATTATGATTTCATTCCATGAAATATAAATGAATGTAGCGTTCAGGCGTACGTATGGCTTACCGTCTCCATGAACGGTGCATTTCATTTCATACCTCTAAATGTTATGTAATATTATAAATGAATGCATATACTGGATATATATGATATATATGATATCTACATCATGAATATAATTCTGGATATAATGGAGATTTTACCACAGGAACAACTTGTAATTATAAAGAGTTTATTTTTGACTCAAGTACCAATTATCAACAAAACAATCATTATTAACTTAAATAATTACATCGTGTTCATGACATGGTAATAAGTGTTATAAAAGGAATAATGAACTTGAAAAAGGTTCTTATGAAAGTATAAATTAACTCAAGTTTATTATTCTAGACGTTAAAGAATGATCGAGTCAAGTCGGACCCGAGGTATGGGACTTCATCTCAATCTCATTTCATTGAGGCATATTTTTTTATACACAACTTTCTTTTATACGGTGTTTAAACCCCTTTGACTTTTTTGTTTATTCAAAAGGAATATTTTTTATACGAAGCTTTTACTAAAAAATAAAAGGGAATGTTTTTTTTGTCGTACGTATGCAGTGACAAGGACTTCTCCGCCACTGGGACAATTATTTGAGCTTCGGCTTCCTCTATAAGCCATAATTTTTTAAAAAAAATGAAAAATAAATACCTTGTTTTACTTTTCATTTATTTTGGTATTGAAAATGGTTTTCATAATGTTTTTATTATATCAATGTGTTGTATTTATATCTTGTGATTGAAATATAGAAATTTTATGTTTCCTTTATGCATGTTTTTTGTGATAGGATTATGTTATGGTTCTTGGGAATAGTTATGAAGATGGGTGGTTCTGTGATAAACTAAGGGCGGGTGATCTTGATATACCTCCCTAATGCATTGGGTAACATGAAGGGGTTAAACGTTAAGGTTTCTCTAAAGAGATTTAGGGAATATACTTTGATGGGTATTCCAAACGTAACCATGGGGGTTACTCCCTATGTAAGAATGTTATGAATGCCTCAAGTTACCTTTATGTCTTTTGATTTCTATGATTTATTCATGATTTGACAAGGTATGTTAAAATGTTTATGTTGTATGAGTAATGTATGATTTCATACAAGGACTAATGTTTTCATTTCGTACTTTTATATCCCTTACTGAGCTTTTTAGGTTCATCCCATGTTTTTGAAATGTTTTTCATAGGTAAATGGAAAGGTACATGATGTGATGATAGGGTCAAGGATGTGTCATGAAAGAATCCATGTTTTGTTTTAAATATGTTTCCGTTGATGGGAAAAAATGAATACTATCTTTTATGTTACCACATTGCTTAAATGTGGAATTTAATGCATTATTTATGATCTAATTCTCTAAATCTCTAAACCTGAAAAGATCTTCAATGTGTAATCATGAAACAAATCAAGATTATGTAATGTTTAAGGTTAGGGCCTTATAGTTGGTATCAAAGGTCTGTTTATATAACTTTAAGAGTTAGAATTCTATTAAATTATTATCCAAAAATATTTTTTATGGTCAAATTGGAATGATATAGCATTTGAAGATTACCATGTTTCTTCATCTAAGACATGTTTGTTCAGAATGGTATTCCGCAGAGGAAACATGGAAGCAGTGCTAAGAAGGAATACAGAAGGAAATGAACTTCTGAATCAGCATCCTGAGATTGTCATAATTGGAACTGAATAGTTTGTTGCAGTGATGTCGCAGTTGACTCAAGTGATAAATGGTGGTGGTATCCATGCACGAGATCATCCAGATCAACCGTAGAGGAACATCTCAGTGGTGGAACATTGCATGAGGCAACATCCCCCATAATTCAGAGGATAATCTGACCCTGTGGTAGGTAAAGGGTGGATTAATGCACTTGAGAAGATTTTCGATGTCCGGGGATGTTCAGACAATCAAAATGTTAGTCTTTATATTTACCGTTTAGAGGGAGAAGAAGATCAGTGGTGGGCGATGGTTAAACATAGTAGAGACGTTGATGAGATTGATGCACTCGATTGTGATGAATTTAAAGGTATGTTCTTGAGAAATATTTTCCTAAGGTTGTTCAACATAGGATGGAAAAATAATTCTTGGAATTGAGGAAAGAGGAATACTCAGTGGCTGGTTATGAAGAAAGGTTCACTCGATTGGCAAGGTATGCTCCAAATTTTATCCGAGACCTTGATAGTAAAATCAATCATTTTAACTATAGATTAAAGCCAAAATATTTAAGGGAATTAGCTTCTTGTGAGTTCAAAAGTTATGAAAAGCTTGTTTGATGTGCTGAGAAGGTGGAAATGGAGTTTGCTGATGATCAAGTGTTCTATAACAACCAACAGAAGAAGAGACCGAGGTGACAGGAGAAAGGGAAGAATTCTTTAAAAAAGTCTGATGGTAAGAAAACTAAGTTTCCAGTTTGTGATAAATGTGGTAAAAGGCATGCTGGGGAATGTCTTCTGAATTCTGGAAAGGGCTACTGATGTGGTAAGATGGGACATAAAGCTTGTGATTGCAATGGAAAATATCAAGGTGACGGTAAGACCAAATTTTATTTACAGTTAGTGAAATGTTTTAAGTGCAATGTGATGGGTCATTATGCAAATGAGTGTACGAAAAAGAGCTCGAGTGATGGGAAGCTGTCAGACTACAAGCAGAAAGGGGTGGTGCAATCCTTTGAAACTACTTCAGAAGATGTTGGTCCATCATATGAAGTTGTATCAGGTACTTTTTTTGTTTTTTCAGATTATTCCAGTGTGTTCTTTGATTCGGGGTCTACACATTCCTTCATCTATGAAAACGTTTCTAGTAAAATGGGAATACCATCTCAAGAAATGACTCATGAACTTGTGGTAAAAACACCTAGGGGAAATGTTGAGGGAAAAATAATTTATAATAATCTTCCTATCCTTATCCATGGAACGAACCTACTTTCAAATCTTATTGTTTTACCTCTAGTAGAGTTTGATGTTATCCTGGGTATAGATTGGATCTCTATTTACCATGCTAAGATTGAGTGTAGAGCTAAAGAAGTTTCTTTTCAGAAAGACTTTTGGTGTGTGTACAAGAATGATCCGTTACTGTTGATAACATATCAAGAGGCCGAGAAACATTTATAATATGGAAATTAATGTTACCTTGCAGATATCATTGAGAACAAGGGAACTGGTCAGATTAATGATGTGCTAGTGGTAAATGAGTATCCTGATGTTTTTCCTAATGAGTTTCCTGGAATAATACTATATCGGGAAGTTGAATTTACTGTTGACTTAGTTCCTGATGCTAAGCCAATTTTAAAACCCCCTTATCTAATGGCTCAAATTGAACATTTAGAGTCGAAGGAGAAATTGCAAGATTTATTAGAGAAAGGTTTCATTTAACCTAGAACATCACCATGAGGTGCTCCAGTTTTATTTGTTAAAAATAAAGATGGTTCAATGAGACATTGCATTGATTATAGAGCCTTGAATAACATCACTGTTAAGAAAAAATATCCTTTGCCTCATATCGATGATTTGTTTGATCACCTCCAGGGAGATCAGTTTTTTTCAAAGATTGACCTGAGATTGGGGTACCATCAGTTGAAGTTAAAGGAAGTAGATATTTTGAAGACCGTGTTTTGTACAAAATATGGCCATTATGAATTTGTAGTAATTCCTTTTGGGCTAACCAATGCACCTGCTGTATTCATGGACCTTATAAATAGAATTTTCCATGAGTTCTTGGATAAGTTTGTGGTTGTTTTCATTGATGATATTTTGGTGTTTTCAAAAAGTAAATAGGAGAATGAAAGACATTTAAGTGTTATTTTTCAAACCTTAAAATAAAAGAAATTGTATGGGGAATTCAGAAAGTGTGATTTTTGGTTGCAACAAATTTCTTTCCTTGGTCACATTATTTCTAAAGATGGGATAACTATTGATCCTGCAAAAGCAAAGGTTGTTGAAGAATGGCCAAGACCCACAAATGTAACCGAGATTCGTAGTTTTCGTGGTTTGGTAGGCTATTACGGAAGGTTTGTTAGAAATTTTTCATGGTTATCTTGTCCAATGACTAAACTAACTCGGAAGGGTGTTAAGTTTATCTAGACAAAAGAATGTGATGATTGTTTTCAGGAACTAAAAAGAAGATTGGTGAATGCTCTAGTTTTGGCACTACCTTCTAGGAATTGTGAGTTTGTTATCTACAGTTTTTTTTCATTGAAAAGACTTGGTTGCGTCCTATTGATGAATGATTAGCTAATTGCTTATGCTTCACGACAGTTGAAAACTAATGAGGTAAATTACCCTACACATGATTCGGAATTAGCTGCTGGTGTTTTCGCTTTAAAAATTCGGAGGCATCATTTGTATGGATTAAAGTGTGAAATATATACCGATCACAAAATTTTAAATTATATATTCACTAAAAAACAATTTAACATGAGACAATGGAGATGGATAGAATTAATCAAGGATTATGATTTTACAATTCATTACCATCCAGAAAAAGAAAATAAAGTGGCTGATGCTTTGAGTCGAAAAAGTAATGCTTCATTAACAATGTTGCATTTGGAATGTGATCCTTTGGTTAAGGATTTGATGAAATTTGGCATAGAAGTTGTTGGTGCAGGATGTACTTCTTTTTTGATTCAGGTATCAGTGAAATATTCTCTATCAGATAGAATTAAGCAAGCACAGAAGCAAGACAACGAGTTGTAGAAAAAGTTAGAGCTGGTTCTGAAGGGTAAGTTGCCTGAATTAAAAATTGATAATGATTGTGTTTTGAGATTTGGGAAGAGATTGTGTGTGCCTTGTGATTCACAGTTGAAGAGAGAGTTGTCATGTGATGTTCATAGTTCTCCTTTTTCAGTTCATCCAGGCAGTACTATTATGTATAGAGATCTTCATATGTATTACTGGTGCGATGGAATGAAAATGGATATTGCTGATTTTTCTGTGAAGTGTTTGACTTTCCAACAGGTAAAAGAAGAGTGGTAGTTACCGAAAGAGATGCTTCAGCCTTTACCAATAGAAGAGTGGAAATGGGAGAATATATCCATGGACGTCGTTGTGGGATTGCCGAAGACACCTCGAGGTAATAATGCAATCTGGGTTATTGTTGAGCGCTTGACTAAATCTGCTCATTTCCTTGCTATACGAGATACATTTTCGCTAGATCAACTTTCCCGTTTGTATCTTAAAGAGATAGTCAGGTTACATGGAGTTCCTCTCTCCATTGTATCTGACCGTGATCTCAGGTTTACTTCTATCTTTTGGAAAGGCCTTCAGAAGTTGCTGTGTACTGAATTAAATTTTATTACATCTTTTCATCCTCAATCAGATGGGCAGTCAGAACGAACAATCCAGACTTTGGAGGATATGGTACGTGCTTGTACGATAGATTATTACGGAATTTGGGACCAACATCTTTCTTTGGTTGAGTTTTCTTATAATAACAGTTTTCATTCTAGTATACAGATGGCACCATTTGAGGCATTATAATGGAATCTGTGTCGAACACAAGCTTTCTGGGATGAAGTGGGTGAAAGGAAGTTTATGGGACCGAAATTGGTAGAAGAGTTGGCAGAAAAAGTTCAGATGATAAAGATATACATGAGAACGTCTCAGAGTAGGCAGAAGTGTTATGCGGACAACAGGAGGAAGGATCTCTCTTTTGAGGTAGGTGATCAGGTTTTTCTCAATGTATCACCTTGGAAAAGTGTGATGTGATTTGGTAAGAAAGGAAAGCTGAGTCAAAGGTTCATTAGACCATATTAATTTTTTGAGAGAGTTGGATCAGTTGCATACCAAGTGGCTTTACCTCTGAGTTTATCTCAGGAACACAATGTTTTTCATGTTTCAATGTTAAGGAAGTACATGCCAGATCCATCTCATGTTTTGAGTCCAGAGGTAGTTCTGTTGGAAGAAAATCTATCTTATGAGGAACAACCGGTTCAGATTTTTGATCACAGGGAGAATGTGTTATAAAATAAGGTGATTCATCATGTAAAGGTTTTTTTGAAAGAACCACATTAGTGAAGAGGCAACATTTGAATCTAAAAATGAAATGAGTGATAAATACCCCCACTTATTCGATAAGTAAATAAATTGCAGGGACGCAATTTTCTAAAGGGGGAAGGATGTAACATCCCAAGTAAGTAATGAATAATAGATATTCTTATCTATGTCTATTTATGAATTAGATAGTGTTTTAGAGGCTTAAAATGTGAATAAATCCAATCTTAAGCATGGAATACTCTAATATTTTTAAAAGAGTATTTTACCACCTTTTGATGGAGAACAATTTTTAAATCTAACTTTTGACAATTTAATATGATATATTTGTCAAAATAAACTTATTATTTATTATTGGGACATTGAAATTAACATTGGATAAATTTCTTGTATTTATCTGATAATGTTCAGTTTTTTAATGAATAGTGAAAAGTGATGTATTTTAATTCAAAACCTCTTTTTAATCTAATTTATTTATATAGATAGATTATATTTTTAATTGGTTTTAAAGTGAAATTAGAATATATTTTTACCATTTAATCCAATGGTAGTCATTGGAATTAATATCACTTTGTGATTGGACATAAACCAGTGTCAATCTTTTGATAGATATTGTTTCTTAAAAACACGCTATTTGATTTGATAGTGGGATTTAATTATAAAATTAATTAATGAAACTTCTATGTTATGAATTTGGTAAAACAGACATCATTTTTTAATTCAGAACATCTAATATAGCTTAGGGTGAATTTTTGGTATTTTTCTGAAAAACCATAATTTTTTATGAATAGTGAAACCACAACGTGGTAGTTACAAAACTGATTTTTTATTTAAATGGAACTTTACTACTTCTATTATTTGAATTTAAAAAATACAATATAAATTATTTTCATTATTAAGTGAAATGTGGTTCAATGCGATGAAAATAATTTTTGATGAAAAGTAACTTCTACGTTTTATTAATCGCGATTAAAGGTAAATAGTGTGATTTAAGGTAAAAATGATATTATAATAAAATGAAAATATCTTGACACTTGTCCTAACCCTATTGGATGATTCATGGATGACAAAGACAACCCATGGGTCGATTTTGTGGACCCCATGGATCCACTTGTGTAAGATAATGACATTAATGCCTTTTATTTATAGTAAAAGTAAAAAATGACACAAACATTTATTATTTTACTAAAAAAACATTTACATGGGATTATACAAGTAAGAATTTTGACTATAAATAGTAATTGGAAAGATAAAAATATTTCCTACATCATAGTATTTTTTTTAATTTTTATATATTAAATAAATAAAATTATTTATGACATCATGATGATGCAGCGATTACCTCATTATTTAACGATTTAAATAAAATGAAAAGATAATATAAAATCTAAGACCTACACATGTAAAAAACCTATTGGATAGGTGTATTTCGATATCTTATCACCTTATCCTAGGAATACTTCATTGTGGGACCTTTAAAATCCGAAACTCATTTGAAAATAATGTAACATTTTATACCATTCCAAGAGTGCCCCTCTTATCCTCTTATAAAAGTCTCGCACCTCTACCTCCTTACCCACACCTCTCAAGCCTTTGGATCTACAATGTTCTGATAATTATGTCTCTCCACATCCCTCTCCTCATCCTATAAGTCTTACCTTAGTCATTAAGCTCTTCAAGAAACCCTTTTGGTTCAAACCAAAGACAGTTACCCAATTTTAAAGTAATGTCTTCTCTAATGCTCTTTTGTTTTATTTTGCTTCTCCAACCCCCTAAACTCTTTTTATTCATTTATTTTGTAACAACACCAGTATCATACATATACTTGGATGTTGTTATAATAATTATTCGATCTACACTTATACACACCTACATCTAATGGTTAATGAGCATAATGTTTCTGTGGATGGCGAATTTCTGCCTCATGAAATGATGATTGTTCAATATTCTTATAACACCTTCAAAGGTGGCCATTAAGATGTCACTATATTTATATATGATATATAATATGTTTATGTTTCCCTTAAGTTTCTGTATTTTTCATTTATGTCATACCTTTATGGTTTCCATTTTTGGTAAACACGATATCTTCATTTTAGGAAGTGCGGACTCCTGCCCCCTCAAAGTTATTTGATTCGTTAATGCCATATGTGGGACATATAAAGGATATAGTTAATGATATTATATATGATATTATACTGTAATTATAATATATCATTATGTCATTATGATTTCATTCCATGAAATAGAAATGAACGTAGCGTTCATGCGTATGTACGGCTTACCGTCTCCATGAACGGTGCATTTCATTTATTATCTCTAAATGTTATGTAATATTATAAATGCATGCATATACTGGATATATATGATATATTTGATATCTACATCAAGAATATACTTCTGGATATAATGGATATTTTACCACATGAACAACTTGTAATTATAAAGAGTTTATTTTTGACTCAAGTACCAATGATCAACAAAACGACCATTATTAACTTAAACAATTACATAGTGTTCATGACATGGTAATAAGTGATATAAAAAGAATAATGAACTTGAAAAAGGTTCTTAAGCAAGTATAAATTAACTCAAGTTTATTATTTAGGATGTTAAAGAAAAATCGAGTCAAGTCGGACCCGGGGTATGGGACTTCGTCTCAATCTCCTTTCATTGAGGAATATTTTGTTTTATACACAACTTTCTTTTATACGATGTATAAACCCCTTTGACTTTTAAATTTATTCAAAAGGAATCTTTTTTATATGAAACGTTTACTAAATGGAAAAAGGGGATTTTTTTGTCATACGTATGCGGCGACAACGACTTCTCTGCCGCCGTGACCATTATTTGAGCTTCGGCTTCCTATAGAAGCCATAATTTTGTTAGAAAAATGAAAAATAAATACCATGTTTGATCGTACCATGATTCACTGTTTTATTCCACCCTTACACTGCAGTTTTAAACTAGTTTTGTAATGAATATTACAAATTTAATAATAAATTTCACTTCATGTTTGAATAAATCAATTAATGTTAATAAATATTATAATGTTAAATGTTACTTGTTTTTATTGTTTCAATGTAGGTGGAGGTGATTTGGAGGGCCTTTGATGAAGTGGAAGAAAAATCGGCCAAAGTTGCAGGGATCCATGGACATCTGTCCACTGTTTTGCGTAGTACCCGAAATCCGTGCATCCAATTGGGCTGAAATGTTGTGGGCCTGTCCAAAACTTAATAGGATACATTTCATATTAAGGAACCCAATGCTGATTTGGCTTCTATGGGGCCCATCTGAACTGATCTGTCCAAGCCACCGAATTTGGACCAAGTCAAATGCGGTGTTCGGTATTTTATCAATATCTTGAGATATAGTTGTCCAAGGGGTTCCAAACATTCGGTGGAGATATTCAATAGGTAGGGTTACAAATTTTCTATTTTCTCCAAAGAAATATAATATTGTATGAAGGCCAAAACGAGTGGTACAAGTTGATTGAAGAAATCATTGTGCCTAAACCACCTTCCAATTTTTCTATAAAATGGCACCTTGGGCTCCCCATTTGCAATTTCGGCCAAGAGGAAAAGTGCTGACATTTTGGAGTCCCCAAGGAGTCTTCTTAACATCCCTAGAGGTTCTGGAGGCTATGGGAAGTTCTACCCAAACATATTTCCCTTCCTCCTCTCCCATGGGTTTCTAAACCCCTTGTGATCACCCGGGGATGAATGTGATGTACATCCCGAGCTTCATGTTTGTAATATTTGAATCATCTTTTAAATTAAAGATTTTTTTGTTGTTTTCCATCATCCTCTATTCTTATTTTATTGAGTTATGTACTGGTATGTCATGCTCAACTCATATGATCATGTTTGGGGTAACCCATTCATGTGATGTTTCACACATCGTTCACCATTTTCTTCCCCCCTTTCAATTGGAGTGTTTGTGTGGTTTATATTGGTCAATTGAACTCAAACAAGCACTGTCAAGGCCATGTACATTTATTTCATGGTATCACAAAGAAACAACATACAAATCTGGACAGCGCATCGACTTTTTCATGTGTTGCCTTGGTGAGTTTTGGTTATGAAGTCAAACACAATTCATTCATTCATCAGCGGTGTCTGGTGAATCATTGTGTGTTTTTGACTGAACCCTAGGAGGTATCCTAGTATAAATTCAGTAACATTCTAGTTCTAGGTGTTACAAACCAGGTATTAAAATATCATAACCTTATATAATGAAGCGATGAAGGATAAACATCATACGAGTACCCCGGGTTGATCATGCTTAATTAATTCTGTTAATCTCTACTTTGTTTTATAGCTTCTATTTTCTATTTTCATCTTTAATCATCAAACCCAAGTATTATAAAACCCCATTTCCCTTTTTAATTTCATAATCAGAACCACATTTTAGAATTAATGATCTAAGGCTCCGTCGAGAGACGACCTAGGGTTGCTGCTATACTGCAGAAATTCTAGTCAAAATTAAACAACTAATTTGACGCGCACGACAACACGGTCAATGTTTTACTTTCCTTTTATTTTTGTACTGAAAATGGTTTTCACAATTTTTTTATTATATCAATGTGTTGTATTGATATCTTGTGATTGAAATGTTGAAATGTTCTGTTTCCTTTATGCATGTTTTATGTGATACGATTATTTTTTGGTTCCTGGGCATTGTTATGAAGATGAGTGGTTCCGTGATAAACTAAGGGCTGGTGAGCCCGATATCTCTCTCCAATGCATTGGGTAATGAGAAGGGGATAAATGTTATGGTTTCTCCAAAGAGATTTAGGGAATATATTTTGATCGGTATTCCAAATGTAACCATGAGGGTTACTCTCTACGTAAGAATGTTATCAATGCCTCATATTACCTTTATGTTTTATGATTTATATTATTTATTCATGATTTGATGAGGTATGTTAAAATGCTTATGTTTTATGAGTAAAGTATGATTTTGTACATGGAATAATGTTTTCATTTCATACTTTTATATCCCTTACTGAGCTTTTTATGCTCATCCCAAGTTTTTGAAATTTTTTTCACAGGTCAAGGGAAAGGTACATGATGTGATGATAGGGTCAAGAAAGTGTCATGAAAGAATCCATGTTTTGTTTTAAATATGTTTCCATTGATGGGAAAAAACGAATACTATCTTTTATGTAACCACTTTTTTTAAATGTGGAATATAATGCATGATTTATGATCTAATTTTATAAACCTCTAAACTTGAAAGGATCCTCAATGTGTAATCTTTTAATAACTCAAGATTAAGTAATGTTAAGGCTAGGGCCTTATAATAACTGCTTTTATATCACATTGAAAAATTAACCAAGATTTCATTATCATAATGCCTAAAGAAAATAAAATAATAATAAATTTTACTATTCATTAAGGTCATATTAATATTAATAATAATATTTAAAAAGGTATGTAACAATTCACCAAGAAATAAGTTGATTCCATCAGACTCTAAATAACTTACTTAACATAATTGTAGATGACTGTTTTTCAAAAATCAAAACATAGATGATGCAAAATTATATTTAAAGGCTAGCTATAAATATCTATATAAGAATGTTTCATGAATTTCAGTCATTAATTTTTTTAGACCTTGGGGAGTTAGGGGGAGTATATAAGTTAAATATTTATATTAAATTACCTACCAAGAACAAATTTTTTTCTATAAATTCTATGGGATCTATAAAACAAATGATAAGAGGGGTCATGAAATAAATTAAAGATAATTAACTATTAACCTCATAAAAAAGTCAGATTCAGTGATTCTAAGGTAAACATAGAAGAGAGTGATACCACATAACACAATATACTATAATATTTAAAAAATAAACAACCCAGATCCATGTAATTCCTCTGTATCCAACAAAAAGTATAATTGAAACATAATTAAAAATTTAAATGACAATAGATATAGATAACTCTCTATTGATATAAGATTCATCTCATGTGAATGACTATATATCTATATGAAATGAGATGAACGATGATGAATGGATACACTCATTTTTTTTTATATCCAACCCACAAGGATCCTTCAAAATAAATCAGTGAGAGCCATGGAATATCCATTACCTCTCGTAAGAGTCTCCATGTTAGAGAACATAATTCAATAGAATAATGAGTAACAAAAATTTACTTTTTATTTATTTCAAAAATTAAATTTATATTTAATAATTAATTTTATATGGTTTTTCTACACATTTTGGAAAACAATATCCCAACTATGTGCCTCATTTTGTGGTACTGATGGACCAACACAGTTTGGAAACATGGTATGAAAAACAATGAACTAACTTTATGAAAATATTTTTTAACAAATTTCATTGCTATTAGAGAATGCTCTTAAATTTATTATAATTATTCCCCATCCTTGTTTCGAAATCAAGAATCAAAAATAAGTTTTATAGTTTGATAGAATGACTCAAATGTTTTTTTTTGTAATTGGGTTCTATCTATGCACTGTCCTATAAAATTCTGCAGGTCCTAAAATTTCACTTGAAAGAAACCCTTAAAAATAAAATAAATATATATTCAAAACTAAATTTATTAATTAATGTGATGTGAGAATGTAACAATTATCTCCACCATGTCATTTTTTACGACCATTGTTTGATGTCGAAGAATGTTTACCACAACAGTGATGAGTAAATTATAGTAAAACTCAATTTTTAGAATACTTAAAACATTATTCAAATTAGAACCCAAACAAAGTATTAGTTTAGTTTCCTTAGAAACATAGAAAAAAAATCTTCAGGCTCAGTGATAGATCTTCAATGTTTCCAACAAAGATCATCCCTATAGTAATTTTAAAAAAATTCCTTTCATTCTAACTTAGGAAAAGTAAACGTAAGAAATGGGTGATCTCATGATCTCGATAAGGGTAAATAATGGAAACACACACACACACACACACATATATATATATATATATTACGAATATAAGGGACTAGAATGTGGTCATGATTAGTAGAAGATCATACCCTCTATATCAACGATCATAAACATGAATCATGGAATAATTATTTTCGTATCATATAACACGAATCATAAGGAAATCAAGGGCATAACACATGGATTCCTAAAATATTAAGAAGATAAGAATGGTGGGATACACATCATCATATAAAATAGTGAGCATGTATTAGTAGAAAAGGGATCACGCATTAAGTAAAGGACATCAATTATCACCCTCTCATCGAATTATGTACATGAAACTAGGTGTATGAATATGTTGTGAACGTGTAATTTGGTTCACAAATAATATTGTGAATATTCAATATTTTTTTCACATAACATTTTGAACATATAATAAGGTTCACTCATAGTATTGTAAACATGTATTCAGGTTCATGCATTAACATATGACTATGAAGCCAGGTCTATGCCTAACATTAGGAACATGTAATTAGTTTTACACATGACATTAATACTCACGAGTAATCCCTAATTATCCAATTCACTAGAAATAGATATAGTATCCACATATCTAATAATAAAATCATGCATAAACTATCCCCAAGATAATAAAACATTCATCATATCATGAGTAAAAAAAGATGAGTTTTATAAAAATCATAAAATAACCCACAAGATATATGGTTATCATTAACATTAAATCACATAATAACCTATGGGAAAGATATGGGATTCATAATAACTTCATAAAATCATAAACCATGAAAGAAAAACTATTTCAATAGAATATGACCCATGAAATAGAAATCTGTGTAATAAGAATCATCACATAAAAACATAAACCATTTAAGAGTAGAAATGAATAAAACCTTTAGATAATTTTATATAATTTAATGAGTAACATAAATTTATTTCATATAAGATAAAATATGCCTTGTATGGATGTTTTAAAATAGTCATTTAAGAAAATATTCTTTATTCCTTGAAAAAATATCTTTAAATCATAAAAACCTTTTGAAAAGTATTTTCATGAAAATAAACATGAAATCTTATAAAGAAATATTTTAAAATAGTTATGAAATATTTTTCATTGAATAATTATAAATATAGTATAAAAATGTATTAAAATCCATTTCATTGAAAATAGATTTCAATTTTAGGAATAACCATGGAAGCCATTGGAACCCCATTTTCTATGATAACATATAAAAAATATAAAAAATATTTTTTAATTCATTTCCCATGAAAAAATACTTTTAAAAGGTCTAAATCATAAAATATATTTGAACACCATTTTTGGAAGAAAATTAATTTTAAATAATTTTGAAAAAAATTAACTTTTTAACATGAAAAGAAAACATTATATAAATGAGAGTAGGTATGACAATACATGTCGTATGAGATAAGAAGAACATTACTTTTATAATGTAAAAGGTTATAAAAATATCATATTTAGAAACAGACAAGAATATTCATTTGAGAAAATATTAAATAAAGAAAATGGAAAAAATCAATAAATTTTTATCCGAGAATAAAAGAATATTTTTGGAGACCCTTTTTAAACAACTTATATTTGATGGAACGTAGATTTCTGACTGATGTGTGGATAATGTTGGGATTTCATAAAAAACATTATTTAATATCTTATTTGACAAAAAGTGGAAAAACGACGCCAATATAGGAAAATATATTTAATAACTAGAGGATAAAAAAATTATAATAATCTATCTTTGGAAACATAATAAAAACAACCTCAGAAAGCAATGAGATTATTTCAATATACTCTTACCACATGGTAACCATGAAACATAATCCTATTTAATAAAATGAAATAGAATGAAGCTTAAAATATCATGAATAGAATAATATTTGTGATATAATATTTCAATGGTGATATATACACATGATGGAGAAACATAGGTGTATTACATGGCATGGGTCTCAAAAAAGGAAAATTTAGACAAAAAGATTTTACTAATATGGTATCTTTTGAAATGTAGTCCCCATGAATTAAATTTAATAAAATTGATTTTTAAATACCAATTTATTTAATTATAAATATCATAAAACACACACATGGTTAGTATACACACTACACAAAATGAATTGGTGGTGAATAAAGCAAGCATCTCATGAAAATAAAGAGCGAGTTGAAATTATCATACATTGTGTCTTTACCATAGTCATTCTCATAAAAACCACATTTTTAATGAATAAAAATTTATTATAAATTTATTCCAAAACCAAATTCTTACATATAATATCATATATGGTTTTATGATGACTTTATATTACCATTTTGTTAATAATTCCATGTTATTCTAACACTTCAGGTAATATTCTCTTAGTTTTTAACTTCTGATTCAATTTGTTATATCATTGACCATATAGAAATATAATGATTTCGAAAATATAAAAAATAATTAAAAAATAATTTAAATATAATATAAATTAATTACATTTTTACTAGAATAATCTATATAATATATAATTAATAAATAAATACACCATTTATGGAGATGGTAGGTTATCTATACGCATGAACATTTTTTTAATTGTTGTATTGAATGAATGATGGAAAATGATATATATTAATATATATATATGTATATATTATTAATATTTATTTATAATTATTATATCATTTATATCATATAATTTCACTAAACTAATCATGAATACATTTTTGTAGTGTGTGAATGAATCCCATCACATTGAATGGACAGTCTTCCACACTACTTCAAATGGAATTATCGTATTTACATAAATTTAATGTATAAATATATGTGTGGTAAAGATATTACTGAATGATTATGACATAAAAAATACAATATATAACATATATAAGAAATTTTTACATCATACATTCTTCTATGAGAGGTGTTAATGAAAAAATGAATAATCTCCATTTAGTGAGGCAGTTGTTCACTGTACGCATATACAATATGTTACATACCCGTTAGATGAATGTGTTTATAAGTGTATGTTTAAAACATATAATAAAAACCATCCATAACATTTAAGATAATTTTTAGGTTATAAAATAAAGGTATAAGATTAATTGTGGTGGTGGATAATGAAAATAAAAAATAATGGATTTTGAGAGAGGTTGTTACATCTTAATCGGGTAACTCCATTTGTTATGAACTAAAGGGCTTACATGGAAAGATTTATGAAAAATGGTACTGTTGAAGGAACATGAAATGCATTTATAGAAAACATTTTTGTAATATACTATTCTATTCCATGTAGTTTGAGATGTATGACAAAGTGGGAAGAAGGGAGGTCTTCTATAGTGGAGGACGAGTGGCACTCTTGTAATTTTTTGGAAATGGAATTCGACCAACATTTTATAAAAGTGAACTTGGATCCAATAATACTGTAACATTGATCCTAGAGATTATTTAGTAGATAAATGGCCATCCAATAACTTTTGTACAAGTTTCTAAGACCTTTATGTCCTTAGGATTTATGATTAGCCCTCAATTAAGCATAATTTTATCTTATTCTATATAATTAATTTTAATTTATTTCGCTAATTTTTTTTCATGAAATAAGTTGTTATTATTATAAATTATGAACTAATAAAATTAAAAACTTGGAATAAATTTTTCCAATTTCTAATAAAATAAGAGAGAAATTCTTTTTTTAATATAAGCCCACATTTTGGTCGACAATGCAGGTTTTTAATGTTAACATGTTCAAATGTCCTATGTGTCTTTTTATATATTTACAATGTATAATATTTTCCAATTACTAAAATTGGATTAAATGATAAAACTATTATATAATTAAAATTTTATTCTTATTTAAAATTTAATTTATTATTATCAATAAGTTATATGAGAAATATTTTTTGAACTAAAATTCATTATTTTTCAACATACATTAAAAAATAAAACATCACCAAAAAATAAGAATAACATATCCTAAACTTATTATTATGTTAAAAATTAAAATATTAAGTTTATTTTTACATATTAAATATTTAAATTTTACAGAAATTGGATTTAATTTTGGTTTGACATTAAATGGAAATGTAAATGTGATAATTTAAAAATTGTTTTTTATGGAAAAAATAGGTTTGTTCTTATCATATATCAATCAAATATATTTTTTAAATATTAAAAATATTTTATTTCGTATATAAAATATTTATAACATTAATATCATTCAATAATTTGAATTAAATTAATTTATTAGGGTAAAAATATTTTTGATATAATAACATATTTTTTAGGACAATCGGTCTTAATATTTATTGTGAATTAATTTTCAACCAATGAATTAATTTTATATTAGTGTATACTATGTATTTTATTAATTTATATAACCCTTTTCATAACAATTATTTTAAAATCTATTTATCAATATATCATTATTCTGTAAAAAATAGTCTTGTATGTTACACAAGCCATCGAGGAATGTCATCATTTCATTTAACACAAGTTATCCTAATTGTTCATTTTATAGAAATCAATGACTTATGTTGCATGTATTGAATGATTAACCTAGTTGGTGTATAATATAATCCAAAAAAAATTATTTAAAATAAAATAAACTGTTTTCAATGTTTAGTTAAATGAAAATTTTCAAAAAGTTAAAATTTAGTTGTAAAAAATAATTCACAAAATCATTTCATGCTAAATTCTACCCTCCTGAGAATGAACTATTCCCACAAAATTTGGAAGTGTTATAAAAGGATTAACACCTTTAAGAACCTTTAATAGTATCCAAGATAGAAAAAATGAACAATAAAACATTTTTTAAAAATAAATTTGGATTTATTATGGTTGGAATGAGTAATATGTTGCTAGGTTTCCACATATGAGATCATAAGTGGGAAATGAAAACCTGAATATAGAAGAGAAATATATCAATTATATTCTAATGGAGATTGATGGATATGAATTTATTTGAAATTTAACAATCACATAGCCATAAATATATTATCTGAAAAAGTAACATCTGATCCATCAGAAACAAAGTAAGTAGGATAACATTTTAGGGATTCAAGATCCTTTTTCTAATGTTGATTAATATTTATGAGAAGTTATACTTACATTATTTCAAAAACACCTCTACATTTTTTTCCCTTTATCTACATTGCCTCTCTATAAATGGGAAGATAATTTTGTTCATTCCTGAAGCACTAATATATCATCAGATCCATCATCTTCCATCCCATTTTTCATCAGTTATCATCAACCATATGTAGTTTGATCAGGCTATCCAATATACATAAATCCTCATATGGATAGAAAAAAGTTTAATCTTACTGACATCATCTGATGTTTAACTTAAACCATCCATAAACTATTAACTTTATTACACATTCAGATGATTAATATTCAATGCATTAGATATAAAGTCATGAAATCAGCATAACATTGATCCCTCATATATAAAAAAGTGCCACATGGTTTTCACATTCTAAAGATGTGAATACCCTTATCATAAATCCTCTTGAATCATGGTAATAACCTGAATTACCATAAATCCTATTGTAACAAATCCATGATTCCATATTCCAATGATTAATTAATACATTATTTAAATCCAAAATGTCTTAAACATTATCATGGATAACATAGACCGCATTTCCAACAATCAATTATATGGTAATAAATGCCAATCAATTTAATTATTTATATCCAAAATATCTTTATATAAACATCATTATCTCGAAATCAAGATCTAATTAGGTTACACCTTCCCCTCATCTAAATATCCCCATTCTATGAAATCAATTTTCTAGGTCATCATCAAAATTTAACATGTCTATAATAATCCTTAAAGACATCTTATACTAAAAATACATATATATATATCATGATTCCTGTAACGTAATCTTTGAATTCCAAAACATTAATAACCCATTCATGCAACATTATTATGAAACCATTACATAACCTCATCACCTAAATTCATAATAGATATTTTGTAGAATAAGGAATATGAATCATGTCTTAAGGTTCCTCAACCCCAATCTAATCATGATTCTTAGGTTTAATGAAAATAATACTAAAAAATATCACATACCTTTAACATGTCATTTGATGTCTCACTATCATCAAAAGTATTACCAATACTCATTCAACCTTCATGATTCTCTTTATGATATTTCTACTTGTGAAATAGATCTTCCTAATTCCCATAAAACTAAACAATTCAATGTCAACCATGTTCCTTCTAATTCATACCTTTTATTAAAACAATATATCATAGTGTGAGAATCATTTTTCATAATGGGATAACATATAATCCATAAAAATATCATATTAGAAAAATTTATTATGTATGGACACTTGTA
Organism: Viscum album; assembly: GCA_963277665.1. NCBI lineage: Eukaryota > Viridiplantae > Streptophyta > Magnoliopsida > Santalales > Viscaceae > Viscum > Viscum album. The sequence goes on from OY728164.1 coordinate 326,746,656, forward strand.
CTTAATATATATGGATATCACGTCATTTTACATGAATATTCATCACATTTATAAAATTCATTCCAGAGGACCGCACTGGTTTAGTGTCTTATTAAACATTGATACAACATATTCAATGTAGGTAAAAAAATATACCAAAAAGATATACACCATTATTAATTCTACATTAAACCTTAATCCATAACATGATGAAAGGAAAAAAAGAAATGGGTGAGCCCAGATTCCCAGTAAGGGTAAATAAAGGAAATGTGTAAGAATAACATTAACAAAAGGGTACATAACTTGAGTATATATATTGGCAATCATACCTTGAATATTAAATATCACAATAATTACTTGAATTTTATATGAATTAAATAATAATAAAATAAATAACATAATGCATGAAAGAATAACATATGAATAAAGCATGAAATTTTGAGAAACACACCAGCATATAGAAACCATATTTCAAGGATTCTTACCCAGACCTTTTCATGTTAATAGGCTTTCGTTAGTCACCAATGTACTAGCATAGGGAATCTAATTTCATTTTTTATAATCTCAGGTGTTGGGCCTCAGATGTCCCCCCATATACACTCTTATTTTGGGCATGGGATTTCAGTCCACTTACCCTCTTGTTTTGGACATGGTCGTTCCTCTCGTTAACCCTCATGTTTCGTTCATAGGAAGTCCTCACATTTAATATCTTGTTTTGGTCTTGTGATTTCCACTTATTTACCAACTTATTTTGGGCTTGGGATTTACTCTTATGTACACTCTTTTTTTATACATGGAATGAATTCCAGTATACACCCCATTTCAGTCTTGGGATTCCCTCTCGTGTACCCTTTGAGCTCATAAAACAATTATCATTACCCAATTTATTAGTGGGGGATATAGGTCCCACACATCTCCTAATGAAATCATACCAACATGTTCTAAAACATCATGAATAATCATATCATTAACAATGCATTGAAATTAATATTATAACCATGTAATCATATCATAACTTTTTTAAAGAGAAAGGTTTCAAACCATTTCACCATAAACATAACTCATGAAAATAATAAGGGTTCATAATAATATACCTTGTGAAAGATAAATGGGTTTCATAAATATAATTACATCAAAATATAATCCATTTAGATAAATAATTTGAATTTAAAAATTGAATAATTTACCAATAAATACTTCATTGAAACTAATTGATGTTATCTTATAGGATAAATAATTGTGAAATATATTTTAAAAAAATTAACGAGGAAAATATATTTTAAATATTGAATTTTTTTTGAAAAAAATAATAAAATTAAAACATTTTTATTTGAAAATTGTTTTGAAACCTTCAATAGAAATAATTTAAAACAATAATTTTTTTGGAAAAAATATTTTTCCACAAAAATGGAATTCAATGATCTTTTGAATACATTTTTTAAAACATGGTTTCTGAATGCAATGTATTTCCATCCAGAGAGAGAGAGAGAGAGTTTGATTTTAAATAAAAACATTATCAAAATAACCAATGATTGGAAAAGTGGTACTAATACATGATTATATATTAAATAAACATAGAATTATATGATTCATGATTTTTATTGAGAGATTGATAATAATATTTAATCAAATATTTATAATAATTGATAATCACGAAAAGTGATGAGATTGTTTCAATAAATATTTACCACTTGGGTACATCAGATTATACTCTCAATATAAGATAATTAAATTACATTAAACATAATATAGCATGAATATAAGGTGGTTAATAATATAACATGCCATTTGGAATCATTTGCACCTCTTTAAATAATATATGTGTATAAAAACATGTGTCTAAATGAAAAAAGATTATACAAAACTACATTAATGATTTTGTAACATTTGAAACATTAACCCCAAGAAATAAATATCAAACAAATTATATTAAAATATTCATAAATCTAAGTATAATAATAATAAAATACATCCATAGGTATTATAAACATCATACAAAATGAATGGGTGGGGAATAAAGAATTTATCTCATAGAAATAAAACGTGAGATGAAATTCCCTTACCTTTTGTTTTGACTCCCATTAGGCTCATTAAAAATTCATTTATAATAAATTTCAATTTATTATATACACTTTATAGATATATATTAATATATATAATACCATTAATGGATTTATTATGACTTCATATTACCCAATATTCATCAATTTCATGTTAAGTTTATGCTTTATGTAATATTCACATGTTTTTTTGCTTGTGTCTTAATTTGTTATATCATTGGTACTTTTACAGATATCATGATTTATAGAAATTAAATTTTTTTAAAAATATCATTTATATTAATTATTTATTTATTATAATAATTTATATAATTTATATGTATAAAATGGAATACACTGTTAATGGAGATGGTAGGCCATATACACGCATGAACATTATATCTCTTTTTTATTATTGTATTGAAAGAAACAATTTAATTAAAAATATGTATTTATATGTATTTATTTCATTATTATAGTATAATTATTACATCATATATATCATATAATATCACTAAACTCGTATTTAATACATTCCATGTAATGTGTGAATAGATCCCATCTTATTGAGTGGGTGGTAGTCCACAATTCCTCAGCTGAAATCATCGTATTTACACGAAATTGAAAGTAAACATGATATGTGTCATAAAAGGAATAATGAAGCTTAAAGAAAAATTAAATATAATATATGAAATATAAAAATTTATTTCCCATCATAATTTCCACCGTGAGAGGCGATAATGGGAAAATGAACAATCATCATTTAGTGAGGTGGTAGTTCACCATACACATAATGAATATGTTCATTACTCATTAAGTGAATGTTTGTGTGTATGTGTATGTTGAAAAATTATTACCAAAATACTATTATATTTAATATACCTTTTTTATAAAATCTTGTAATAAAGTGAGAGGATGTGTTGGAAAATTAAAATAAATGAATTGAGCTTGCGAGAAGGTGTCACCTCTTAATCACGTGACTACTTTTGGTTTGTGTCAAAGGGATTATTTGTATTGATTTATAAACAATGAGAGGATTATATGAGTAATGGATGAATTTGGAGAAGTGTATTTGGAATATCTCATCTAATCCTAATAGGTTTGATTGGTTTGAATAAGAGGTAGGGGTGGTGGCCTTTAATAATGAATTAAAATCACTCATGTGGATGTTTTGAAAATAATTTGTATACACACGTTCTTACCTAAAAAAGTTTTAAAACCCACCAACAAACAATAATGGAAGGTTTATCGATGAAATATGTGCATCATATCGGTTTTTTACATGTTTCTAAAACATATTCCACCCTAAGCCTATGGTTTGTCCCCCAATTAATCATAATTTGACCTTAATCGACGCGATTAATATTAATCAGGATTATTAATATTTTCAAAAAAATTTATTTATATCATATTAGAATATAAATAGTATACTGATTATAATGGTGTATTTGCAATTTTTATAAATTTAATAAATATAATTGTCCAAATTATGATTACTAATAATCCCACAGATTAGATGAAATAGTAGATTTTAAAAGTAGAAAAATGTTCAAAACATATTTATGATTTTATATTCCTTTTCAGATTGAAATTGATTATAATGACATAAATTGTATTAATAAATTTATAATTGATATAATTATACCATAAATCAATTTTAATTTATAATTTTTCATTAATAAAAATTTATAAGAAATAGAAGTTATTAACTAAAATGTAGTATTTTTCAACATTCATTAAAAAATGATGTTTCATGGAAAAATCCCAAAAATTCACCCAATGATCATTTTGGAATTCTAAATTAAAATATAGTGTTTATTTTATAAAATGAAATTTCTAGATGTTTATGAAATTAATTATTATTTTTCATTACATAATGTCATTAAATTCAGTTCACTCAATAAAGAATAATATTTAAACATATACTGAATTTATATAAAATAATATTTTTCATTATAAATAATTTTTTTTATTTAAAGGAAACCATTATAAAAAAATTTTACAAATAGTTATTTATATTCGTATTACTATGGAAAACTTCTAGGTTATAATCATCTCTTTTAGAAAATTATAACAATAAAATGATGTTTCATATAAACTTTGTGTTCTTTTTAATGTACAGAATGTTGGTGTCACATGTAGTTCATACCAACTCGGTTTTGTGTGTTTTAAATTCCACGCCAGGGTCATGGGTAGAAAATCCATGTTTCAGGATTTTCAATAGAATGACTGACATTTTATGTTAATATATATATATATATATTCAATGTCTTGTGAAAGGAAAAATATAAATAATATAAATTAATTAGAAAAAAATAAATCACAAAATCTAGGAGTGTTACATTATCCCCCCCCCCCCTTAAATTGAACTTCTCCATCCAAATTCATCTGGTTTTTCAAGGTTTTAATACAAGATATTATCATTCAGATAAACACAAACCATAAAATTAATACTAAAACATCCCTTAAAATGTAAATTAATAACCATAATGGTTACCCAAAGTAATTCATATTGAGATTCCCATACATGAAAACATAGACGATAAGTGAAAAAATTGACCAAGAAGAGAAATCAATGAATCGATTTATGATAGATATTGATATAGATCAAAGTCATGATAAAGTTAACATTCACAAAGCCATAAATCTATGAAGACCTAAGGGAAATATTGAGTTATAATAAATGAAAGTACTTTGAAAACATTTTTTAATGAAGATACATTTTCCACACATTAAATAATTTTCCTAAAAATATATAATTTCATGATTTCAGGACAATGTACCCCTTTGTATTGAATTCATACACATCACCTATTTCCCGAAAAAGGAAGTTACTTTTTCATTCATAAAGTACTAATAGATCATGAGATCGATGATATGCCATCCCACTTGTCATTAGATACCATAAATAGATGTTAGCTTGACATGAGTATCCAATATGCATAATCTTTATATTGAGTGATGAATCCTTAATCTTACTGACATCAACTAAAAATTAACATTAGTATTTGATAATTTGGTAACCTTATAACCCTTCCAAAATTTGAATATTCAAATAATTTGAATGAATTTCATGAAATCATCTAAACATTGATCACCCATATATCACAAAGTACAACTTGGTTGTCACATTCCAAACATTAGTATAACCATATCATATATTCCCTTGAAGCATGGAAATAAACATAATTAACATAAATCATTTTTGAAAACAAGCATTCATCCATATTCCAATTATTTCTGGATATATTCATTAAATCCATGAAGTCGTAAACATCATCATTGATGACGTATACCATTTAATCAATAATCATCTATATTGTAATCCGTACAATCAAATTTACATATATGTATCCAACATATCATTATCCAAAGATCATTATCTCAATTTCATGCATTTATTAATGGTTTCTATCTTTAATCCAAATATCACCATTCCATTAAATAACTTTTATTTTTCTTCATCATCATTCAATGTGTCCTTTTCAATGACAAATTAAAACATATACTGATAATGCTTATATATTCCATGATTCATATAACATAATCATTGAATTCCAAAACATTGATACTTTAGTAGTCCAACTTTACTAGACCATAAATCAATATTCAATAACTTATTCCTTAACATATCTTTCCAAAAATATGATATATTAATCCTATCATAATGTAGGTCAACCTCAATATAATGAAGTGTTTTACATTTAATGTAAACAATAAAGAAAATAATGTCACAAAATTTTCACTCGTCATTTTTTTGTCTCTTCATCATTAACATAATAAATTTAATTTCACCTCCAGGATAATTATCTTCACGATCCTTCATCATAAGACATAAATTTTTATTTTAACTATAATTTCCACCTTCAATTAAGATATAAATCGATAATACCATAGGGAGGCCAATACTTTCATCCATTATATCAACCAAACTCTTCGTTTTTCTCATGCAATCACTTGCATTGTGTCCTAATTTTCCATAGTCAAAATATCTATATATTCCTATAATACATTAATATATTTTATTCACTACATATTTTTGACATAATAGATACCATATATTTATTCAACCATGTTATCAATTACACAATCACTCAGTGAACTGCTACATTTTCATCCTTGCGGATATTTAGAGTTTGTTATGGTAGACATTGTTAATCATGTTCCATGGAAACTGATAAGGAATGAGCAAAAAATATTTTACTCCAGTGAACATCCCACTTGAAATATAATTAGAAAATTATCCATCACATTTTACTTTAATAATGTTGACTACGGATCCCACCATTGAATACAACTGGAAGCATAGTGTGATCATTACATGTCAGAGTAGGGAACCAAATTATCTTGAAAATAATTTCATATGGTATACCTGAATTGTGATATCATATATAATCTATGAAACCCTCTTATCTATCTAGATTTTTAATTTAAAATTTATATCTACATCCTTCATGATGGTTTGAGAATATTAATGTGAGTTCCCAAAACATATCCCCTAAGAGTATCAATCCTGGTTTGAAGCTATACCCATTTTCATGTATTAGATTACCCAGAGTTATTCTCAAAACAACATTTCAGATATATTAACCCTAGGTACATTTGTTACAAAGAAATACCCCCATGTAGTATCATGACATGGAGATTTTCAGGTAAATCACCCCCTCTATCTGTTTCCCAAATTATAGGACATTTCTATAAAAGTAAACCCATCCTTATACTTATCCTTAATGGAATTCCTATACATATCTTAATAAATATACCTTGGGATAAAAATAAGGTTTTATTATCCATGTTTCCAAATGTGGACTGAAAATTTCTTCGATACTGACTATAAAGACACATTCATAACAGTCATGGATATTACATCATTTAAGATGAATATTCTATATCTTACAAAAAATACATGGTTGGAGACCGTAATAGTTTAGTGTATTTAAAAAAATGGAAAAAAATATTTTATACTTGTGAAACATCTTCCATAAAGATCTCCACATATATTACTTCAACCTAAAACCATTCTTTATAATCTGGTGAAAGGAAGCAAAAGAATAGAGTGATCTTTGATGCTCAGTAAGGGTAAAAAATGAAATGTGTAATCATAACATGTACAAAAGAGAATAGAAATTTAACTAACATTAATTGATCATACCCTATATATTACATTTCATAATTATGATTTTAATAACCTAATATATGAATCATAAGAAAGTAAATATCACATTATTTTATTTAATAACATAACAATAAGACATAGAATCATAGAAAATACATAAGCATATAAATACCCAATGTCAAGGAAGCCTATAAAGGCCTTTTTTACTTGATTAGATTGTGATAATAACCTATGTACCTAAATTTGGATTGAGATTCCCTTTCATATACCCCCTTGTTTTGTGATTTGGATTTCCTCCTATATACCCTATTGTTTTGGGCATTGGATTTCCTCCCATTTAACATATCGTTTCGAATATGGGATATCCTCTTGTTTAAACTCTTTTTTAGGATTGTTATGTCCCCCCATTTACCCTCTTATTTTGGGATTGGTATTTCCTCTATATTAACCTTTTATTTAGGGATTATTATTTCCTCTTGTATACCATCTTATTTTAGACTTCATTTGTCATCTCGTGTACCCTCTTTTTTGTCTTAAAATGCTCTCTTATATACCCAGTCATATCATAAAACATATATCATTACCCAATTAATTATTGGGAGATATATTTCACAATAATCAATTAATGAAATCATAAAAACATAGTCTAAAAGATAAAAAATAATCATATAGTAACCAATGAAATTAAATGGGAAATAAAAAATTTATTCACATTATAACCTATGTAATGATTGAAGTTTCAAAATAATGTCATCATAAACATAACCTATTAAAATAAATGGATTTCTTAAAAATATTACTCGTAAAATAGAAATGGGTTTCATAAATATTATTTCATAAAATCATAATCCATTAATAGAAATAATAATAGTGGGAGAATAAACTAATTTCCCCATAAAATCAGTAATAACCCTTATAGATGTTATCTTAGATAAGAAATAATTTTCGATGCTCGTTTAAAAAACATTTATATATATATATATACTTTCTGTATTGAATTTTTTTAAACATAAATCTATTTTCGTTGATAATAAAATTTGAGAATTTATAATGGAATATTTAAAAACCATAAATTATTGTTAAAATCCATATTCTTTGAAAATGTGATTCGATAATGTTTTGAAAACATTTTTGAAAATATGGTCTTGGAATGAAATATATTTATCAGCAAAGAGAGAGGGTCAATCATGTTTTACATAAAAACATTATATTATTTACTAATGAGTGAAAAATGTAAGTAATACATGAGGATATATTTAATAACCACAGGATATGAATATTAATGAGTTTTCCGGAGAGAATGTTCCTAATATTTCATAAATTAATCTTAATCATTAATATTATTTTAAAGTGATGATATTGTTTCAATTAACATATACCACTTATTTAGTTTGGATCATACTATGCATGTAAAAAAATATATTAAAATAATAATAAAATATTATTTTAAGAACTATATTAAATATATAACATGATTATTGGAATAAAATAAACCTCGTTAATGAAAATAGGTTCATAACCAAACAAGTGTCACAATGACGGAAATTTGAGATAAAACTAAATTACTTATTTTGTAACATATGAAAGATTAACCCCATTAAATAAATATCACAGAATGGATTATTATATATCCATAAATTTAAATATAATTATCATATAAAAATCCATGGTATGTATACACTCCCCATAAAATGAATGGGCTAAGAATAAATAATGTATCTCATATAAAAAAGTGAGATGCAATTCACTTACCCTATTTCTTAACTCTTATTGCACCCGTTCAAAACTATTGTGTAATAAATATAAATTTATTATAAATATTTTAATGAAAACAATTAATATATATAATACCATATATTTATTTATTATGAGTTTATATTACCCCCTTTTTTTAATTTTCATGTTACAGTTACACTTCATAAAATATTCTCTTTGTTTTTCTCTTATGACATAATAGGTTTTATCATTTGTATTTATACATATATATTGACTTCCAAAATGTAAAACATGATATAAAAATAATTTATAATAATTATATATTAATTATTATAATCTATAGAATATATAAGTATGAAATTTAACACATTTTTCATGGAGACGGTAAGTCATACGTACGGAAGAATGTTGTTTCTTTTTTTATAGTCGTATTGGAAGAAACAAAGTACATGAAATATATGTATATATATATGTATATATATCATTATAACAATAGAATTATTCTATCATATATAACATATAATTTAATTTAACATATCCTTAATACATTCCATGTTGTGTATGAATGAGCCACATCACTTTGAGGGGGTATTCCACACTTCCCCAAACAAAAATAAAATTTTTACCCCAAAAGAATGTAAAAAACATGAAATATATTATAAAATGAATAAAAAATATTAAAAAATAAATATAATATATTAGAAATATAAAAAGGGTTTCCATCATTGTTTCCACCATGAGCGCTGGTAATTGAAAAATGAACATTAATCATTTAGAGATGTGGTAGTTCACCGTACACATAAACAGTATGTTTGTTACTAATTAGATAGATGTGATTGTAAATGTAGGTCAATAACTAATAATAATATAATATTGTTTTATTTAATATAATATTTTTTTTATAAAATCATATAATAGTTATATAAGAGGGTTGGAGAAGAAAATAAATTAAAAGAGCTTGAGAGAAGATGTTAACACATAATTGGGTAACTCCTTTTGGTTTGTTAAAAATGTCGTATTTGGATTTCTAAATGAATAAATATACTATTCCAAGAGTAATGGGGAAATTTTATAAGTGTATTGCAAATATATTGTCTAACCATAAAAGGATATAGTGGTGTGAATAAGAGAGAGTGTTGGTTTCCTTTTAAGTGAAGAAAAAGGACTCACTTGGACTTTTTAAAAACAAGTTAACTGTACACATGTTATTAACTAAAAAAATTCATTCAAAAAAACACAAAATAAAGAATTGAAGATTTATGGCTAAAATAAAGACGTAAAATTTGTGTTATACATGTTTATAGGAAATTTTTCCAACTAAGATTATGGTTGAGTGATTAATTAATCATAATTTGACCATAACTGATGGGATTAATTTAAACCACTTTTACTAGTATTTTTGCTCACAAATTAATATGGTCAAATTAAATACTAAATATTATAATAATTAATAAAATATGTTACTTCAACAAAATTTAATTCACAAAATCAGAAAAATTATGATTAATTCTAATCCCACAGATCGGACGAAATAAATGGATTTTAAAATAAAAAAATATTCAAATGTTTGTTAGGTTTTATTATTCATTTTTAATGTTAAATATATTATAATTACCTAAATATTATTTATAAATTTATAATTGATCTATATTATCCTTAAAACAAATATGATATATGAGTTTATATTAATTATATTTTAATCAAAATGCCAGTTATAAACTAAAGTGCAGAATTTTTCACTATTTGTCAAAAAATGATGTTTCAAAAAAATCAATAAAATTAATCCTAACCTAATTTCAGAATTCTAAATAAAAAATTATGTTTCCTTTGAAATATTAAATTTATAATTTTTTCTGAAATTAATTTTTTGTTCCTTAATGAAGGATATAAAAATTAATTCACTCGATAAAATAATATTTTTAATCAAATAAGGACTTTACATAAATTTATATTGTCATTGTCAATTAGTTTTATTTCTATAAAACCATTAAAAAATATTTTAAAATTATTTATTAATATTCATATTACTATGTTTAATGTATAGTCTAAAATCATCTCCCTTGAATAATTTTATCAATCAATTAATGTTTTGTAGAAAACCAATCTTGAGTGTAATTTATGCCATGTCTGTGTCGCGTTTAGTGCAATCCATGTCATTTTTTCATCTAAAAAAAGGAAACACATTTTTTCATATGACACAATCAATGTTGGGGTTCTATAAGTGGAATGTTTAAAATATTTTTTTAATATATATATATATATATATATATTTCTAGTGTCACGTGAAATTGAAATTTTCAAAAGGATAAATTAATAAAAAAACTAGATTTCCAAAAATCTTGTCGTGTTACATTATGGATCCTACTTATTTAAATTATGGCACCTTATGTTTATTCTAGGTTACTCAAAACCAAATTTTATAAAAATTCATGATGATGGTTCATAGTTAGTTTTGTGACTTCCCGAAGCATTTCCCCTGGGTATGTTAAAACAGGTATGCAGCAAGGACTATTTTCTTTTACCAAATTACCCCAGGTAAGGCCTGAGACAAATTTTCAGAGTTGTTACCGCTAGGTAAATAAATTCCATAGAAACATCCACTTGTATTATCTTGATAGGGAAGTATTTCTTGGAATCCACTCCCTCAATACTATACCAAAATTACATGACATTTTAAAAAATGCTAACTCATCCTTAAAAAAATATATACATAACAATAAATATATCCTGAAATTCACCAAGGGCTATTTCAAAATCTATCTCATCCTAGATTCAAAAGTTTAACTAAACCTTTGATCTGGTATGAAAAATAGGGACCCACACTTTTCATGCATTAACATTACATAACTTTTAAATAATACATAAATTTTTTAAAAATAGACGTCCAAAGCACATATTCGTTTAGTGCGTTTATAAAAATGAAAAAATCATCTAGCTCCCGAAATGATATTTAATGATTCCCACAAAGAACATCCCCATTGTTAATTATAATTAAAAATAGTTTTTTATAGCCCAGGGAAATGAAACAAAAAAAATGGGTGAGTTTAAACGCTCATTAAGGGTAAATGAAGGAAATGTGTATGTATATTATGATCATAATTATATAAGAACATGATCATGATCATTATAATATTATACCCAACAAAACATGAAAAAAACATGAATAATAGAATCCATATTTGTAGTTAATAAGAAAAAAATCTTATGGATATCAAAATAATAATCCATGAAAGTACAACATATGTATAAGACATATAAATGTGGAATACACATCCACATTTAACACAGTGAAAATGTATAATTATAAACTGGTTCACACATTATGTTAAGGACATGAAATTATGGCCTCTCATAGTCTTATAGACATGAAACCCGGTCCATGAATAATGTTTTGATCATGAAATAAGGTTCATTAATAACATTGTGAACATTAAATTAGCTTCACACAAAACATTATGAACATATAATATTTTTCCCTCTTAACAATTTCACCATGTAATTTAGTTCTATCATAAAAATATGGATATGCAACTAGGTACATGTAGATCATTGATATCATATAATCTGGTTCATGAATTCCATTTATACTTGTGGCTCATCCCTTATTACAAAATTCAATGGAAAACGATATAAGTCCCACTGATCTCATAGTGAACCCATTCATACATGAGACACAAGATAAGAAAAGATGCATCATATCATGACCCATGAAAAAGATATCTTTTCTAAACATCCTATAACTACCCATGAAAAAATGGGTTTAATTAACATTCTCTATATAATATCACATAGAAAAGGTATGGGTTTCATAATCATTTCATCAAATCATAACTTTTGAAAAGAATCAAGATTAAATAAAAATTACAACGGCTATAGAAATGGTTGCCAAAAGAATCATTCCATAAAATCCAAAACCATACATTAAATGATTTGAATGGAATGTTTAAATTTTTTATAAAATTGATTTATTAATGCGTAAAATATTATTAATAGAAATATACTAATGATATTTAATTTCCAAGTAATTATATACACCTTGTGGAAAAATATAGTTTCGAAACGTGGAATTTGTCTTAATGATAGAAAATTAAAGCAAAATCATTTTATCAATTTGGTAAATATTGAAGAATAGTTCCAATGAAAGGAATATAGTCAAATGGTTATTTATATATAAAAAAATTTAATTAAATGTATCAAATAATACATCAATTAGAATTATACAGACCAAAAAAAAGGAATGGGTGGTGTGTGATGAATTTATCTCATAGAAATGAAAAGCGAGATGAAATTTCTATTACATTTTCCTTGACTCCCATCATACTCATACAAAAAATATTTATTATATATTTAAATATATTATAAATATATCACATAACCATATTCTTAAATCATTCGAAATATATTTTATCATTAAGAATTTATATTACCCTCTTGTTAATAATTCCATGTTAAAGTTACAATTTTTGTAATATTCACTTTATTTTTCTCATGTATCTTAATTTGTTTATATCTTTTCTCTACATACTTATATCGTGACTTCTAGAATATAAATCATGATGTAAATATCATTTATATTCATTATATTTGTATTATAATAATTGATATAATATATAATTATAAAATGGAATACACTGTTCATAGAGACCGTAGGTCGTACGTACGTAAGAACTCTATTTCCGTTTAATTTACATCTTGAAAGAAAGAAGGTAAATGAAATATATTTATGTATACATATACATATATATATATATCATTATTAAAATACCATTTTATATAATATATATCATTATTTTCACAAAACCAATCCTTAATACATACCACATAGTGTGTGAAGGAATAACATCATTTGGAGTGGGGTTGTTGTCCCCACATAATTAAAAAAATTATAATATTTCCACAAAATGGAATGTATAATTATATGTGTGGTTAAAGATTTTATGATTCCTAATTTCATAATAAATATAATTTATTAAATATATAAACATTTTTTCCATCATAATCTTCCCTGTGATAGGTATTAAATGGAAAATAATATTTCATCGTTTTGTGAGGCAGGATTTTGACGTACATATTGTTGAGTCAATAAGGTTCTTCTTATGACTCTTCCATTCCTTCTTGTTTTAAAAATCACAAACAACTTATACATAACGAAATATAAATTTTACCTTCATAAGGAAAATTTACTTCTTCAAGGAAATTTACCCTAACCTATATTTTCTTATACATAGCCATATTTTCTTATGTACAAAAACCGGATTCATACCCAAAATCCCGGATCCATATAATGTAAAGATTTGGAGCATTCTGTTTTTAGGATCCGATTTCTGGATGTAAACTATAATGCAGTTCCAATCCAAATTCTGGACTCCGAACTCTTAAGCAGTTTGACTCCGAACTCTTAAGCAGTTCGACTCCAAACTCTTATTATGTTTGACTTCGTACTCTTAAGAAATTCGACTCCGAAATCTTATGAAGCTCCACTCCGAACTATTATGAAGTTCGACTCCGAACTCTTAAGCAGTTCGACTCCGAACTCTTAAGCAGTTCGACTCCGAACTCTGATGAAGTTTGACTCTGAACTCTTATGACGTTTGACTCTGAACTCTTAAACAGTTCGACTCCAAACTATTAAGCAGTTCGACTCTAAACTCTTAAACAGTTCGACTACGAACTATTTTGAAGTTCGACTCCGAACTCTTAAGTAGTTCGACTCCGAACTCTGCAAGTTCAGATTCAGATCTCTGGTGAAACCAGACTCCAAATTCCTATAAAACAGAATCCGAACATTTCTTAACATAGACTCTGAATTTCATTTTGGTTAGACTCTGAACTTTTGACTTTCTTACAATCCAAAATATTGAATAGCTTTTACTTACATATACTTCATTTCAAAATGATGTCGGGATTTCAGTTATACATGGTTTGTTAGAATATGATGTCGTCTATTCTGTTTCTATTCATGGAGAATATGACCGTTGGAAGAGGGATCCGACCATTGGAAGTTTTCCTATAAATAGGAGCTCATTTGAAAGGGCTCAATAAGAAGTCGATCGATCTAGACAACACACGCTGTAAAGGTGATTTCTAGAGAGAGAAGCTTTTCATGCCTTGTGCGTACTGAACTTCTCATTCAGATTACTTTGTGTGACTCCGAATGATGGTGATTACATTCGAGGACATCCGGGGATAGGAAAACAGAGGTGCCGACTACCTTGAAGTTAGAGGGCTTCCTTGTTGAGGAAGAAAGAGGTTCCAACTACCTTGAAGTTGAGGGATTGTGGGGATAGCAAGACAGAGATTCTGATCTTCATATCGAGGGCTTATCCTGGTGTGGGTAAGAAAGATTTGCTTGAATGTATAAATCACGGGACCTTTATTCAAGGTTGTTGGATACCCTTCTCTTTGGGTTAAAAGATTCATATCTTGTTACTTGTAGTTTTACTACTTGTTTTTCTGTTGCATATTATATTGTAAGGAAATTATATCCTTCTTATATTTCCTTACACTTGTACTCTAATTAGTTTAGATTCTATATTCATTAAGGTAGAATCTTATATTGTAAATATTGGTTCCAATTCTCCAGTTGGTGATTAGAGGTGTTGTGAAATTTACTTAGTTTAACTTTGTTAAACTGTGAATTTTCCTTGTCTATGGAAAACATAGTTATCTGTAACCAACATTAAAGGTTCAAAAGAACTTTTAAAGTATACAATTCACCCCCCCCCCCTCTTGTATATTGAACATCTACATCGTTATTTCGATCCTACAATTGGTATCAGAGCAGGTCTCAGAAATACTTATACTCACGTATAGATTTTTCTTGCTCATTTTTTCCTTTGTTCTTCATCCTTGATTAGAAAGGTTACTTTGTCATTCTGAACTTTTTCATTCCGAACTTTGTCATTCTGAACATTATCATTCCAAATTTTCATTCCGAACTTTGTGGTTATGAACTTTTTCTTCTAACTAGTTTGGTTGCCAAGGTTTTTTTTTAAGAATGGAAGGAATCAATGTTGATTCTATTGACAATTGAAACCCAACAAGACCACCAATATTTGATGGTAATGACTATGAGTACTGGATAGATCGAATGAAGTCTTTTTTATCAATACTGGAGTGGATAATTTTGTTATGATTACTGGTGATTATAAAATTCTTGATAAGGAAGTTAGAACTTTCACTAACCAGGAAAAGAAAGAGTATAAACTCAATTATAAGGTACACAATTCTCTACTATGTTCAATAAATAGAAATATATATAGACAAATTTCTTCTTGTGAAGCAACTAATTGTATCTGGAAGAAGTTAGAAGTTACACACATTGGAACTTCTAAAGTGATTGAAACTAGGAGATCCATGCTTAGAGCTGTATACCATGGTTTCAATTTTCTTTATGGAGAATCAATCTGTAAAGTTCAACAGAGGTTTATGACTATAGTCAACATCTTACAGTCTATGGGAGAAAAAGGGTTAGATGATGAAGCCCTTGTTGATAAGATAATTTATATTATGCCCAATGAGTGGGAATCAAAGAGAACATCTATAGATGAGAACAGGAAGGGAACCCAAATTTCTCTTGATGAGCTATTTGGAACTCTTCTCCAACATGAAACAAGAATAAAGAGAGATGCTGACAACTTCAAAAAGAATAATGGGAATGGAACTGTTGCTTTGACAACAACATAAAATCATATGAAAGCTAAGACTCCTCAAAAAGTAACCAGATCCAAATCTAAGAAGGTGGTTATTCAATCAAATTCTAGTGAAAGTGAAATCTCGGAAAATGAGTTAGCAAATCTTGCTCGAAGAATGAACAAGACAGATGGAAAGAGAAATTTCCAATCCGAATATAATAAAAAGGAAAGGAAATACAGGAAATATGGTGATGTCACTTGTTATGAATGCAAGAGAGCTGGACATATTAGACCAGATTGCCCTTTGTTCAAAAAGAAAGAAAGGAAAGAAAGGTATTCTGAGAAGAATAGAAAGAAGTATTACGAGACCAAAGCTAAGAACGTTTTAAAAGAAAATGGCACCTGGAGTGCCAGTGGTGGTGACTCTTCATACGAATCTTCTGATTATGAATATTTAGGATAGAAGAATCTTTGTCTTATAGCCATATTACACAATGACAATCATTGTTTTATGGCTAAGGTATGAAATGCTGAATCATTGACCAATGTTTCTTTAAATTTTAATGATAGTAAGTATTATAACTCTTCAGATGAAGAATCCTCTTCTGATGAAGAAAATTCTTCACCTACCTCTGAAGAAGTTTCTAGGATTTCTGAACTTCTAGAGATTAAGAATTCTAAACTCAATAAAAATCATGATAAGTCAAACTCTAGTAATTATATTCTGACAAAAGAAATATCATATCTTTCTAAAGATCTTGATAGGAAAAATGCTGATTTTATAAATATTTCAAATAATCATGAGGAAATAAGTTCTGAGAAAAACAAACATTCTAAAGAGATAGAAAAAGTAATTTCTAAGAAAAGTATCTTCGAGCCTAGCTCTAGTTCTAAATCTAATGATTTTGAAGATAAAAACTTGGTTATAAAACTCAAGTCCGAAATTTTTTCCTTAAAGAAGTTTTTATCAAACTTTACCCATGGTAAAAATAATTTTGATAAAATGTATTCTCATATACGACCTTTGAGAAACAAATCTGGATTTGGTTATTCCCGTGCAAAACCAACTTTTAGAAATAACTACTTTGTTGCACAAAGTGTCCCATTTTGTACCAAGTGTCAATGTGGTGATCACTGGGTGAAGAATTGTTCTTTAAATAAAACCCAATCATTAGGTTTTCATAAAGCCTATTTTTCTATGAAAGGGTGGGTTCCGAAAATTTTGTTGTCTGAAAATATCGGATCCAAGCAAGTTTGGATTCCGAAAGTCTATTTATTTTCTTATTTTCAGGAAAATAAAGGAAGTACCAACAACAATACATGGTACATAGATAGTGGATGTTCTCGGCACATGACTGGTAACAAAATCTATTTTGAAAAGATTATCAAAACGAAAGAGGAAAGGTAACTTTCGGAGATAATGCTCAAGGAGAAATTGTTGTTATTAGTAATATTGTTCTTCTTGGTAAAACATTGATTTCAAATGTTTTATGTGTTAAGGGTCTAAAGAACAACCTCATTAGAATAAGTCAATTATGTGATGAAGGTTACCTTGTGAATTTGAGGAATGATAAGTGATTAGTACACAATTCCAAGGAAGAATTTATTCTCTCAGCCAATATGCAAGAGAATGTTTACACTTTGAACTTAGAAGACCTTAAGAGTCAAGACCCACCTTGCCTATGTGAAATGGAAGATCATTCCTGGTTATGGAATAGAATATTATGTCACTGTAACCTTAGAAATTTATGTAAACTTTCTAAGAAGAAACTAGTTAAGGATCTACGGGAGCTTAGATTTGATTCTTCTAAAGTTTGTGATCCTTGTCAATATGGAAAGCAACATAAATCTAGTTTTTAATCAGTCGGTGAAGTCTCAACGACTGATGCATTACATTTAGTACACATGGATCTTTTCAGTCCAATAGAAACTGGAAGTATTGGAGGCAAATACTATGTGTTTGTTCTAGTTGATGATTACACCAGATTTACTTGGGTCTATTTTCTAGAAAATAAGTATGAAGATTTTTATTATTTCAAAAGTTTTAGAGTGCAAGTTAAAAATGTTCAAAATCTTCCACTGAAAACCATTCATAGTGATCATAGAGGAGAATTTCAAAATTCTAATTTTGAAACTTTTTTTAGTAGAAATGGTATTATTCACAATTTTTCAGCACCTAGAACTCCTCAACAAAATGGTGTAGTTGAAAGAAGAAATAGAATTATTCAAGAGATAACTAGAACCATGTTGAGTGAATATTATATAGCTAGACATTTCTGGGCTGAAGTTGTAAGTACTGCTTGTTATACTATAAATCGAGTTTTGATTAGACCTTTTCTTAATAAAACTCTTTATGAGTTATGGAACTGTAGAAACCCAATACTTTCCTACTTCAAGGTTTTTGTTTGCAAAGTTTTCATTCCAAATACTAAATATAATTTACATAAATTCGCACCAAAATCTAATGAAGAAATTTTCTTAGGATACTCCAAAACTTCTAAGGCATATAGAGTTTTCAATAAAAATACTTGTACAATTGAAGAAATAGTGCATGTAAAATTTGATGAGTCAGATCCTTTCGTTTTCAAACCACCCCAACCTACATCCTTGGATGTGTTTTCAATAACAGATATTCAACCTATGATAGAAGATCCTTTTGATAAGGAAAATGCTCAAGAATATACTTCTGAAACATTTACCCCAGAAGACTTTCTACCCTATGTTGATGAACAGGTTTTACAAAACCCAAATCAGGTATTTCTTAAGAATAATCCCAGTGATAGCATCATTGGTGATGTAAATCAACCTGTAAGGACTAGATTTTCTTTATGAAATGAAGTATAACATCTATCATTTCTTTCCCAATTAGAACCAAAAATCCCTGATGAAGCTTTAGGTGATGATGATTGGATCAAAGCCATGCAAGATGAACTAAATGAATTTGAGAGGAATAAATTCTAGACCTTGGTTGAAAGACCTAAGGAAACTTCTGTTATTGGAGTAAAATGGGTTTTCAGAAAAAAAAAGTTTCATGAAAATAGAGTCATAGTAAGGAATAAATCTAGACTCGTTGCTAAAGACTATAATCAGCAAGAGGGAATAGACTATGAAGAAACATATTCTCTAGTAGCTAGACTTGAATCTATTCGTATTTTACTTTCCTTTGCAGCATTCTTCAATTTTAAACTTTTTCAAATGGATGTGAAATGTGCTTTTCTTAACGGTTATGTTCAAGTGGAAGTGTTTGTTGAACAACCTACTGGATTTGAAGATACAAAACATCTTGATCATGTTTTTAGACTTACCAAAGCGTTGTACAGTCTTAAACAAGCCCCACGAGCCTGGTATGATAGACTCCCATAATTTTTGCTTCATAATAACTATGTTAAGGGAAATGCAGATCCATCCCTTTTTATAAAGAAAGATATGAAAAATGTTTTTATTGTTTAAATTTATGTTGATGACATCATATTTGGTTCAACTCAGCAATCTTTAACAGATTTTTTGCAAGTCTAATGAAATATGAGTTTGAAATGAGTATGATGGGTGAGTTAACTTTTTTCATTGGGTTTCAAATTTCTCAAAAACCAGAAGGGACCTATATATCTCAACATAAGTATATTAAAGATCTTATCAAAAAGTATGGTTATGAAAACACTAAGAGTATATGTACTCCCATTAGAACCTCAAACTCTTTAGATCTTGATGAAGCTGGGAAACCAGTAGATCAGACATATTTTAGAGGTATGATAGGAATTCTACTTTACATAAGAGCTAGTCGACCAGAGCTAATGTTCGTAGTATGCTTATGTGCAATATATCAATCCAATCCTAATAAATCTCACTTAAAGGAGGTAAAAATAATTTTTCGCTACCTAAAGGGAACCATGGATCTAGGATTATTTTATACTTCTGGAAATGATTTTGTTCTAAAACAATTTTTGGATACTGACTTTGGTGGATGTAGAATGGATAGAAAGAGTACATCCGGAACTTTTCACATATTAGGAGAATCATTAGTCTCTTGGTCCTGCAAGAAGAAACATTCTATAGCACTCTCCACTGCCGAAGCTGAATATGTAGCAGCTGGAAGTTGTTGTGCTCAAGTGTTGTGGATGCAACGCACACTCACAGATTATGGCCTGAGTTTTTCTAAGACTCCAATTTTTTGTAATAACACAAGTGCCATTTACCTAATTAAAAACCTTACACATCACTCTCGTGCAACACACATATACATTAGGCATCAATTTCTTAGGGATCACACACTTAAAGGAGAGATCATTCTTCAGTTTATCGGAACGCAAGATCAACTGGCTGATATATTCACAAAATCTCTACCCTCCGAGAGATTTGAATACATTAAAAAAAAAGTTAGTAATGATAAATATAAGGTAATCATTCATCATTAACTTATTGTTGAAAAATTCTCCTAACAGTAATAAACTCCTTCTCATAGGGGGTGTACATTTGAATGTTAGTGTAACTAAAATTTTTTGGAATCTGTTTTTAAAAATTTATATAACTAAATTTTTTTTCGTAGTTAGTTTTTCAAACCTTTCGGAGCTGATGTTTTCGGAATGGAAATTTCTGAAACTGAAATTTCCAGAATGGGAATTTCCAGAACTAAAATGTTCAGTATTGAAATTCTTGAAATGAAAACTTCTAGAATAGAAGTTTTTCATACTGGAACATCCGGAATGGAGATTTTCGGACTGGCATTTTTGAAACGATTTTTTCATTCTGTTTTTTTTAATATTACCAATTACGAACAATGTTTCTAGCCACTCTAAATGCTATGATTTCCTTAATTTTAGTTTCATAATAAAATTTTCATTGCTTGTATTTTCCTAGTTTTTAAAAGATCAGATTCTAGTTTTCTTAAAATCTGAATGTTTTCTTTAAAAAAACCTCAAAATATCAGTGTCATGTTTTTCTTGAGGGATTGTTCTCAACCGTCAGATCATATCAAATCTTTTTCAACCATTAGAATGATTTTGGAAGAACAACGACCACATCTATTGCCAATATAAAGGGGACCCCGAGACTTGTCCCACATCATTTTCTCAAGCTATTGTGTCTCAAAGCCCTTCTGCTCATCTTAAGGCCGGTTCCGAACTTTTCAAAGTCGATCCGAATCTTTCAGATTTATTCACTCTGAATTCCTGTTGAAGCAACATCTCAAGATATGTCGACTGTGAAACCAATCTCTAAGTGGATAGACATTAGGGAAAGGTTATTTCATCCGTATTTATATTAGATTGATTCCCTTATTTCCAAGAATATAAAGTTGAATGGATGGGAAGATGTCTGCGTAGCAAAGTTAGATAAACAGGATCTAGTTTATACTGATTTGTTGACCGAGTTCTACGAGTCTGTTTCCTTCCAGATGGAAGATGGCAGAGAGTGGTTTTCTTTCAAGTCTTATGGGAAGACTTATAAGCTTCCCTACACCAAGCCTGTGAGCTTGGTGGGTTTTTCATATGAAGGAGAAGCTGAATTCTGCTCCCACAAACTTCCTGATGTGCAAGGTAGTTCCAACAAGGATAAGGCACTAAAGTGTCTTGGCCTTTAGGATGATTAAACTATCAAGATTTCTCATCTCACTCCGAACAATAGAATTCTTCAGCTTTGGGTGCAAGGATTTCTGGTTCCAAGAAGAGGTGATAAAGACAATCTGATGAAAAGTGATATATATGTCTTAGATTTTTTGGTAAATCTAAGAAAGATAAATCTAATGAGGCATGTCTTGGTTACGATCAAGAATATCAAAGAAGGTAATTTAAGATATCAGATTATCATGTTTCATTTCTTACTATCTAAGCTGATAGTTTGGTGCTTAGAATTCTTCAAGGTTTCTCGCAAATCAACGATCTGGAATTGCAAGCTCATGTTAGTCAGTGATGATACTCTTAATAGGATAAGGATGGGTTTTTCCAGTGAATCTGGAGAATTTTACCCTCTATCTATGGAAGAGGTAGAGATAGATCAGAAGTAAACACACTCTCTGGAACCATCCAAAAAACAAAGGTGGAAGATAAAGGTTAAGGAATTCGTTGGTGATGAAGAAATTACTCAGGCTAAGGAAACTCAATCTGCTCCCCCCAATCTAAAGAAGCAGAAAACATATACTGATGAAGTGGTAGCCAAGTGGAGGGAAGATAAATAAATGAGGAAGGAAGGGGATCCTCAATTCGGACTAGACCATGCAGAGGCTAAGGCCTTGAATGAAAAAACTGCGGAGGAGCTAGAGAAACAAGCGAAGGAGAAGAAAATGAAAATTAAGTTGTCTGAATCCGAAGTGGTGCAATATTTGCTGAAAGCTATAGAGTTGGCTTCCGGAATGCTTCCCGTCCTGGAAACTTTTTGTACTGAACCCTTTTTACCAAAAACTCCAACCAAAAACTATGTCTCTCTGGATAGATCCACGGGTAAAGAAATAGTTGAAGAAGCTGAGAAAGAAGTTTCTGAAGAAGTTGAGGAACAAGAAG
This sequence comes from Viscum album, assembly GCA_963277665.1. Taxonomy (NCBI): domain Eukaryota; kingdom Viridiplantae; phylum Streptophyta; class Magnoliopsida; order Santalales; family Viscaceae; genus Viscum; species Viscum album. The sequence continues at coordinate 326,769,631 of OY728164.1, forward strand.
AAGAATAAGAAGGGAATGTCTTGTATGATGAGGAATAATCTTATGAAAGGAATTTTCTTGAGGAAGGACAAGAAAAAAAAACCAGATGAAGACCAAATCGTTCAAGTATCTGAATCTGAGGATGTATCCCTTAATAAGGAACCAGTTCCGAGAGCTGATAAGGGGAAGCAAACTCTCAGGGAGACACCTATAAAAGATGTCATCAGGAAGAAATAGGTTGGTGGCACCTCTAGAAGAAAGTTGGTGCAAGGTAAATAAGATCAGTCTCTAAGAAAAATTTCTGATTCAGAATCATCATCTCATGGGCATGATTTTGCGGTTCAGTCTCTAAGGATGTTGGTGGAAACAATTTTGATTTTTCCAACAATAGATTCTAGATACCAGATTCTGCAACAAAGTATGAATCAGAAATCAAATTCTTTATCCATGGTTATGGATACGTTTGTCAAGTTTGAAGCTGAATAGAAATGTTTTCTTATTAATTATGATATTCATAGAAAATCTTGCAGTAAGATAACCATGTGGTCTAAGATAGTTGATTAAGATTTAGTTTAGATTGAGAGTTTCTAGGCTGAAGTTCAAAATGCTTTTGAAATGGAGGATAAAAAGTTTTACGAGATTTATGAAAAGCTGACCAAAGATGAAAAATCTCGGAATCAATAGGTCATGGACCTGAATGGGAAGCTTAACTCAGTATCTCATAATTGGAAAACTGAATGAGATTTCCGGATTGAGTTTCAGTAGAAGATGGAAAAGCAAGATGAGATAATAAAGTTGCAGAAAGAAGCTTTGGAGGCTCAGGAAGAAGCATTAAAAGTCCAAGAAGAAAAGGTAAAATCCTTGGAGAGGCAAGGTGAGGAAGACCAAAGAGACATAAAGAAACTCAAAACCATGTTAAAGAAGCTCATTCCGAAGGAAAAGTAAGACAAATAAACTCACTCTGATCTTTTGTTGTAATTGTCTTTATTTGTAAAATTTTTTCCAACTCTAATGAAATGATTATTTGGTTGGTTTTATCTTTTCATATACTAATGTTTTAGGTACCATAATTTGTTTTCCATTCCCTTCAATTCTTTTTGAAAATCACAAGTGGGGAGACGGAAAATGAACTAATCCTAAGGAGGAGAAACGAAAATTCCTAAGAAAAATATTCTTAAAGTAAGGGGGAGTTTCCCACTACGAAGTTCTTCATTCTTAGAATAATTAAAACATCACTCTGAAAATTTAGAATACAATCCTTTGTGTTTCAATTCCTAAGGGGGAGTTAGTTGTATTCACTTTCATCCATGAACAAAGGGAGATAAGTGTTTAATTTCAAAGTCTAATGAAATTTTTCAAAGTTTTTTTCTTTTTCATAAGGATGTTTATGCTTTCCAAAACGGGGGAGATTGTTGAGTTAATAAGGTTCTCCTTATGACTTTTCCATTCCTTATTGTTTTGAAAATAACGAACACTTTATAATGAAGGAAATATAAATTTTACCTTCATAAGGAATGTTTACTTCTTCGATGAAATTTACCTTAACGTAGATTTTATTATACATAGCCATATTTTATTATGTACAAATACCCGATTCATACCCAGAATCCTGGAGCCATATAATGTAAAGATTTGGAGCATTCTGTTTTTAGGATCCGAATTCTTGATGTAAACTATAATGCAGTTCTCATCCTAATTCTGGACTCCGAACTCTTAAGCAGTTCGACTCCAAACTCTTATGATGTTCGACTCCGAACTCTTAAGCAGTTCGACTCCGAACTCTTATAAAGTTCAACTCTGAACTCTTATGAAGTTCGACTCCGAACTCTTAAGCAGTTCAACTCCAAACTCTTATGAAGTTTGACTCTGAACTCTTATGAAGTTCAACTCCGAACTCTTAAAGAGTTCGACTTCGAACTCTTAAGTAGTTCGACTCCGAACTCTTAAACAGTTCGACTCCGAACTCTTATGATGTTAGACTCCAAACTCTTAAGTAGTTCGACTCCAAACTCTGCCAGTTAAGATTCCGATCTCTGGTGAAACCAGACTCCGAATTCTTATAAAACAGAATCAGAACATTTCTTAACATAGACTCCGAATTTCATTTTGGTTAGACTCTGAACTTTTGACTTTCTTACACTCTGAAATATTTATTATATTTTACTTACATATGCTTCATTTCAAAATGATGTCGTGATTTCAGTTATACATGTTTTGTTATAAAACAATGTCATCTATTCTGTTTATAATTAACCGTTGGTTGAGTTACACGTGTTCAAGTCCCTCCAAATTTCATGGAAAATATGACTGTTGGAAGAGGGATCCGACAGTTGGATGTTTTCCTATAAATCGGATCTCATTTGAAAGAGATCAATAAGAAGTCGATCGATCTAGAGAACACACGCTGTTAAGGTGATTTCTAGAGAGAGAAGCTTTTCATGCCTTGTGCGTACTGAACTGTTCGTTCAGATTTCTTTGTGCGACTCCGAATGTTGGTGGTTACATTCAAGGACTTCTGGGGATATGAAGATAGTGGTACCGACTACCTTGAAGTTAGAGGGCTTCCTTATTGAGGAAGACAGAGGTTACAACTACCTTAAAGTTGAGGGATTTCTGGTATAGCAAGACAGAGATTCCGATCTTTATATCGAGGGCTTATCCTAGTGTGGGTATGGCAGACTTGCTTGAGAGTATAAATCAAGGGGCCATTATCCAAGGTTGTTGGATACCCTTCATTTTGGGTTAAAAGATTCATATCTTGTTACTTGTAGTTTTGCTACTTGTTTTTCCGTTGCATATTGTATTGTAAGAAAAGTATTACCTTCTTATATTTCCTTACACTTGTACTCTAATTAGTTTAGATTCTATACGCTTTAAGGTAGAATCTTATATTGTAAATCTTGGTTCCAATTCTCCAGTTGGTGATTAGAGGTGTTGTGAAATTTTCTTAGTTTAACTTTGTTAAATGTAGAATTTTACTTTTCTAAGGAAAACATAGTTATCTGTAACCAACTTTAATGGTTCCAAAGGAATTTTCAAACTATACAATTCACCCCCCTCTTGTATATTGAGCATCTACATCGTTATTTCGATCCTACACATATAAACAGTATGTTCATTACCAATTTGATGGATATGTGTGTAATTTTATGTTTAACCTATATCATTTAACATCATATAATATTTATGATTCTATTTTTTCATACCAGCATTGAAAAATATGAATTTAGGTGGTGTAGAATGAAAATAAATGAAAGGGATTAGAGGGAGGGTGTTACCCCTTAATCGGGTAACTCATTTGTGTTTCTCCAAAGGGATTACTCTAGAGGATTTAAGACCAAAAGAATGATTAAAGGTGATATTTATGTTTTTTAGAAATTATTTTTTTAGAGATTTTTTAATCCAATATTTATTTATAGTTGTGACTATATTAGAAGAAGGGAGGCCTTTTTTTAGGGTGGATTTGGAGTGGCCCAATGGTAAATTTTCTAAAAGGGAATTTCACCTACATTTTTCAAAAGAAATCAAATCTTATATTAGTTCAAATTAAATAAAAGTGATTATAGGGTAAAAATATGGCCATCCAATATATGTTTTACATGTTTTTGCTTATTTAGTCTATTATGTTTAAGGTATAGTCTGTAGCTAAGCATATTTTTTCCACATTCGATTTAACTATTTTTTATTATTTGAAAAAATATTTTTGGTAAAAATTTAAAATACCATGATTATAAATTATAAATTATTATAATTCATAATACTGAATCCATTTTTTCAAAATTATAATCATATATTTCAAACAAATTAATTTAAATTTTATACCGAAGTTGGGTCGACAATGCGTGTTTTCAAAGTAAATATCATTAAATGATTTCTAGGTTTTTATATCCAATTTAAATGTGAAAATGGGCACAATGTCCAAAAATGGATTAAAATATAAAAAATTTATTTAATAAAACGTTTAAACCAATTTAAAATTTATCTAAACTAAATAAATAATTTATGTGAAAAAGTAGTTTTGAAGTTAAATTAAGTATTTTTCAATCTTCATTAAAAAAATTAAGTCACATAAAAATATCAAAAAAATAGCTTATCCTAATTTTTATATTCTTCATTGAAAATTGAAGTTTTATTGACATGTTAAATCAAAAAAAGTGAAAAATTGGATTTAAAATGGGTTCTCCATTAAATGGTGATATAAATCCCTTAATAAAAATATATGTTTTTAAGCATAAAATTAGGTTTGTTCTTAGATTATTCCTATCAAATATATTGGATGAATATAAAAAATATTTTATTAAATATATAATATATATATTACATTAATATAACTCACTAATTTTAAATAAATTAATTTATTACTATAAAATAGTTATTCAGATATAATAATATTTTCATTTATATTCAATAAGTTTTCATATTAATTTTTAACTAATGAATTCATTTAATATTTTTGTAAACAATATATTCTTATAATTTATTTATCCCTTTTCATAACTATTAATTTATCATCTAGGTTATAATATATCATTATCTGGTAAAACATTTTCCGGTGTGTTGCATAAGCCATTAGGGAAAGTCGTTGTAGTGTGAAATTCAAGCTATCCTTATTGTTCAGTGTAGAGAAATATTAAAGCTATATTGAGTGTAGTTCACAATTAACATGGTTTTATGTATAATTTAATCCAAACATAGTTATTCTATACAAAAAAAAAATTAATGTACCATGAAATGAAAAATATCAAAATGATTTAATTAATTCGAAAAATAATAATTCAATAACTCTCAGGGTGTGACCTAAATACTTCCCATATATATGATTCCTACTACCATCTCTCATAATAATTTTTATGTGAATCTATAAAACTAAAAAAAAGAATATAATTTACCCATCTAACATTTTTATTGTGATAAAAGATATGCATAGGTTTCTCAACCATAGACACAACCAATTGTAGAGTAATAATTAGGCTATTAAATTAATGATATGTATTGTGATGATTTTTTTAATCTCAGATATGTGGATCCATCATAAATAATAGTCAATAATGATGATCAAACCAACTGATTGGCCACATTCTCAGTGTACTCAATAATCATGAATAGTCCAACATATCTCCAAGAAAACATACCTTACTTCCCAAGACAACTATAAACAACCATAGAAGATACTTTCATTAAAATGAAATATCCAAATAATAATTCGAAAAGATAAAAACTTATGCCTATATAATAATTATTTCACCATGGTATCATTTCCCATCATTGAAATATTACAAGAAACATAACAAATGCCTCCCAAATAATGTATTGTCTTAAAAGAGAATCCTCACCCACCTCCAACAAATAATGAGATTTTAAATGATATCCATATTTGTATTTGAATGGTTTAATTCAATTATATTTATGGTAATTATTATTATAAGATAAATTAACCAGCCCTAGATGGATATCCTAATATCCTCCAACATATCGAATGAAAGCATGCGGAATATCCCCCATGATTTGAATAGGATGATTTTGGATATTAAATGTTTATTATTTATACAATACGGGGTGAATTATGGTTTTAAAAATTAAACAAAATAAAATCCAAAAAACTCCTAATTAATTATTACCAAACTAAGATATCATCAAATGGTCTAAATATACTAATTTTAATTACAGTACATCTAGTAAATCAGAGTATAAATTTTTTTTCCCTAAATACATGTTTTTTAAATGCATATTATTTAAACATATCTTTTATAAACACATAAAATGAAACATTATAAAAAAATATAGTAATAATAATACAAAATTTTTGAAAGGAATATATAAAATTTATCCTTCAGTATAATGGTTTTCGATAACTTATAAATAATGTGTTTATAGTGATTACTATATTGTAAGTAAATTAATTCCCGATGATGAAATATATTGATCACAATATTCAAATTAAGTTATCTCTTCTTATCCCCAAAATATTTGAACCATCTTGATCAAATAAAAAAGTATTTATTTACCCATAATCCAATTATCGTAGACAATATAAAAAACAAAGGACACATTTGAAAAAATTCATCAATTGAATTTAAAATCCCCACTCATATTCCTTAGAATAGAGAATCTCTGATAGTTATCAAAGGGCATGAAAATATAGGTTACAATAGGTAAAAAAATAGATGGGATGAGTTGTAAAATCATTATATCCCACCTCCTATGATGCACTAAAATTTATTAGCCCACATCAAACAAAAATAATCCATTACTATCAGAGTTGGTATCGATGGGCTTATATGAGCCCTATCTTGTTAGATATATAGGTAAATATTCAACTGATATCATTTTTAAATAACCATTAAAATTCTATAAAAAAATTTCCATCTAATAGAACTAATTATAACCATCCAATTATAAATTTATTCTAGTGGAACAAATTGTTTTTATTCAAATGAATCAAAAAATTTCAGTCAGATTGATCATACTTTTCTAGTACGATTGAAAAAGCTCAATTATTATGATGGGCTAAACTCATTCTGTCTGATGGAATCAGTAAACCCGATGGACAAGACTTAGATATTATGATGGACTAGACTCGGTCTGTCTGAGGGACTATACTCAATAGGATGAATCTTTCTATTATTTTTTACTCTATATTTTTTAAATCAGTTTTAAATATCATTAAATAATAGAACCTCTGGTTTCAATCTCTGGACATATTCCACAATAGAAATAATATTTATATTCTCATCTACCATCAACATCATACATTACTCATTAATAAAAAATTTCTTCTACTTCAAAACCAATGCAATCAAAGATGTTGATTTTGATAACTTTTTTAGATAATCAAATAATTTTAACCAATAATCAACTTAATTTGAATTATTTTAAAATAAATCAGCAATCACCAAATATGTATTGAAAAAATTTCAATCTAATAATCTTGAATCATCAAATATCATTTAGAGACTTTAAACCATATTGTAATTTTATAGATTCTTCTTTTTTCTGATTAGATTCAAAATTGGAATCCTTGAAATTAGCTACATTCATAACAATGTTTTCTACTCATAGATATAAACATTTTTATTACTCTAGAACATTCATCCTATAATTAATATGGTTTCATGGAGATTAAATACATGGTTGATATGAATTTATATCTACAAGGTTCATCAATGATTTATTAACGTATGTAAATGTGGCTTCAACTCTTTGTTCTGATTGAGTAGTCTAAGAATTGCCTGATTTTATTGAATTATCTGAAATAGTCCTTCTTAGTAACCAACAACCATATTATCTTTCTCATTGTTCTTTATTTTCCTTTTAATTTACTGAATATTCCATTACATACAGGATTTTAACAGATTATACTTTTTTTGAAACATTTTTTATTACTAAATATAAATTTCCATTTTTGAAAATTTCTCCACTGAAAGTAGGAATTTAGTGACTTTATTTAAATGAGTTCTTAAATAAGAGAACTTTAAAGAAGTTTCTTGATATTCAACTTCTTTGTATTTCTCTAAATATTCTTTTAACTTCTATTCTCATTCATTCAATAACTGTCATAATAATTTTTCTTCCTATATAAAATCAAATTTTACTAGTTTCTTTATTGTTTTTAGAATATCAAAAACATGTTCTAAAAAATTTCTAATTCAATAACATTCACTTTTCATTTTTTGATTGATTAATGAAGATTGGGTGTTCCAAAATTCGTTTACCATAGAATTTTATTGAATAATTATTTTCAATGTATTTATAGGTGGAATAGTAGTGATTGGAGATATTTTGTAGTCTCATTTCACTCTAGTGGTGTGGATTTCATATAATGTTCCCATTCAGATCCCTTTGTTAAATAATCAAAACCTTACCCTTATCTAATCAATTATTTTTATGCTTTATCTTTTCTTTATATTTCTTAACATCAATATTTTTCAATTTTATATCCAAGGCCTCTTTTTATTGAGTATGAAATTATTCTTTCTATGATTACTTTCTTCAATTTTTTCTATCAAATATTTATATAAAATTTATTAAATTCAATAAAAAACAAATTTAATCCAAAAAATTGTTTCTTCACTTATAAAATAATTTTTTTTCTGTCATTTTAACCTCTAGATTCATGATTTTAATTAGAATATTAATGTTTAACAAAATAATATAAATTACCAAAGGGAAACATATTATTCATATCATCATAAAAATCTTTGTCACATCATCAATTGATGAAAAAACAGACATCACTAAGTCAATATTAGTCATATTCATTAGGAATAAAACAAAAATATGTATCTCTCTATGAAAATATTTCTTACACCTTTCCTCAGAAGGGGGTATACTTGAATCCATTAAACCACAACTCTAGAATCCAATTTGAGATTATAATAATTTCATTACTTATCATAATAATAAAAAAATGTTTCATCCTTAAAATTTTGAAATATGTTTGATTATCTAGAAATTTTTCACAACATAAAATACTTCCATATTAATAGGAAATTATATTAAATATAAATATTTTTTGAATATTAAAATTTTATCATCATTAAGATATTGATAATTTTGTGTCTCCATACCCCCTTCAACTAAGAAAATCACATTAGAGAATAATTCCTTCACTATATGAGGATAATGAAGATCGAAATAATCCATTCATATGGACACATTTCCCTAGGCATGGAATTTGAAAATTCATTTCCATAGAGAATCAGTATTATTGTACCAATTTTTCTCAATCAGACTCTCCTTTATAACCTTCCCCATTAGAAATTTAATAATGTGGCGAAAATTTTAAAAACCAATTCGAATAAAAATATTTGATCAAATGAGACAAAAACATGATCATTAAAAATATTATTTAATTGGATTGAAAATGAATTTCTAGAGTAAAGGCTCTATAAAAGTCTGAAATAACGATGTTGGATGTGATAACCCCCTCTAACATATATAAGTTTGGGGTGATGATTCAAATTCTAGAGACCTGAAGGCACATGTTAAATATCCAAACATGCCCAAATGTTCCAAAATTATATTTTAAAGATATTAAAATATATTATTAATGAATTATGGGTTTTTAATAAAATTATTATTGGAATAATATATTTTATAAAAATTAAAATCTTGGGATTTGAAAAAATTGTATTTTTTAAAACTAGAGGAAATATAAACTACACTTAAAGGAAAATAGTATAAGATAGTAAAATATAATGATTATAAATTAACAATTTTATTAATAATATAACGTCAATTGGAATGTAAGATATATAACTGTTCTTCTTAATTTTATAAAAACTAAAAAAGTTTTTAGAAACCAAATTTTTTATAAAAACTAAAATGATATAAAAGCAAATTTTTTTAAAAAATAATTAATTTCAAATAAAATAATTCTGTTTAGTAAAAAATGTATTTGAAGATTGTTTTGGAAAAAATATGGTTTTTAAATATGAATGATTATTTAAAAACTACTATTTTTATTAAATTATTTTTTTAGAAAATCCATTTTAGTTGTACTAACATTTAAAAAAATCATTAATGTATGGAGATTAGTAAACTATACTTATATATGAATGATGAATTAGTATTGGTCATTCGTAGGTTCAATTTAATATATTTAAATCTATTTGAACAAAGGGGGTTATAAAAAATATTAGTAACTAGATCACATGTAATGATGAATTTTAAAAAATTCTTTTTTTCATTTTATACTAAATAATGGTGGCTTATATCTATGTTTTAATCTCATGAGTAATGTGATCTATTTATGAAAAGAAAATTTATGGTATATGTGTTATCATGAAAATTATTATTTTTACTAAAACACATTCAAATGTAATTAAATGTGTATTACATATACAACAAATGTAAAAAAAGATAGTTACAACATTTATAGAATCATAAGTGGAATGTTTGGATGTGTGATTTTTCTAAAAAAATTAAAATAATCATTTTCCTACGAAATTAAATGTTCTATATGTACTTTTTCTGTCCATTTCCTATCTACATAAGATGAAATCATTAAATATTTATATTCAAAATAATTTTATAAAGAGTAAGACAATATATGTTCATTAAAATAGCAAAAAACTAATTTTACATCCAAATATTTGGAATATTTTGTATTTTATTGATTTCTTGAACAGAAGAATATAGAAAAAATTAATTTTATTTGACTAGATATTACATACAGTAAATTTCTAATCATTCCTATAAAAATCTATAGATCAACTAGTTTCCTAGATTCATCGATATCAAATGTAGTTTTTCTTGTGATTGGATTACTAATAATTTTAGTATTTTCATATATAAATTTCTCAATAAGATAGTTTTGGTTCATATATTCATATATAAATGTGTCTCATTTTTTAATTTTTTTTGGATAACTATGAAAATAATTAATTTAAATCATTATTAGCATTCCAAACTTATATTCTACAGGATTAATTAATAAAAATGTAAGATATTGTTGATGTAGAGAATTTAAAATTTCAATGACATAAATTTGAATAAAGATTTTGATTTTGGATTAATGTTTTTTAAAAAGTTTTTGATATGAATCTCCATTAAAAAAATGGTTTTGTAATGAAAAATATAGTTATTTTATCATACAAGGAATAATGGGTTTATTTATGTCTATAAAAAGCATTTATAAATTTAAATATGTGGTCTGGTGATTTTTTATTTTCTAAAATAGGTGTTTGCTCAACCTAAATTTCCTACTATAAATTTCGGTTAAGAAAATCATACTTCGCATCCCGTATTAAATGATTGAAATTTAGAGTTGTTTTATATTGTAGAAGAATATGAATATTTTCAAGACAATCTAACTAAGTAAAAGATTCTTCATAGTAAATGCATTATTTTAGATTATAACCCTTTTTTACATGTCAATATAAATTCCTTGCTACAATTTCATATAAAACACACTTATTCTAGAGAACACATTTTACACTAATTATAGAAGTATATTGTTTTCATTCAACGTTTGTAAAAAATACGATTCTCTTTTATTTCATTGAGTTATACACGTGTATAATTTATCCAATATTTATCATCGTAATCTTTATTAGATGTTTTAGGATTCAATTGTGATATAAATGAATAAGTTTCAATTTCATTTTATAATGAACATCTTGTTTGAATAGGTTGATCAAACTCTCCAATGATTTTATATCTCTAATAATACATAAGGATCAACAAATTTTAGAGGTTTAAAAAAATATTCAAGAATATATAGATATTATTATTTATGTATAACTTCATAAAAAAATTATTCATTTGTTCTATCATAATATTAAATTTTTGACGTTAGTTGAAATCAGTTTTTTAAATAACATATGTCGATAAAGATTGATGTTAGTTAAAAACAAAAGGATTTGTCTCATTAAATTTAATATCCACTATCTACTCAACATGAAATGTATTTTTATTAAATAATATATAATCCTTACTAGTTTTAGAATATCCTTGAAATATTAATTATACTAATTTTGGATAAAATTTATGAAAACTATCTTCAATACACATAAGGAACACATTACAAGCAAAAAATTATAGTAATAACCTCTTAGAATTATTATAGTTAGTTTTATTTATAATTATTTTATTACACAATTTATATTTTAACATGAAATAAAAAATAAATCATGCTAAAAACATTAGTAACTGGTTTTTAACTCATCATGGTATTGGAGATATTCTGAATAATTTTATTAATTCTTTCTAATAAAACATTTTTTTATAGAGTTCATGGTGATAAAAAAATTATTATATCATATTTAATACAATAATATTCCAAATAAATATTTATAATCTCTTCACCATGATCACTATGAATATTTATCAATGAAATATTTATCTCATTTTTAACTTTAGGAAAAACAATTTAAAATATAAAAAGGATTTTGAATAATTTTCTATAAAATAATATAATGTATATCATGTTTAGTCATTAACTAAAACATACACATATTATTTCCCACTAAAAATTGTTGTTTTCATAAGTCCAAATAAATAGATGTTCACTATCGTTAATACATCTGAACATCAGACGTCACAAAATAATTTAAAATTTTACTTATGTCGATTTTTGAACTAACATGTATAGATAATATTCATGAATCAATATTATTTTCTAGTATATATTTTATTATACCTTTCTTATATATTTTAGAAAACAAATCTCACATTTTAGTGTCCTAACATTCAATAACAAAAAATTTATTCATCTTTAAGAGAAAAAATTCAATGTAGATCTTCGATCTAATGGTTTTCTATGATTAGTGTGTAAGAATTCTCATTCCAATCAGTAGAAATAATAAATGTTACTTTTATACTATGAACTTTATATTTCTCATTCTTGAAGTTCACAATATATCGATCAACAAATAATTTAGATATACTAATACTATTTTTCATAGGACCTGTAATAAATAAAACATATGAAATTAATAATTTAAAAACGAGAAAAATGTTACATATTTTGATAATTCATCCTTAAGAATTGTCAACAAAACTAACCTTGGAACCATTCATTTTGAAAATATTCTTGAATAATTCATTTTTTCCAGTCAAATTCATGGAAGAACCACTATCCATGTACCATATATTATTTTTTTTATATGTAATAAATTCCCGAAATGAAAAATATTTTTATTTTCAAACCACAATAGTTTAGGATCTTGTAATATTAAAATATAAATTATCTAGACACCACATCTATCCAACATTTCCATGTTTATCAAATATTAATTATTTAAAAATTTATTCTTTATAAAAGACAAAAAATTTATTATATTTACATAATAAATATTTTTCTAATATCTTCCACTTTAGAATATTCTTTATAAAAGGGATCATTTTTTAATGATAAAACTATTCGGGAAATGAGGTTTCGTATTATTAAAACCCATTCAAGAAAAATCCTTATTATTATATATTTGATTATATGTCTCATCGCGTATTTATTTTCATGTAGTAAACATTGATAGTTTACCTTTTGGAAAATATAATTTAAAATTCGTCTTAAAAACTAACGTAAGAACCCATTTTTTGCTGTGAAATACTTTGAAATATTCTTGATACTATTCCAGAGCAGTGCCTTCAGACGGCGTGTGATTCCGAGCCCCAGGGTGGTCGGAATTAAATTTTCAGTGCGTTCACACTGGAAATGCCAAATGAATGGGATAACTCCTAAACGGAAATCCGGATCAGAGATCTGAGTGTATGGATGGGTCCCTAATGGGGTGTTTACCCTAGGAATGACATAAGGTATGTCAAGGAAGGACGTTTAGAACCCTCGCTCGCTTCCAGAACGAGAAACGGATAAATTAAATAATTAGTTATTCGTTTAACAGTGAAACTCAAGTATCTCTTAAACGGTGGCTTGGATTAAAAAACTGAGGGAATAATTGAGTTCAGAGCATACCGTTTACCCTAGGAAAGGTGTAAGTTTTGCGGGCGTGGGTCGTCAGTGAAAAATGGCCCCAGGGGCGTTTTCGTAATTTGGCGGCTTGGGGCGTTCAGCATTATAACTTTCAAACAGACGCTGGGAATCAAATTCCAAAACCATCGTTGTTCTCAAGAGGTGATTTTTACCTTAGGGGGATCTTAATCCTGACTGCGCAGGAGGTTTTGGATGTGGGTGTTTTAGGGGTCGCGACTTTTAATTAAAGAGTTTATTTATTTAAACTCTCCCATCCCCCCTATCCTCCCCATTGAACCCCCCCTGGAGAAACCCAATTCCCTCTCCTCCTCCCGTGAGGCACCTCCGGCAAGACAGCTCCGGCGAGGCGTGGCTCCAACGGATCGCGGCGAAGCTTCGGGCGAAGCCCATCGAGGTAGGATTTGTTGCGGTTTCAATTTTTATTCCCGCACATACTATGAGTTCGATTCTATGAATAAATTTTTTGGTTTGATCCTCGAATAAATCCTGTAATCTTGTATTAGACTTTATGATCTTTCCAACGCATCATTCGGATTTCAATTCTGAGTCCCAAGCTGCCCGCAGCAGTCCGCCAAATGTTGCGAGAAATTCATGAGTTTCTGGGGGGGTTTTCCGTCGGTCCGGCAAGGGTCCAAGGTGGTGCAGTGGCGGAGTGAGGTGGCGCGGTGGCTTCTCCATGCGGGCGAGCGGCGGCGTCGACTGAGGTGGGGTGGCTGGGGGTGAGCGGGCGCGAGGCACCGTCGGTGCTGGCTGGCGCGACGGCGAGGAGGGGTCACGGCGCGCGACCCCTGCACGACGACAGAGACCCGTGATCGGTGGGTCTCCACGAATGACCGCGATCGGCCTCATGGCCGGTCAGCGCGGCGTGGACCCGGAGTCCAAGGCCGGGCCATGCGGGTGAGCCTCGGGCAGGCCAGCACGGACCAGTCCTGTCCAGGGGGGGAGTTCGCCCCTCCGACTTTGGACACCCGTCATTTTCTCCATGGGTGTCCGTTTTGCGCGTTGTATGCGGCGCCGCGGACATGACATCGATTCGGGATTTATGAGGTGGTTTCAAGAGTTGTAACATCCGAGACGAGAGGCTCGGGGGCACAACACATGCGTAAAGCAGCTTAGCAGGCTTCCCGGGAATTCTTGTTTTGAGCGGCGCGAACACATCCGGAGTCCATTTTGAGCGTCGTCCGCGGTGATGGGACCCTGGCACCGAGGAAGAGCTTTCCAGGGTGGGTTCAAGAGTTGAGGATAATTTTGTGGCACGGGCCCCACGGCCTGTCTTTTGAGCTGCATGCAGCATTGCCCACCTTTCTCATCGGGCGTCCATTCGGGGCGTGCGAGCAGTCCATTCTGGATTTTTTTCCGAGGGGATTGCAATGGTGCAATCCGCCCACTCTAATTTGGCATGATGGTGCAGGGCCCACGAGGTCCGTTTGGGCGTCGGTAGTGATTTTACATCTTTATCATCGGTGACCATTTTGGAAAAGTCAATATTCCATCTTGTGTGCTTTTTCGAGAGGATCGCAGCGGGGCGATCCGTTGGCAGCACTTCAGGACTGGGTGCAGGTCCCACTTGGTATCGCTCGTGCGCGGTGAGCTGAAACGTATCTTTATCTATGTATATTTTTTCTGCACAAGTAAGTAGTTCTTTTGGCGTGTTTTTTCGAGAGCATTGTGATGGCGCAGTTCACCGGACCTTTTTCGAGGACGTGGTGTGGGTCCCACCCGACCTGGCTACGCTGAATAGTACCTTTTTCTTCGGGTGTTCGTTTGGGGTGATTGAGTAGTGAATCCCGTTTGTTTTTTGGAGGGGATCATAGTTGTTTGATCCGTTTGTTCAGTTTTGGGCTCTAGGGGTGGGCCCCACATGGGTTGGTATGGTGAATAGTTCCTTTTTCACCGGTTGCCAGTTTTGGGCGACTAAGTAGTCGATTTCGCATGTTGTTTCATGAGGATTACAACGGTACGATCCATTTGGCTATGCGGAGCCTCTTGCATGATCTTATTAAATATGGAAGCTTGAATGGTGCTCTAGTGGTGGTTTGTACTACCATGTTTGTAGCGGACCCTTGGCGTGTGATCACGCACATTTGGGACATTGATGTAATGTTTCTTAATATGTGGTCTGTCATACCTGGGCCTTTGAGGTGGAGTTGTTACATTTATGACCTTTTCGTTGTCAATGGGGTGTCGTGTGCACGATAGCTTTAAGGCTAGAGACATGGTATACTCTGGGAGTATACGAGAGCACATGGAGGTACGTGTGGTTTGTACCTGAGAATGTTTGTGCGCTTGGTTGGGGTTGACATGGGGCCACGCGTTGTGTGGGCCCCATGTCCATGTCATGTTCTGCTTTGCGTACTTTGACCTATCGTGATGTAGAGGGTCCCTATGTGCTCGTTTGTTTGACCAGCAGGGATGAGTGGTCTCCCCTGGTTTCGTTCTCGATGGATCGACCGGTAGGGGTGCTAGTGACACCCAGTGATGGAATATGTGCTGAACCTATTTTGGGTGAGTTGTTCTAAAGTTGAGTGGTTGTGCGGTACCCACTCAGTGCTCGGTTGGCCTATGTTGTACCACCTAGTAGGGATGGACAGAGCAGTTTCGAGTTTACCATCCAGCAGGGCTAGGCAGTGGGTTGCTCACAGACTTCTAGGGTTTACCCTCCAGTAGTGACTGGGTAGTGGGTCACCTGATGACTTCATAGGGTCTACCCTCCAGGAGAGACTGGGAAGTGGGTCGCTCGTCCTCTTGATTCAGGTCTACCCTTCAACAGGGCTGGGCAGTGGGTCACCGTTTGACTTGTTCTGGGTCTACCCTCCAACGGGGCTGGGCAGTGGGTCACCTGTCGACTTATTCCTAGTCTACACTCCAGCAGGGCTGGGTAGTGGGTCTCCTGATGATGTATTAGGGTTTACCATCCAACAGGGATGGGAAGTGGGTCACCCGATATCTTATTAGGTTTTACCCTCCAGCAGGGCTGGGGAGTGGGTCACCCGATATCTTATTAGGGTTTGCCCTCCTGCAGGGCTGGGCAGTGGGTCACCTGATATCTTATTAGGGTTTACCCTCCAACAGGGCTGGGCAGTGGGTCACCCAATTTCATATTGTGAACTACCCTCCAGCAGGGCTGGGCAGTGGGACACTCGTTGACAATCTAGACTCAGTCCTTTCTACTAGGCTAGTCTGTGGCTTTCCTCCCTGATCACCGGAGTGGGACCCTTTGTTGTACGGGTCGGTGATGGAACGACCTTGACTTTGAGGAGACCTATCGATTGCGGGGTAGTGAAGAGGTGTTGTTTGACTTAACCCGAAACTCTCAAGTATGAGGGGCACATTCCCCCACCGAGACGCGTCCTTGTAACGCAACCTAAAACCGTGTGGGCGAGTCAGTTCCCACCAAAGCGGATAGTGTCGAGGTGCGGTGGTTTGATCCCCTTGACTTTTATTTCAGGGCAGACGTACGGGATGCTGGGCATCGATGATGGTGTTACTTTTGGGACTGTTGGCGACTCACCTTTCTTGGGCTCAGCTACGGGATGGATATCTCCTTACGGCCTTGTTCGGGCTTCTTGGAAGAGCATATGAATATGTATATACCTTGTTTTAGTATCCATTTCTTGGGCTTTGTTACTCTCCCTCCAGAAGAGGCGAAGACGCATGAGGTATGCCACGTGCTTTCCGTGTCTAGCTTCTCGTGGTGGGATGAGTATACTCTCCTCCTATAGGTAGTGAAAACTCGACGAGAAGTTCATCTTCTCACCGTTTCTAGCTCCTTGTGTCTGGACGAGTCTACCTTCTTTCCTCTTGTTGGGTTGAGCTGGACTCTTTACTGCACTCTCAGTTGTACCTTTATACATTCCATGTTCTATCTACTCTCACCTTTCGGTACCTCCTTTGTTGCTCCCTCGAGCCTTCGGGTTATCCTACTGAGTATTTCTATACTCACCCCTGCTTGGGCTTTTCCCGCACTTGGTGTTCCCTTGAAGATGATGGACAGGTTGGTCGTGACTTCAGTGGAGCATAGGATTTAAGGAGCGTGCACCGCGTGCGGTGGTTAGATTCTGGTTCCAAGTGGGGGAACCTTCCAGTTGTTTTCCTTTTTTTACTTGTTGCTAGGTTGTGGCACCATTCTGGTTGGGTGCGTGTTTTTTCCCTTTTCTTTTTCAATTACTTTCAACAGTTTCTTTTTTCTGTTAGAGGTCGATGCACTTGTGGTTTATTTATAGGAGTTTCCCTTTTACATTACTTGTCATTTCTTTTAATCTACACTTTTTTATTGAGTGTGTTGCATGTGTGTGCATACAGGTACTTAGGAAAAGGCCTCCTGGAGTTATTGTGCCTTCGGCACTGGTCGCCAGCCCCTGGCCTATGGAGGCGAGATTGTGGTAGTCGCGGCTCGAGCTCGGGCAGGGTTCGGTCGTGACAACTAAGTTATAATAATCAGTTAAATTTGTACTCAAATTTTTTTCGTTATTTCATTAGAGAAATTATTATTTTTTAGATTATAGATTTCTAATTCCATTTAAATATTAGTTTTATATAAGTTATATTTATATTATTCTCTTTAAAATGATTATAAATTACAGTGGTACATTTATATATTAATGAATGATCTTCATAATTCATATCTTCATCAATATAATTATTTAATTATTTTTTCCATATTAGATTTATAAAATATGAATAAATCTTAATTGTTTAGTAAAACTATTTAAGGTATAATTTTCTTCTGAGAAGAACATTCCTTATTTAAATATTTGTTATTACTTCAATCATCACTATAAGGATTATTTTAATTTAATTGAATATCTGTTATAGAGTCCATAGTATCTAGTGTAGTTATTTAATTATTGTACATCATAATATAATAAATGCAACCAATGTTCTTCTTAAATTAACAGTAACTATCAATTGATACAAAATCATTATACTGATTTGTTAAATTCATAAGAATAGTCCCAATAAAAGAAATATAGACAAATGATCATGTAAATATCCAAAACCTTATGTATATAAAACCTATAATACATCCATGAGACGTATGCACACCAAAAAAAGTAATGGGAATTCAGTAAAGATTTTATCTCATATAAATGAAAACTGAGATGAAATTCCCTTAACTTTGGCCTTGACTCCCATCACAATCCTACAAACTATATGTATAATAAATGTAAATTTATTGGAAATATATATCATAAATGTATTTTTAATTCTAATTAAATATACTTTTTATGAATTTATATTATGCTTTTTGAATAATTCCATATTACTGTTAGCTTTGGGTTATATTTACTTTGTTTTTCACATGTGTCTTAATTTGTTATATCTTTACTCGTCGTACTTATATCACAACTTCTAGAATATAAATAATGATTTAAATATAATTTATATTACTTAGATTTGTATTATAAAATCTATAGAATATATAATTATGAAAAGTAAAACACCTTTCCTTGAGACGGTAGGTCGTACATACGTAAGAACATTGTTTCCGTCTAATTTCCTTATTGAATGAAAGAAGGTAAATGAAATATATGTATGAATATGTATATATATATATATATATATATATCTTTATTAAATGTCATTATTACATAATATATATCATATATGTTCACTAAACTCATTCTTTATACATTCCATGTAGTATTTGGATGAATAATATTGTTTTGAGGGGGGGGTAGTCCACCGATCCTTAAATGAAATTATCATATTTCAACAAAATGGGATGTATTACTATATGTGTGGGAAAAGGATTAATGATTTTAAATTCAAAATAAATATAATATATAACAAATAAAAACATATTTTTCATTATTTTTTTACCATGATTGATAGTAACGGAAAAAATATCTATCATTGTTTTCATGACGTAAGAGTTTTCCGTACACATAAACAGTATGTTCATTACCCATTAGATTGTTGTATGTGTTTGTTTATGTTTGACACTTATCATAAAACATAATAGAATATTTAGGATAATAATTTTTCATATAATTATTGATTAATATTAATTGAGGTGTCAGAGAAAGAAAACAAAAGAGACGAGTTAGAGGGAGGGTGTTACCCCTTAATTGGGTAACTCATTTGGGTTGCACCAAAGGGATTCCACGGGGGGACTTCCAACCAAAGGGAGGAATAAAGAGTAAATATATGGATTTTTGGAAGTAATTTGGTAGATATTTTTGATTCCAATATGTACTGATAGGTGTGAGTATGTTGGATGATGGGAGTACTTTTTATAGGGTGGAAGAGGAGTGATACTATGGAAAATTTTCAGAAATGGAATTACACCCATGTTTTCCCATGGTAATTAGATCCAATAATAGTCCAAAGTAGATCCAATATATTATAGGGTCAAATTATGTCCATACAATTTATTTTTACAAGTGTTCGGTTATTTAGGACATTATGTTTATGGTTTAGTCTATAGCTAAACATTTTTGACATTAATTAATTAAATTAATTTTAATTATTTTTTAAAATATTTTTGGTAAAAATTTAATCTGGATAGATTGTAAATTATAAATTATTCAAATTCAAAATATGGAATCAATTTTTTTAATAACAATCAAATAAGTTGAATAAATTAATTTAAATTTTTCCCATATAGTCGGGTTGATAATTCAAGTTTTTAATGTAAATTTCATTAAATGTTATGTATGTTTTTATATAAATATTTAATGTGAAAAGCATTCCAATTACATAAATAGTATGAACATATAATAATATAATTTAATTGATATTTTAAAAAAAATTAAATTTTAAAATAACCTAAAGAATAATTTATGTGAAAAAGTAGTTTTGAACTAAAATTTAGTATTTTCACTATTCATTATGAAAATTAACTTCACATAAAAATACCAAAAAATCACCCTAACATAATTATTATGTTTCATTTTAAAATTTTATGATTTTTTACATTTTAAATTAAAACTATTTCAAAATTACATTTAAAATGGGTTCTATATTAACAGGTTATATAAATCACTTAATAAAAATATTGGTTTCTAAGCATAAAATTGGGATTATTATTATCCAATGGAAAAAAATATATTTGATGAAGATGAAAAATATTTTATCAAATATATAAACTTATATATTAAATTGATATCTCAAAATAATTTTTATCAAATTAACTTATCAATGTAAAACTATAATATGGATATCATAATATTTTCATTTTTGTTCAACAATTTTTCATATTATTTTTCTAATTAATTTCTTAGTAATGAATATATTTTATATTTTTGTAAACTATATATTTTTATAATTTATTTAAATCTTCTATTAACTATTAATTTAATATATATGTAATAATATATCGTTATTTGGTCAAAAATTGCCTTTTGTATTACATAATCTATCAGGTAAATCCAATATTGTGTGCAATGTAAGATATCCTTAGTTATCCATATAGTGAAATCTCAGATATGTGTTGACTATGGTGCATAATTTACATTTTTTTTGTGTAATTTACTCCAATCAATGTGCTTCAATATAAAATAAAAAAATCTGTGCTGCGTGAGATGAAAAATATCAAAAATATTAAATTAGTTGAAACAATAATAACTCACAAAATCTCGGGATGTTACCTAAATAGATTCCAAATATATGAATCGTACTACCATGTCTCATAATAAAAAATGATCATAGGTTTATGAACAATAGACATATCCAATTGTAGAGTTATCACTACAATATTAAAACAATGAGACATATTGGGATGATTTTTAAGCTATGATATGTGGGATACATCATGAATGATTTTCAATAATGATGATGACACCAATTGATTTTCCACTTTCCCAGTGTACTCAATAATCATGAAAAGTCCAATATATCTAAAACAAAACATACCATACTTCCCAAGACAACTATAACCAGACATAGGAGATACATTCATGTAAATTTAGTAACCAAATAATAATTCAAAAAGATAGTACCTTAGGCCTATATAATAATTAAGTCAACTCGATAACATTTCCCATCATTGAAATATTACATGAATCATAATCAATGTCTCCCAAACAACACAAGGTATTAAAAGAGAAGCCTCACCCACCTCCAACAAACACTATGATTTAAAAGGATATCAATATAGATATTTGAAAGGTTTAATTCCAAAATATGGCTGGTAACTTTTTTTAAGAGATATATAAACTTTCCCGAGATAGCTATCCTTATATCCTCCAACATATAGAATGGATGCATTGGGAATATCCCACATGATCTATATAGAATGATGTTGGAAAAAAAATTCAATAATTTCTAAAAAGAGGGGGTGAATTTTATTTTTAAAAATTAAACTGAATAAAATGAAACAAATCTTTATTAATTATAATCATACTACGATATCATTCAATGGTCAAAATTTACTAATCACTGTTATAGTACATCTAGTATATCCGGGTATATAAAAGTTTACCTTAAAACATATTTTTTAAAGGATTATTTAAAAAATATACATTTAAAAAACATGTAAAATGAAACATTATAATAAACAACAGTAATACTAATACAAAATTCATAAAATGAATATATAAAATTTATCCTTCTGTGTAAAGGATTTCAATAACCTTGAAATAATGTGTCTATAGTGTAATCTATATTGTAAGGTCATTCATTCTCAATGATGAAATATATTGATCATAATGATCAAATTTAGTTATGTCTTCTTATCCCCAAAAGTTGTTGACCATATAGATCATATACAAAATTATTTCTTTACCAATAATACAATGATCTAAGCCAATATAAAAACCCATGACACACTTGAAATAATCATATGTTGAATTTGAAATCCTCACTCATATTCCTTAGAATAATGACTATATCTATGTTATCAAAGGGAAATAAAACATAGGTTACAATAAATAAAATATCATATGGAATGGGATTTAAAATAATCATTTCCCACCACCTGTAATGAACTAAATTTTACTATCACACCTCTAAAAAAAGTAATTCATCATTGTCAGATTTGGTTTAAATGGTCTCATATTAGCCCTATCTTGTTAGCTATATAGGTAAATATTCAACCAATATCATTTATAAAGAACCATTAAAATTCTATAAAAACTATTCCATTTAATAAATATAAATAAAATCATCCAATTATAAATTTATTCTAATAGAAAAAATTGTGTTTATTCTAATGAATCTAAATTTGTTAGACTAATTGATCATAATTTTCTAGTTCTATAGAAAATGCTCAATTAATATGATGGACTAAACTCTATCATTTTTATGGACTCAATTAGTAAAACGGATGAGACTTACAGAGTATGATGGACTAGATTTAGTCTATTTTAAGGACTAGACTCAATAGACTAAATATTCATATTGTTGTTTACAATATATTTTTTGAATCTGTATTAAAGAACATAGAAGCATTGTACCTCTAGTGTCAGTTTTTGAACATCTTCCCCAATAGACTAAAACATTTTATTATCATTTTTCATTACCTACTGACCTTATTCATTAAGAAAAGTTTTCTTCTACTTGAAAACCAATAATATCTAGGATTTGTTTTCTGATAATATTTTTAGATAATCAAATAAATTTAACTTATCATTATCATTATAAGATTTATTTTGAAATTAATCAGCAATCTATAAATATGTATTCAATACAATTTCAATCTAATCATCATGAGTATTAAAATCCCTATTAGTGCCTTTTAACCATATAATGATTTTCTTGATGATTCTTCTTTCTGAATTAAACTCTAAATTGGAATCCATAAAATTAGATACAATCATAATAATGGTTTCTACTCATAGAGATAAATAGTTTTATTATTCTAGTATATTTATCCTATAATTAATATGGTTTTATGTTTATTCGATACAAGGTTGAAATGTAATTACATCTTCAATAATCTTCAGAGATTCCATAGTGTAAGTAAATTTGGCTTCCTCTTGTTGATATAATTGTGTTATCTATGAAATAGTTGACTCTATTGAATTTTTAGAAACATGTCTTAATGAACAAACAACAACTCTATCATTATCATTGTTCTTTATTTTCTTTATCATTATCTTAATATTACATTACATATATGTTTTTTATATATTCTATTTTTTCTAAACATTTTTTTATCAATGATTATAAATTTCTTTTTCTGAATATTCCTCCTTAGAAAATTGATATTAAGTGACATTATTTGAAATATTTCTAAAATAAGGGGAATTTTAAGAAGTTTCTTCTTCATTGACTTTTTTATCATACACCAATGATTCTTATAACTTATCTACTCATACATTCTCTACATATCATTATAATTTTTCTCCATATATAAAAATATATTTTCCTAGTTTCTTTATTGTTTTCCGAATATCAAAACTTGTTCTGAAACAAAATTTCCTTCTTCAATACCATTTTATTTTCATTTTTTTATTGGGGAATGAACAATGGATGTTCCAAAAATCTTTTCTCTTATAATTTGAGTGAATAATAAATTGCGAAGGATGTATAGGTTAAATAGTAGTAATTAGATATTTTTGGAAATATCATTCCACTATAGTAGCATGGATATCAAAAAGTTCTCACTCAACTCCCTTTGTTAAACATTCAACAACCTTTCCCTTATCTAATTAATTATTTTTATTATTTTCCTTTTTCAGATTTTAAAACATCACAAGTTTTTTATTTTATATATAAGGACCTTTTTTTATTAAGTCTGAAATTATTCTCTCTATGATTATTTTCTACAATTATTTTTTTTCCAATTTGTATATAAAATTCATTAAATTCACATTAAAAACTAATTTCATTCTCAAAATCTTTTTTTCACTTATCAAATTAAATTTTTATCTCATTTTAGCTTTAATATTCATGATTTTCATTAAAATATTACTTTTTACCATTATTATATCAATTAAACATGGAAATAAAATGATTCATATCATCATAAAACTCTTTATCACTTCCTCAATTGACAAGAAATCATTCACCACTAAGTTAATAATAGTTATATTCATTAGGAAGACAAATAAATGTTTGTCTCTCACATTGAAAGTGTTTTTACCCATTCCTCAAAATGAGGTATACTTGAATTCATTAAAAAAAACTCTAGCATCTGGTTTAAGATTATAATATTTTCATTACTAATCAAAATAATAAAACAAAGAAAATATTCATCCTTTGATTTCTAAAATCAATATGTTTATCTGGAAACATTGTCATAACTAAAAATACTTCACCATTCGTATAAAATTATAAAAAAATATAAAACATATTGAATATTAAAACCATCAAGATATTGAATTTTTTTGTCTCCATATCCACTTACACTAAGAAAATAACTGTATAGTATACTTCCATCTCTATAGTTGGATAATGAATATCAACAAAATATATTTCTAGGGAAAAAATTTCCCAGACCAAGAATTTATTAATTATTTTCTATATAGAATTAGTATTATCATACAAATGTTTCCCAGTCATCCTTTCCTTCACTAGATCCCCATTATAAATTTATTTATAGCCAAAAACATTTAAAACCAATTTGACTAAAAATATTTGATCAAATAAACCATAAATATGATTAGAATAAATACCACATGATTGGATTGTAAATTAATTTAAGCACTAAAGTTTGAAAAAAGTCTAAAAGATCATAAATGGATGTGGTAACCCACTCTCATATATAAAGGCTTGGGGTGATGTTTTGAATTCGAGAGATCTGATGGAACGTGTTAAATATCCAAACATTCCCCAATGACCAAAATTTATCTTTTAACGATAATAAAATTTATTCTAAACTCTTCATAAATTTTAAATAAATCTTTCACTGTACTAATGTATTTTGTGGAAATTAATACATAAATATTTTTTAAAAAATTCGTTTTTATAAAATAAGATAAATCATAAAAAATACCTAAAAGAAATTTTATACTATAGAGAAATTTGATGATTATAAATAACCACTAGTATAAAAAATATAACTTCTATTGGAAGGTTATCCTTGTAATTTTTCTTCTAACTTTTAGAAAAATTAAAAACCTTCATAAAAACAAATTTTGTTTTATGAAAATGTAAAATGATATAAAACCAAATATTATTAGAAATAAATGATTTTATTAAAAAATAATTATTTTTACTATAAATATTAAATTTAAAAATTAATTTTTTAAATATAGATTTAAAATATGAATGATTATATAAAAACTAATGTTTTTATTAAAATGTTTTTTGGGAAAAAAATTATAATTGTAATCAAATTTAAAGAAAAGTCATTAATGTATTTTTATTCATAAACTAGTAGTAGATATAAATTATGTATTAGTATTTATCATTCTGAGCTTCTGTTTAATATATTAAAATTTATTGGAACAAATGGTATTAGATAAAATATCAGTAAGTAGTTCACATCTAGTGAATAATTTTCAAAAACTCTATCTTTTATATGTGTGATCCCTCTAAAATGGGGAATTATGTCTACGTTTTTTCTCATCATTCATGAGACGGATTTTTAGAAAAAATGTACGCTATATTTTTATCAAGAAATTTTTTATTTTTAAAAAAATACTTTCAAAAGTAACTATGTGTGTATTGCATATACAACACATGAGAACAAAACAAAAGTTAGTTTCCACATATTCTGGTTCAGTATTGGAATATTATAATGTGTTTTGGTTCTTAAAAACCCATTAAAATAAAGCATCTCCTACTTAATTAGATGTTCTATAGGTAATTTTTCTATCCATTTTTTGTCCTCCTAAGACGAAATTAGAAAAAAAATATTTTCCAAACAATTTCTTAAAGTGTATCATAATCCTAATAAATATTTTTATTTCTATAACGAAAATGTAATTTTACATCCAAAAGTTGTGACTCTTTTGGATTTTATAGATATCATGCACAGAAGAATATAGAAAACATTAATTTTATATGGCTAGCTATTAATTATAGTAAAATTCCAATCATTCTTATAAAAATCTATTGATCAACTAGATACAAAGATTCATAAATTTATAATGTTGTTTAGGTTATGATGGGAGTACTAATACTTTTAGTATTTTCATTCAAAAATTTGTCAATTTGATTGTTTTTATACATACATTGATATATAAAAGTTCTTTATTTATTTAGAAAAACTGAAAAATTGGAAAAATATGTATGTTATATAATGATTTTAATTTCAATCATAGATTTCATAAGATTCATAAAAGAATATGAAAGAATTTATTTAGTTGAATTAATTATAATTTCATTGAAATAAATTTAAATAATGATTTTGTTTTTGGAAGCATGTTTTATAAAATTGTATTGGATATGAATCTACCTTAAAAATAGTTATTTGTAACAAAAATCTATTTAATTTATCATACCAGGATATATGGGTATATTTTTGTCTATAAAGATCCATTATTGTTTTAAATATATGGTCTGGAGATTTTCTATTTTCAAAAATAGATTTTTTTTCTACATAAAATTCTTCTTGTAAAATTATGTTATGAAAATAATACATCAAATCCCTTTTAAAAAGTGTGAAATTAAGAATTGTAGTATATTCGAGATGAATATGAATAGTTTACAGACAAACTACTGGAGTAAAAGATTAATCCTAGTATATTCCATCTTATTGATTATAACCCTTTTCTAAAGGTCATGATGTATTCCTTACTACAGTTACATTTCTAACAGACTTATTCTTAAGATCCCATTTTACACCAATTATACATGTATATTGTAGCCATTTAACTGAAGCCAAAACATGATTCACTTCGAATTCATTGAGTTTCACATGTGTATATTTTATCCAATCTTCACTAATTAAATATTTATCAGATGTTTTAGGTTTTAATTGTGATATCAATTTCATCTCATAAGGAACATATAGTTCTAATAAGTTGATCAAACTCTCCAATTTTTTTATCACTCTAAAAATAAGCAAGGATCACAAAAAATTATTGGTTTAAAAAGATATTTAATAAAATATTCAAAATTATTCTTAAGGTCGAACTTCATCAAAAAATCTTCCATTGTTCTTACATAATTTTATCTTTTTGACATTGGTTGAAATCAAATTTTTAAATTAATTATTAATATAACGATTATGGTTTTTAAAAATTAAAGGATTAATCATGTAAAATTTAATATCAACTATCTCCTCATCATTAAATTTATTTTTATTGAAAAAATATATAATCCTTAATAGTTTTAGAATTTCCTTGAAATATTAGTGCAACATATTTTTGAGCAAATATATTAAAACTATCTTTTATACACATTATTAACACAGTACAACTAATAAAAATAATGTATGAATGTGTTAGAATTTTTATAGTTTGATTTTTGCATAAATTTTTTAATACCTAATTTATATAATAACATGAAATGAAAATTGAATCATTATAAATAAACTAAGTAACTGAGTATTTACTCAGCATGGTTCTGGATATATCCTTAATAATTTTATTTCTTTTTTCTAATAAAACAACTGTTTGTTTAGTTCAAGGTGATAAGAAAATTTATTATACACTTTTTAGTAAAAGAGGATTCAAAATCATAATTTGTAATATCTTCACCATGATCACTATAAATAATTATAATTGATATATTTATCACAATTATAACATTGGAAAAAAAATTAAAAAATAAAAATTGTTTCAGACTAATTTTCTTGAAATAAAAACTATGTATATCAAGTGAAGGCTTCAACTAAAACATCTACATATTATTTCCCATTGATAATTCTTCTATTCGTATGACCAAATAAATATATGTGCAGCAACATTAATAAATTAAAATTTCAGAAGTCAATAATTAATTTAAAATTTAACTAATGTTGATTTTAGAATAGACATGTATAGAAAATTTTAAAGAATCAATTTTAGTTTCTAGTATATATTTAACTTTACCTTTTGTAGATAGTTTATCTAAACAAAAATCATTTTAGGGTCTTAATATTCAATACGAAATAAATTATTTTTCTTTAAAATAAAAAAATACAATGTAGATCTTGGATCCAATGGTTATCTATGGTTATTGTATAACTATTCTTCATGTAAATCAGTAGAATGAATAAATTCATCTTTTGTAATATCAAATGAATATTTCTCATTCCAGTAGTTCAAAAGATATCAACCATAACGTAATTTTAATATACTAATACTATTTTTCATATGAAATATAGTAAATAAAACATCTGAAATTCATGATTTACAAATGTGAACAATGTAATCTATGATGATAATTTATCCTTGAGGATTTTTAATAAAACTAACCATGGAAACATTTATTTTGATAACATTCTAGAATAATTCATTTTTTCTAGTCTAATGTTTAGATCAATCACTATCCATGTACCGTATATTATTTTTAGTATATATAATAAATTCATGAAATAAAAACTATTTTTATTTATAAATCCATAATATTTTGGGTCTAGTATTATTAGAATAATAAATATCATGAATCCACATCTATCCAACATTTCTTTGTTGATCAGCTGATAATTCTGTAAAAATTTATGCTTTATAAAAAACAAAAAAAATTATTATATTTATATTACATATATTTTTCTAATTTCCTTCACATAAACAATTTTTTCATAAAGGGGGTCGTATTAGAATGACAAAGCTGTTTGGGAAATTAGGATTCATGTTAATAAACACCATTCAAGAAACATCTTTATCAGGTTTTATTTATCTCTATATCTCATCAATGATTTATTTTATACAAGTAAACAATAATATATTTTTTTAGAAAATATATTTTAAAATTTATCATAACAGCTAAATTATAATCCTCAATTAAATTTTTACTCTAATTATGATTCTTTAATTATTTATTTAAATTGTTTTTTAGATTAAATATTTTTAATTCCATTGAAATATTAGTTTTATATAAGTTACATTTTTATACTTATTTCAGAAAGATTAAAATCTCGATGGTATTTTTATATATTCATAAATTATCCTCAGAATTCTTATCCTTGTCAGTATCATTTTTTACTAGTTTTTCAATTTTGAATTTTTAAAAGATGTATATATATTAATATTTTAGTAAAACTATGTAAGGTATCATTTTATTTTGAAGATTAAAATTCCTCATTTGATTATTTGTTATTATTTCTATTAACACTATATAGACAATTTCCATTTAATGAAATATTGTTTAAGGAGTCTTTAGTTACTGTTGGCATGATTCAATTATTGTACATCATAATTTCATCAACGAAACCAATGTTGTTCTTATATGCACATTCACAATCAATTTAATTTTGGGATGAACTATCACTGCAACTTTCACACCATGTGTCATATATTATCACAATTTTTTTCCTTATGTCTACATCATTTCGTAGAATATCATTTAGTATTTCTACTATTATTTTGGATTATATTATGATTTGGATAGCTACGTATTATATAAAGAGAAATTTTTCACTCATAAAATATTACTTCATAGGAATAATTTATATGTCTTATTACATTATGATTATTCTCATACATATATATGAAATAAAAATTCATGAAAATTGTGTTCATCCCCATAGAAAGAACATCATATTCATTCATGGTTTGTTTTGAAGAACAAATCTAGGTTTCATTCATTTCATTATAATTCATTTATGGCCTAAAAACATTATATACTAAATGAACGTGATTATAATCATTTGATTTTATAGAAAAACACCCTCTTCCATTTATTTATTCAATTATCAAGACATCTATTTTTAATATGAAAACATAGTGCAAGAGAGTACCAATAAAATAATCCAATGGTAAATTTTTATCCATCTTGTATAATTTTATACTCTTCTTTTGGATTATAATTCTCCAAGAATAATTTCAATATTTTTTCTACCAAAAATTCATATGTAGGATCATTATCACTAAATGATTATATTTTTTTAGGATTTTCTAAAATCTCTAGAACATATTCATAATATATTTAACTGGTAGAAATTAAGATTCTTGATAGTTTCCACATAAAAATTTTCTTCCAATATCAATTACTTATGATGTTCTAAAATAAGTAACTTTAAACTTCCTCAAAATATTATTGGCTTATTTTGAAGATTTTATTTGAAAATGAATATTCATATTTATAAAACACATAAATGTATCTGTCACTAGATAGTTCCACTAATATTGTAGATTCTATTGACTTATAAATTTATAAAATTCTTTATCATGGTTTTATTAATTCACATTCATCATAATGTAGTAATCAACTATAGTGTTAATAACATTTTTCTTATTATACTGCTCCAATGTTCATAGTTAGCATCATAAAAAATTGGCAGCCTTATAGGATTTAAATTTCATTGTGTAAAAACACTTCATCCTTTAATCATGTAAAAACAAAAACACACATTTTATAATAAAAAATGATTTTGTAATAGTGGTTTATAAAAATAAAATTATTATAATACTTTTCTAAAACACTATAATCTTCGTTAAAATTAAAATTTTAAAAACTTACATCTAGTGTAATTGAAAATTCTTGGGTACCTATTGTTGGAATATAAGTTCATATAATGTTGAAAGAGTGGGGACAAACTATTATCTAAAAATATTATCTAAATAAACATACAAACGAATTTAATATGATTTATTAGATTCATATATAATCTCATGTTCAAAGATGACTATATAGACATAGAGTACATTGGGTAAATCCATGTCTAGAAATGTTAACTAAAATTAATAGTCATTATAAATTCCCATATAGAAAATATGACTTCTAAAAACTAGTCAAATTTAATGTTACATGGTTATGTCTATAAAATAACATAAACTCTATGATAGGTTTAAGAAAAGTCTAAACATCTATTTAAGAAAAGTAAATAACCCTAACATAATGTGTCAAATATTTTAACATAAATGTATGTACTATATTTTTTCCATAAGAAATTCTATGATCAAAAAGATTCAAATAATGTAATTATTTCTATCCTTGGAGGGCCTTGAGTAGCATAATTATAACCAACATTCCTCTTATCCCCTAAACAACATGATCTAAACCTATATTAAACCCATATTATACAATTTCAAAAACTATTATTTGGAATTTAAAATCCTCACTTGTATTCTTATGAATTAAAATCAATTGAATGTTTACATTATGAAACTAAAGTGAGGTGATATAATAGAAATCATCAGATGGGTTGATTTTTGTAAGATTTAGCTCTTAGATCCTTGAATATACAACTATTTAATGGCATGGATCAATTGATCATAATCTGTCTTTCATGAATTTGGTTTCAAATTTTTTGTCTGAACTTCATATTCACATCTAAGTAATTACATCTTCATCCAATGTCAATTTGAAAGAACATTTTCAATAATAACAAATGTATTTAGTCCAATAGAAATAATTCAATCCATTTTATTATAAAACATATTTTGAATGAAATAATAAAAAATATTCTAATGAATAAAAATATATTACTCTCATAAATCAAACATGGTCTATATTTATACATTTTTATAGACCAGACTTATTTAGTTTGATGAACTATACTTTATTTGTATTTATGGGCTAAAATATATAGTGAAATTTTATAATTATCAATTAAAATGATTTCCAGATCCTATAACAGAAATTGTTTTATATAAAAATATTCCAAAAACATGAGAAATATTAATTTAGTAAAATATTATTTTTAATAATGATTGTGGTGATTTTCAAATAAAATTATAAAAATTATAGAATGTAAATAATTAAACTAAACACATTTTCCATATAGAAACCTACCTTATATGTTAAGAGGTTCTCAGTATGACCTAATTCCCCATCACCTCTTGAAGGAGCTTTCAAAAAATGAGAAGTACAAATAGAGTCTTTGTCTTATCCAATGACATAATACACCCAATGAATCATCATAATAACTTGAGTGTACATGTTTCCAATATCGTACACCTTAGTAGTGTCCCAAATCAAAATGAAATGTTCTATTTTAGTCTATATATCATTCACATCAAGATAGTGTTTTTCCCACGAGGATTCCCTAGTAAAAGTATAAGTAAATCTATTGATATGTAATCCCATTTTTTTATCATTTATAAGATGATGTTGATTAAAAATTGAAGTATTTTGGTTCTTATATTTAATTGTTTTACTATGATTTATAATGGTATGAACATTATGTTATACCATGTATCTCTCTCACCAACTAGAATAAATGCTTCTTGTCATAATACATATTTATAGTGTTAGGGTGAATAGATCAAATGGTACATTGAAAATAAAATAGAACATAATTTCTTTTAGATACATTGATAATAAATAAACTATTGAATCAATGAGTCCCTTTTAAATATATTGGCCTTTCTACAAGAGACTCCCACAATTTAAGTATCCACTGATATCCTTGAACTCATAATCATTTTTCTTTTCCAAAATAATTAAATTGTGTGGATGGGATGCAAACTGAGAACTGGCTAGAATCATATCATTATCATACTCCCCAATCAATAGGTTAATCTGTAAGAACCCAGTTTTTGATGTGAAAGACTTTGGAATATTCTGGATGATATTCCAGAGCAGCTCCTTTAGACGACATGCGATTCCGAGCCCCGGTGTGGCCGGAATTAAATTTTCAGTGTGTTCACACTAGAAACGCCAAATAAATGGGATAACTCCAAAACGGTGCTTCATATCAGAAATATGAGTGAACGTATGGGTCCAGAATGGGGTGTTTACCCGAGGAACGACATAAAACATGTCGGTGCAGGACGTTTGGACGCCTCGCTCGCTTCCCGAACATCAAACAGATAAATTAATTAATTAATTAATTCGTTTAATGGTTAAACTCAAGTATCCCTTAAACGGTGGCTCAGATTTGAAAATGGAGGGAACCATTGAGTTCATAATGTGTCGTTTACCCTAGAAGGGGTGTAAGTTTTGCAGGCATGACCTTTCTGTGAAAAATGGCCCCAGATGCGTTTTCGTAATTTGGCGGCCCCATGCGCTCAGTTTAATAACTTTTTAATGGGGCCACAGATTGAAATTCTTGAGACCACCATTACGCTCAGATCGTGGTGTTTACCCGAAGGGTGGCTTAACCTCGTCCTTGTAGGAAGTTTCAGACTCCAGATAAATTGGGGGTTTTAATTAATTAAAATTTTAATTAATTTTCTTTTTAAAAACCCTAATCACCCCCTCCATCTCCTCGTTTGTTTCTCTCTGGCAGAAGAGCTCCCAGCTAATGAAGACCTCTCCTCCTCTTCCTCCGATCAAGGTGGTGTGTTGCGGCGGTGGCGGATCGCGCGGGAAGCATCGGGCGAAGCCCACCGAGGTAGGAGGTTGCGTTTTGTTTTCATTCCATTCCCGTACTTAACTTCGAACACAAATTTACCTGTCGAATTACTGCCGAATTTTTTATTGAGGCCCATATTTGCGTAGTACGGGTTCTGAGAATCCTGACACGTGTTTTTTATTGAAAATCCGAGTCCCGACGCGCTCGTAGCCATCCGCCGAAAACAGCTGGTTTTAAGGTGTTCTTTCGGTGGTTTTGGGAGCTCTCCAGCCGGATTTTGGAGCTCCAGCGGCGGCGGCGAACTCCAGCGGTGGTGGTAGGCTTCAGAAGTGGCGGAGGGATTCGGCTCATGCAGGAAGTGGCAGTCGGGGCTTCAGGCGCCTACCGATGTGGCGAGGCGCGGAGCCAGGCGGCAGGGAGGCGCTGTCGCGCACGACGGAGGAGCCGAGGCGCTGACCGCCTCGGGCGGCGGCGTGGACAAGGACCCGCCGAACGCGGGCACTTCGGGCGCGATGTGAAGAGACCGACCTATTCGTCTGGTCTGTCTTAGAGAGCCAGACCCGCTCGGGTCCGGTGGCTTTGAGAGGGCCACGACGGGTCGGTCCGGACCGCCGGTCCGGGCCGGCCCATTTGGGCCCCCATTTAGTCGGGGGCCGTAACATGCAAACGGCGTGTCCGATTGACGCACCGTCAGCAGCTACAGGATGGTGTCAGTGAGGCGTCCTTGTTGAAGTGGGTTCCGGGGTTTTTGGGTTTCGTTCCCGAAGGCGGGTGACCGAAATGCGTTAATATAATAATAATAATACATCTATTATTAATGTTGTGACAGACGTGGCTCGCAAGCTGGAGGTTCGTTCGATGCGCAGTCAGAGGCGTGGTGGCCCTGGAGCTGAGGCGTTCCATCCATGATTGGTTCGGAGCCCTTTCAGCATGGTTTCATTGCTTGGGGGCACGAAATTCTTTTTACGAACGTTTAATTAATTAATTAATTATTTAATTAATTGCTGCATCAGACCTAACTTTTTTTGGGATTTCCGATTGACGCACCGTCAGCGGTAGCGTGACCCCAGAACTTGTATGGACTTTTTGATTTGCTTTCTGAAGTGTTCCGGTTGGAGATAGGATGCGGGTCCCCCAAGGCCTAGATTGCATGTTTTACGTTGAAATGTCAATTTTCCACCTGCCGTCCTTTTGGGGTGTTTGAGCACTGCATTCAGTGTGTTTTTATGAGGGGATTGCAACGGTGCAATCCACCCACCTAGATTTGGGCTTGAGGCGTGGGACCCATAGGGCCCAGCTTGCGTATAATACGGGGAGTGATAGCTCCTACATCCAATGTTCATTTTAGGCAATGTCAGCGGCGTTGTGACCTTGGCATCGAGACGAGGTTGACCAGTGTGGTTTCAGGCGATGAAGCCGGAGTTGAGGTGTGGGCTCCACGGGCCGTCTTTTGTGTTGTCTGTAGTGTTTTGCAACTTTTCCATCAGACGTCCGTTCGGGACGAATTAATAGTCGTTTTGATGTGTTTTTCCAAGATCTTTGTGACGGTGAAGTTCGCCCAACCTTTTTCGCGCATGTGGTCTGGGTCCCACCTGACCTAGCTACGGTGAATAGTACCTTTTTCACTGGTTGACCATTTCGGGGGAGTAAGTAGCCTATCTCGCATGTTTTTCTGCGAGGATTACAATGGTATGATCCATTTCATTGTGCGGAGTCTCTTTCGAGGTATCATTAAATGTGGAAATGTGAAGGTTCCCCGGGGGTGGTTCTTCTACTGTGTTTATAGCGGAACCTTGGAGTGTGATCGTGTGCACTCCCGTGTGAGTGAAGTAATTCTTGAATAGATGTGGTTGGTCATGCCCCGGTCGTTCAGGCGACAATTTGGAGATGTTACGTCACTCTTTCTCGTTGATGTTGTGTGCGGAGTGCATGATAGCACATGGGATGAAAATGAGGTATACTCTAGGAGTATACGAGAGCACTTGGAGGTATGTGTGGTTTGTACCTGAGACTATTTTTGTTCTTGGTTGGGGATTTACTTGGATCCACACGTCGAGTGGGTCCCATGTGCGTGTTGTGTTCTGCTTTCCATACTTTTGACCTCTCGCGACATAGAGGGTCCCTCAGTTCTCATTTGTTGACCAGCAGGGTTGAGTTTTTCCCCCGGCTCTGTGCTCGATGGTTTAGATCAGCAGGGTTGAGTGGTTTCCCCTGGTATTGTTTCGGAGTCAGATGGTTGTGTGATACCCACTCTATGTTCGGTTGGCCAGTGTTGTACCATCTAGAAGAGATTGCCAGAGTAGTTCTAGGTTTACCCTCCAGCGGGGCTCGCCAGTGGGTTACTTATCGACTTCTCAGGGTTTACCCTCTAGCAGAGACTAGGCAGTGGGTCACCCGACGACTCTTGAGGAACTACCCTCCAGAAGGGCTGGGCAGTGGGTCGCCCGTCTTCTTGTTTCAGGTCTACCCTCTAGCAGGGTTGGGCAGTGGGTCGCCTGTCAACTTTTTCAGGGTTTCCCCTCTAGCAGAGACTTGGAAGTGGTCACTCGGCGACTCTTGAGGTCTACCCTCGAGCAGGGCTGGGTAGTGGGTCGCTCGTCGTCTTGTTCCGGGTTTACCCTCCAGTAGGGTTGGGCAGTGGGTCACCCGTCTACTTCTTCCAGGTCTACCCTCCAGCAAGGCTGGGCAGTGGGTCCCCTAACAACTTATTCCAGGTTTACCCTCTAGTAGGGCTGGGCAGTGGGTCGCCTAATTATGTATTATGAATTACCTTCCAGCAGGGCTCGGTAGTGGGTCACCCGATATCATATTATAAATTACCCTCTAGTAGGGCTGGGTAGTGGGACACCTGTTGATATTCCAGACTCAGTCCTTTCTACTATGCTATTCTGAGTCTTTCCTCCGTGATCACCGGAGCAGGACCCTTTGGTGTACAGGTCGGTGATGGAACGACCTTGACTTTGAGGAGACCTATTGACTGCGGGACAGTGATGTTTTTTGGTTTGACTTAACCCAGAACTCTCAATTATGAGGGGCACTTTCCCATACCGAGACGCGTCCTTGTGATGCAACCTAAAACCGTTCGGGCGAGTCAGTGCCGCCCAAAGCGGATAGAGTCGAGGTGCGGTGGTTTGAGCCCCTTGACTTGTTGTTTGGAGCAGATGTGCGGGATGCTGGGCATCGAGGGCGTTTATTCCTAGGACTGTTGGAGACTCACTTTTCTGGGATGAGCTATGGGACAGAGATCCCCGTATGACCTTGTTCGGGTTTCTTGACAGAGCATATATATATGTAAACCTTGTTCCAGTACCCACTTCTCGGTTTTTGGTTACTCTCCTTCCAGGAGAGGCGAAGACACGCAGGGTATGCCACGTGCTTTCCGTGTCTAGCTTCTCGTGGATGGATGAGTCTACTCTCCTGTTATAGTTAGTGAAGAATCGATGAGAAGTTCATCTTCTCACCGTTTCCATCTCCTTATGTCTGGACAATTCTATCTCCTTTCTCTTGTTGGGATGAGCTTGACTCTTTACATTTACATTACTGCTCTCTCGGTTGTACTCCATTACTTCTCATGTTCGCTCTACTGATCACCCTTCGGTACCTCCATTGTTGCTCCCTTGAGCCTTTGGGGTATCCTAATGAGTATTTTTATACTCACCCCTGCATGGGATTTTCCCACACTCATTACAGGTGACAGACAAGTGGAGAGAGACATTAGTGGAGAATAGGAGCTGGGGAGCTTGGCCGACTTGCAGTGGTCGGAGTCGGCTTCCAGGTGGGGGACCCTTCCAGCTATTTGTTTTTGGTTACCTTTTGTCAGGTTGTGTTACTTTTTTGTTTGGGCACGTGTTTTGCCCTATTTTCTTTTTATTCTAGCTTCAGTCTTCATTGTACGGTTTAGAGGTCGATTCACATATGTGGTTTATTTATATTAGTTTCACTTTACTATGATTTTCTTTTCTTTTTTACTCTATACTTTTACATTGTGTGTGCTGCATGTATTTGTACAGGTGCTTAGGCAAAGGCCTCCCAGAGTTGTTGTGCCTTCGGTACTGGTCGTCAGCCCCTGGCCTTTGGAGGTGGGCTTGGGGTAGTTGCGGCTCGAGCCTAGGTAGGGTCGGGTTGTGAAAAAGTGGTATTAGAGGTGGTTCGTTCCTTGGGATGTTGTTTGGGCATCCCTAAAATAAAAGTAATTGGTTGGGATTTAGGGAAACAGTGCTAACATGTCTTGAGAGCGGCTCTCAGGCTATGGAGTCCAGTGATGGTGCGGCGGCCGACGTATCCGTTCACCAGGACCCTGATAACCCGCTTGTCGACTCGGAATGCTGATACACTTGTTGAAAGGAAATTAGTTTGTGCATGACATAGGATTGAGTCTTTTACTATCTTTCTTGAGTCATCTCCCCTTTCTTGTTATTTCTAAATACATATATGCTCAGCTGACCGTGACACTCCTTGATAATATTCAGGATGTCTCCGCAAAGGCAGCCAGCCAATATAATAGCTTTGGTGTGTGACAACGACCCTGTGAGCTACGAGGCCTCAGTCCAGGACCCATCGCGCGATCCCTTTTCTCCGGTTGGGCCAGTAGCAGCACCCCAACTTGTTGAGCAGCATACAGCTTTAGTAGAGAAGTCTGAGTTTGAGCGCAGTTTTAGCGTGATCTGTGAGTTCCAGTGGTAGAGACCACTAAGGTTCAGTGGTGAGCCAGACCCTCAGGCAGTAGAGGTTTGGCAAGAGACAGTGGTTCGCCTTTTCAGACATATGCAGACGCCGATAGATCAGAGAGTGGCTATGGCATCCAACCTTTTTTCATGGAGTAGCTCGGCATTGGTGGAGTCTAGTGACTCAGTTTTTTTTGGCGAGTTGTCTCTTTCGTGGGGAGACTTCCATTTTTTTTCATGACGTGTTTTCCCCTCCTGCTAATGCACCATTCGGGTTCAGGAGCTCCTGCAGTTTCAGCAGGGAGGGATGACGGTGGCCGAGTACGCTTCTAGTTTTGCAAACCGTGCATGCTTTTACCTGGACTTGGTCCATGACGATAAAATCCGAGCACGGAGGTTTGAGAAGGGTCTCTACCAATAGATTTGTGATGTCATAGTACCATTGGGAATTTCCACATATGTCAGGGTGCTAGAGCAGGTGTTGGTGACAGAGAGCTTCCTGTCACATTTTGCGGTTGGTAGTGGCAGTGGGCATGATGGAGCCAAGACGTCTGTCGTAGCTAGCAGGCACCGGAGGATAGGACCTAGATGTAGGTGGCCTTCCCACTGCCGGTTTTGGAGATGTGGTCATATACCACAGTGGTGGAAAAGTGCAGGGCCTCAGCCGAGGGTGCCCTTCTGTGAGTGGGCTTTGGGCCGTGGTTGTACACCACAGTGGTGCCGGAGGGTACTAGAACAGCTCAAGGAGCTGCAGATTTATGCTTGTGTTGGGAGAGATCACTTGGCACGAGAC
The DNA here is from genome assembly GCA_963277665.1 of Viscum album. Classification (NCBI taxonomy): domain Eukaryota; kingdom Viridiplantae; phylum Streptophyta; class Magnoliopsida; order Santalales; family Viscaceae; genus Viscum; species Viscum album. The sequence goes on from OY728164.1 coordinate 326,808,717, forward strand.
TGCCCGACCAGAGATGCTGAAAACTTCGGGCAGGCAGCAGGTGCACCACCCTGGCAGGGGCAGTGTCGTGATCAGAGTAGTACCCAGGGAGGTGGCGCTAGCAGAGGATCGGGAGGAGCTAGAAGTGGAGGATGACCTTACGGGGTCTTCCCATCACCACTAGGCGTTCCACGCTAGGCTCTGGGAGCTGACTGTTGGGACCACGAATAGCCACGATCTTTGGATTTCTACGATCCTGTAGAGCAAGAGTTGATAAGAGGTATGCTCTACAACTCTTCTACTTTTTGCAGTAGAATTATTAGGCTCTGCCTGTGAAATGATTTTCTGCCTTCTCCTTGCTTGGGTTGTTACCAGGGTGACGCAGGGCGTCGGGTGTAACCCTGTGTTGGTGGAGTACAAGGTGTGTAACCTTCCTCTTTAGTCGATGGCATTGACTCCATCGCTCCCCAAGCGTGTAAGTGAGTCTTGGTTGAGAGACATCGGTTGTGGAACCTTGCGTGACCAGATATCCTTGGGTGTTTCACCATATAGATATTCTGAAAGAGGGTATCATCGGGCCTTGTTCCAGGTGCAGGTGGTGATTTCAGTCGCGGTGTGTGACACAAAAATTCGATTGGGGAGGTGACCTACACCCAAGATCCTTCGGGCCATGTGAGACCGTGCAAAGGGATGGAGTGGTTCCCTACCGCCTTTCCCTAACCCAATGGTCGGGTGTGGGTGCAAGACGTATCCTGAGTGGCTTACCTGAGGAGATGTGTGCTTTCTCCTATGCATGTCATCGGTAAGGGTCGACCTCGCGTGAACAGATCAAATCCTTTGGTCTTTGTGCGGTGACGCGGGAATGTGCAAGAGTTCTTCTGGGTACGGGAAACCTCGGTGTGGGCTTAGTACCCTGGGTTGTTCCCTGGTTTTTCTTTTCAGGGAAGAAAATCATATAGGAGGTAATTATTTAAGAAACTGGTTTTTTCTGTGAAATACTTTGGAATATTCTTGATGTTATTCCAGAGCAGCGCCTTCAGACGGTGTGCGATTCCGAGGCCCGGTGTGGCTGGAATTAAATTTTCTGTGCGTTCACACTGGAAACGCCAAATAAACGGGTAACTCCTAAACGGTGTTTCAGATCAGAAATATGAGTGTACGGATGGGTCCGGAATGGGATTTTTACCCTAGGAACGATATAAAACTTATCGTCCTAGGACGTTTGGACCCCTCGCTCGCTTTTGGAACCTTAAACAGATAAATTAATTATTTCATTCATTGGTTTAATTGTTAAACTCAAGTATCTCTTATATTGTGGCTCAGATTTGAAACTCAAGGGCACCTATGAGTTCAGAACATGCCGTTTACCCTAGGAGGGGTGTATGTTTTGTGGGCGCGGCGTCTTTGTGAAAAATAGCCCCAAGGGTGTTTTCATAATTTGGCGGCCTCAGGCGCTAAGTCTAATAACTTTTGAACGGGGCGTCAGATTGAAATTCTGATAGCACCGTTGCGCTCATAGCATGGTGTTTACCCTAGGGGAGGCTTAACCTTGACCTCGTCGGATGATTCAGACACGAGTTAAATTGGGGGTTTTAATTAATTAAAATTTTAATTAATTTTCCTTTTAAAAACCCTAATCACTCCCTCCATCTCCTCCTTTGCTGCTCTCTGGAAAAAGAGCTCCCAACCAAGGCATACCTCTCCTCCTCTTCCTCCGATAAATTCGGTACGTTGCGGTGGTGGCAGATCACGCGGGAAGCATCGGGCGAAGCCCATCGAGGTAGGAGGTTGCATTTTGTTTTTTGTTTTTCATTCTCGTACTTAACTTCGAACACAAATCTACATGTCGAATTACTATCAAATTATCAAATGAGGCCCGTATTGCGTATTATGGGTTCTGATCTTCGCGACGCATGTTTCGGATTGAAAATCTGAGTCCCGACACGCTCGTAGCCATCCGCCGAAAACAATGGGTTTTAATGTGTTCTTCTGGTGGTTTTGGGAGCTGTCCGGCCAGATTTTGGAACTCCAGCGGCGGCGGCGAGCTCCAGCGGCGGCGGCAGTCTTTAGAAGCAGTGGAGAGCTTCGGCTCATGCAGGCGGTGGTGAATGGGGCTTCAGGAATCTGTCGGTGCGGCGAGACGTAGATCCAAGCGGCGGGGAGGCGCTGTCGCGCTCAGCGGAGGAGCCGAGGCGCTGACTGCCTCGGGCGGCGGCGTGGACAAGACCCGCCGAACACAGGTCCTGCCGACGCGACGTGGGGAGACCGGCCTATTCGGCCGGTCTGTGTTGGAGAACCGGACCCGCTCGGATCCCGTGGCTTTTGGAGGGTCACGACGAGCGGGCTGCGGTGGGTTGGTCCGGACAGCCGGTCTGGACCAGCCCATTTGGGCCCCCATATAGTTGGGGGGCCGTAACTTGCAAACGGCGTGTCCGATTGACGCGCCGTCAGCGGCTGCGAGATCATGTCAGTGAGCCGGCCTTTTGATGTGGGTTTCGGGGTTCCGGGGTTTCGTTCCCTAAGGAGGGTGACCGAAATGCATTAATTTAATAATAATAAATCTATTATTTATGTTGTGACAGATGTGGCTCGCAAGCCGGACATTCGTTCGATGCACCGTCAGAAGCGCGGTGGCCCCGGAGCTGAGACTATCCTTCCAAGATTGGTGCGAATCCCTTGCGGCATGGTTTCATTGCTCGGTGGAACGAAATGATTTATACAAACAATTAATTAATTAATTAATAAATTAATTGATTTCTGCATCAAACCTAACTTTTTTTTGGGAGTCCGATTGATGCGCCATGAGCGGCAGTGTGACCCCAGTCCTCCTGCGGACTTTTTGAGATGCTTTCTGAAGTGTTCGGGTTGGAAACAGGGTGCGGGCCCCCCAGGGCCATGTTCACACGTTTTACATTGAAATGTCATTTTTTCACCCAACATCCATTTTGGGTGTTTGACCACTGCATTCAGTGTGTTTTTCTGAGGGGATTGCAATGGCGCAATATGCCCACCTAGATTCGGGATTGAGGTGCGAACCCCACAGGTCGCTGCTTGTGTATAATGTGGGGAGTGACAGCTCCTACATCCAGAGTCTGTTTTATGCGCCGTCAACGGCGTTGTGACCCTGGCATCGAGACGAGGTCGACCATGGTGGTTTTAGGCAATGAAGCCGGAGTTGAGATGTGGGCCCCATGGGCCGCCTTTTGTGCTATGTGCAGTGTATTGTGACTTTTCCATCAGACTTCTGTTTGGGGAAAATGAATAGTTGTTTTGACGTGTTTTTACGAGAGCCTTGCAATGGTGCAGTTCGGCCGACCTTTTTCGGCGACGTGGTGTGGGTCCCACCCAACCTAGCTACGATGAATAGTACCTTTTCCCCGGTTGACCGTTTTGAGTGAGTAAGAATCCTATCTCGCATGTTTTTCCACAAGGATTACAATGGTATGATCTGTTTGGTTGTGCATAGTTTCTTTCGAAGTATCGTTAAATGTGGAAATGTGAAGGTGCCCTGGGGGCGGTTCTTCTACTGTGTTTGTAGCCGACCATTGGCGTGTGATCGCGTGCACTCTTGTGTGAGTGAAGTAATGCTTGAATAGAAGTGGTTGGCAGTGCCCCGATCATTGAGGCGGCAAGTTGGAGATGTTACGTCATGCATTCACGTTGACGTTGGGTTCCATGTGAACGATAGCCCTTGGGATGAAAATGAGGTATACTCTAGGAGTATACGGGAGTGCTTGGAGGTACATGTGGTTTGTACCTGAGAATGTTTGTGTGCTTGGTTGGGTATTGACTTAAAACCACACATCGATTGGGCCCCATTTGTGTGTCATGTTCTACTTTGCGTACTTTTGACCTCTCGCGACGTAGAGGGTCCCTCAGTTCTCGTTTGTTGACCAGCGGGGTTGAGTTTTTCCCACGACTCTGTGCTCGATGGTTTAGATCAGCAGGATTGATTGGCTACCCCTGGTCTTGTTCCGGAGTTAGATGGTTGCACGACACCCACTCTGTGTGTTTTTGGCTACTGTTGTACCATCTAGTAGAGATGGCCATAGTAGTTCGGGGTTTACCCTCCATCAGGGATGGGCAGTGGGTTACTCATCGACTTTTATGGGTTTACCCTCTAGCAGAGACTAGGAAGTGGGTCACCCGATGACTCTTGAGGGTCTACCCTCCAGCAGGGTTGGGCAGTGGGTGGCTCGTCATCTGGTTTCAGTTCTACCCTCCAGCAGGGCTGCGCAGTGGGTCGCCTGTCAACTTGTTTAGAGTATACCCTCTAGCAGAGACTAGGCAGTGGATCACCTAACGAATCTTGCGGTTCTACCCTCCAGCAGGGCTGGGCAGTGGGTCGCCCATCATCTTGTTCTGGGTTTACCCTCCAGTAGGGTTAGGAAGTGGGTCACCCGTCGATTACTTCCAGGTCTACCCTCCAACAAGGCTGGGCAGTGGGTCGCCTGATGACTTATTCTAGGTTTACCCTCCAGCAGGGCTGGGGAGTGGGTCGCCTGATTATGTATTATGAATTACCCTCCAACAGGGCTGGGTAGTGGGTCACCCGATATCATATTATGAATTACCCTCCAGTAGGTCTGGGCAGTGGGACACCTGTTGATATTCCAGACTCAGTCCTTTCTACAAGTCTAGTCTGAGGCTTTTCTCCGTGATCACCGGAGCGGGACCCTTGGGTGTGCGGGTCGGTGATGGAACGACCTTGACTTTGAGGAGTCCTCCCGACTGCGGTGCAGTGCCGAGGTGTGGTTTGACTTAACCTAGAACTCTAAAGTACGAGGGGCGCTTTCCCCCACCAAGATGTGTCCTTGTGATGTGACCTAAAACCGTGCAGGCGAGTCAGTGCCGCCCAAAGTGGATAGAGTCGAAGTACAGTGGTTTCATCCCCTTGACTTGTAGTTTGGGGTAGACGTGCGGGATGCTGGGCATTGATAGAGTTTATTCCTAGGACATTGGCGACTCACTTTTCTAGGGCTGAGCTACGGGACAAAGATCCCCTTATGACCTTTTTCAGGTTTCTTGATATATCATATATATATGTATACCTTGTTCCAGTAGCCACTTCTCGGGTTTTGGTTACTCTCTTTTCAGGAGAGGCAAAGACGCATGGGGTATGCCACGTGCTTTCCATGTCTTGCTTCTCATGGTTGGATGAGTCTACTCTCCTGCTATAGGTAGTGAAGACTCGACGAGAAGTTCATCTTCTTAGCGTTTCCAGCTCCTTGTGTCTGGATGAGTCTATCTCCTCTCTATTGTTGGGTTGAGCTAGACTCTTTACTGTTACATTACTGCACTCTTGGTTGTACTCCTTTACTTCTCTTATTTTCTCTACTGCTCACCCTTATGTACCTCCTTTGTTTCTCCCTCGAGCCTTCGGGGTATCCTATTGAGTGTTTTTATACTCACCCGTACTTGGGCTTTTCCCGCACTTGGTGTGCCCTTGCAGATGACGGACAGGTGGAGTGTGACTTCAGTGGAGCACAGTAGCTTGGGAGCTTGGACTGCGTGCAGTGGTCAGAGGCGGGTTCCAGGTGGGGGACCCTTCCATCTATTTGTTTTATTTACCTGTTGCCGGGTAGTGGCACTTTTCTGGTCATGTGCATGTTTTTCCCTTTTTCCTTTTTAGTGTACCTTTAGATTTCATTGTACTGTTTAGAGGTCGATGCACATCTGTGGTTTATTTATAGCTGTTGCACTTTACTCTACTTTTCTTTTCATTTTACTCTATACTGTTGTATTGATTGTGCTGCGTGTGTGTGTACAGGTGCTTAGGCAAAGGCCTCCCCGAGTTGTTGTGCCTTCGGCGCTGGTCGCCAGCCCCAGGCCTATTGAGGCAGGCTTGGGGTAGTTGCGGCTCGAGCCCAGGTAGGGTCGGGTCGTGACATAATCAATTTAAAGATTCCAAAGACATTTCATTCCTCTTTATACTACAATATGGTCTAAGAGAAAAATTTCTTTTGACGGGTGTCAGTTATACCCCTCCACTTTCACAAGTTTTAGGTGATGTCAATTTAAAATATATGATGGTAGACATCCCCTCACCTCTACATGATTTTTAATTATTATATGACATGATATATCTAATACTCTTAGGATTAAACATTTAGTTAAACTCTCACAAAAAAAGGTAGTTTTTCTATTAGTTAATATAATTCATATCTATGGTGAGTTATATATCATGATTGGGATAGTAATATTCATGTGGTTGAAGATGATGAGAGACTTATACCACTAGAATATCTCTCTACATAAGCACAAATCCCAAACCTGACACCATAGCATCTTTATACATCGTAAAACCCGGACAATCTTTTGTTAAAATAAATATATTTTCTAAGTTTGTACATTTCCTCAATTCATTAATTTAATTATAAAAATATTATTTCTACAATACTTTCATCCCTTTTGCTGAAATAGGAATCACCTGTGGAACAATTTTATAGAAGTCTATCTAGAATAACTGAAAATAACTAGCTAACCCAAAGATAATTAATATCTCTATTAAATTACATGGTTCTTCACATAAAAATAAAATAGTAAACATATTATGAAAAATACAAATGAAATATTAAAAAACCAGTTATCCTAAGAACATCACTTCACAAATATATAATTCAAACTTTGACAACAATGTTTATAAAAATAGTTTGTTATGGTTCAAATTTTTTTTCTTAATTTATTCTTATTCATATTATTTTATTTTTAATAAACTATTATATCATCAAAAAATATAATGAAAATGTTTTTTGAGAAACTAGTGGAATATATAGTTCATCAAACCTTTAAAAAATATATGATTTCCAGTCAAGAAAAATTGAATCACAATATATTAAATGTGGTCTTAACTACTCATTAATGTTTTCATCATAATATCTAACGCATTAACTCTAATGAGATGAAAATATGATTTATAGTTGATATTAAAGAACAATTTTTCACCCTTTAATTGACCAAAAAAGTCATTAATATGGAGAAAATTAGACATAATATTAATCATTTTCTGACAAATATGCTAATAATGGAAATATCTAAAAAATAGTTCCATTAGGCTTTAGTAAAATAATATTAGGATATTCTTAATGAAATGTACTATGATTGATAAAACCCTTTACCTTATAATATTTTTATTGTGTCTTAAACTCATTCAACACATCTAGTTCTCTATGACAGGATGAAATTGATATTAGATGAGTTCCAAACTTCAAATTGATTGAGAACTCCACCTATTATTCTTGATAGATACTAGAGAATTATTCATGGAATACTTCAAAGAAATATCATTCCATAAAATTATGTTAAAACCTATATAATTAATTCCTAAACACAACTAAAAAAGTAGATAATGAACAACCAAATTATGTATAAGGATCTCCAAGATATATAGAACTCGTATCCTATTTATCATAAACATATAGGATATTCATTTAGAGCCCATAATTCTAACATCCCAAGTAAGTAATGAATAATAGATATTTTTATCTATGTCTATTAATGATTAAGATAGTGTTTTAGAGGATTAAAATAAAAATAAATACAATCTTATGCATGGAATACACTAATATTCTTAAAAGATTGTTTTACTACCTTTTGATGGAAAACCTTTTTTAAATAAAACTTTTAACAATTTTATAATCTATATTTGTCAAAATAAACATATTCTTTATGATTGGGACATTGAAATTTACATTGGATAAATTTCTGTTATTTTTCTGACAATGTTCATTTTTTTAATGAATAGTGAAAAATACTGCAGTTTTCATCAAAACTACTTTTTCATTTAATTTAATTATATGGTTAGATTATATTTTTAATTGGTCTTAAAGTGTAATCTGAATATATTTTTCCCATTTAATCCAATGGTGGTCATTGGAATCAATTTCACTTTGAAATTGGACTTAAACTAGTGTCAATCCTTTAATACTTATTGTTTCATAAAAACACGCTATTTGTCATGACATTGGGAATTAGTTATTAAATTAATTAATGCAACTTACATGTTTTGAATTTTGTAAAATAGAAATCATTTTTGAATTCGGAATATTAAATATAGCTTAGGGTGAAGTTTTGGTATCTTTCTGAAAAACATCAATTTTTGATGAATAGTGAAACCACTAAGTGGTAGTTAAAGAAACTGATTTTTCGTTTAAATGAAACTTTTCCACTTCTGTGATTTGATTTTCAAAGATCCGGCATAAATGGTTGACATTAATAAGTAAAGTGTGGTTCAATGAGATTAAAATAAATTTTTTTGAATAGTAACTTTTAAGTTCTTAATCGCGATTAGTTGTAATTAGTGTAATTTAAGGTAAAAATTATGTTTTAATAATATGAGATGAGATTGAAACATGTCCTACCCTAATTGGATGTGTCATGGCCGACCAAGACAATCCATGGGTCAACTTGGGGACCCCATGGAGCCACTTTGGTTGGGAAATGACATAAATAACTTTTTATTTAATGTTAAAGTAAAAATGACACAAACAAGAAATGTTTTACGAAAACAATTTTTACATAGGGTTATACAAGTCAGGTTTTTTATTATAAATAGTCATTGGAAAGATAATAATATTTCCTACATCATAGTATTTCTTTTATAATTTTTAGACTTTATATAAATTAAATTATTTATGACATCATGATGATGTAGCGATTACCTCATTAATAAAGGATTTAAATAAAATGAAATGATAATGTAAAATCTATGAACTACACATGTCCAAAACCTATTTGATGGGTGGATTTAGAACCCGTATCACCTTAACCTCAAATTATATCAATGTGGGAACTTTTAAATCCTAAAATCATTTTAAAATAAAGTAACATTTGTTTACTTTCCAAGAGTGCCCCTCCTCTTCTCTTATAACAGGCCCCCAACTCTAACTCCTTACCCACACTCCCAAAGCCTTTGGCTCGGACAACCCCTACCCATTTTGTCTCTCCACATACCTCTATTACTTTTTGAAGCCTCACTTTTTGCAGAAGTCTTCCCAAGGAAACCTTTGAGCTCAAACCAGAGAGAGTTACCCGATTTTAAGGTAATGTCTTCACTTGAGTCCTTTTGTTTTATTTTGCTTCTCCAACCCCCTAAAATCTTTTTATTCATTTCTTTTGTAACAACTCCAGTATCTTCAATATACTATGATTTTGTTATAATATGTATTAGAGCTACACTTACACACGCCTACATCTAATGTTTAAAGGACATACTGTTTCCGTGGATGGTGAATTTATGCCTCCCGAAACGATGATTGTTCAACATTATTTTAACACCTTCAACGGTTGCCATTAAGATGTAACTAAATTTATATATGATATATAATATGTCTAAGTTTTCCTTAAGCTTCTGTATTTTTCATTTTGGGCATACCTTTATGGTTTCCATTATGGGTAAACATGACATCTTCATTTAAGGAAGTGCGGACTACCAACACCTCAAAGTGATTTGATTCGTTAAATACCATATGTGGGACGTATAAAGGATGGAACTATTATATTATATGTGATATTATACTGGAATTATAATATACCTTTATATCATTATGATTCCATTCTATAAAATACGAAATAGAAATGAAAGTAGCGTTTATGCGTACGTACGGCTTACCGTCTCCATGAACGGTGCATTTCATTTCTTACCTCTAAATGATTATGTAATATTATAAATGCATGAATGTACTGGATATATATGAAATATATGATATCTAAATCATTAATACCATTCTGGATATAATGGATACATGAACAACATGTAATTATAAAGGGCTTATTTTTGACTCAAGTACAAATGATCGTTAAAACGACCGTTATTAACTTAAATAATTACATAGTGTTCATGACATGGAAAAAAGTGATATAAAAGGAATATTGAACTTGAAAAAGGTTCTTAAACAAGTAGAAATTAACTCAAGTTTATTATTCATGAGATTAAAGAACGACTGTGTCAAGTCGGACCCGAGGTATGGGACTTCGTCTCAATCTCCTTTCATTGATCCATATTTTGTTTTATACACAACCTTCTTTTATACGGTGTATAAACCACTTTGACTTTTACGTTTATTCAAAAGGAATATTTTTTATACGAAGAGTTTAGTAAACAACAAAAGGGAATGTTTTTGTCGTACGTATGCGGCTACAATGACTACTCCGCCGCCATGATCATTATTTGAGTTTCGGCTTCCTATACAAGTCATACCTTTTTTTAAAAGAAAAATAAATACTAGGTTTTACTTTTCTTTTCTTTTGGTATTGAAATTTTTTTCATAATGTTTTTATATCAATGTGTTGTATTGATATCTTGTGATTGAAAGGTGGAAATGTTATGTTTCCTTTATGCATGTTTTATGTGATACGATTATGTTGAGGTTCTTGGGAATTATTATGAAGACGGGTGGTTCTGTGATATACTAAGGGCGGGTGAGCCCGATATAGCTCTCTAATGCATTGGGTAATGCAAAGGAGTGAAACGTTAAGGTTTCTCTGAAGAGATTTACGGAATATACTGTGATGGGTATTCCAAACATAACCAATAGGGTTACTCCCTACGTAAGAATGTTATGAATGCCTCAAGTTACCTTTTTGTCTTATGATTTCTATGATTTATTCATGATTTGATGAGGTATGTTAAAGTAATTATGTTTTATGGGTAATGTATGATTTCATTCTTATGTATATATGTACCCATGTTTCCATTCCATATTTTTATATCCCTTACTAATATTTTTATGCTCATCCCAAGTTTTTTTGAAATGTTTTTCACAGGTCAAGGGAAAGGTACATGATATGATGATAGTGTCAAGGAAGTGTCAAGAAAGAATCCATGTTTTATTTTAAATATGTTTCCACTGATGGGAGAGAAGAATATTATCTTTATGTAACAACTTTGTTTATACGTGGAATATAATTCATGTTTTATGATCTAATTCTATAAAACTCTAAACCCGAAAAGATCCTCAATGTGTAATCTTGTAAGAACTCAAGATTGATTAAGGTTTAAGGATGGGGCCTTATAGTTGGTATCAAAGGTCGGTTTAGATAACTTTAGGAGTTAGAATTCTATTAAATTATTATCCAAAAATATGTTTTTATGGTCAAATTGAAGTGATATAGTATTTGAAGATTACCATGTTGCTTCATCTAAGACATGTTTGTTCAGAATGGTTTTCCACAGAGGAAACAGGGAAGCAGTGCTAGGAAGGCATACAGAAGGAAATAACCTTCCGAATCAGCATCCTGAGTTGGTCGGAATTGGAACTGAATAGTTTTTTGTAGTAATGGTGCAGTTGACTCATGCGATAAATGGTGGTGGTCTCCATGCACGAGATCAGCAAGATCAACCGCAGAGGAAAATGTCAGTGGTGGACATTTCATGAGGCAACGTCCCCCATCATTCAGAGGATCATCTGACCGCTGAAGGGTGGATTAAAGCACTGGAGAAGATTTTTGATGTCATGGGGTGTTCAAGAAATCAAAAGGTTAGTCTTGATATTTACTGTTTGGAGGGTGAAGCAGATCAGTGGTGGTCGATGGTTAAAAATATCAGGGACGCTGATGAGATTGATGCTCTAAACTGGGATGAATTCAAAGGTATGTTTCTTGAGAAGTATTTTCCTAAGGCTGTTCGACTTAGGATGGAAAATAAATTCTTGGAATTGAAGGAAGAGGAAGACTTAGTGGCTACCTATGAAGAAAGGTTCACTCGATTGTCAAGGTATGCTCCAAATTTTATCCGAGACCGTGATTGTAAAATCAATCGTTTTTACTCAGGATTAAAGCCAAAATATCGAAGGGCATTAGATTCTCGTGAGTTTAAAAGTTATGAAAAGCTTGTTCGATGTGCTAAGAATGTGGAAATGGAGTTTTCCGATGAACAAGTGTTCTATAACAACCAACAGAAGAAGAGACCGAGGTGGCAGGAGAAAGGTAAGAATTCTTCAAAAAAGTCTGATGGTATGAAAACTAAGTTTCCAGTTTGTGATAAATGTAGCAAAAGGAATTCTGGGGAATGTCTTCTGAATTCTGGAAAGTGCTACCGATGTGTTAAGAAGGGACATAAGGCTTGTGATTGCACTGAAAAGGATCAAGGTGGCGGTAAGACCAAATTTGACTTACAGTTAGTGAAATGTTATAAGTGCAATGAGATGGGTCACTATGAAAACGAGTGTCCGACAAAGAGCTTGAGTGATGGGAAGTAGCTAGACAACAAGCAGAAAGTGGTGGTGAAATCCTTTGCAACTACTTCAGCAGATTTCAGGCCATCAAATGAAGTTGTATCAGGTACTTTGTTTGTTTTTTCAGATTATGCCAGTGTGTTATTTGATTCGAGGTCTACACATTATTTCATCTCTGAAAACATTTCTAGTAAAATGGGAATAACATCTCAAGAAATGACTCCTGAACTGTTGGTAAAAACACCTGGGGTAAATGATGAGGCAAAAAGAATTTATAAGAATCTTCCTATCCCTATCTGTGGAAAGAACCAACTTGCAAACCTTATTGTTCTACCTCTAGTAGAGTTTGATGTTATCCTGGGTATGGATTGGCTCTCTATTTACCATGCTAAGATTGACTGTAGAGCTAAAGAAGTTTCTTTTCAGAAAGACTTTCAGTTTGTGTACAAGAATGAACCCTTACTGTTGATAACTTATCAAGAGGCCGAGAAACTTGTAAAAGATTGAAATGAATGTTACCTTGCACACATCATTGAAAATAAAGGAACTATTCAGATTAATGATGTGCCAGTGGTAAATGAGTATCCTGATGTTTTTCCTGATGAGTTGCCTGGAATAATACCAGATCGGGAAGTTGAATTTATTGTTGACTTAGTTCCTGATGCTAAGCCAATTTCAAAACCCCCTTATCGAATGGCTCAAATTGAACTTTTAGAGTTGAAGGAGAAATTACAAGATTTATTAGAGAAAGGTTTCATTCGACCTAGAACATCACCATGGGGTTCTCTTGTTTTATTTGTTAAAAAAAGATGGTTCAATGAGACTTTGCATTGATTATAGAGCCTTGAATAACATCACTGTTAAGAACAAATATCCTTTGCCTCATATCGATGATTTGTTTGATCAGCTCCAGGGAGGTTAGTATTTTTCAAAGATTTACTTGAGATCGGGGTACCATCAGCTGAAGGTAAAGGAAGCAGATGTTCCGAAGACTGAATTTCATACAAGATATGGCCATTATGAATTTGTATTAATTCCTTTTGGGCTAACCAATGAACCTACTATATTCATTGACTTAATGAATAGAATTTTCCATGAGTTCTTGGATAAGTTTGTTGTGGTTTTCATTGATGATATTTTGGTGTTTTCTAAAAGTAAAGAGGAGCATGAAAGACATTTAAGGGTTATCTTGCAAACCGTAAAAGAAAAGAAATTGTATGGGAAATTCAGAAAGTGTGAGTTTTGGTTGCAACAAATTTCTTTCCTTGGTCACATTGTTTCTAAAGATGGGATAACTGTTGATCCTGCAAAAAAAAGTTGTGGAAGACTATCCAAGACCCACAAATGTAACTGAGATTCGTAGCATCCTTGGTTTTGCAGGCTATTACCTAAGGATTGTTAGAAATTTTTCACGGTTATCTAGTCCAATGACTAAGCTCACTCAGAAGGGTGTTAAGTTTATCTGGACAAAATAATGTGATGATTGTTTCAGGAATTGAAAAGAAGATTGGTGAAAGCTCCAGTTTTAGAACTACCTTCCAGGAATGGTGAGTTTGTTATCTATAGTAATGCTTCATTGAAAGGACTTGGTTGTGTCCTAATGCAGTATGATTAGGTAATTGCTTATGCTTCACGACAGTTGAAAACTCATGAGGTAAATTACCCTACACATGATTTGGAATTAGCTGCTGTTGTTTTCGCATTAAAAATATCGAGACATCATTTGTATGGAGTAAAGTGTGAAATATATACTGATCACAAAAGTTTAAAGTATATATACACCCAGAAAGAGTTAAACATGAGACAGAGGAGATGACTGGAATTAATCAAGGATTATGATTGTACAATTCATTACCATCCGGGAAAAGCAAATAAAGTGGATGATGCTTTGAGTCGAAAACGTAATACTTCATTAACAATGTTTCGTTTGAAACGTGATCCTTTGTTTAAGGATTTGATGAACTTTGGCATAGAAGTTTTTGGCATAGAATGTTCTTCTTTTTTGTTTCAGGTATCAGTGAGATCATCTCTATCAGATAAAATCAAGAATGCACAGAAGCAAGACAGTGAGTTACAGAAAAAGGTAGAGCTGGTTCAGAAAGGTAAGTTTCCTGAATTCAACATTGATTATGATTGTGTTTTGAGATTTGGGAAGAGAATGTGTGTTCCTTGTGATTCACAGTTGAAGAGAGAGTTGTTATGTGAAGATCATAGCTCTCCATTTTCAGTTCATCCTGGCAGTACTAAGATGTACAAAGATCTGCGGAAGTATTACTGGTGGGATGGAATGAAAAGAGATATTGCTGATTTTACTATGAAGTGTTTGACATGTCAACAGGTTAAAGCAGAGCGGCAGTTACCGAAAGGGATGCTTTAGCCTTTACCAGTGCCAGAGTGGAAATGGGAGAATATATCCATGGACTTTTTTGTGGGATTACCAAAAACATCTTGAGGTAATAATGCAATCTGGGTTATTGTTGATAACTTGACTAAATCTGCTCATTTCCTTGCTATACGAGATACTTTTTACCTAGATCAACTTTCCCGTTTGTATCTTAAAGAGATAGTCAGGTTACATGGATTTCCTCTCTCCATTGTATCTGACCGTGATCCCCGGTTCACTTCTAACTTTTGGAAAGGCCTTCAGAAGTCGTTGCATACTAAATTAAATATTAGTACAGCTTTTCATCCTCAATCAGATGGGCAGTCAGAATGAACAATTCAGACCTTGGAGGATAAGCTATGAGCTTGTTCGATAGATTATCAGGGAAGTTGGGACCAAAATCTTTCTTTGGTTGAATTTTCATATAATAACAATTTTCATTCTAGTATATAGATGGCACCATTTTAGGCATTATATGGGAAGTGGTGTCGAACTCCAGCTTTATGGGATGAAGTGGGTGAACGGAAGTTTATGGGACAAGAATTGTTAGAAGAGTTGGTAGAAAAAGTTCAGATGATACAGAAACACATGAGAACAGCTCAGAGTAGGAAGAAGAGTTATGCGAACAACAGGAGGATCTCTCTTTTGAGGTAGGTGATCATGTTTTTCTCAAAGTATCACCATGGAAATGTGTGATGCGATTTGGTAAGAAAGGAAAGCTGAGTCCAAGGATCATTGGACCATATGAAATTACGGAGAGAGTTGGATCCGTTTCTTACCGAGTGGCTTTACCTCCGAGTTTATTCCAGGTACACAATGTTTTTCATGTTTCGATGATGAGAAAGTACAGGCCATATCCATCTCATATTTTGAGTCCAGAGGTAGTTCAGCTAGAAGAGAACCTATCTTATGAGTAACAACCCATCCAGATTCTTGACCATAGGGAGCAAGTGTTACGGAATAAGGTGATTAATCAGTTAATGGTTTTGTGGAAAACCCACATGATGGAAGAGGAAACATGGGAATCTGAAAATGCAATGAGGGATAAGTACCCCCATTTATTCGATAAGTAAATAAATTGTGGGGATGCAATTTTCTAAAGGGGGGAAGGATGTAACATCCCAAGTAAGTAATGAACAATAGATATTTTTATCTATGTCTATTAATTATTAAGATAGTGTTTTAGAGGCTTAAAATGAATATAAATAAAATCTTATGCATAGAATACACTAATATTCTTAAAAGATTGTTTTACTGCCTTTTGATGGCAAAACGTTTTTGGTATTTTTCTGACAATGTTCATTTTTTTAATGAATTGTGAAAAATACTACATTTTACATCAAAACTACTTTTTCATTTAATTTAATTATATGGTTAGATTATATTTTTAGTTGGTCTTAAAGTGTAATCTGAATATATTTTTACCATTTAATCCAATGGTGGTCATTGGAATCAATTTCACTTTGAAATTGTACTTAAACTAGTGACAATCATTTGATACTTATTGTTTCATAAAAACACACTATTTGTCATGACAGCGGGAATTAGTTATTAAATTAATTAATGCAACTTACATGTTTTTAATTTCGTAAAATAGACATCATTTTTGAATTTGGAATATCAAATATAGCTTAGGGTGAAGTTTTGGTATCTTTCTGAAAAACATCAATTTTTGATGAATAGTGAAACCACTATGTGGTAGTTAAAGAAACTGATTTTTCGTTTAAATGAAACATTGCAACTTCTGTGATTTGATTTTCAAAAATCTGACATACATGGTTTTTATTAAGAATTAAAATGCGGTTCAATGAGATTAAAATATTTTTTTTGTGAATAGTAACTTTTAAGTTCCTAATCGTGATTAGTGGTAATTAGTGTAGTTTAATGTAAAAATAATGTTTTAATAATATGAGATGAGCTTGAAACATGTCCTACCCTCATTGGATGTGTCATGGCCGACCAAGACAATCCATGGGTCAACTTGGGGACAACATGGAGCCACTTTGTTTGGGAAATGACATAAATAACTTTTTATTCAATGTTAAAGTAAAAAATGACACAAACAAGAGATGTTTTACTAAAACAACTTTTACATGGGGTTATACAAGTCAGATTTTTTATTATAAATGGTAATTGGAAAGCTAAAACGATTTTCTACATCATAGTATTTTTTTTATAATTTTTATACGTTTTATAAATTAAATTTTTTATGACATCATGATGATGCAGCGATTACCTCATTAATAAAGGATTTAAATAAAATGAAATGATAATGTAAAATATATGAACTACACATGTCCAAAACCTATTTGATGGGTGGATTTCGAACCCTTATCACCTTACCCTCGAATTATATCCATGTGGGACCTTTTGAACCTGAAACTCATTTTAAAATAAAGTAACATTTCTTTACTTTCCAAGAGTGCCCCTCCTCTCCTCTTATAAAAGGCCCCCACCTCTACCTCCTTACCCACACTCCCAAAGCCTTTTTCTCGGACAACCCCTTACCATTTTGTCTCTCCACATCCATCTTTTACTCCTAGAAGCCTCCCTTTGGGAAGAAGTCTTCCCAAGGAAGCCTTTGAGCTCAAACCGAAGGGAGTTACCCGATTTTAAGTAAATGTCTTCACTTGAGTCCTTCTGTTTTATTTTGCTTCTCCAACCCCCTAAAATGTTTTTATTCATTTCATTTCTAACAACTCCAGTATCTTCAATATACTATGATTTTGTTATAATAAGGATTAGAGCTACACTTACACACACCTACATTTAATGGTTAAAGGACATACTGTTTCAGTGGATGGTGAATTTATGCCTCCCGAAACGATGATTGTTCAACATTCATTTAACACCTTCAATGGTGGCCATTAAGATGTCACTATATTTATATATGATATATAATATGTTTATGATTTCCTTAAGATTCTCTATTTTTCATTTTGGGCATACCTTTATGGTTTCCATTATGGGTAAACGCGATATCTTCATTTAAGGAAGTGCGGACTACCGCCCCCTCAATGTGATTTGATTCGTTAAATACCATATGTGGGATGTATAAAAGATGGAACTATGATATTATATATGATATTATACTGGAATTATAATATAAATTTATATCATTATGATTCCATTCTATAAAATACGAAATAGAAATGAAAGTAGTGTTCATGCGTACGTACGGCTTACCGTCTTCATGAATGGTGCATTTCCTTTCTTACCTCTAATTGATTATGTAATATTATAAATGCATGCATGTACTGGATATATATGACATATATGATATCTAAATCAGGAATACCATTCTGGATATAATGGATACATGAACAACTTGTAATTATAAAGGGCTTATTTTTTACTCAAGTACCAATGATCGTTAAAACGACCATTATTAACTTAAATAATTACATAGTGTTCATGACATGGAAATAAATGATATAAAAGGAATAATGAACTTGAAAAAGGTTCTTAAACAAGTAGAAATTAACTCATGTTTATTATTGAGGAGATTAAAGAACAACCGAGTCAAGTCGGACCCGAGGTATGGGACTTCGTCTCAATCTTCTTTCATTGAGGCATATTTTGTTTTATACACAACCTTCTTTTATACATTGTATAAACCCCTTTGACTTTTACATTTATTCCAAAGTAATCTTTTTTATACGAAGTGTTTACTAAACGACAAAAGGGAATGTTTTTGTCGTACGTATGCGACGACAACGACTTCTCCGCCGCCGTGACCATTATTTGTGTTTCGGCTTCCTCTACAAGCCAAACCTTTTTTTTAAAAAGAAAAATAAATACCATGTTTTACTTTTCTTTTATTTTGGTATTGAAATTTTTTTTCATAATGTTTTTATATCAATGTGTTGTATTGATATCTTGTGATTGAAAGGTGGAAATTTTATGTTTCCTTTATGCATGTTTTATGTGATACGATTATGTTGAGGTTCTTGGGCATTATTATGAAGTCAGGTGGTTCCGTGATAGACTAAGGGTGGGTGAGCCCGATATAGCTCTCCAATGCATTGGGTAACGTGAAGGAGTGAAACGTTAATGTTTCTCCGAAGAGATTTAGGGAATATACTGTGATGGGTATTCCAAACGTAACCAGGAGGGTTACTCCCTACGTAAGAATGTTATGAATGCCTCAAGTTACCTTTATGTCTTATGATTTCTATGATTTATTCATGATTTGATGAGGTATGTTAAAGTGCTTATGTTTTATTGGTAAAGTATGATTTCATTCTTAGGTATATATGTACCCCTATTTCCTTTCCATATTTTTATATCCCTTACTGATCTTTTTATGCTCATCCCATGTTTTTTTGAAATGTTTTTCACAGGTCAAGGGAAAGGTACATGATATGATGATAGTGTCAAGGAAGTGTCAAGAAAGAATCCATGTTTTATTTTAAATATGTTTCCATTCATGGGAAAGAAGAATACAATCTTTATGTAACCACTTTGTTTATATGTGGAATGTAATTCATGTTTTATGATCTAATTCTCTAAAACTCTAAACCCGAAAAGATCCTAAATGTGTAATCTTGTAATAACTCAAGATTAAGTAAGGTTTAAGGTTGGGGCCTTATAATAATAGTCACCCACTAAAGATAAAAATAATCCCCATGTTTAAGAGAATCCATCCAATCAATACCAATGATAATTTCAAAGAGATACTAGTTGAGAATAAAAAATTTAGAATCTAATTCACATTTTAGATTGAGAAATAACATGTGTTTCATTGAAATCCCTCCTCAATTTTCATCATTCGATTCACAAGTATCTTCATAAATAATAGAATTGATTATGTTGGATATTTTAAAATATCCATAAAATGGGATGATATATATGAATTAGAGGAGCCTCTATCAAATATAGTGGTTATTATAGAATATGTAATAATTATCATATCTCTCACAATAATGGTTATAACACTAATATCAATTGAAAAATCCTCTTCTATAAGAATCTATATTATTATTGATACATTTGGATAGAGTCTTATATTATTATATGCTTCTGACTATTCCATACCTCCCTTTAGAGCTCATTAACTAGATCCATATTAATGTGCATATAGATCCTAATAGATCCTCTGAAAAATAACTTCAATGCCAATAAGAAATGTCAATATTTGTATGTTTGAGATAATAACAGTAACTTTTCTCGATACTAAACTACTGAGAGAGTGTAAAAGGAACACTTTAGAATACTTTATGGTATAGAGGAAGCCAATTTTTGAGATCCACCACCACCACCACTATGAGATTCTTGAAAATTCATTTTTATTCTGTGTGATATACTAAAGGATCCAATGTGTAGATGAGGAAGTCCAAGAGAAAACATTCATACTAAAAAATTTATTCCATTAGTTCTCTATCCACTACCTCTATATAGGTGAAAATATTTTATATGAATACTGGAAAATTAGTATCTACTCACAAACCCATCCATAACTGTTTATACCATAGCTTCTCCTTTTTAACACCATTAAGAGAAAAACTAGATAATTAATTAAAATGATTATCATATTTACTTATTGAGTGTAAAAAATTATGATTAGATTGGAAATCCATAAAAATTCAAATTATATTATGTTCCAAGAATAGTGGTTAAATGGATATATCCTTGATTACATTTCACTACAATCCCTCAATTTGTTTCACCTAGTAGATCACATCAGTGGCTTCCTTACTTGGGTGCTACTTAGCGTTCCCTGGAGATGGTTGTCTATAAGACCACAATCTTGTCTCCCCAAGCACCAGTGGATTCTGAACAGTTGTGAAGGACTTGGGGGTTTCTATGGGGAGAATATTCCCCCATTATTAAGAGTAATACTTGGTAATATATAAGGAGTTTGAAATAGAAGAGTCTGATGTCATATGACCGTACCATTAAATAGTCGAAGAGGAAGCAGCATCAACAAAACAGATAGTACCAGAAAAATTATAAAAAAATATCATGATTAATAAAAATATGTGTCAAATGATTATTAAATAGATACAAATTGATTATGCTACTCAGGTTGTTATATAATTATTAATATGTTCGAAGTAAGAGATTCAATCACACACTACATGCTAACAAAATATAAAAAATACATAAAAATAACTATGAGATTAATATAAACAATTGAAATTGTCCCTTACCCCTATTCATTCTCAAGGAACTATAAATCATGCATTGGAACTTGTCTTCGTCCTTTTCCCAATTCATGCATCCATAAAGTCTACTTGGGTACCAATGTTTGGCTGAGTACGGAGTGAGATGAAATCCCAGTTGGCCACCCCAAAGGTGTCTAGATCAATCCACACCATTTGAATATACATTTAATAGTGCTCCATAGAAAGATATTAAAAATTGACATAAATAAATATATAAAGTAAATAGGTATTTGATAGGAAATTCATCCAATTTTAAATCCTCAAGCCTAGATTGGTGAGAATTAACCATGTAAATCTACAAAGGTACTGTGTGTGATAAGATGAGTAAGAATATGGATTTTTCCCAAGCTTATTATTGGGCTTTGATGGAATGTCCCTATGTTTGAAAAATAAAAATATCATTTCATTGTTAAAATTATTCACGTGATTTTAAATTCAATTTATCATTTTTATAAAGAAAAATATAGAGATTCACCCTAATCCCATCCATGGAAATTATAAAATAACTATCAGGGATTAGTATAAGTTCAATACAAAGGCATTTCTCCCAAGGTGACAAAATATTTATGTCCCATGTTTTACTCCATGCATGCTTTGATAATAGCAACGACTATCCTCGGATTCCACACCTGGTATCAAACATATTTTCCCAATTCTCTCTCATGGAATGGTATAACCATTGTTCCATTGAGAACATCCATGGTATCTCTCCTATGAGTCCATTACCTATCACCCATAGGATAATAGTTGTAACACTCTTCATGCTAGTCCAAAAAATTACTAATATCTTTTCTTGCATGTTTAACAAGCATTTATAAATTCTAACTAAGGCTTGATGAGCCCATCAAAGGTGTCATTAAGTAGAAACCTCTTCTATTTTCCTTAAAACTATGTTAAGGATATGGATTGGATAGAAAACCCATATCTTCTATTACATAAGACATGGATCAAATTTTAAATAACAATATCCATTTCATTTGGTTCACTATTCAATTAAAACATTATATTCATTATGGTATAATTCATAATAAATTTCACAATGAGGCCTAAAAAATGTCCAAATATATCCTCAAGATCATCAACAATAATATTTTTTCCAAAATACACCTTCACAATGATTTAGTAATATAAGAAGGTAGAGAAACTAGGATATTTAGGTAACTCGTACCCAAAGTGGTGTCCTGGGCCACGAAAACTAACCAAAGGGTGATTATCCATTTATTAGTGTCACAATAAACATGGAAAACAATATAATTAATAATATTCAAAAAACTAAGGGAATCATATATAGGGTTTATCTCATGTCTCTATGTTAAATTAAATATAATGTAATGAGAAAAGATAAAATAATCTACACCACCTACCTTATCCTTGTAGTAAATCTCTCATCCAACATCCACCATTGATTCGATTGACAATGGAAGATAACTAAGAAGTATTCAAATGACATGAAAATGGGGATATACTATCACTCATATTGTGAAACTGAGAAGAAGAATAACTTCAAATAGACAAGATAGGATTGAATATTTTGCATCTAGATTTATGAAGAATATGACGATGATAGATTCAGAGTTTGATTTAAGGTGAAAGAAACAACACTATGTAGAGCGGAGGATGAACCTCATACATCTATTATAGGAGGAAAACAAAGGGAAAGTATAAATTTTTGGATTCAAAACTATTTATGGAAAAAAAAAATATAAACCAGAACATATACAAGGTAATATAGTTTGGCCACACTATTAACCAAATTAATGCGCCAACAATGCACTAATCCAATACTCAAAGGGGAATAATTCATGAGATTGGCATAATGTTTTTCTAAGCTTCTGAATATTATATTAAATTCCACTATCACATTGGTGTTAAATACATCATTTCCATTCTCTTGGAGTCTTACATTTTTAGAAAACACATCCTTCCCCATTACCCCGCTATCTAATGTTGCACGGTTAAATAAATCATATTATCTGGGCTACACGGTTTTCTATTAATATGAAGCCCAATCATTATCTTCCAATTTGGGGGATCTCAGATATAAAAAATCCCTAAAACCCCTAATACCTTATTTAATAACTAAGGAATCATTATTAAAATCAAAAAATAATATAAACTAATGTCTAATGGTGTGTACATTTTTGAATTGTCAGGATATTACAACCTCCTTACCTAAAGACAACTCATCCTCAAGTTTTCCTAATGAGGGTTGTAGGCATTCATCTAAGAAAACATTTCAGCCACTATGAAAGTATATAAGAATCCAACTATTAGGTATCATCCAATTTATGTATGTTATATACTAGAAACCAGACTAAATGTACTAACATATCTAAGTGATCCATCATGACCTGATCAAATATATGTCTTAGATACTCCACAAAGGATTCATTTGCATCCAACTCAATATCTTCAGGGTTAATCAAATTAGATGGGGCATGATAACAATGTCAAAGATGAGATACATGTGAGAATCCATGCATGGAATGATACGTCTATGATCATTTCAACCGATATGATACCCACACATATTGTTACATTACCTCAAAATTCCTTAAATATCAATTTTATAACATCCCCTATATCTGGATTTTTTTATGACCCTATCTTGGAGAAACATGAAGAATGACCTGATGTCCCACCTAAAAATATAGACATTGACGGTGAAGATCAGTATAATGATTTGTTATGTATATGTTTTATTCATACACTTCACAAACATCTATAAATTCTTTGTATTCCCCTAAACATGATGAGGACCCAGTAGAGCTAACTCACCTTTAAATAACCAATATAGAGGTGAATGACATAGAATACTGTAATGGTCCCTGTAAAGAGCCATCTTACATGTTTTCCTCAAGCTAATATTATATTCAAATTCAACCAAAGGTATATTAATTTCCCTTGAAACTCCAATTTCAATGATGTCAGCCTGAAGAATATTTTCAACCATTCATTTTTACAACACTGCATTCCTATCATTCTGATGGTGAAACATTGTAATTCATAGAACCTATAAACCTAGTGCCTTCGTCATCTAATTTATTGACCATTTAGTAAATAGGTCATCTTGATCTGAAATGGTAGATGAGGGAACACCATAAAGGGGTATTCTCTCCTAGATATATAGCCTCATGTTCCCATCAATAGATAAGGTGTATCAGATAGTTATAAAGTGTCCAATAATGGCCATGGTATTAAGGATCTCCCATACTATATCTCTAACTTGAGATAATATTAAAAATCCAATCATGAAATCCATGGTGACATAATTCCATTTCATCTCATTAATGAATAGGTGTTTTAGAAGTCCAAATGGTCGCTCATGTTTCCCCATAACTTTTTGTTGTATAAGTTGTTGAAACCACCTGTCTACCCCTTCATCCATTGACAATAATTATGTTGAAATATATCTCTAAACAACTTTGTGAGACTGTGGAGAACATCCCAAACATAGGCATGATAACACCTCATTATCTCATCTCATATATCAGAAGACATAGAAACACGCCCACGGAATTGTCACATCTCATTCACATGTTTAACCCAAACATGAGGTGGGTTATCTCTTTTGATGATATCCCACAAAATGAGGCACTAAAAACCAGATAACTATCTTATTCCAACCCATTACATATGAGAGGATTTCACTACCAGAGTTATTCTGAATGGATTTCATTTTGTTCATAAAATTCCAAGTGAAACATAAAACGCATAGCCATAATCTTCGACTCATTGATTGAATCCATGACTTATTGAATCCGATTGTACCATCTCAAAGAACCAAATAATACATTTCCATTTATATTTATAAAATAAAGCATAATTTTGAATAAATTAAGGTATTCCACACACATATGCTACCTTAGATTCAGGTTTCACAATGTGGAGATATATTTGAGTCTTTTATGAGAAGTATTGAAAATAAAATTCTCAAATAACATTTAATTCCTCCAATAAAATAGAGTATGTACCATGAAACCTATATCATGTTCCGACATAGGATAGTTCCTCTAATGAGTCCCCATTTTGGGAGACCGATATATTATAACAAAATCACCATGTTCCATAAATGCCCTTACTTGATCCCTAAAGCTTCACACTAA
The DNA here is from genome assembly GCA_963277665.1 of Viscum album. Lineage (NCBI taxonomy): Eukaryota > Viridiplantae > Streptophyta > Magnoliopsida > Santalales > Viscaceae > Viscum > Viscum album. Next base: position 326,833,525 of record OY728164.1, read on the forward strand.
CCAATATAACTTCTTCACTACATAAGCAGATTCATGATTGGAACTGAATTCTGTTTTCTATTTAACTCTTAGAAAACTATCTCACATTATTTAGTCTAGTATATTTGGACAACCATTTGGTTAATCTGAAAATAGGTTCTTCCAAGAATGAGAATCCCTAGATGAATTTAATGTAATAGTCATCCATCCATAAGAAGATTCTTATATGGAACACATTCTAAGGATAGTTCTATGAAACTAATGCTCTCAGCTTATATGGGTCAATTGATGCATTGGACTCATATATTATATGACCTTGTAAGTGAACCTCGGTGATCCAGAAGTGGCATTTACATGGATTTTAATATAGAAAGTTCTTTCCTAGTAAATTAAGAACAATATCATGATGGTAAGCATGGTTGTTTCTAGAATGAGAATAAACTATTTTTTCATTTTTGTACACTACCATAAATGAATAGAGATACTTGTGGAAAACCAAAATAATCAGATCCATAAAAACTAAAGTCATATTATTTAGACTAAACGGATAGACTAGATACCTGTAGAGGTCTTGCCTACTATGGAACATTGTTCATCGTATGTATGATGGCCTCACTTGAGCCTGGTGGTATTTGGAACTCAAATAAATCTTGACAAAAACTATTTCACATTGTAGGGGTTCATATATGTCATCTACATGAGGATGTGTATTATATTTATTCACCATAAGCGGGATCAACCTACAGTATCAATATACAATCTAATGGAACCATATGACTTCTTGGGGAAAATGACATGTGAACTCGATAGATTTTTTTGGGGTGCATAAAACCATTTCCCTGTATATCATCATTCACGCTCTTCTGTTCCTATAGATATATAGGTTCTATCTTATATGACAGAATATGATACATGTATCACATCCAGCATAGGACTGATGGTGAACTCGACTTCTCTCTCACAAATTTGTTGAATAAATCAATTAATATTTTCTCCCATAAATGATCCATACTGGGATTAAATTAAAAATGGTACATTTTTCTTCTCTCATAAAAAGATTATCCATTTTGGTTATCACATCTCTTAGCCTAGTACTCTTTATACCATCTTTATCATCAAGTATATCACATTCACCCTATTTGATGGACATGTTTCTCTAGGGTGATGTAAATGACATCTGGTGGTAATAGAAATCAACCTGGTATAAATAAGGCACAATTATTCCATACTGATATTGATGTTTAAGATGGTCATCTTGAGGACAAAGAAAGTCTACATAAAATAGTACCCACCTATTTCAAGGGGGAACTCCTTTCATTGGGGTATACCCTCTTTTATAACACCTAACATTTTCTAAAGATTCAAAACACCAATGGATTAATGTACCACTATACCCATACATCCCATTGTTGTAAAATATTGAATGTGTGAGATTCACCTATATCAAAAAAGGATGATACTAAGAGAGAGGGTAATAGAATAGTTCGTCTAACATTATATAACCCTAAACTATGATGTTATATAATTGGAAGAGTAGTATAAATATAGACAAATCCATGACCCTAATATGATACCATGGCATATGGTGTTAGTCCATACTACATAAAATTAATCTATATGGCTTTTCTACCACAGCCATGACCTCCTGCTCGGCTTGAGTGACCAGTCAAAAACAATTTCCAGCCATGCTTGGTGTTGCTAATCCTACACATCAATGTAGTTCTAATAAAAACCCCCAGTAACATATAATTAGAGTAAGGAATCAGACGAAATTATACAAGGGACCCGTCCCTGACATAATCTTGACACTTGATTGGGTTCCTACTACACTGGGGAATTTTAGGGCATGGACTGCTCCACTAGGAACACATCATATCATTGTCGGTGTGTGCCACATGGCATATGTTTCCCCAGATTGTAAACTCGAAATGTCCCTTACTAACACTGGATAAAACCCTACCCATCATGGACTCTAAACTACCATGTTTCATGTCCTCTGATTTCCTCAGGTTCCACTCAGTGATGAGGGCCTAGTTTATTTTCTCTAAAACTGTGGTCTTTTGAAAAAAAATCACCGATGAGTAGATAAATTATGAAATCCAATCCTCAAATCACCTCATAATGTTCATATAATCATGAGATAGGTTACTGAAATGTTATATAATTCAATAATGTGAGACGAATAATCCAAAATTAAAAATCCACCTTATTAAAGGTGCATGAACCCGGGACAATGATTTTTTCTCAAGGAATGTAGTAAAATTTAATCAATGCAGGACATCTGTATTTCATCCCATTATATAATATGATGTTTATGAGTCTCTGTAAGAATATCCCAGAAGTTTATATTAGAGTCACATATCATATAGGTTGTGATCATGGCCCTCCAATATATAGGTATCACTATATGCTCAAATATAGACATCATGGAATCCATCCATGACTTAGTTTCCTGATGTCTTCCATCCCCTCATAAGTTTGGATGATGAAAACTCAAGAACACCATGGTCAAGTATCCAATAGTTGGTAATGGTTATAGATTAGATTATATAGACTTCATGAACTAGAAGAAATTATCCAAAAACTATGCACTAGCTCCCACTGGAAGATCTGAAGCTGATTCCTCATGTGGAACTAAAGTAGGTATCATAGGTGGCATGGGTACCACCACCTCAATAATATGCTCATCTCCACTAAATTGACACACAACACAAGGTTTTCATGATATAATTGATCTACAATTTTCACAAGCATGTCTTGTATTGGATTAATAATAGGGAGTGAAAGCAGTAAAGACAAGATAGGTCAAAATCCAACCTAAATCACATTAAACCCTTTATCCTGCACTAGGAGGTAGGTTAGGGTGATCAAGAGTTGTCACATAGGGATTATAGGAGACACAAACTTCTACCCACTACATACGTCTGGTCGGGTTCAAGGTCTCATGTCAAAAATTTATATTGGAAAATTTATTTCAAAATTTAACCATATTAATTGAGTATTCATAATCATATTAGAATATAATTAAATGTTTGAATTATATTTATCACCATTTCAAATTTATAAGGGCCCACACATCTTGCAAATTGAAATGTGGAATCTAATTAATCATTACCATAAAACTTTCCGACCCATGAGACTAATGGTTCATGCCCCAACAATCTGCACTCTACTAAATAATGTGTCTTCATTAACATATGGTGGAAAACAGTATTATGTTGTGAATGGTTCATGAAGTGTCAAATATATTTTCATATCATTGAAATAATTAGAAAATACACAGTCACAATAGTTACATTTAATACTGGGAATGCACACTGATTATAGATATGTCATGGGGAAATCTATTATAACTTTGTCCAATGGTACACAAAATGATGCAGGAGATTATATTACCAAATACCATCTAGCTAGTGTGAATAACACATAATAAAAATAATATCATCAATATAATATCCCAAAACAAGGGAATCACCCAATGATTAAAATATGTGAAACTATAAGAGGGGCATGCAATAATAACATTTACCCAACAGTGAAAATAAGGGGGTCCTTATTTGTGGGGTGCATACTATCAATCAGAAGATCAATATCAAAGTCTCATGACATATACTCTTATATAAACCCAACCATTTTGATAAAAGGGAAAAAACTCTCTGCTTCAATATTGTAGAATCCCTCTTTGGATACCTCTAAACGGTTCCTCATTATAGTGGGATAAATGACATCAAGTGCACCTCCTAAAAAATTAGAGGCTTTTGATGAGCATCGAGGGCCTATGGTGTGTCTTTGGGGTTACTATGCCCTAATATTTTAAATTAAAATTTAGAAATATCAAATCAATTAGAAGAATAGTAATATTATTTATGAACGGACCAGTAAACCACCATAATTGCTACAATAACAATAGGAAAATGTTTATTGAATAGTAATAAAAAATAAAAAATCTAAAAAACAAATAAGCATAATAAAAATAAAAAAAATTAATCAATTTTTTATTCTTAGTCATCTATATAAATATGTGTATATGGGGAAAATAAAATACAAGTATATACCTCATGAAAAAAATATTAAAAAACATTGAAATATTATATGACTAGAAACTGATGCATAGGCTCAATCCTCTTCCACCATCTTCTATATAAGAATTAATAATCAAGAATCAAAAAGTGGATTATTCCCATTATCTATTTAGGAAACTAAAATATCTAATCTTGTACTGAAGGTAGCCCATGTAGGGGGTGAGATAACATCACAGAAGGAAACCTCAAATGGTTTCAAAATCAATCCTTATCGGGAAATATTAATGAACAATATTCCATACTAATAAATGAAATATATAAATAAATATCTAAATAAACAGTGTTATGTCCTGATTGGACACCTATCCAATTTTATCTTATCTGGCCTACGCTTCTGATTCTAAACTAACATAACCATTGATTGTAATGTAAGTGATAAATTTTTAAGAGATGGACTATTATCAATATTATGATTGGTCTTGGAAGGGTAATCCCTATTATTTCAAACAATATAAAGAGTTTCATAATTGAAATCATTCACTATAAATTTAATACAATTTATCAACATTATAAATAAAATAAAGGGATTCACCCTGATCCCTTCTATAAAAATTCTAAGATAATTCATCATACCACTCTAGGGAATCGGTATAAGTCCAGTCCCTATGGTGTCTATCCATTGTGTCCCATGAATGAAGTCCCAAGTGTCACTTTAGGCTCTGTGTGATAATATCATGAACTAACCTCTGAGTCTATTCCAATTATCTCTTGACAGGGCCCATGTCTCTCTCATGTCATGTTACAACCATCATTTAATAATGATCATCAATGTTGTCTCTTCAAGGGAAATTATATCACTCATCTAGAGGTAGAAGGAAATAAAACTGGGAGATACCATACCAAGTATATCTATTATCACCTTTATAGTGTTTAATATGAATTTAAAAATTAGAACTATGGAATGATGTTCTCGGTGACGGGGTCTTTTTGTCAGAACCCCTTTTATTACCCTAAATAATATGTTGAGAATATGACATCATTAAAAAAATAGTACTGTTTATTATACAAGACATTGGTAACATTAAAAATAGTATATCCATTTCTTTTGGTTCAAGCATTAATTTAAGGAAAATTTACATTAGGGAATAAGGCATAATATATGTGGCAAGAAGGCCTAAACACTTTTCCCATTATATTATTAAGGGAATCAAAAATTATTATTTGGATTAGAAAACCCTAGGATTATTTAGAACCCTAGTAAGGAAGATCGACTATTCCATTTAGGCATTTCACTACAAAAGGGGGGGCTATGATAAGGAAACCACCCCAATGGATTATTCAACATTCATTAGGGTCAGAATAGAAATAGAAAACCTCCCTATTAAATATCTTAAGCAAGTTAGTGGTGTTTTTATAAGGTTTAAAGTCATGGAACCGTGGTTAATATTATAAAGCACTATGATACAAGGGGATATAAACTAGAGTTCCTACCATTTCCTCGTAGTATCCCCTCATCTAGTGTTATTCTTCGATTCGTGCTATAATGTATGATATTAGATAAACAACTAAATTCCCTAAAATAGGGAAAATTATAATTCAATAAGATAACACAACATAGAGGAAGATGAATTTGAAATAAAGGGGAGAGGGTTTCTGATATTACAATATCATTATGATGGATATTAAGGATAAATATTTTCATTCCAATTAAGGGGAAAGAAAAAACCCTATAGAGGGGAATCAGGAACCTGGTGTGGAATTAGGAGGAGGAAAATCATTTTGATAATGAAATATGGGATTTATAAAATTTCAATGGAAAAAGTATATAAAAAAATAGGTAAAAGAGTGTGTAGTTTGGTAACACTTTTGGCTAAACCATTTACTAATGGTGTACCAAAGTAGTGCTCGAAGGGGCACCCCACACTGACTCAGCAAACATTTTATCTACCCATTAAGAAACTTTGTCAACATAAACTATCATGGGTTTCTGAAATACCATGTGGTCATGTTCTTGGGGTCACATGGATTTAGGAAAACCATGTGGGCCCAATAAACCCGTTTTTTGAAGACATGGAATTAATGAATTAGTGTGGTCTAAGAGGCATGGTTTCTACAGACTATGCATAGCGTTCTACCTCATTCTTTTTCATGTCACAATGATTAAAATGACCCCCGTACACCCCTTATTCATACATTATTCCCTTATGAATCATTAATACTTCCATATATAATTATTTAAATATGAAACTAATAGTCTGTACCATTGGTATATCTTCTGATGTTATAATGTTCAACAACATATATCTTAGTCGAATAAGATTTAGAGATCCATACATCACCTATGTGTATATAAGATTGTATAATTAGTAAATTATTTGATGATTCATGATGAACATGTACTCAAAATTATAATTATTAGTCTCCCTGGGAGGGATTGAGTCTTTTAGTGTATGAATTCCTAAAATTGGAATTTTTCTCCTATAGTACATTTGGGGCATCCCTAGATTCAATTAGAGATAGAGGTAGAATTTATTTCACTACATAAATTTCATATCCAATTAAATTAATATATTTTTGATTAATTCAAGGGTTCCCTAATGTTGAATCATATGTTGCACACTCCTGGTATAAATGAGTTACTTTTCTAGGTGGTATGGTATTATAAAAATTAATGAAAAGAGACATTTTTACAAGGAATAAATATGATGTCAAATAATGATAACTCATCAATGAACCATGATTACATAAAATACCAAAATAATAAAAACAATGTAAAACACTCCTAGTTTCTTAATGTGATAATATCATAAACCAATACAATATAGTGAGACATTATACCCCAACCATTATCATCTATAAAAAAATTTCTCTTAAAAATTTTCATCATCAGATGATACATTACCAATTTAAATATAATGTTTTTTGAAATCATATCATGAAACATGGAAAAACAAATTATTTCAGAATATCATTTTCAAAAATAATTTATTATATAATATAATATAATGGATGATCAAAACATATTACCATCAGATATAAACCTTGGTATAAAATTTATGGGGAAATAAATTCAATGTTTTTACTTTTAAAATAATATTTCATTATAATGAAAAGAAAAAACTAAAAGTTAATTGAATGAAAATGTGGATTGGTAGTTAAAACTATTTATTTTTAAAGGGTTGAAAAATATTTCAACATTTTGAAATAACAATATTTAAAAAACCACCATTAAAAAGAAGATGGAATATTTTCGTACTAATTTTAGGGAACTAAATGGATAATTTGTGGTAATGGATAACTGTGGTCCCCTACGGTAAAAGAAAACATTGTAATTTAGTAAAAATATTAGAATCGATGAAAAATTCAATTATTTTAAAGAGAAATCTTCTTATAGAAATTTAGTTCAATGAAAAAATATAATCATCAAGGATGAATAGAGGTTTGTGAAACATTATTTCCCAATAATTTATGGTTTTAATATAATATTACATATCAATAGAATATAATTTGTAAATAATGGGAAGAAATAAACAAGGAAGAGTGATTTTTACCCATGTGAGAGAATTTAGTCCTGGAAGCTCCATATATATTGTCTAATAATTTCATCAAGATGCATTAGAATATTTAAAATCATATATTTCTATAAATACTAGGAATTAATTCATTTATTATGTTGAAGAACATTCTCCAAAATTATTTAACAAATGGAAATAATTAGTTGGTTTGTGATACTAAAATAGGTCTCAATGAAGAGAATATGGTTTGAGAATCCCCTACAACCCTAGTAATATTTGAATCAAAACATTATGAGAGCTATAAATTTAAATATAAATTTTAATATAATGAAATATAAAAGAATTTGTATATAAAATTAAAATAAGAGAATATTTACACAACTAAAAATGAGATCTTTTTTATATATTAATTATGCCTCAAAGGATTCCAATTTGACATAAAGAAACCTGTACAACCAATGTAACTTTTAAATAGACACTCCATAAAATATCCAATCATGAATATAATATTTAATAACCATAAATAAAATATAACCTTTACAAATATGAACAAAGGGTTAGTATTTAATCCTTTTTAAATTAAAAACAATATTTATAACATTATAATTCCCCAAATATATGATTTGAGATGAAACAGTTAAATTTTATCCATTCATAGAATATTAAACTATGAAATCCTATTAAACAAAAATTTATACATTAATCACATTTTTTTATCCTTATGAATATATTTTAACTATTATATCTCTCATTTATTATTATATATTATTGAAAAATTTTCTAGTTGTATAGTATATCCAATAAATTGCTACTAATAACATTAACTATTAGTGTTAATTCAATGATTAAAAGTTCATATTCAATATATCATTAATGATACTATAATAAGTAACATATATTTATTTTTATGTCACTAATCTCATTATATATGTTTTTTAGTTAAGTTGTTTGATAATGGAATCAGTGTTTCCATATTTTTTTGAATTTGGAAAAAAACTATACTTTAGTAGTAACTTAAATAACTAATAAAATATTTATTCAACCATATCCTAATAATAATTTAATTATTATTTTATAATAAAAATTTCTTTCATGATCCCATGGTTTTAGAGAGCCAAAAATTTCTTATATGGATATTTTTTTTTTCAAAAATATCTTTTTCATTACGCAGACACATGCCTACGAGTTGTAAAGTCATGGTGCCCTTGGAAACATGGAATCCTAAAAAACTGGTACTTTTTAGAGAAACACCATCTCTTAATATTGTCGTCATAACATGAAATCATCTTATACGTATCATACAAAATATCATTCATCCTATACTTGGTAAATGAAACATAAAAGGATTATCTTAGATGCTCAGTAATGTTAAACTAGGGAAATATCATCATATCACGAGGATAAGGGTATGAGAACAGGAAGATTATATTAATGAACTATAATCAAAATTTCATAGATCATAAACATTAGTCATAAAATAAATCTTGTAAGATTATAATATTTTAATCTTATTGGAATCATGGAACATGAATAGTGATACCATAACATTCTTTTAGATTATTAGCCTATACATATGAATATGAACTCATATTCTTGGTAGTTCAAGTACAACTTAATATACTATCATAGTTAATTGGGTTCATTCCGAAAAACCATTTTACTCTTTGTTCACTACAATGATTATCATTTTGGGAAGAGAACCTTACAAAACATGGTTCACTCCCTATTCATTACCTTTTTATCTCATTAGATATCAATATTTACACAATGTATTAGTGTTTGATATAGGTCCCACCATTCACATCCAGATAATCATACATATGTGTGTCATAATATCATAAAACATTCATCATATCAGAACCCATAAAATAAATTTTATTCATATAAATTTAATCATAACATAAACTTTATAAATGAAACATGATTCAAAATCCTTTATACATTTCATCAAAGCATATCTAACTGAAAAGGAGTTGGAATTAATAATAATTTTTACATGGTATAACCCATGTAAGAGAAATTGTTTTAATAAAAATATTTTCATCATATTGAATAAAAATTCAAGGAAGGATTAAAAATGGTTTCCTTTAATAATATATTTAATAAATCATGAATAACATCAATGTATATCATCATATATGGAAAATGACTTTGAAAGAAAAATCACTTCAATCTTTTATTGTGAAATATATCCATTCATTGGAAATCACTTGTTTCTAAATTAAAAATACATAAAATATTATGGAAAAAAAATTATTTTAAAATTTCCCTGAGACATTATAAACTATTTTTCAAATAAAATAATGGTCATGGTGTCATAAAATATACATTCATGTCATACAAAATAAAATAAAAATTCATTTCAAATTTTTATTAAAAGCTGAACTAACCTTGTTTGAATAAGAAAAAGAATATTCCATTAAAAAATATTTGATAAAATTAAAACATCGGTAAAATTTTATTTGATAAATAATTCATTTAATATTATAAATATATCTTTAAAAACATTATAGAAATATTACTGTGGAAGGAAAATCGTATTGACCTAAGAGACAAATCAAGAAAAATATTCGTAGAATTAAAATTTTTAATTCTTGATTACATAAAAAGGGTAAGATGAATAAAAAATGGTATTATAAAATAATAACTAGTGGAGAAGAAAATATAAGACTTTATTGAGATATAGTTTAAAATATATCATCATTTTATGTATAATCATGTAGAATCCTAATAAATAATGAGATTTTAACATGAAACAGATTCATATTTGGTAACATTGAATTACACTACCTATTTAAGAACATAGTGATAATATCATGAGAAAAAATTATTTAATGATATTACATGTCATTTTGGGTTTATATACCTATAATAAAATAATATATGTACATAACATAACATATTTCTTAAAGAATGCAATTTGATACAAAAAATACCACACTATAAGTCTCGACCTCCATTATAAAAATTTTATACATTTGTCCAATAAATATAACTTTATTATGGTTATATTATATATCAATACATATATATATATAAATCACAACATATATTATTTAATTATGATCTTTTATTACATTTTTATAATAAATTGAATTTTCATGTCATGTTTTTGGCGGTAACTTCTTTGTGTGTCATGTATGTTTTTATTTGTTAATTATTTTCTTATTTTATTGATCTTGGTAGCATAATATACAGATATTTACACATAATATAAATGTAACATATATTCACTATATATGTATGTAGAAAAATCCATATATTTTATATATATAATATGAAATACATTATTATTAGAGATTGTGGGTCGTATATACACATGAATTCTATTTATGTTTTCTCACAATATTGAACGAACTAATGTTAAATAATATAATATATTTATAAGATAGTTTTAATGTAAAATATATCACATATTTTCACTTAAACCATCCATATTTCCATACATGTAATTTTCTAATGAATCACATTGCTTTGCGAGGTAGCAGTTTTTCATAAACTGAAGTGATATTTTCATCCAGCAAATAAATGTAATTTAACAAGGAATATTAGGTATACCAATTTAAAAAATATAAAAATTTCATATATACAATATATAAACATTTCATCAATAATTATTTCCATTATTTATATGTGTTGATGGAAAAAATAACATTAGTTTGTGAGGGAGGTAGTCCACCCTACAAAAGAATGATGATTTTGTATCCTATTTGATGGAACTGGATATGGATTTGGGTCATTACCATGACATAAAAAAATAAAAATATGGTTGATAATAAAGTTAAAATATTATAGTTTTTTAGATAAATTGATGTCATGGATGAAAAAATAAATTAACAAACTCATTCAGTAAAGTTATGTCTTCTTCAAATAACCTCTATAGGTTTCCAATAAAAGACTTCCAAGGATGGTCCTCTAAAAACCCAATGGATTTCCAAATAATATAGAGGTTAATGAAGAATGGTTTTTATATATTTTATAAACAAAATATTTTTGGATATGTGTAGAAGATAGGAGAAGGCGTATCTCATTATGAGTGAGGTGAGTGGCATAATTGTAATTTTTGTAAGGATAAAGGATTACCCACATTTCTCACATACCATAAGGCACCAAATTGAAACACTGTCAATAATTATTCTTGATAAGGTTGAGATATGTTTATACTGAGGTTTTTATACTCTTTTATGTGATTTTTAACATATAGGATTTTTTAATCACCTAGTAAACCCATTTTTACCGTAATTGTTATATATAATTATTACTATTTTATTATTAATTATGGTAAAAAAATTCAAATCAAATAATAAACATGATTTTATTTCGGAATATGTAATCAATTTATGAATATCACATTTATGGTTGTGGAAAAATTTAATATGAATGTAAAAACTCATACGCTACGAGAAAATGGGTTTCTAATGATAAACAATTCAAAAGTATAATGCTTTTTTTATTAAAAAAATCATTATGAAAATTATTAAAATGAAAAATAATTAAATTATTATATAAATAATTGAATTAATATTACTTTATATCCATTTTTCAAAAAAAATAACCTTATAAATTCTTTAAATGAAACAAAAGTTTTCAACAAAAGCTATTATTTTTCAATATTCATCAAAAAATTATATTATATACATATGTGGTCATTCATATTCCTGAATCCATTAATAATGGATCTGAAATAAATTTATTTTTTAAATAATAATATAAATATTTTTACATGTTTTTTAAAACATGGTTCCACATTTAACATTTGATATCAATGAAATTTAATTTATTTGAAAAAACATATTTCATAAAATAAATGGTTTTTACATTCTGTCCCCATTAAAATGAATCTACCCCTTGAAATTTCATCACATTGATACAAAGTAATGAGGATTGTTTTATTCCTCATATCCCATTGTTCCCAAATATCTTTCTCAAACTAGTGGTTTTATCAAAAAACATTGACCATGTGGGTTGTCTTATTTTGTAGAAATTTCTAGCAATGATCATGAAACTCAATCTATTTTTTCACATAAGAACAATATTCATACATAATTATGACATAAATGTTCATTAAATATGAATTATTTTTTATTTACTTCTTGACGATATATACATTTAACATTTCATGGACATTAGAGTGGTTTTCTAGAATCACCAACTTATACGATACCGTCCTAAAACAACCAATCATTTCAAAATTACATTTATAAATAGGGCATAGTTTTTAATTATTTACAAATATAATTTCCATACTTCATGGATAAATACATATAAACACTTTTTCATCTACTAAAATTTTCATATTATGTAAATGATTATCAACAATAAAAATTCAATCAACTATGTTCCCCCTTTAATTTTTTTTGAATGGCACTATCATTTTCCAAAATTTCTTAAGGTATTCTATGTATTAGTAGATTACCTTCATCAAAATAATTCTAGAATGTAGGGGATATATACCCCATTCATTATATGTATTCAATAAGATTCAAACAATTTATTTATTGAATGCTATTGTTGTATTTAAACTCGCCTAAATAAAGGAGTTGATCACATCCACATTTAAAAACTAAAGAAAATGATCATAACACAACTTCTTCAGATTGAATTATTCTATATGAATAACTATTTATTTAATGATTATATGATGTAATGAAACACAACGATGTATAAATAGATTTCTATATACTTCACTAGAACATTGAGGTATTCCTTGGATCTCGATCAGTCAAAATTGAAATGGATAATCTAGGAAACATTACGACATCCTTACAATTTAACCTAAAATTATGATCCAATGGTAAACCAACTCAAATAATGATGAATTGTTATTAATTTGTAAGGAAATAAACTATAACCTCTATTAATTTAGACCATTTAGATTCTATTCGATGTCTAGTAACCAAATCCATGCTGGTGTTTTTGAATTTCTATTATGGTGCGGGTAATGGATTACAATATACCATTATTTTTTCTTCTAACAATATTCACATCCAGAAATAACAAGCATAGATATAATGCTCTCCAATATAATTTTTGATTCCATCCAACTAGTTATACTCTTTAATATTTCCATACATATTCAATATTATTTGAGTAAATATAGAATAAATAACTTTGAGGTTCATATAGAAACTACATCATAAAATTTGTGATGGATCAACGACATACATAGTTCTTGAACCATATCACTCCATAATTTTCATGGAAAAACAAAAGAACATTTATAACCATTTTTGGATCTCTACAACTTCATTCTATACCCATTTAATCATCACTTGGATAGAAGGATGAAATTTCAATTGAGGATAATAACAATTCTTCCCATCAATCATGATTTATAGATCATTCTGTTGAAAATATAGAAATGTTAGATCTTTTGAGATCCATATAATGGTTCACCAAGCATTATCATTTAGACTGAAATTACTATCCACCTTGTTCACATTCTATGGGAGATAATGTGATGAGAAATCATAATATTTAATCATCTTTAACCATATTCTCGGGTGCATATTCAATATATTTTAATGAATATAAACATTATTTTTTATAGATTTGTACATATTAATATATATATATATATATCAAACATTTTTTTATAAAAATAATGACTTCATATCTTTGATTCATGAAATAACACAGTTATATTCAATTCAATATATGGGTAATTTTTCTCAGGAACCGTCAATTTTGTGATGCATAAGCTATAATAATGTCATTATTCATAAAAATGACTCCTAATAACATCATGTATGAATCCATATATATTAAAAAACATATAAAATATATGGTAATGTAATCATAGGTGTGTATAAAAATATTCTTGTTTGTTCCGGGAACAATTCCTCAAATAAATTTGGCCAATGGAACCATCCTCCCTTATAAGTTAAAATGGTGAGTAGATAAGATAGTTGTGAGATGTTTTCGAAACATCGTTAATAGTATCCATATAATCCTTGAAAATAAAAAATCTTAGTCACCGTGGTTGGGTTAGTCCAGTATTCAATGGCGTCCATCATGGATGGATCAACTGATATATGATCTCTTGACATTATATATCCAAAACAAGAATCATTTTGCTTTAATAAAATATCATTCTATAATTTTTTAATATAGTTTCTATATCCGTAGGGTAATTATTATATATATAATGTGATATTCATTCTATTACATTCTTTTTGAATAGATAAGCACATTATCTACAAAGGATTCCACATAATGATCAAGGTAATCTCTAATGAATATTTTCCATAATTCCATGATGATATAATTGGAATATTATGACATAATGACTTCACTATGTATATTTAGTGTTTATACAATTTATTGAATTTAAAAATGCTTGTATAATAAATTTTGACCCTTTAACGGAGACATCCCTAATAAATCTCAACCATGTAAATTTATTGTTCTCAACACAGATGATCAAAAACGCCATCACTATGTGATAGAGGATACTTATTCTTGATTGTGATATTTGGAAGATACTGAGAGTTAATGCAGAGTTGCATCAATATATCATTATTTTTAACAAAAAAATAGGTTCACCCCATGGTGAAACACTTTTCTGAGTAAACCATTTTCAAGGTTCTCTTAGAGTAGCTTCTTCTATTTAGAAAACTAAATTGGGGCTATTATATATGGAGTATATCAAATTGGTGAATCATGAGTTATTAATTATGTTGGAAATTCAACATCATAATCTGGTTAAAATCTATAAACACATTGGGAATGGAATTGTGTAATTAACATAAAATTGTCTTACCATTAATTTATAGTTTCTACCAAAAATATGTGATAATACCCCCTTCTAAATGTGAATCAATACCATAAAAATGGTTTTGATTTCCATTCAATGTTAATAATTATCATCGTCATGATAGAAGAACAAATGTTGGGTTGAAAAATCAAATTTTACATAGATTCCTTAATAATAGATGCTAGATATATGTATACAGATCAACTCCAATACAAAGATGAGATCAAATTCAACAAGATAAAAAGTGAAAATATTTGATGGAATCATATTCCCACAAACGCCAACTGATGATAAATCATATACATTAGATTTGTTCATTGTACCATTATGGGATTTCAGTTATAATTCTAAATTAGATCAATTTTATTGGAATATTTTTAAACATTTAATATTATTTTGATATATAATAAATCATAAATATAGAGTAAAATATTAAACTAGGTGTTCTTGAGTTGATGGTAATTATTCTTATCACCATGTGGTTATAACAAACCTTGTCAAAAATGGTGATTTCATACGATTTCCCCATATAGATCATCTAATGTGGTTACTGAAATAAATCATCATAAATAACCGTATTATTTTATAAATGGTTAGTATAGTGTAAATTGTTATTGAATTGGAATGATTATAGTGTGGGTGGTGCAATTTTTAGGCTTTATCTCTATTAACATAGTTAGAATATTTTCTACCATCACATCAACTTTCAATTAGTCGATGACCTTTTTTTTCATGCATAAAACATAAATGGGACCACTTTATTAAAATTTCCTTCATGTTTCCTACAAAAATTTGTGTTTGAAAAAATGTTTATCTTCTTCTCAACATGTATTTTAGATTTTCCTAGAACATGATCACTATTTTCTTATCGAAACCATGATATTTTTGTGATACACTTATATCAATTTCCTCCTTGATAGAAAATTGAATAATTTCATCCTAGATAATGATGCCCATTATGAATAATTTCCATTAAAGACTAATTTTTAACCCACTGTTTAATAAATTAATTTTTATTTTACATTTAATGTTAAAACCAAATGCATACCCAGAAAGTGTCATAAATGTTTCCCCATAGGCACAAACATATTCATAATTCATCTATTTTAAATCAAGGAATTACATCATAATTTGTATATAAAGGATATGTGGGATACTCATATTAAATAATATACTTTAAAACTAATCTTACTCAATGTATTGAATTTCAAAATTATCCCATGTATCCTTAATGAGATCCTTTAATTGATCTTCTTATACCTTTAAATGAGAGACAACAAAAACTAAATTTTCATCCTTTGAACACGGGAGAATGAAAAAATATAATTTTAGTGGTACTGATCCATTATTCTTCCATTTTTATATCAGTTGAACCACTGAATTAATTTTTACTTTTCCTCATAAATCACTAAACTGAATGTTTTTACCCTTTTTAATTATTTGAATGTTAATCATGATTCATAACTTCAAAAAGTTATGATATAATTCAATAATGTTTTGCATTCCATCTATCATAGTTTTTTCTTCTACGGAGTAAAATCCTTACATTTAACATCACAATCAATATTGACAAGTTTTTTTTATGTTCTATCTATTCACATAAAAAACTAATATTGTGGAACCACATAATCATGAATAATGACTTATAGGATATCTAAATCATGATACCTTATATTTAATATATGATAGATTAGGATAAACCTAGGTCAATAAGTATAATTATTTATATCAATCATGATTGTAAATTAATATTTTGGGAATTTATAAATAAAATTTATCAATGGTTTAATACATGCTGTGAAGAAATGCCTTTTGTCTTTCACTATGTGATGATCAAGTCCAACCCAATTCACCCTTTCATATATATTTCCACTTGGTTCACTTGTTCTAGAGCCACATACTCTTCTAGTATCTATAATGGGATGAAATTTCAAAAAATATACTCTCATTATTCTATAAACATATCATATAAATGTCCCTATAATTTCACTCATTCGTATACTAATCCTCACACATATCTTTAGATATATCAGTAATTTTTTTATCCAATAACTACATTGTTTTTAATTTCTATAGGTATTTTTTTCCTTTTATAATGATCATGGATAAATAATTTCCATAAATTTATCAATGATATGAATATAATATATTTTATAATATATCCATTTACATTTATCCTTAAAAGTTGGATATAGAAAATGAAATTCAATATTCTGGGATATGGAAATCCATACACATGCATGAATGTAGTTTAAATTTCCATAAATAATTTAAAGAAACAAATATAAATAATATATAAACATTTCAGATACATTTTTATTTCATAAATATCACATATTTTCATCAATACCAATTTTTATTTCCTTCCATATAAAATGTGAATGAATCACATCACATCACAGGCCAATAATCTATTGTACACACGAGCAACATTATCGTATTAAAATAGAATTAAATATAATAAGGGTTATGTAATATAATAATTTCATAAGTATAAATTTATTATAGATATAAAATATAGAAATTTAATCAATCATTTTATTCATCTTTGATAGGTAGAGATAGAAAACAAATAATATCAGTTTGTAAGGTGGTAGTCCACCATACAAAAAAATTGTGGGTCTAAATAGAATTTGATAAAAGTGGACGTGGTTGAAAAAAATTACATTAATATATAAATAATTAATTATATATATGATAATGATGATTTTATATAATCATGGTTTAGTAATAATTTATGGAGGTGGAAGAATAAATAATATAAAAACTCTCGTTGAAGAACATAACCTCTCCTTCAGGTAACCTCTTTTAGTTTGGAAAAACATTTTTCTTGTTCAAAATTATAAGAAAAGGATTCAAAAAATATTGTATAATTAATGATAATATTTGTGTAGGGATTTTCAGAACTAATTTTTTTGGGATGTGTGAATATCATAGGAGAAGTGGTGACCTTTATTAGTGAGGTTAGTGAAATACTTGTAATATTTTTAAGGGAAATGTTGTGAAGACATGTATCAAATGAATAAAATCTCAAAATTAACCATTATCAACAATTATACATGATAATTTTGAAATATATCCTTAAAATGGGTTTGAATAATTTTTGCGTCATTTTTAAACAATATATTTTTATTTTAACCCCATTTAAAAACATTTTTACCTTACGAGTGATAAATATTTTTTTTAAGAAATTATATTGTGAATAATTATTTTATCAATATTAGATAATATAAAATAAGATTATTTTAAATATATAATCCAATTATTCAAATTTTCATTAATATATGTGGAACATTTTAATTTAAAATTTAACCCACAAATGCGAGGAGAAAGTTGTTTTCGAAAGTAAAAATCTTAAAAATGTTTAAAAAGATATTATATTAGAAATAAATACTAAAATTATTACAATTAACTAAATATGATTAATTTATATATAATTGAACTAATTATAATTTCAAACCCATTTTTTAAAAAATGGATCCAAATAAATTATTTTAAAAAATATTTAATAAAAATAAGAATTTTACACTATCCATCAATAAATTAATCATTTCATGAAAATCTCAAAAATGAACCATAATATAATAATTAAATGTATATTTCAAAAATTTATTTTATTTAATTAAATATATTTTCTATAACATTCTAAAATTTATTTTATTATCATTCACAAATTTTTTAAAAAATAAATTTTTTAGAAAACATTATTTCAAAACATATAATGAAACTAATGAAAATTAATTATTTTTTATCCATATGATTTATTTACATAAAACAATAATAAATAATATTTAAAATTCATATATTAAAATTTATTCTACAATGTTTAATCTCTAGATAATAATAGCCTTTATTCACTAATATTACTAATAATTTGTGAAGGATTATTATAGTTGGTGTAGTGTAAAACGCAACTGTTTAAAATATACATTTATTTCACAAAATATATTTCATAAAATATTTGGGTGTTATAATATTCATTCTTGATATATCCATATTGTATCATTCATGTCTGTAGTTCAACTGACTAAAAAATGAACATGCTCTAAATCGTTTGGTGGGTACAGTTTAAGTTATTTTTCTATTCAAATAATATCCCTATAATAGAAAAATAATGATATTATTTAGTATATTTTATTATGGTGAAAAATAATTTAATTACTGTAGAAAATTAAAATAAAAACTATTCAAAAAATAAAAAATAATGACATCTTGGAGGCGGTTTTCTATGCACATACATGACTAATATTCCATTTTTGTCTTCATTAATGGAAATAAATAAATGGAGGTTGTACCATTAATATAAAAAAATATTAATATAGTAATGATACTGAACTTATATTATTATTATATAGATATTATATTTTGAAGATTAATATTAAGAACAAAAAAATAATAAGGAGATAATTATTACACAGGATACATAATTTTATTCATTTGGAAACACCCTGGATTCAAGGAGAATAGGATTATTTTGATAGACTAGGGCATATTTTCATGTAAAATCATTATATGGAGAGGTAAATTTATGAGATACAATGAGTAACATTTTGGATAAGTGATTATTGATGTTCAAAAGGGGACACATTATTATATGTTGAATGAAAAGATGTTTTAGAAATACTAAGTGAATTTCAATAATTTGATTTCTATATTAATGGTTCAAGGGTATAAAAAAGGGAGTAAATGAGGAAAGGTTTATATTTTTTTCAAGGAACATGTCAGTAGTCTATTTGGATATATGTTTTTCACTTTTTTCCTTCCCAAAAGAAGTCATTTTTACCATTTTAACTCTTTTACCTGGATACCTGGTTTTAAAACCTTAAAACTATTTTTTATAGGAAAAATAAAATTTACTAATTAAATAATTTATTCCAATTATCTATTTCAGATATAAAACCAAAATTATGAAATAAATTTAATAGATATATTAATATTACATTTTAAAAAAAGTAAACATATAAAACATTTTTTTTAAATAACATTATTAAGAATTCAAATTTATATATGAAAAAGATAATATGGTTATAAAAAGATGATCCAAAAAATGATTTTATTAATTTAACAAAATGTGTGATTCTTTTAATGAAAACAAAAACCTAAAATCAACTAGAAAATAATATATTTGATGATATGATTAAAATGAGTTTTTTATATTAAACTAATTTTTTACATTAGATTTAAACTTATTTATCATATGTTATCATTCCTCATAGAATATTTCAAAAGGAATAATTTTATTCCTTAACATTAAATTTTATTACATTAAGGGTTTCAAATATTCATTGTTATTTATACGTAATCAAAAAATATTTTAAAATATAAATTTTTAAATACCACATTTTCTACAAAAAATATTCCTTTATATATTATGATTGAAATTTTTTATTATTTTAATATAAAAATGATAAATAAAAAAATTATATCAATTTTTTCCATTTTAACATGAAAAAAATAAATATTTTTTATGAAATGTATGAAAATAAAATGAAAATTATTTCCATAGAAAATGAATGTTTTTATATTAACTATATTTTTTATAAATTTCTAATTAATTGACTATTATTTTATTAATTAATGTCTGTATAAATATATCTAGATTCAATATTTCATTTTTTTAATTTAAATTTATTCTATAAATATATTGTTAAAAATGAAATATTAATTATAAAATAAATTATTCCCCAATGTTGTGGTAATTAACATTAATCTATTGAGTATAAATTACAACCCCAAAAGTGAAATTTGTTTTATTAAATAATATAAAAATTAATATCTCAAATAAAAAAAATTAAAAAAAAATACTTCCTAGGAATATGGGGATTTATTTAAACATTATTGCATATAACAAGTATAAATACATTTTTTAGAGATTTGTATTTTTAAGAATAATTATAATGTATTAGAGATATGTTATTATATATAATAATATTAAGAAAATAATAATAATTTTATAAATAGTTATGTGACATTAAAATAATTATAAAACAAAATTTCCTCATGTGTAAATCTAATTAATGAATCTTATGAAAAAAAATTCATTAAACACTACTTGATTTTATAAAATGAAGTTAGTGGGTTTTATAGGTCAATAATGTTTTAAATTATTTTATTTTACATTTAAATAAATATATATTTATTATACAAAAAACATTTGAAAACCTCAATGCCATATAAAAGTGATTATATTATAAAATTAGTATTTTTTACAATTCCCCTAAAATGAATTATTTTAGAGAAATCTCAAAAATATATTATATGGAAAAATATTAATGTTGAATTAAAAAAATATTTTTATTTAACCAATATAAATTTTAAAACATTTATAAATATATTTTAATAAGTTAAAATATGATATAATGTATATATTTTTTATTGAAAATTTCATTGTCAATATTAACTCATGCTATTTATTTACAAGCTAAAGGTAATAAATATTATTTCTTCTAAATATTAGTGATTGTTGTAGATTTATTCAAAATTTATTTTCAATATTTTTTGGTCCATTTACACTAGGTGTGTCTTTTTATAGATGTTAATGAACAAGTTATAGGTTTGAAATGATCCCAAATATCATGTCATTATATTGTACACCCATAAATAAATTTCATCCTCCAAATTTAATTATAATTGACCTATAGAATAGATAATGGTTTCTCTAATATTTAAAACCCTAATGATATTGTTAATAATGATATATGATCCTAAATATCGTTTAGAAGACTTTAAAACACTTATTTTTTCCATTCCATTTCGCATTAATGTATATCATTAATAGGTATTACTTCCAAAATGAATGATTCAATTTTCTTCTATGAGAATTCATAGTTTACATTTCAAAAATAGATGGTTAATATTGATATAGAATTTCATTCCCTTTTTTGTTATTTATTTTTAATTCAATGTAATGAAAGAAATTTTATTTCTATTGAAACGTCCCTGTTCGGGAAGCCGCACAAAGAAGCCCCTAACTCGGATGGTCACATGGCCAAAAGCATATTTCACTGAACTCCAGAGGCTTCCGACTAGTAGTGAGGGCCTTGGGTGTGATTGTGGGGAAACTATGCCCTCATTAATAGAGTAACACAACAGAAGTAAAAAAAAATAACAATAGCGGAAGCAGTGCCAGTGTCACACGACAGTAACAACAGAAGACTGATGGAAATAAACAACTAGAGAACATATATAATGATGCATGATACATATGTCTAGGAAATCATAAAAACATGTCACAATGCTGAAATACAGTACTAAACCCAAGTACAAGGAAATAGTAAACAACTCCTCAGCATCGCAAGCCTCAACATGGTGCCGTTCTCTCCAGCTCCAAAGCAGTCATGTACCTGAGGTAGAATGGTGTTTCCCTTATCTATACCTGCAAAAAAATAATCTATTTGGACCCAAAATGATCACCCAAACAGGTTGTGAGACTAAGTCACAGTAGGCAACCAACCCAAGATCTGTTCCTAATAGTTAGTGAATATATATGGAAGGTAATAAGAAAATAGAATCAGTAAACAAGAAAGTACTCTATAATAACAATCTTATAGTTTCAAAGCATTAAAATACCATATATTAAGAAAGCAGAAAAACACAAACAGTTAACCCTATAAGAAGTACCCATAGCCAATCAGCTCTTATCATATCTAACAAACACTAGCTGCCCTCTAGGAATCACACACAGTCTCACCCCTATAGTTTAACTTTAGTATAGATTCTCTGTGGAAGCACTCACTATAAAATCCCCCTATAGTCTTGTGTTGGTAACTAGAAGGTGCTCTTAGGAAGAACTTACATCTCATTCCCCATGTGGCACACATCGGGGAAATACAGACACTTTGAGGAAGCACTTACGTCAATTCCCCCTCTATTCTCGCATCATACAATAAAATAGGACCCTCTGGAGAATCCCTTACGTCCATTCTCCCAATGGTTTACTACACCATGTTATCACAGCCCTGTGTAAATCGAATGAGCATAGCAATTAAAATCGGCCAAAGTATTCCTCAAGAACTACATGGCTAACCAGTCTATAGAATAACAACATGTCATATAAACAGTTACTCCATCCTAAAAACCCTAGGTCTGGGAAACAAACAGCAGCCTAACAGGCAAGGAGGACCAAACAGACATAAACAAAACATGTGTGGGAAACCACTTCCAAAGGATATCAATTAAACCTATTCACATTCAATTAATCTCAATTCAATAATACAAGCATAGAAGGAAATTAACAGGGCTAAAATTATTACACACAATACCCAGCTCAAGGGTATTGGGTAATTTTGTACATCTAACTCAAATAATTTCAACAGAAAGGCACGAACCACCTACCATTGTGTTGTAAGATCATTACACCTGAACCTAATAGCTTGAATCACCCAATAACACCATAGATCTACAAAAATGATCAAAACTCTTACCTGAGGATAACTTGTGAAAGAAGAGGAATCATGAAACAATGATCAAGAATAAGGATGGGCTTACTGTGGCGATCCCAACACAATCGACACCAGTCGATTTAGAGAACAGGTGGTTGATCAGGGGCTCGGAGAAGAATCGTGCTCCTATGGTCTCTCTCGAAAAAAACCAACCTAGAAGGAGATGGTTCTATCCGTCAGACATGACCCTGGTACTTTTAATTTAAAAAATAAAGTACAAAGCGTGTAATTTTGATGTACACGTCGTGTTCTTGACATTACTGTCATCTGCATTTGGTGGTCTCCGGGTCACCACACGTGGATGTGTGCAAGTTCATGACATGGCCAACACTCGGTTACCTTCGGTAACCATGTACACGGAATGTACTTATAAAGTACACGTCATGTACTTAAAAAATTTTGAAAAAAAACTCCACTTTTTTATGAAAAACAACAGAAAAAAACATACCTGAAATGAATATCTAGGTTCTTGAAAATATCCCCCCTTAATGAAATTCATCCCCAAAATTTCTGATCAACACAGCGTAGAAGAAGAATCCCCAAACAACTCCTGCCACTGCGATCGTACATCAGTCTACCACTCCCAATTCTCATCATGTACTCACCCGTGCTTCCATAACACTCGTATCAGAGAAAGAAATTATCCATGGAGAACCTTTGTACTGTAATAAAAAATCTGGATACGATGCTCCTCAAATGAGGCATCCACCTCTAACTCAACCTCTTCAGGTTGAAAGACATGAGACATGTATGAAAAATAATGTCGAAGTTCAGATACGTGAATGAAGTCATGCATATCCCATTACCATTGAGGTAACTGCAGCCAATAGGCAACCAGCACGACTCTCTCGAAAACCTCAAATAACCCAACATATGTCACAAAAAGCTTACCCTATCTCCTAATCCTCTTGTGCCCCATCATCGGTGTGACAAGCCGGAAAACATGATCAGCGACCTCAAACCCCATAGGTTGCCTCCACTGATCAGCATAAGAATTCTATCTAGACTGTGCAGTACTCATCCTCTTTGGAAACAACTCTATCTACTTTGTGGTCTCCTGGACAAGACAAGGTCCCAACATAGTTGCCTCTCCTATCTCTAACCAACATAAGAGTGATCGGAATGAGGTACCATACAAGGCCTCATAAGGTGCCATTTGAATAGTTTCTTCAAAACTATTACTGTAGGCAAACTCCACAAGAGGTATGTGATTCTCCCAAGAACCTCAAAAATCTAGGATGCATGCCCACAACATGTCATCAAGATACTGAATCATACACTCAGACTGGCCACCTGTATGAGAGTGGTATGTTGTACCCAAAAGAGCCTATGTACCGAAATCCATATGTAGTCCCTGCAAGACCCGAGAAGTAAAATGGACATCCCTTTCAGAATCAATGGAGTGTTGAACTCCCTTTAAACATACAATCTCAGAAATGTACAACCATCTCTGCTAATAAACAATGTTGGTTTCCTTGAATATCAAGAAGTGAGAAACCATCATGAGTCTGTCAAGGACCACCCATACAACATCATTCCATCGTGGTGATGTTGTTAAAGAAGTCACAAAATCCATCGTGACATCACTTCACTTCCACTCTGGAATGGGTAACTACTAGAAAAGCCCTGCTGGTCATTGATCCTCCACCTTCACATGTTGATAGGTGGAACACCTCATGATGAAACCAGCAACATATTTTTTCATACATGGCCACCAATACTAACAGTGTTGATCACGATACATCTTGGTGACACCAGGATGAACTGCCCAAACTAATTAATGAATTTCACACATCCACTCCTCACGTATGTATTCTAACACCCATAGGAGCCCCTGTAAATGCAAGATATCATCCTCACCTATGTTCCATCCAGTTATAGGGTCCTCTCCCAACACACGTTCCTTTAAGACTAGGCCTTTAGAATCTGATAGCTGCATCATTCATAAATGCTCAAGAAGAGTAGAGGTAAGAGCTACAGAAGAAATAAATGTCTACCCTTATCTTTCATAAACATCATAATTCATATCAAGGAACAGAGTCAAATGTTTCCACTCACTCCTGTCCTCCTAGACTTCCTATTCCTGAGTTCTCATGCTCAACGCATCAGCCACAACATTGCCTTTCCCCGATGTATTGGCAAGATCAAATTCAAAGGATTGAATGGTACTCAACCCACCATCGTTGTCTCAAATTCATGTCACACTGGGTGAAGATATACTTCATACTTTTTTGGTCAGTGAAAACCCATAAATTCTCTCCCAGAAGATAATGTCTTCAACAACGTAAGGCATGAACAACTGCTGCCAAATCAAGATCATGCATCAGGTAATTCCTCTCATGTGGCCTCAACTGCCGAGACTTGTATGCAATGACTCATTCTCCATACATAAACACAGCTCCCTGCCCGATACCCGAAGCATCACAATACACTGTATAGAAATTTTTTGGCTCTGAAAAAACTAGTATCAATTCTAAAGTTAGTCACCCTTTCCGCTCTTGAAAGGATGTCTCACAATAATCTACCCACAAGTACTTCTCACCCATCTAAGTAATTCCTGTCAGTGGTGTTGCTAAATGTGAAAAGTCTTATATGAAACGTTTGTAGTATCCTACCAACCCTTGAAACCTTCGTATCAAAAATAGTTCTTCGGTTGCACCCATGAAACTAAAGATCTCACTTTCTATGAGTTTACTGATACTCTTGTCTTTGAGATAGCACGACCCAAGTAGTGAATTTGGACTATCCAAAAGTGTAACATTGAGATCTTAACATATAATTGATTCTATCTTAGTGTACTCAAAATGATCTCAAGATGGGTAGCATGGTCGTGTCGAGTGTGAGTGTAAACCAAGATATCATCCAAAAAAACCACCATTAGATAATCCATGTATGGATGGAATTATCTTTTTATCAGGGCCATGAAAATAGAAGGCACGTTCGTGAGATCGAATGGCACAACAACATACTCGTATAGACCATACCTACTCTGAAAGGATGTCAGAATTATATCAGATGATCTAACGCACAAATAAATATGAATATATCTCAACTCAATCTTTGAGAACACATTAGCTCCTCAAAACTGATCAAAGATATCATCAATCCTCGACAAAGGATATTGTTTCTTGACCGTCAACTAGTTCATCTTCTGATAATCGTCCAAAATCCTAATGGTACCATCTGCCTTCTTCCCAAACAGGACAAGCGAACCCCTTGGAGAAGTACTGGGTCATATGAAACCCTTTTCCTATATCTCCTCCAACTGATTCTTGAGCCCTTGTAGCTATAGTGTAGCCATCCTAAAAGGATCAATGGACATTGGTGCTTCTCCTAGCAAGAGTTCAATAAAAAATTCTATCTCTCACTCTGTTGGAAAAACTGAAAATTTCTCTGTGAAGACAATTCTAAAATGATCCCTGGCCATAGGAAAGTCCCACTATGAAGTCACCTAGTCATCCAGATAATGACTAGTAATTTGGGCTGTAACACCTGCCAAACCATGATGCTCGGGTCCTACTATTATCACTTGGAAATCCCATTCTCCCTTGTGATGAAACGATCATCCCTCTGGTGATGTGAAACTCACCCTTCAAGGATAGAAATTGACAACATCCTGGAAGGGAACTAAACAGTCCATTCTCCGAATGAAATCATAGCATGTAATCTCTAGGACATAGAAATCCCATAAGAAGTGGCACCCACCAACCTCAACAGGGAACTCCTTACACTAATGTACACTAGCCGGTATTGTGCCCAACAGAGAGTTCAACATCAAGATATCATGAGAATAAAAGATACAGAGCCCCTGGATCTCCACAATAGAAACAAATATAAAGCTATGGGAAGTCCCTGTATTGAAAAGAGCAAAAGATAAAACAGAGGCAACTAGGATGGTACCTAATACTGTAGAGGGTTCGAGATCCTGCTTCTTGTGGGTATGCACCACTGCAAAGGTCTTCCATGTACCATGTCCATGTGACCCAGACAGACCAATCTGAGTTGATCCAACTTTTTGTCGCTAAAAGCCTGGTGATTGACTACCGTGGCTGCAACCTCTACCTCATCTTGAATGGCCAAAAGAACTCCATTTCTTAGACTATGGAAAAACTACTGGGGATAATACTAAATAGGAGTTATAGAAGAATCCATGTCACCATTATTTGGTGAGAACAGCTGATAGAAGTGCTGAAGATGGCCCATCTTGACAAAAGATCGGCACGCCACTAGGTCTCTTGGGAAATGTGGCCTCGTATGCCCATTATTACCGCACTAATAGCACACCACCTGGCTACCAGAAGAGGTGTCACGCCTGCATGGATCTCCAAGAGAAGGCTCCTTATGGCTCTTCCAGCTGTGAAAAGGAGGGACACTAACTCTGGATGTTGAGCCGCCCTGCCTCACAACTCCCAAATCCCTCAGATTATTCTCTGTGATCAGTGCGTGGTTGATGATAAATGTGATAGACGTGGACCTGAAGATATTCATTTGAGATCAAATGTCATGCCTTAGACCAAGATTAAACTTCCTTTATAGGAATAACTCATCGCTTTCTGGAATAGGAGTGAAGTGTTATAGCTCAATGAAACAAGAAGTGTACTTCGTGATTGAGAGAGTACCCTATTCTAGACTCAGGAACTCTTGGGTTCGATCAACCCTCAAAGTCTCTGGATTTAAGTATTCATAGAAGGCACGCAGGAACTCATCACATGCCAGGACCAGATAGCATCCTGCTTATGAGATCACATCCCCCCATATGTTGGTTGAATCTCAAAGCATGTTGGTAGTGAGATTCACCCTCCTCTCTAGAGGCATATCCAGATGCTCGAAGATCGAAATCATGGCTTCTAACCATGACTTTGTAGCATGAGGTCCTTATTCCCTTGTGAAGGTGGGGGGAAGCTCTGCTGGAAAACCTGCGTCAAATCTGCCATATACGGGGCATGATAAAGTACTCTTTAGAAGGTCTATATGATCCTCATAAAGCCTTCTCAGAAGTGTGTGTCAGCACCTATGTCCATAATGACGGCTCGTACCAAAACTGGCACAAATGGAGGATCTGCTTGAATTCTATGATTCTTCATGCCCTGTGTATGATCATTGCCTTGAAACTGGCAGGCATACAACCGGAGGATATCTCAGTGGCATGACTCTGCAAGGTCAAAAAAACAAATGTGATCAAGATTATCAAGGATTTAAAACTAGAAGGTTGTGAAGGGAACGAGAGAAATGAAGCATTCATGTTTTACAAAACATGGATACATGACATGTATACTTAACAACATGGTGTGTTCCCTTAATCCTTTCACATGGGTGTGTACTTCTACCAAAACTGGTTGTGTAACACCCCACACACACAATGTTTTTTCCTAACACACAACGTGTACTTGAATCCTTTTCCTTTTCTCATGTCCTTTTACATAACTAAGCTACACGGTTCTTCTTGAATAAGACTACACGGCATGTTTGTGCCAGAAACGACATGTACTAGATGTGCTTCACCAACCTGTGTTGTTAGTGACACAACGGGATACACGACTCACACTACATGGAATTTCCAGACAAAAATAGCATAAACTAAAGTATTTTCACTTACATGTGTTGTTAGTTACATGGACGGATTCCAGGGATTACACTACACGGTGCGTTCAAGACTAACACAGTGTGTATTGATTATGTTTTAATCCACGAATTTCATTAGTCACACGGGAAGACACGTGGTCCAAACACACAACGTGTATGTATGGTACATAGTGTGTCCCATCATTAATTATTTGTACCTTGTGTCTATGCCCACATAGCTAGAGACAATGTTAGAGACTACATGTCATGCCTATAGAGTACACAATGTGTTCTTAAGAAAAATAGTTTCTTCCCTAACATAAGAACACATGGTGTGTATTAAAAACTACATGGTGTGTATTCTAGGTGTTTCAAGATAGTAAGCCTTAGATATTACTCCAGAAGCCCAGAAAACACTAAAACAAACAATAAAGTTACAAATTCCAATCCGCCAGGGCCCATAATCCCCGTGAATCAAACCATGGCATCATGTACATGTCATAAACAATAAACAAACAAGGAAATGATCCCCCAAATTCTGATCCATGAGGGCCCATAACACCCCATGAACAAAAGTTTAACATTCATTCAATCAATACCCTCTCAAACAGAAGGTACATTATAAAGGCATCTATCAAAACATAATGCATATCTAGAAAAACATCAATAAAAACAACATGCAATCCCTAATTCAACCTAAATGGTATGGCCAAAATTCATGATATGTGATTACTAGCAAGTCCCTATATGACGCATGAGTTGGAATACGCTCATATAATCAGGTTTTAAAAGAAATATTACTTCAATAATGTCAACAATAACTACACAAAGCACATGAATCACCTAATGGTGAAATCAAATCAATCGTAAAATAGAAAAACCAAAAAAAATGTGATAAACGAGGTAAATTGGCATTTCCTTGTACACGGGTTAGCTACTTTAGAGCACAACTTATTACCAAATACATATTTCAATCCTATCACTAACAACATGCTCTAAATTGTATGTCAAGAAGAAATCAATACCTAAAAAACACTTAGTAACATCTTAGTTCTGGAATCCACCCAAAGACGCCACCTACCCGGTTGGTCACATGTCCTCAAGAACATTTCCACGAACTCTAGAGGCTGCCAACTAGTAGCGAGGGACTTGGGTGTGATGGTGGGGAAACTATTCCTTCATTGGAAGAGTATAAAAAATAACTAAAAACAGATAGTAATAGAAGAAGAAGTGGTAATTTCATACAATGGTAACAGTGGAAGACTGAAGGAAATAAACAGTTGGAGCACAAATATAATGATTCACGATACATATGTCTAAGAAAGCATCTAGAAAAGACAAAATTATTAAATACAGTACTAAGACAATGTACACGGAAACAGTAAACAAATCCTCAGCATCGCAGGACTTAGCTTGGTCCTATCCACTTCAGCTCCAATGCAATCATGTACCTGAAGTAGTAGGGCACTTCCCCTTATCTATAACTGCTACAATATAATCTGTTTGTGCCCAAAAGCATGACACAAACAAAGTGTGAGATTAAATCCCAGTAGGAAACCACCAAAAAATCTGTGAATAATAATTAGTGAATATATATGGAAGGTAATAAGAAAATAGAAGTAATAAAGAAGAAAGTACTCAAAAACAACAATCTTATAGTTTCAAATCATTCAAATACCATATATGAAGAAAGCAGGTAAACACAAACAGGTAACCCTATATGAAGTACCCACATCCAATCCCCTCTAGTCCTACCTAAAAAACACTAGCTACCCTCTCGGAAGCACACACAGTCTCACCCCTCTGGTGCAGCTTTATCATAGATTCTTTATGGAAGCACTCACTGTTAATTCCCCCAATAGTATCGTATTGGTAACTAAAAGGTGACCTCAGGAAGCACTTACATATCATTCCCCATGTGGCATGTGTCGAGGAACTACACACATTTCGAGGAAGCACTTACGTCAATTCCCCCTCTTGTCTCACATCGTACAATAAAAAAGTCCCTCTAGAGAAGCCCTTACATCCATTCATCCTATGGTCAACTACACTAGGTTCTCACAGCCCTTTCTAAGTCAAATAAGAATTGAAATTCAAAACATCCAAATTAAACCTCAAGAACTACTTGGCTAACCTGTCTATATCATAAAATCAAGTTAGATAAATAATCACAACATCCTAATAGTACCAGGCAAGGGAAACAAACAACTGCCTAACTAGAAAGTAGGACCAAATGGTCAAAAACAAAACATGAATGGGAAACCACTTTCAAATCATAGAAATTAACCGTATTCACATTAAATTAACCTCTACTCAAGCATACAGGCATAACAGGAAACTAACAGGGCTAAAATTGTAAAACGCAATACCCCGTTCAATGGTATTGGGCAATTTTGCACATATAACTCAAAGAAATCTAACGGAAAGGCACAAACCACCTACCTCGGTGTTGTAGGATCATTATACATGATCATCATGTTATAAATCACCCATAAAAAACACAGATCTACAAAAAATTTGAAAACACTCAATTCAGGATAACGTGAGAAAGAGGAGGAATCAGGAAACAAAGCTCTATTAGAAGTAAGAGCTTACTAAGGTCATCCCAATGCAATAAATGACGGTCGATTAAGATAATGAGTTCATGATCGGGGGTTCGGAAGAAGAATCGTGGTTGTATAGTCTCTCTTGGATGAAAAAATATTAGAAGGAGATGGTTCGGTCCGTCAGACGCGACCCTGGTATGATTAATGAAAAAAAGAAAGTACATGGCATGTAATTTAGAAGTACACGGCATATACTTTCCTTTATCATCCCCCACATTAGGCAGTCTCCATGTCAGCACACATGGTTGTGTGCATGGCCATGACATAGCCAACACTCGGCTACATGCAGTAACTGAGTACACGGCGTGTACTTAATAAATTTCCAAAAGAATTATCTTTTTACTAAAAAACACCAGAAAAAGGAAGACATACCGGAAAATAATATCTGGGTTCTTACATCTCTAATCATGTTATTTTTTAAGAATACAAAAATATAACTTATAGAAGGTTTTTTTTTCAAAAACAAATAACAATCTTATAGTTATTTATGTTCCATAAAATTAAATTAATTCAGGTTGGAGTCATGGTGTTCTTAGAAATAACAATAGATACAATATTGTTTATATAACTTGAACACATCATCAAATTTGGGGTAAAGATTTTGGGAAACCTACTATGAACTAAAATCATTATTAATAGACACTGCACATTTTCTTACATTATTCATCGGTCAAAGTGGTTATGTATTCCTCAAATCATCCCAAATTTTTGTTTTAGGGAGTTAGTTAGGATAAATACAATTTTCTACCCACAAAAGACATTGATTAAGTTTTTTTCCTAGTGTATGTGGTCTATCTACCTTTCTTATTTTAGCCAAAATCATCATTTTATTATGATATTTTAATTCTCTATGAACCCCTCTTCACAAATTAATGAAGTTGTTATTCCCCTTATCATATTTCTATTCATTCCACTTTAAATATGTTTTTAAATATTAAATTAATCATTTCTTCATCATCGTCCTAACCACTTGTTCTTCCTTGACTTATTGACATTCTATTATTTGGTGTTTTTAAGGCTTTGACTATGTCCAAAACTTACATCATATTATATAATTTATTAATTATTATAATAACATGGTTTCTCATTCTAAGTCACATTTATGTGGGTTGTTCATTTATCTTGTATTCACATTATCTCTCAAATCCATGGTTTGTTCTATTTCTGGATCATTCTAATAAAAAATCCTTTGACATAAGTGAGGGAACATATAAAAACTCTTGATGTTATCATAATCATGAAAAGTAAATGAAAATTAATAATACATTTCATTAATATCTTCACATTTTCAAATTATTCATTTAGTTCATCATATATAATTCTTAATATGAACTTGGTTAGTTTATGTTGGGTCATTTTATACTCCACAAAGAATCATGGAAGTCAATCAATATAGTGGTTAAAATAGTTCATATGATAAAAAACAATATCTTTTATTAGTGACTATATTAGTATAAATAATTAATACAACTAATCACTAATATAGTAGTGGATTGATACAATTAAAACTTAATGTTTTTAATTGATAGTTCCCCTTGAATCATATGATCCTATGCTGCATCCACTTTTCGATTTGAAGACTATGGTTTATTTCTACAGAGAAACATATACTCAAAATGTTAGGAATAATAGTATAAAACCATTATATAATAATTATTATCTTTGGAATTTTAACTAAATTATCTCACCCTAACTCCAAAGAATAGGAAATATTTCAAAAAAAAATATAAACAAACATCTAAAATATGAAAATAAATATCAAAAATATCACAATTGTTGTCTAATACCAACTGAATCATCTTAGAGTATACATGAAATAAATAATTCATTCATCACATTAATTGAATAACACATCTCATTAATAGTTTCAAAACACATAGATTGAATGGTTTAGTGCCTTGGACATTATTTATTTTATTATCTTATATTATAACACTAGAAAAGAGTACACCATAATCATTATCCTATAAATCTTTTCAAGAAATATGAAATGATATAATCATATTTATAAATTATTTCTTATAAATATAAGAAATGATTTATTTCTGACAATAACTAATTGATGAAGATTTCATAACATAAAGGAAAACATAAGTATGACTAAAATATCAAAATAAAAGAAAAAATGACCATAGAAGAAAGACATATAACATTTTATATTTTTATACATTATAAACTGATCATTAAGGAATTATAAAAGATATGAATGAATAAAAATATATCATATTTATCAAATAACATGTTATCATTACATAAAAGTGTAGAATTCAAAAAAAATGGATAAAACATAATCATGGAAAGAATATAACTATTTTAAATGAAATGCATCTGAAAATATTATCATAACTTGATGAAAAACTTGGAAATGTGGAAGAGATATATTCATAGTAAATCATATGTTTGAAAAACATTATTCCCAATGGTATAAAACAAAAAAAAATTGTTAACATCAAAAATATTTTCAAAATCGACCATCCCCAAACATGTGTGGAAAATATTATTTTTTCTGCACTTATCAATCTCATGAGATATTAAATTATCTGAATGAATTTAAGGGAGATGTAATGATTCAATTACCATAATCCATATATATCTGTAACACATAAAATTAGTCACAATCGGGTTATAAATAATCCATTTAAAAAAATGTTTTTTCTAAAACATATCACATATCATGTACATAAGAGATTGAAAGATATCAAAAAACACATTTTATAAATGTATTCTCAAATGAAGAACATATAATAAAATATAAAAACACAGCATTAGGATAGATAACCCTTGAAAGAATTATATAAGTGAAACTACATTAAAAACATGTATATTGATGAAATATATAGTAAAAATAATGGGTATCATTCGTAAAAAAATTACTTTTAAAACAATAGATTTACAACGGAACAAGAATTTGGTTTCAAAAAATATATCAATAGAAGATAAGGTGAAAATAAAATATAACTATATCATAGGTTATAATATATCTGTATAGACCAAAAACCTGATACCCATTTTATTAAGGTGAATCAGACTAAGTTTTTAAAAAGAATAATACTCATGTTTTCAAAATAATCAGAGTCATTTTTTCCATCATAATGAGAATAATAATTTTTGATAGAAAGAGGTTGGATAAAACATGACTTTGGTTTAGAATGGTATAATATCATAATTAAGAATCGATTTTCATCATATTAACTGTCAATTTAATATAAAAGAAGTTATTATTTTGATGATATATCAGAGTCTCTATGACAATGATAAATTATTTGTGATGATTCATTCCAAAAAAATTTCATATATATCATAGGTTTAATTGAGAACTTATGATGCAATATTTTACTATAAAAGGTGGAGTATAAGTGATTTTGGTGATTGGAAATGGATGGTATCATGTTTTATCTTATACATTTTGTAGATATAATGCAGTGATACTAATTGTTTTTTAAAACAGTCGTATCCAATGGAATGAATATTAAAGTAGATTTATTGAATAATGTAGTGGTGTGGATTGTGAAGATGGTTTCGATGAAGGGTGGTGCTACTAAAGAGTTGTGTCGACAAAATATGGTGTTGTTTTAATAGTTGTTGTTGTTTTAAAAGATAGTTCTATTTTAAATGGTGGTGTTGATTTAAAACATGGTTATACTTTAAAAGGTTTTGGTGATTGAAAAGGTGATTCCGATTGAAGATTTGGTTTCTATTAACGAAGTGGTGATAATAGAAGACTAAGATATTGTTCTGATAGTTTTTCATAATGATCGTACGAAAAAAAGATCATATTCTTTAAAATTCTCTCCAGGAAAATCATATTTAGAATGAAAATACACTAAACCATCATATCCAAAATCATATTACCCAGGATGATCATATCTAGACTAGTTATATTAATAAAATATCATCTCAGGTTAGGAGGAAAGGGAAAAACTAAAATTAATGGAAATTTAGGATACTTTGAAATCCAAGCCTAATGATACTGAACCTATTCTCAAATGAGTTTAACATCATGAAGGAAGTCATGATAGAAGAAAAATATTTTGAATGATACTTTATTTATGTGGTTCAAGGGAAGTGAATAAGAAATGTGAGATCAACAATTTAGTCAACCATTTCAAAAGGGTTGAATTACAATGTAGGTTCTGACTAGGTCTAGAGAAAAGGAGACTATAATGTTTTGAATCTCAAGTAGGACAAAGAAAAAGAGATAATGAGATTTCGGAATTACTTTTCTAGGAGTATATATACATTCAATTGAAATATTTTGATTCAAATATTTTTCTAGAATTGTATTCAGTAATACATAATGGAATCCACTTCATCATAAATTTGTTTTTAATTGATATATTACTTTTTGTTGAAGAAATCAGATTGTGAAAAATTAGACTTATGTGTTGAAATCATACCTATGATTCAAATGAATGTATCAAAAAAGAGATGATGTTTTAATAATATTAGATAATCTTATAGTAGTGTTGAAAACGTTATAATTGATCATAAATTTCAGGATAATTTGAAATGAGGGTGAATTATTGTGAGTGGGAATCATTTTGGGATTCCCACCCAAAACTCTCTTAGTTCACCTATAAATGGTGAAAAGTATGTGGCACTTTTCTGATAATAATGTATTGTTCACCAAAGTAGATTGAGATGATCTGATTTTTTAGTGAGAAAATTAGATACCGTCTTGTTTTTTATTAATGACATTTCAATGGTGAAGAGACAAGATTGTAGTAATTGTATTCACTGAATCATTTTAATCAAAATTTATCATATTCTATGAGTCATCATATTTGGAATGTCTATTTTTTCAACTAATTATATTATCATCATGAATTAATCATAATGGGGTTTTCATACTGGGTTGATCAATTTTGAGGATTTCCATGCTAATGATTAATTGTACAGAGTATTATCTTACAGGTCTTTTGAATTTCGTCTCATTCTGTTCTATTATATTGTATCAGAAAATCAGATTTCAAGAATTATTTTAAAATTGTCTATATAAGAGGAATCAAACTAGGGAAATCCGACTTGGCATTCAATATTATTTCCTTATCAATGTATAGGTAGTTCTTACCATTCTTCATAGTATGGAGTTAAATAATTTTATTTCAATTGAATACATTTCATGAATTGAAATGAATTATAGGTAAGAAGAGGTGTTACATTAGAATTATATTACTCTATTGTGTTAAGAGGGTGGACACACACTAGTGGGATTTATCTATAGTTCTACATGAGTTTAAGGGTATATCCAACTCGTTATAACCCATGGATTGCTACTAGTGTATTGAATAGTATTGGATCATTTCAAAACTATACCAAAGACGTAGGCATTCATATTATATTGTGAAACTTGTAATACCTACATTCCTATAGATGTGTGTTTTATTTTTTTCAGTAGGTAATTGATTATTTAATAGGATATGAAGATTTATTCAATTCCAAAGAAACATAATAAAATGAATATCACTGATTCACCCCCTCCCCCTCTCAATGATACAATACACAAAATTAGAAGTTACAGACCCAAACTATGTTCATGTGATGGTGGGGTTTTAGTTTGGTTGGGTGATATCAATGAATATATTGAATCCCTATGAGGGCTTCATGATTCATCGACATTGATCAGTATTTGGGTACCACCTCTTCTCCTTGGGTCAATTTGGAGAGGTTAATGACATTATCTCTTTGGGAGGTGTTTTTTGAGTGGACATCGGTGTTCCAAGAGGCATGATCTTTATTCTGCTAATGTAGTGTCCTTTTGGTGTTGGAATATGGTGTGGTGATGTGTGATGATGAAACGATTTTTTTGACATGTTTCAATGTTCTGGTGTAGTGTTTCATCAGTGATGCTGATGGTGGTAGTGAATAGGATTTTCACAGGCGGTGGACAATGTTAGAGTCTGACTATGAA
Organism: Viscum album; assembly: GCA_963277665.1. NCBI lineage: Eukaryota > Viridiplantae > Streptophyta > Magnoliopsida > Santalales > Viscaceae > Viscum > Viscum album. Next base: position 326,871,317 of record OY728164.1, read on the forward strand.
GAGACAATGAGGATGATGATTTGCTGGGGTGAAGATGTGACGATAGTGACGATGATGAGATGTTTTTTTGGTGATGTGGTGATGTAAATTTGAGCTTCATCAATGGTGGGTTTCATGGATGGCACACTTTTCCTGTGATTTCAGATTTTTAGTTTGAAATTTAATTATTGAATGTGGATTTTGGGATCTGGTAGTGTGTTGTATGTTGTTTTTTGGGGGTATTGTTTGAAATTGATATATGGTTTTATTTTAATTTTCCTTCTCAGCGAAAAAGTTGTATTATTTAAATTAATGAGGGATTTGTGGAGGAAAAAATAATATCATAATAATGTATTGAAAAATTTTAGTCATCACAAACAAGCAATAATGGCCTTATTCCATGACATATTGCCTAAATGTCTAGGTTTTCATAAAAAACCCCAATTTAGTTTTTCTAATGAGAACTATAGGATGAATATATGAGGTTATTTTATGCACCACCTTTCAATTTGAAATTATAATGAATTAAACATATGAAATTTGTGAATCATATTCCATATAAACATTCATATTAAAAAACAATAACACAAAATTATAATACATTCCTCAATCAACGAACAAAATCATTAATCATCCAGAGTAATATGGATAATGGTTTCAAAATATTACATCCCAAGTCAAACTGATTATAATCCATTAAATGAAATAATATGGTTAGAGACCTTAAAAAATCCCCAATCGATCATGTATAATATGATCTTTTACGTAGTTCATGAATATAAATTTCAAAAAATTATGAAAAACCATTCTTGATGAAAATACCCTTTTCAATTCGAAAATTACTTATAAAAATAAATAATTAACGATTATTAAAAAACACATTTTCATGAAATTTACATTTCTGACATGAAAATTATGATTCAATGTATAGTTGTGATGGTGGTAAAAAAATTTCAGATCATACACTTTAAAAATATATTACATTCAGATTATACAAATAAATATAAAAAAGTAGCTTGTTTTGAAGATGATTAGAGGATTCCATTTAAAATTATTTGAAAAAATAAAATCCGGGGTAATAATGTTTTTAAATTACAATTTGATAAAATTGAAATAATTTTTGAAAATAGTTTTGGAAAACATGATTATGCAAGAAAAATTCTTTTCAAGCGAAGAGATAATAAAAGTAAATTTTTCTTCAATACATACACTCTATCAATTTTACAAAAAAAAAGATAGAAAATTGGTACTATTAAATAAAATAAACATTCAAAAATTGATCGTAATAAATTTAAAGGGCTTCATTAAACATTTATCAAATAATTACTTTCAAGGGGAATTCATTCATAATCATTTCTGATTAAAATGATATTGAATCACACACCCTTAATACATTGGTAAAATTGGAATCATTACTCGGATGAAATAAATATCACCATATCCAGATTTATATTCCTTGAATATAACTAAATTATCATTATATAAGATGAAATGAGTGGTACATACACCTCATAGAAAAGTATAGGTGTATAAAAAACATAATTCTTAAATAAGATAATTTGTGGTGGGAAACCTTTATAATGATCACAATGTTTACGTGAGAATTTATAAATGAATCTATCCTGTGTATAAAATGTATATCCATATTTAAAATAGGTGTATATTTTATAATATAATAAAAATTAATTACACACATAATTTTTTACTTTAAAATTCATTTAAGATGTAATATATCCCAATGGGAATAATTTGAGTTATAAAACCCCTAAATAAATGTTAACATTCATGTAAAAAGCACATATATAAAATAAATAAACATTTAAATTTAATATAATATTATGAATGATTTAATAATTATATTAATTGAAAAATGGGGTTTTTAAACCACATATAAAATAAATTTAGAGCATAAAATTAAAATATGTCTCAATGAAAGGATAATTGAGACGAAACCTGTTAACATAGGATAAACTTCCTTTATATGTGTATGAACATAACATTTAATAAATATATATTAATTATATAAATATTCCAGAACCAAAATCATATATTTTATACAATATACGATTTACATATAATCATTTATCACCCTTCTGTTAATGATTCTATGTTCAAAACACTATATTCAGTGAAAACTACTTATTTTTTATTTATGTTTTGGTTTGGTAGTATTGATAATTCTAATTTAATATTGTTTCAAAAAAATAAAAAAATTTAAACATGATATAAATATTATATATATCCATTATATAATAATTTATAACTGTCCACAAAATATAAATATTGATAAAACACTTACACCGTTCACATGTAAGTTAAGTCATATCTATGAACAAAAATTGTTTCCTGTTATTCTTACCGATGTTACAAAAGAAATGTAAATAATTATAAACCTTGAAAGAATAATTATTATTTCATATAAATAATATATTATAATAAAATATATCCTTATTCTCATTATTTTTAATGTGAAATAAAAAATGTTTCATATCGTTTCATGGTGGTTGTAGTCCACACATACACAAGAGAAACAATATCATATTCCAATGAGTGGGAATGTATGAATGATTTTAGGATATTAAAATGTCATAAATATAGTTATTCTATAAATTATATATATATATATACATGTATATATTTATATTAATTAAATCCATCCTTATATCTAGCTATGACACATGTTTATTGAAAAAGAATTTCATTGGATCAGAGGAGGTAGACCGTCATACACATGATCGATGGTGTTTTATTCATTTAATGGAAGAGGAGATGGATAATATTTTTTATAATAACATAAAAATATTTAATTATAATTTATTAAATGGAGATATAATATTCACAATATTAATAAATAATTGATAACGGTATGATAGGAATTAAAAATAAATATCTTAGTGAATATATTCACATTTAATTAGATATACCTCATATGGATTTCATATTAATGTCCATAGGGGTGGATATTTGAAAAAAAGATATATAACATGTATAAGAATGTTTTGGAGTGATTTTTTCATCTTTTTGGTCAAGATAAAAAGATTAATATTTGTTGAATAACTGATAGGAGGATGTTCCCTTTTATAATTGAGGAGTGACATTTTTGTAAATATGTGAAACCATTCAAAAATATAAAGTAACATTCATTAAAAATTACATAAAATGATAAATAATTTATTGAACAAAATTTATAGGAGATCCAAACATCCACCTCAAAAAAATATTTTTAAACCAATTTAATCTCTTATCCCTTTTGTTTACTTTTCCAAAAAAAATTGACCATGAAAACTAATTTTTTATTTACCTAGATAACATATCAATTATTGATAATGATTATTTCCCCTTAATTTTTATATATAACCATTTATTATAAAGTTTAAATCGATTTCGATCAAATAAAATTTATATGTATGTCAAAATTATTTTTAACACAAACAAATGTAATGTAAAAAATCTTTTTTGAACTACACATGCAGAAATTAATTTTTTCTAATTATTATTATTAGTAAAAGAAATTTAATTTGGACTTATAAATCGATATACAACTTAATAATTTACAATATAGAATCCCTTTAACTAAATTAAAATCACATAAGTGGTATATTTTTATTTAAAATGAAATCCTCACACGTGATGAAAATGCATTTTTCTAAATAATAGTTTTCTTAAGTATAAAAAATTAATATAAAATATTTCAAAAATTAAATAATACCAAAGTAATAAATTGAAATAATTATAATATAATTGAATTTTTTTACATCCAATACTATTTTATAGAAAAATAAATCCTTTTGAATTATGTAAATGAAATTGAAGTTCTCAATATAAATCAATATTTTTTACTATTCATTTTCAGAATTAATCTTTTCAGAAAAATATAGAAAAACATTCTATACAAATTTTAAAATTACTTTCAAAAAAATATATTTCATTTTTTCAAATACATTTTCAATTATTTTCACTAATAAATTTTAAATTTATTATATAAAAAAGTGAAAAACAACTTTTTTATGGAAATAATATTTTTGACTATAAAATATTGTTTATTATTTTCCATTCTTAGAAAAAATATTATATCACTGATACTAAATATTATTCAATAGATTATATTTAAATTTCATTAAAATCAATAAATAATTATGGTTAACTTAACTCTTTAATATAAAATCATATTTCATGTATGAATATTGTTTTAGAAGAAAAAATAGATTATACATTAAAATAATTTTTATTTTCATTTATAATAAATTGATATAAAAATAATTTATTTTATACATGTGTAGAAATATATTTTTTAAAATTTAGGTATTCATATTCATACCATCCAATTTAATGATTAATTTATAGTGTTTATTATTAAATAAAATATTTCAAATATAATTTTAACATGATGTTTCATGTCATATAAACTATCAAAAACAATGTTCATCTTTTCAATTAAATTGGGGATGAAATATCAATATTGATATATAATAGACATATTTGAGAGATTATGTCCCATGAAAGAGAATAAAATCATGAAACTCCATTAAGGATTTAGTTATATGAAATCTAATGTAATTGAAATATTGAAATTCAAAATATTATGTTAATCCCTTAGTTAAATCATGTATTTTGTAAAAAATATTTATACTATGTATAAAAACAATTAATACCATTAATTATTTCTTAAAATTAAAACATAACTCAATAAAGATATATTTATATGATAACCCTTTTCCCCAATATAATTTTTGAATCAAAATACCATGAGAGTTTTAACATTAAATAGATTATTTAATGTAAGAAATATATTAAGAACATGATATAAAATAATAATAGGTCCATACATACACAACTAAAATTGAGTTTTGGTTTGTAGGATAAACATGTTTGAAGGGATTCAAATTAGATAAAAATAAAAACTTACATGGTTTCTATATTTTGAACAAAAATTCACTACGTTTTAGAACATTTAAAAAATATTTAATATCATGAAAAAAATAATCAGTATAAAATGAAAAATTAGAAATATTTAAACAAGTAAAATGGATTCATTGTGTGTAATATAGTCATGGTTCATAGATATGGGTTGAGAATGTTACACCATTTCCTTTCATATTTAGGGACTCTCAAACACCTTATAAAACAAATAAAATTTCCTTAGTTATATTTTTCCTAACCTTATTGATTTATATTATCTTTTAATCCCTTAATTGTAAATATTTATAATTGATATAAAGGTCAATTATAATTAATATTCAAACATTTCGTGTTAAGAACTATTGCGATTAGTGTATGTTCAATAATATTTTATATTTTGTAATTATTTGATAAAAAGTTTATATTTAACATACCATCAAATATAATGTAATAATTAAAATTTATGTATCCTTAACTGTATCATATAATTTTGTACGTTTTTTAGTTATGCTAAATGAAAAAGGAATTAGTGTTTGAATCCTTCGATGATTTTGGAAAATGAAAATGATAATTTAAATGAAATATTAATACATAAAAATTATTTCAAAACCATATAAAAATAATTTATCAATATTAGAATATAATAATATTAGTCTTGATGTTCCAAATTTTATCTATAAAAGTTTTATATGTGATAATTCATTTAGTTTTATTAAATTGGCCCAAACATTAATAGTTTTTTAATCAATTGGTTAGTATTATTAAGGAAGTGTTTTATTTGACATAATGTCTATATAAAATAATCATATTAATATTATTGTGAATTTAATATAATTTTATTCGATATAAAATTATTTTGAGACAAATCATGTAAAAATAAAAACAAAATGAAAAAGCCATTCATTATGTAGATTGTAATCCACTTACACACATATGATTATGTTCCTTTCTGTTTATGTGGATGGAAATAAATAAATAAGAGTAAAAATTCAACATAAAATATATAATTACAAAAAGTATTTTACATTAACAATTTTATCATGAGGATATATTATATGGATGAGTAAGGATTAAAATAAAACCCCAGGAATAATATAGTGCGAGTGGAAGACACATGATAGTTTTTAATGGAAACGTCCATAGATTTGAAGGGTTTGTGATAACTAAGACTGACCATGGAATTATACTAATGTGATATGGTTCTAGGGAGAGTGAAATATAATGTATTATTTATTATTCTTAAGGATATGTTAGTCTTTAACTGGTGAAACCGATAACTCTTAATAATTTCAATGATGGGTAATTTTGGAAATAAAAATTGTATTTCAATGAAAAAAAATTAATTATTTAATAGATAAGTGAATAAAAATAAAAAAAATTAATAGGGAGGTGTTTTGATTGATACACAATAACAAATTTATTTTTAAACATGTTTTTATCATGTGTTGTCTTTCCCCCCAATTGAAAATATTTTCCTTCAATTTAACTCTATTACTAGGGTACTTAATTTTTAACAATATTAATTAATTTTAATGAAAAATAACAAAACTAATCTAATTACAAAAAATTAAGCATTAATATTTCATATATGAAAATGAAAATTCAAAATAAAATATATACACTTAAGAATCATTATTTAAAGAAAGCACATAAAAATGTAAAATTGGGATTCAATTAAAGTTATAATGATTTTAAATATATTTATGATAAAATTTAGTACAAATACTGATTTTAGATTTATTAATTTATTTATTTTTAATTGAATAACATATATTATACTCTTATGGAATTCCAATAAAAAACATTACACTTAAATTAATTGATTTAAATGGAAGATAAAAAAACATGTTTTTGTATTTAAATAACATTTTTATTTTTTAAGAAATCATTGGAATATGTTTTATATAGAAAAATAATATTTAAAAATATTCATTTTTCCCGTTCCCATAATTTTTCTATATTGTTTTTTTGAAATCATTATTTTTCTACAATCGTGATAAAATTTTAGAGATATTAATATTCCTAAATCCTTCCTTTTTTGATAAAATGAATACATTTATGAAATAAAAAAATAAATACAATATAAAAATATCCTTTATATATATATAAATTTAGATAATTTTTAATAGTCACATTCAAATTTTTTTTAATTAATCTTTTAATTAAAAATATATTTTTTTGTGAGAACTATTTTCATAGAAAAATGACTTTTGGTATATTAACATCTTTTTTAAAAATTACAAATTAAATTTTCATAATATATCTATATATATGTTTATTCAACATGTTAGATCCATAATATGATGTATTTATATTCCATTTACTATAATTAAAATCATTGATATGTTTAAAATAATAATATTAAAATTATTATTTCATCATTGGAAAATTAATTATCATTAATCCCAACAATTTATATTTGATACTCAAAATAAAATTTTATTTATTAAATAATAATAAAATTATTAAAAAATTAAGAATATTTTTATCAAATTAAATTCGTATGTGTGGAGATATTAATCTTAACAATAGTGCATTTAATGAGTAAAAAATCATAATTATAAAAGTCTTTTTAAACAAAATATTTATACAAAGGAAAACATAAACAAATATATTGATTATAATAATATTATTAACGTTAAATTTTTTAGTGAAGAGTTATTTATCAATAAAATAAAATAAAAATTCCTGATGGATTTCAAATAAAAAAAGAGTCAAAAATTTTGTTCTTTCAAATTATTACTAGATTGTTTTAAAAAAATCCTGATCCTTTCTACAAATTGAAAAAATATTTATTTATTCTATTTAAATTTTTAAGTGAATAAATATATATATATATTATAAAATTTCACTGGCATCTCAGTCATATAAAATTGAGATTGTTAGAAAAACTATTAAATTTTTACAATTCGCCTAAAAATTAGTTATTGTTGAAAAATATAAAAAAATCAATATATGATAATTTTTTGTTGAGGAATTTTAAAATATAAATTTTACCATTGTAATTTTAAATTCTAAAATTTGTAAATAAATCTTTTTAAATGAAAAAATATTATATGATGATAATGTTTATTATTACAAATATTCTTTTCAACATTAACTTATACCAATTATTTACAATATTATTATAATAACTATTAATGGTTCACTATATTAGAATCTATTATAGATTTATTGATAATTTATATATAATATGTTTTTTTTCATTTTTACATTGGCTTTATCTTTGGATTAAAGTTATATGATATAGAATTTATAATAAGGGATCCCAAATATCGAGTCATTATAGCATACAATTTTGAGAATATTTCAACATTCTGGGAAATTATCTATTCTCAAAACACAATAAAAATTATAACACAAAAATATTTCAAAATAAATTTAAAATAATAAATTTATTATTTTCATGATTTCATTTTAAATCTATATAATAGGACAACGCAATTAATGGTACCCCAATGAATTAATAGGTTTATGATATCTAGGAACCTCATCTCATGTGATGAATAATGGGTTCTAGAGAACAAAAATTTCCTTGGTATGATGACCTAAATAGAAGAAGATCATTATAATGTGTGACCCCCCTCTCCACTAATCATGGAACGAGGACCTTACAAGACCCTCCCCCTATGTATCCCATGATATCATGTGATTGACATATAAAATAATTAGAATGTTTTTATAACATTAAACAATCAAACAATAAACCAATTTTCACACCAATATAGTTCAATGAAATTTAATTTTCATAAATAAAGCAACGATGCTATAGAAACTACATTTCATTAAAAAAATAAAAATACTTAAATTCATTACATATTAAAAACTGCCCTATATTTATTTTAGTAAATTGTTTATCAGGCTATTGAAATTTTAGAAATCATTTTTAGAATATAGTTAGCAAGATTCACTTTCAATTAAACATTATTTAGAAGGAAGTACCCATGTCAAACACATGTTATTACAGTATTTCGATGGGTTCTACACACCGAATGAGTTAATATATCTAGGAATCAAGATAAGATCTTTAACCATGAATCCCATAACATCAAATTAAGGTTAAAAAAAACCCAATGGTCAATGAATAAGGGAGGTACACAACATTATAAAATAATCTCAATGATTCAAAAAACAATAAACTAAGTTCCCAATAATTCCGCATATTTTAATGATAAATCTAATTGAAACATCACTTGATCAAAAAAATTGGATATTATTAACACACTTTTTATCTAATATTTTTTCAATTATAAATAGTACATATCTATATCAAAGATAATATTGAAAAATAACAGAGATATTCCTTTGAAAAAAGAGATCCAACAATATAGGATTCTTTATAATCGATCACCAGGAGGTGAGGACACTATAAAATATATAAGTGGACTCTCTTATATAGAAGGAATAATTTTCTATAACATTAATTGGGGATAATATAGTTGTTTTTGGATTTTAAAAAAAAATTTATATTAATTTATTAACGTTACACTATTTGTCCCCAAAATTTGAGTAACCATTCACCTATTATGTAATCCCTCGTAGGCTACTAGATAACTAGAATGATATGGACACATGATTTTGAAAATCGTGTAATGTCCATGGATAACACATTTATCCCATGTGGAATTGTTCTAGGAGATTTCTATATGGTTTTTCCTAATCATGTTCCAATTATGAACCCACCTCATGGAATTTAAAACTAGTTGTATGATTTCCTATTATAAACCCTCTCGTTTTCCCTAACCATATTCAATATGTTCTATGGCCTAGAAAACTCTAAAAACTACAACATTTCAACAGAAAAAACATTTTAGATACTCAAATTAATATATAATCCAATATATTTATATATTCATAAATTAATGTGATGTCAGGAAGTGACATGTAATCTTAAAACATCCTTTCATCAATATTAAAATACAATAAATACACAACTAATATGTGTTGTACCTCTCGTACCCCTCGTGGTTTAATTTTCATGATCACAATCACTCTCTTATTTATCTAATATTGTTTTAAGTGTTTTTGGATGATAGGCATGATTTCGGGTTGCCAAGGAAGTGGGCCAAGAAAGCAAGAAAGCCAAAGTGGACTGATTTCAGTCCCACCGGCCAACCGATGGAAGACCACCGGCCAGCCAATGGAGGCCTGGATAGAAGGCATCCCTCTATCCAGACCACCGGACAACCGGTGTCCCACCACCGGCCAGCCGGTGTCACTCAGACAGAATAGTGTTTGCTACTGCCTCAGCACCGTCCAATCGGTGGCCTCCTCACAGGCCAGCCAGTGGTGCCTAAGCCCGAGCCCTCTCCCATTTTCAAAGCATCGGCCAACCGGTGGCCAAGCACCGGTCAGCCGGTGGAGCCAGTCAAACTAGCCGTTGGGCTTTGACCAGGCTTGTCCACTTGACTCCCAACGGCTCCGAAGGCCTCTCTAATGGCTCCGAAGCCTCCCAAAGGCCATTTGAGGGTTCCCCCTCTATAAATAAAGGACTAGGAAGCCCCAGAACACCAACCAAGCCAACGGAAGCCCACGGGACACATTTTACATCATTTGGCGGACCTCTGGAGAATTCCTTCAAGGAACCCCAATTGCTCCAACTCACTTCCACAATCAAGGAGCACCATCAAAGAAGCTTGGGAGTGCCCTTCATCAACTCCATCAATCCTTTGGCGCCCAAGGCTTCTCCCCATTACGGTTTTTCTTGTTTTATTTATTTTGAGCATCAAATTGGGTTTGTGCCTACAAACCCCCATCTCTTTCTCTCATCCTCTCTTTTGGGTTTTCACACCACCTTCAAGGTGTGAAGAGGTTAGTCAAGCCTTCCCTTTTAAAAAGGATTTAATCAAAGGTGAGCTAGCCTTCACCTGTAAGAAGGCTAGTGGGTTCTTGCTCAACCATCAAAAGAAAGTGGGTTCTTGCATAACCATTAAAAGAATGCTGTAATAGGTTCTAGACAAACCTTAAAGTCTAGTGGGTTTCTTGCTAAAACCATTAAAAAGCAAGCGGTAGTAAATCTCTCAACGGTTGAGTTGGGAGCAGAGACGTAGGCTTGGGTTTAAGCCGAACTCCGTTATCAATTTTGTGTCTTGCCCCTTTTATTTCCACTGCACTTTTACTTTGTTTTTAAATTGTTAATTATTTTTTTAAAAGGAAATTCACCCCCCCTCTTGCCATCACTTCTCCGCCCAACAATTGGTATCAGAGGGAAAATTTGAGTAATACCTTCACCGGTTTCAAATTTAAGATCCATTATGATGGCTTCAACCTCTTTCGCCCCCGAAGGCTATTCTTTGGGTCGTGCTCCATTTTTTGATGGAACCGGCTATAATTATTGGAAAACCCGCATGACCACTTTTCTTAGAAGTGTAAGTTATCCTATTTATAGAATTTTCATGCATGGTTATTCTCTCTCCTCTCCTGATGAATCCAAATGGACTCAAGCCGATATTAAAAATTTCGAGCTTGATGGCAAAGCCATGAATGCTCTACATTGCGGCCGTGATCGTAATGAATTCAATCGAGTTTCCACATGCACCTCATCACATGAAATATGGAAACTTTTGGAGGTTACCCATGAGGGGACCAACAAAGTGAAGGATACTCGATTGGACATGTACCGTCAAGATTTTGAGTCTTTCACCATGCATCCATCCGAATCTATTTCTGAAATTTTTACACGCTTTACTGACGTTTGCAATGGTAGAAAATCTCTTGGAGATGATGTTTCTGCAGAAAAAATGGTCAAGAAGATCCTTTGGATCCTACCAAGTACATGGGCACCAAAAGTCACGGTAATCCAAGAAGCAAAAGACATCAAGAACATGCCGGTCGAAGAGCTCATCGGATCCCTCATGACCTACGAAATCACCATGAGGAGGCAAGATGAAAAGGAAGGAAAACCAATCAAAGTTCCAAAGAATATCGCCTTCAAAGTTCAACAAGAAGAAAGCTCCTCCTCATCATCGTCTTCCTCTTCAAGCGGCGATTCAGAAATGGAGAATCTTTCCCACAAGATGCAAAAATTCATGAAGAAGCACAAAAAGAAGAAATCCCACAAGGCTCGAAAGGAAAAACACTACGAAAAATCTGAGCCCGAGGTAACATGTTACGGGAGTGGCAAGAAAGGCCATTACAAGCCCGATTTTCCACTCAACAAGAAAAAGGCCAAGCAAAAGGAAAAGAAGAAGGCTTTCAAGGCCACATGGAGTGATAGCTCCACATCCGACTCCTCCTCCTCCTCAAGCGACAACGGTAAAAAATGCCTAATGGAATTTCATGAGGTAACCTCTTCCGACTCCTCATCCTCTAGTTCTTCAAATTCTTTTAATCATTTGTCTTATGAGGATCTCCAACATGCTAGAGATCTATTGGAGGATGGTTTTCACGAAATTTCTTCCAAATTTGTTGCTTTAAAAAAGAATTTCAAAAAACTCTCTTCCGAAAAGGAACAACTTCTCAAAGAAAAGGAGGAGTTGTCCCTCAAGATCCAAAACCTTCCCGATGTTGATTCTATGGAATCAACAATCAAAGATTTAAGGGAATCTCTTGCCAAGTTCACCCAAGGGGAACAAAATTTGACCAAATTGCTAGGTTCCCAACGCATATCTAGAACCACCCAAGGGCTTGGCTATTCCAAGCAAGCTTCCTCTTCTCATGCTCCTACTATTTTTGTAAGGGGGAGCTCCCAATATAAATTTTGCAACTATTGTAAAAAACCCGGGCACATAATTTATGAGTGAAATTGCAAAAATGCCCGGTATGGTAGGCCCAAAACTATTTTCTTTAGCGATGAATTTTATAGGAGAAGACCCGCCACTAGACAAGTTTGGATTGAAAAATCCCTTTTAGCGAGTCTCACCAGACCAAAATTTGTCTCCGTTTCAAAAACCTCTCCTCGGTGATTTGTTGTTTTTATTTAGGGGGAGTTAGGATCGTTTATGCCATTTTGATTTCAATTTTAACTTTCATTTCAAAATTTTCGATTCAAAACTTTCAATTCAAAATTCTCATTCAAAAATTTCATTCAAAATTTTCATTTCAAAATTTTCGATTCAAAACTTTCAATTCAAAAATTTCATTCAAAAATTTCATTCAAAAATTTTCATTCAAAATTTTCGATTCAAAACATTCAATTCAAACATTCATTTCAAAATTTTTGATTCAAAACTTTCAATTCGAAATTTCATTTCAAAACTTTCAATTCAAAACTTTCAATTCAAATTTCAAAAATTTCAATTCGTTTAAAATCACTATCTCGTTTTTCAACATTTCCCTCAATCAAGTTTTATGCCCCGTGCGATTTTGATAATCACAAAGGGGAGAAATTCTTGGTTGATTGGGGGAGAAATCTTTCTTTCATGCTTTGATTTACTTTTCAATTTATTCTTTAAAGCATGCCTTTCATTTTAGTATTTTGACATTGTTTGTTTTGGTGATTGTGATCATCAAAATAGGGGGAGATTGTTGTACCTCTCGTACCCCTCGTGGTTTAATTTTCATGATCACAATCACTCTCTTATTTATCTAATATTGTTTTAAGTGTTTTTGGATGATATGCATGATTTCAGGTTGCCAAGGAAGTGGGCCAAGAAAGCAAGAAAGCCAAAGTGGACTGATTTCAGTCCCACCGGCCAACCGGTGGAAGACCACCGGCCAGCCGATGGAGGCCTGGACAGAAGGCATCCCTCTATCCAGACCACCGGCCAACCGGTGTCCCACCACCGGCCAGCCGGTGGCACTCATACAGAATAGTGTTTGCTACTGCCTCAGCACCGGCCAACCGGTGGCCTCCTCACCGGCCAGACGGTGGTGCCTAAGCCCGAGCCCTCTCCCATTTTCAAAGCACCGGCCAACTGGTGGCCAAGCACCGGCCAGCCGGTGGAGCCAGTCAAACTAGCCGTTGGGCTTTGACCAGGCTTGTCCACTTGACTCCCAACGGCTCCGAAGGCCTCTCCAACGGCTCCGAAGCCTCCCAAAGGCCATTTGAGGGTTCCCCCTCTATAAATAAAGGACTAGGAAGCCCCGGAACACCAACCAAGCCAATGGAAGCCCACAGGACACATTTTACATCATTTGGAGAACCTCTGGTGAATTCCTTCAAGGAACCCCAATTGCTCCAACTGACTTCCACAATCAAGGAGCACCATCAAAGAAGCTTGCGAGTGCCCTTCATCAACTCCATCAATCCTTTGGCGCCCAAGGCTTCTCCCCATTACGGTTTTTCTTGTTTTATTTATTTTGAGCATCAAATTGGGTTTGTGCCTACAAACCCCCATCTCTTTCTCTCATCCACTCTTTTGGGAATTCACACCACCTTCAAGGTGTGAAGAGGTTAGTCAAGCCTTCCCTTTTAAAAGGCTTTAATCAAAGGTGAGCTAGCCTTCACCTGTAAGAAGGCTAGTGGGTTCTTGCTCAACCATCAAAAGTAAGTGGGTTCTTGCATAACCATTAAAAGCAAGCTGTAATAGGTTCTAGACTAACCTTAAAGTCTAATGGGTTTCTTGATAAAACCATTAAAAAGCAAGCGGTAGTAAATCTCTCAATGGTTGAGTTGGAGCGGAGACGTAGGCTTGGGTTTAAGTCGAACTCCGTTATCAATTTTGTGTCTTTCCTCTTTTATTTCCGCTGCACTTTTACTTTTTTTTTTAAATTGTTAATTATTTTTTAAAAGGAAATTCACCCCCCCTCTTTCCATCACTTCTCCGCCCAACAATATGAATAAAAAATACAACTATCAGAGAGATATCAATCATTAGTAGAGGTAGTGATCATTCAATAAAATAAAAATCCTAAAAAGTATAAAATTTTACATAACATTGATACATGTATAATGGAACCAATCAATAAAAAATCCCAATGTGATATTAGTGTGAAGCATGAGCAGAGTACAATAATGAGTTACAATGAAATGGTGACGGTCATGGTGATGAAAGAAGAACGAATTAGTGTTGAAATAATGATGATGAATAAAATTATATATCATGTCCTAGAGTTCATGAATTTAATACAAGGTTCTAAATATGTTTAATTGAACTTATGGAAGACATTATGATATTTTTGGAAAGAAAAATACAAGTATTTTTTAAAAATTAATGTTTTAACATTGTTTATAATTTTTTTTAAATTTTTAACTAAGGTAAAAATATATTTATTTTATGCTGATATATTAATAATTAATTTTAAAGATGAAAAATAATTATTTTCAGAATATATTTAATTTTTTTATTTATAAATTCATTTTTAAATCCCTTATTTAAAAAATGACATTAAATTTCATCATGAAAATATAATTTTTTACTAGGTATATCGTATATGAAACATCATTATTTGTGAATTAAAATCTTAACCAATTTAATTAAATTTATAAAATAAACATTATTCCTCATATAATATAATTGTTAAGGTTTCATGATAATGTGTAACCTAAATAAAATTAATAGAATATTTCCCTTAACCCTTAGTGTAACACAATTCGTTATAATCCTAAAATTGAATAATTGACTTCATTATAAGTAAAACTTTAAATGAAATATCACTCTTATATGTTGGAATAAATTCAATCTCACTAGCATATCTCATGTTATTCTTTCAATATATTCATTCTTATAGTTTTTTTAATATTATAATTAAAATAATATAACATCCTCAAAACATAAATATTCTTAACTCCCATACAACCAATAGTTTATGTTACTCACCTAAAAATAGAGGATAAATATTTTTCTATTATATAAAAAAATGTCTTCTATATAAGTTACCTGAAATATTCATTGAATTGATTATAATTATAAAATATTGGCAATTATCACATGAGTTTTCCTAGACACATAGAAAAAAAATACATACCATTATAGGATAAGGAATAAACATTCAAGCTAGTGGGATGCCCCTCCAAACGTCCTTCTACCATGGGATACATTATACAGGAGGGATTGAAATTATTCCAAGCTCTAATACCTAATATAGAAACACTATATCCAATATATAAATTAATTATAATAACATTTTTTTGTAAATTAATATTGTTGAAGATGAAATCTAATTTTGTTGTCATGCATACCATGTAACTCCTTCAATGCTTATATAATAATGGCTAAAATCAGTTTAAAATTATAATTAATGCATTAACATATTCATTATATAAATTTTTTATTAATACTAAATAATGTTATAAAATTTAAATTATAAAATATTATACATAGATAAAAACAGGATAATTAATTATCTATAATTCATGCATTAGCTCATTTTAAACATATTAAAATTATACTATCAATTATCGATATTCCATAATCCTGAATATAAACACTTTATAATTTTTCAAAATATAAAATCCTTAAAACTGATAACTATATGGTCTCTTTAATTAAATATATGAAATTTTATGAAAAAAAATCCAATTGAATTATAATTTTGTAAAAACATTTATATAATCAAGATACCATATAATTAACATTGTTTAAAACATGATCGAATCAATCATAAAATAAGTTTTTATGTGGTTTAAATAAGATCCCATATAAGGCCCTAATCACAATAATTATAATATTGAAAATTTCATAATCCTAAAACCTAAATACTATATTGAGGCTATATATTTTTAATTTATAAGAACAAAATAAATTTCTCTCATGATTCCTAATTATACACATTATTTCTAATTAAAAATACATTCCATATAGTTTGATTAATGGTATTTTAATATCTAAATTTCTCATAATAGAATATATATTAGTAAATTATTGAAAATAAATATTAATTTATTGTAAACTATTTTTAACATATATATTTATTAAAACAATTAAATTTCTGTAATAACAAAAAATTACTATTTATTACTATTTATAACCAATTTATAAAGAATAATATTCAATTCATAATTAATTTTTAATATTCTTTTTATTATAATCAATGGATTTTATGATTGAACTAGAGTAAAATGATTTGGATGGAATCCTTACAGTGCTAAGAATAAATGTGTTATTAGACATGATTTATGACTAATAGAAATATTACCTTTAAGGACATTCCCATTTCTATTTAATGATATAAATCAATATTTTCATAGATATTGGTGATATAGTTTTCTAAAACACAGAATAATAATCATATATTAGGATAAATTGATATAATATACTATAATTCTTACAAATTTGAAGGATTTTTATGGAACTATTTTTTATTATATGCATATGATAAGGAATACAATATTAGTAATCTTTCTATCCAATTTAATTCATAAATCTATAGACATTTTAAGAATTAAATAGACTACAATTTATAAAGGGATTTAAAACAACTTATTAAAGGTAGTTATAGTTATTAAGAAACAAAAATAAATATAACCATGAATGGTTAATTGAAAACATACATTAATGGTAAATAAAGATATTGACTGCATTCCTTACCCAGTAGTCATTGTCTATAGTTTTGTAATTTTTATTTGTCTAGGATTCATGAGGACCAATAAAGAATAATGAAAACATTATTCCTGTCATAGTGTATCCACATGTGGAACCTAAATCACCCATAACACAATTAGAATAATACATATTTTTTGTTATGATAATACAACGTCGTGTAAAAGACAATAGACATAGAGATCTTTGGGATAAGGTAGTTCATTTAGAGATATTGGGCCATCCACTACGATATCCATAATATACCTATCAAATGGGTACATCCACCATTTAATAGAGCCCCTGAGGATGTCTCATAGGTGAGATTACATTAACACATGAATTTAGAAACATTAGTGTGTTCCACAACCTGTTATTGAATTTTCAACATGATGTGAATCATGATAGTGCTAAAAAATATATATATTCTTTTAGATGATAGCTTCATTGGAAGACCTTATCAAATTAAAAATACTATATTTTATTCATATTTTTATGAAAGTGTGTTAGATTTTATCACATGTTTCTATTAATATTTTATAACTATTATGACGATTCCAAACTGTAACATATAATTAGAAAATGTATAATATTATTTATATTCATAACATAGTCCTCTATGTTGTTATCTATGAAAAAGACATGTTTCATCATTATAAATGGGGAATTAGATATATCCCAACATTCCCAAAATAAAAATTAGATAATTAATTGACTAATATATATATTTATATTCATTTATATAGTGTATTTAGGTAGTCACTTGGATAATATAGTTATTAGCAAATTATTATTTTGATAAAAAAATTAAAATAGAAGTAATGTCATTGTATATTGGGTATATCTACCTTATCAAGATAAGATATCCATTAGATGTGTGTTACAATTTTTTTCTTATATGAATGCTGTAAGAGTTTTTTGGTTTGATGTTGACATTATAATATACTGAATTGTCACCTAGAGAGTTTAATTGTTGTATTCATCAAACTATGAAATAGATCCAAATTTTTTTATGAACATAGTATGTGAATTTTTTTGGAACTACATTTTCTATATTTTGATGATGTGCAAAATTTCACCCATATATTTGAGTGGGATACATACTTGTTCAATATAAAATAAAAAAGTTGAGGGTCTTTATATGATGGATGGTGATTGTAACTCCCTTGAAGATCTGGGTTCCATTCCTATACATGATGATTTAGGTTCATTGTCGATGTCCAAGTTTTTGGTCAAAAAAACAAGATATTAGTTTTGTGATGAAGACCAATATATGGGTCCACTATCTGCAATGTTATGAACTACACCAATTATGAGGTCACAGATATTCCATTATAATAGTATTGTTCTTTATTGATGATGAGGGTGTGGTTCACCCACTAATGGGATCAATAAATCCATTGATTGATATCTTTTACCATGGGGAGCTGTGTTCATATATCATATCATAGTTGTTTTTATAGGCTAATCCTACTCATCAAAATTATTTCTCATCTCATGTATAATCTTTTGGTCCATGTAATTCCATTTTTAGACCATTATGAACTATTAAAAAATATAATTTGGGGTTTCATTTCAATAATAATAATAATTCATAGTGCATAATCTAGGGTTTTAACGTCATGACCTGTGATCAACGTCATGCTGCCTCAATCCAGCTGTCCAAATGACCTCTAGTGAACCTCTTAGTATGCTTGAAGATGTGAACTAGCAGTGAATGTCTAGGAATTCAGTCATGGGGATTCTATAGCCACCTTCATCAGAGTAAAAAAACAGTAAAATTAGATAAAAAATGTTGAAATATATATAATAAGAGCAATCCCAAAGTCATAAGATAAAAATACAACAAATAAAATATTCAAATGAAAAGGAAAACATGTTCTGTCGATATAAGATTTAAAGTGACTAAAAAGAAACTAAAAAATAATGACCCTATTAACTCCCCGGGATGTCCTTAACCACATCTTGTTCCCATATCCAAGCTCCAACCCCAACCATCAATCAAGAACATGGCCCATTCCCTTAACCTATCCTGAAATAGTAATGTTTATTCGGGTTCTGTTCTGGCTACCCTAGTAGGGTGTGATTATAACACAGTAAGCCACCACCAACTATTTCTAAAACCATATAGTCAAAAGATAGTGTGAGAAGTTCTATAAAGAAAATAATAAAATGCATAATTAAATATTTATCAAATTATCATTTATTATTTATTTAATCATATTAACTCTAGGGTCTGACGGATACAAAAACCTCTATACTAGCTTCAGCTCATGTTTGAACCTGAAGTGTTCCTTAGGTAATATTATATCTCGATACCTTCTTTGTCTCTTTTCAGATCTCAATGTTTTCAATGGTTACATGACATCTCTGTACCTGATTCAACACACACCGGAGTTCAAAGTATTCTCATGTGAGGCTATATCTCATAGTTTCTTTATTACTATTCTTTAAATTCAAACTTAAATGCGAAAGTTACCAATACAATATTCATAAGTAAGATTATCGTGTTACCATTCTTACTTTTTAGTAGAATGACCATATTTCAATTCCTTTACACGTATGTACAATGACCATGATACAATTTATACATCTCAATTGAATGAACATGTTCCCATTCCTTTACTCGCAAGTATAACTACCATGTTAGCATTTATACTTATCTATTTATAGTGAACATGTTACCATTATTTTTCACATAATTAATTCATAATTAATTAACCACGTCAATTACATATCAAATTAGACAATTAGTTTGATACATCAATATCATTAATTATCTTCCCAATTAATTAAGTATTACAATCCCATTAATTAACTAATTAATTAATTAATTAATTGAAAAATTCACGACCCTTCATTAATATTGTATAATTAATTATCTTATTATACTTCTTAACTCATCATCATTAATTTTAAATTAATTATTAATATCATAATATAAAGGCTCATGATTAATTCACATTAAATTATTTCAATAAAGCCAATAAAATATATCGTAATTAATTCCCTGATTAATTATCTATATTTAAACCCCTAAATCTAATAATCAATTTTCCAAAATTAATTCTCCAATAGAAAATCCCATTAGTCTCATGATTAATTCATAAATTAAAATATATTTCAACAACAAATCAATCAATCAATTGGACAACCTAAATTACCATGTTTAGGAAATCAGTTTCTAAATAATGCTACAATTTCTATAATTTTTCAGAAAAACATAAAAATCAAGTCTATGGGAATTATATTTTTTACCACCGAAATCAATTTTTTAATATATTTTCATTCAACCAAAACCTCAAAAATTTGAGATGCATAAAGACATAGATCTTAGTTCTCAATCTATATCCTACTATAAAGATCAAATATATCATGACTGAATCGATCAATAACTTGATCTACAATCATAGATCATGATACCACTCATTCGGTTTATTTATAATTATATAGAGGACAAAATCCAGCAACAAACTAAATCAAGAGATAGGAAAGAATGGGATATGCATCATAATGAGATCCACTTACTGAGAGAAGAGTATATATTCGATTCAGGCTTTGAATCTTGATGAACATTGGTCATACGGACTTAGAACCAGTACCGAATGATATGGAATTTCCCAATAATGTTTCATCAAGTCCCAAGGTAAAAATGGATGTTATATAAGAGTTTAAATATTTTTAATAAAAATTATTTGTTAATTAAAATCTGCATGTTTAGTTTTTTGTGTAAGGGTGTACGGTTAGGTAAACAGTGTCAACATTACTATTCCAGATCACACAGTTACATGGGTTTGGGTACATAGTTTAATATAATTGTGAATCAACTTGGAACATATATTTTCCTCAAATATCTCTTAAAACACCACTCAAAGGTACCCCTAGTAATAAATCCAGTGAAAGGAACATAAAAATATCTAGAAATTGCACTCGAGATAACACTAGAAAAGGTTAGGATCTTACCATATCCCTACCTTATAATAACTCATCCTCAAGTTTTACTTCCAAGATTTTGTATGATTCTGACCCACAATGATCAGTTCGTTGAGGCTGGATATCTATCTCCCCTTCCAATGTTTCCTCTTACTCACATCCATGCTTCCATAACACTTGAAATATCGACATAGCCTTTCCGTGTAAAACATTCTCACTATGATCTAGCACTTGTAACAAATGCTCCACAAAAGACGCATCTATCTCCAAGTAAACCTCATCTAAATTGATCATATGATAATGGTCATGGTAATACATCCATATTTGTGACACATGGAAGAAATTATATATGGTATATTTCTATGGAGGAGGCAATAAGAATGCCACTATACCGAGTCTCTCCACTACCGAGAATGACCCAACAAACATGGCCGCCAACTTTCCATGCTAATGTATCATGTGGTGACCCAACCTATGAGACACATAGAGGAACGTACAAGAAAACTCTATAATACCTATTGTTAATCTTTTTTTATCATCATATGACTTCTTCCTACTCTGATCCATAGCAATATATTTTCGAATCAACTGTACTTGCTCTGGCATCTCTTGAATGAGACATAGTCCCAAAAAATCATACACACTGGCCTCTATCCAGCATAGAGATGATATATATATCCTACCAAAAATAGCCTTATATGGTGCAATATGAATTATTTTCTGATACATATTATTTAATGAAAAATCCTATAAATCTAAGTGCTTCTCCAAAGACCCATTGAGGTCAAACAGACAATCCAACATCATAACCTCAACCACATGTATATATGCTCCAATTTCCCATTTGTATATGGATGGAAATTAATACTCAATAGAACCTTTGTAACAAGTTCATTTTTCAAGCCCTTTAGAATGTGTGATGTAATGTTTGTACCAGGATTGGAATCTATAGTCTGTTTCACCCCAAGGAGACGGACTACTGATGGAACATATATTTCTCCCAACTTCTCTACAATGATGTTTTCGCTTCTTGGAAATAAATGGACTACCTTTACCAATATATCCACAATGACCCAAAAAGAGTAATTATTCATAATATTCTTAGGTTTACCAAACACAAAATTCATAGTCACATTATCCTACATCTATTCTAGAAAAGAAAACAGTTACACTAATCATCCAGGTTCTTGATGCTATAAATTCACCTACTAACCGCTAGAGTATCTTGTCCAAAATTATTCTATATCTATATCCATATCTATCCACCAAAAGTATCACTATAAGTCAAAATACATTATTTTCATACCTAAATGCACCACCCACGTCGAGGCATGAAATTATCAATGTGTTCCTCTCATATTATTGTATGAATAATAACTCGATTATTCACATATATGATCTCATCATATTCTATAAAATAGTCCAAAAGGAGTATACAATATTTAAAAGCATTTTTGAATGACTAATATCATCGAATGATCATATTTTCTATCATTTATCTGTCTCAAATTTGTATACTCAACAACAAGTGAACCCAGAGCCATGTTTTCTTGAGTAACCTGAACCACCACACACATTTCATCTAGAATGGTCATCTTTTTCTTCTATGCACTAAAATCTTGAACTATATAAGTAAGAGTTTTCTAGATCAAGGCATGTCCAACACTATTTCACTTACAGGACGTATATGCCTGTTCAAAATCATAATACTGCATATACTATACCCATATTTTCTGCCGATTATTCAAATAATTATGTGAAATGATATAATTTAATCTCTTGCAATCTATATAAAATGTAATCATTTATCCAAATAAGGTAGTGTCTCCATCACTAAAGAGCATATACCACTACTACCAAATTGAGTTCGTGCATAGGTAAGTTCCACTTTTATGGTCTCAACTATCAAGACCAATACACAACAACTCAATCCCCCTTCATCAAAACTACTATGAGTCTGCTCACAAATTCCTCATAATAAAATTTTTACTCCTGAACTGATTCAAGTAGGATCCAAACTAGTTCCATCATCATACGCTTCTTCAACTCATAGAAATTATTCTCTCATTCTTCCATATACTCAAAAATTATCCTCATTTTAGTCAATCCAAAATGTCACACTCCCAAGTAGTAAATGTTTTGGATAAATATCATGTAATATCAAGATAATCTCATAATGCTTTGAATATCAAAATCATTCTCAGGCTACTCCCAATAAACCACTACCTGAACATTCTCTAGATCCTCTGACACACCATCCTCTAAGATGATATGCCACATGAAGTGTTCTTTCCCAATCCAAAAGTAACAGTTAAATATCCTGGTGAATAATTAATGTCCACTAAATATACTCAACACTATTTCATGATGTAGGGAATGATTTTCATGAGTATTGGAGGAATTAATGATTTCATCCATACAAAATAACACAAAATGATCTAGATAAGGAAGAAAAATCATTTTCCTCAAGTCCATAAACTTTTCTCATGAATTGTAAAATCCAAATGAGAATATGAATAACTTATAAAGGTTAAACCTGATCTAGAAAGTAGTCCACGGTATATCAGATATCTGTACTCTCAACTAGGGATTCCCTGATCTAAAATCAATCTTTGAGAATACACAAGCTCCCATAAACTGTTTAAACAGATCATCGATACACAGAATAGGATATTGGTTCTTCACAACCCTTTTTTCAACTTTAGGTAATTGACATTCAATAATAAACTGTTATCAACCATTATTGTAAATAATATAGGGGATCCCCATGGGGACGTATATTGAAAAATAAATCCCTTATCCAACAACTCCCACAACAGAGACATGAGCTATTGAAGCTCAGTCGGTTCTATTCTGTATGGTGGAATATATACTTTCTCAGCAACCAGCATGAGCTCAATAGGTAATTCCACATCTCTCTTAGGTGGTATCCTTGAGAAGTCTTCTAGAAAGTGATATTGATATAGTACCACTACTAGTAGAAGGACATCCTCCCTAACACCCCATCATCCGGTAATTAACTACATATTGGGGCTATAAGATTCTTTATATTTTGAGTAATCGGACCTTCTCGGCCGGCCTGGATATCCCACTCTACATGGTGAATGTGAAGGTCACTCATAAGAGATATAAATGTATCTCTCATATTGTAACAAACCATGTGGGCTTGTTGCATGACTAGTTAGTTCATACCCATTATTGTGTCAAACCATTTCATATCAAGAATATAGTGATCCCATATAAAATGGCATTACCAAACCTATAGTGATCAAACCTTGAATAAACATATGTCCCTAGACCATGTGCCCAATAGTGTACCGATAATCATTATTATGCACACAAACTCCATCACCAGGCTCAAATAATTAAAAACTTTTTCAAATATAATTGAATGGGATACACTAGTATCAAAAAAATGTACTAACTACAGTAGAAGATTTTAGAATAGTATGTCTCACTTTAGATTTCCCAGTCTTTCTCTCCACAAGTATAGGTTGCACCGCTTGTAAATTTCATACCCCTCTTCCCTGTGATTATGTTTGGTTCCCATTAGTAGCCCCACTCGATTGGTAAGGGGTCTCTAGCCCTATATAACCATTCCAACTACCTATACTACCTCATCTAGAAACACAACAGCTGATAGAATGATATGGTCTAGAAAACCCTCACCCCATACTCTGACTCTACCCATCTTCTCCCTCAGCACCCGTCTATCACTGTGACCTGTAGAACTTCTAAATGTATCCCATCTTGTTGTAAGAACAACACTCTACTGGAGGTCATATAATGGGTCACATATAGTTTCCCATCCTACCACACTAAAGAAAGATCACCCTAGTAAGGTCCTAACCATTTGAATCTCATGTTTGAGTACTCTGCCTCCATTTTTCTTTGCTTATGTTTCCATAAAAGTTATTTGTAATCTCAGAAGTTATACCTTTTGAACATCCATTTACAACTACTTGTCATGTAATAAGATCCTCCCTATGGGTTCTTTCATCAATTAGAGCACAATCCACCACTTTAGTAAAGCTCATTAATCATAAATTATTAACTCGGGACTTCATCACGCACTTATGTTCATCCTGAATATGTTTAACTGTAGCTGCCTAATCAACTGGTAATGTTGGAGAAAAAAATGTATATTTGTGTACTATCATTCATAATCCATCACATTCATAAACCCCTGATCCAGATTAATGAACATTGTATCATTCTATTATCTATACACCTCTTGATTGAAGTTCTCTATGAACCTTTCTAAGAAGTAATTCTATAACATACCGTTAGTTTTTCATGTTCATGCATGTATGTCCCATTGGTTATTCAACGATACCCATAGCATTTATGTAGCTATCATGGCCATATACTCAGATGGAATCTTCTAATGGTCATGTATTGTCTCTATGGACTCAACCCGAAATTTAGATCCCTCAGTTTCACCCTCTCTAGTAAAAGTCGGTGGGTGGTGCAACTGAAACACCCTTTTCAGCTTAGACATTCTTTTCACAACCCACCCAGGATATCATTCAAGGAATTGAATGAACTGAGAAAATGTCTCAAGGAACATCTCCCCTTCATCATCAACTAGCACCATTGGTGCCTCAAGTTCCTTAATTGGAAGACTGTTCCTAGAAATGCCCCCGGTCTTCCCCTCATCAAGAATTCTGGAGGCTTATTCATTATATTCTGAAACACATGTCTTATGCCTCATAACACAACCTTATAATAATTAAATAAAAGGAAATAAATATAATTGATAACAACATGTCCTTTCTCCACCTGTCACCATGCTGTCAAGTTGATGGGCTATCACTACCCCATATCCATCCTAATATTTGGTTTGGGTAAATAAGGGTAAACAGACTATCATTATAAAGTTTCTAATTTTGAAACCCAATTACTTTCATTTCACATCAGCTTTATAACTTTTATCAAATCATGTTAGACACAATTTTTCATTTTAATCTAAAAAAAAGAGAAATCAATTGATGTTCAACCACAAACTCATAACCTTTTTTCCAATGCATGCCTAAAATTATGCATGTCGCAATAACCTTGTGTTCCTAGAATGATTCATGAAGACTCAACTCTTATTCCTTTCTAGGACATGAATCAATTATCATTAATTTCTAGAAATAATAATCACATAACACAACATGTGCATCACATAAGGTGAAATAATATTTAACTGTACAAACAACAATAATAAGAACAATACCACCTTGAGTACTTTAGACCCCCCCCCCCATACATGGGTTTGCAACATACATGAATGAGATCATTACCAAGCCTGATGTTTTCCTAGTCTCATTTCTATATTCCCTCATATAGTAAGAAAAATGGGGAAGAGGGAAAATAAGCCATCTGATACCATTTTGTAACATCCCGACCCAAGAGCTAGGTGATGGTGTCCCATACCGGTTGGCCACACGACCTCAGGCATGCCTACCCATATGCTAGAGGCTAACGATAATTAGAATTATTCTAGTAAGTTAGTTATAGGGATAATATGAAATCTTTTATTAGATAAAACACCAGCATGAATTGATAAAATTATGTGGAAATAAATATAACCTGAACAATCTCAATGTCATAAGATAACCAAAAAAATCTATCTGATCGGGAAAACATTTGATGCTAATATAAGTGTCAAAGTGCATAAAATAAAACTGAAAAATAAAAACACTATCGAATCCCAAGTAGGTTGTGAACCATGTCTGGTTCCCTCATCCAATCTATAACCCCAATAATCAATCTAATATAGGGCATATTTCACTTAACATGTCCTACAACAGTAACATATATTTGAGTATTGATCTGGAAGCCTAAGTATGGTGTGATTAAAAATCAGTAGCCCACTACCAATAGTGTTCAAAAAAATTCCATTCAAATGATAGTGTATGAAATTATATAAATAATATAAGATAATTTATAAATTAAAAATTATAACGTTATAATTTAGTATTTATTTATCCATATTAACTAAGGGGCCCCTGAGGATACTCGTACCTCTGTACTAGTTTCAGTTTGTTTTAGAGCCCAAATTATTCTCTAAGTAATATCAAATCTCAATACCTGGTTCGACTCATGTTGAAACATAAAGTATTCAAAGGTGATACAATATCTTAGTACTTGATTTGACTTATGCCAGTGTTCGAAGTATTCTCATTTGAGGCCATATCTCATAGTCCATTATTACAATTAATTAAATTCAAAAATAAATACCAAAGATAAGAATAAAAAATCCATATGTAAGATGATGATGTTACGATTCTTAATTCTCAATATATTGATCATGTTTCCATTCCATTACTCCTAAGTATAATGATCATTTTACCATATATACTTCTCAAATGAATGGCCATGTTTCCTTTACATTACTGAAAAATTACAATTAACATATTTCCATATATAATTATCAATTTAGAATGATCATTCTACCATTAATTCACATATAATTAATTCATTATCAGTTAACCACTTCAATTCCATTTCCAATTAAATAATTTGTTAAATACATCAATATCCTTAATTAACTCCCCAATTAATTTAGTATTCCAATTCCATTAACTAACTCATCAATTAATTAATTAATAACACACTTCATAACCTATAATTAATTTTCAAAAATTATTTATCTATTTCTAAATTTGGTCTCTTCCTAATTAATTCCACCATAAATTATTTTGATCATAATATCAAATCAAATAATTAATACATGTTTAATTATCTTAATCTTTCCAATTCTATATCTCATAATTTATGTCATGATTAATTATCTAGATTCTAACCACAAAATATCATAATAAATTTCCCAATATTAATTATTTAATAGGAAACCCCATTAGTTCCATGATTAATTTCACAATTAATAATTTATTTCAACAATTCTTTGATAAATCAATCGGTCAACCTAATTAACCCCAGTTAGGAAATCAATTTCTATATAATGATAGAAATTTGATAATTTTGAAAAAACAAATAAAATCCATGACTATGGGAATTATCTATGGAACCACCCACCTCAATGTTTTGATTGACGTTCATTAAACGGAAATCCCCAAAATATGAGCAGTGAAAAATTTAGATATGATTTTCGAATCAAAATCACTAAATCAAGATAAATGATATCAAGATATAATCTATATATATATATAATTATATATATATATATATATCTCACTAATTACATTAATATATAAATAAACAAGGGATTAAATCCACAAAAAATAATAAGTAAATGTAATGGAATGAACAAGATATACATTATAATGAGATCCACTTACCATGAGAAGATTGGATCATCAATATGGGCTTTGAATCTTTAGGAATAGAGGTTGGAAAACCTTGTAACCCCATTGGAAGGCTTTGGAATTGCCCAAACTTGTTTAGTCATGATCCAAGGTCAAATTGGATTAGTTCTAGGGGGTTTGTGGTTTTAAAATAATATTCGTGGTAATTAAAAACCACAGGCTTGTTTTTCTTAGTAGGGGTTCACTGTTAGCGAAACCATGCTCCAACCATACATAACATAATGTCTAGGGTCGCACAGTTTTCTCTACCCATGTGTCAATAATGCATAACCCATTTTCTTAAAATTTCTCTTAAAACTCCACCCAAATTCACCACAAGTAATAAATCTAATCAAATGTAAATAAATATAATAGAATTACTTGAAATCATGCATGCGATAACTACATAAATTCTCTGCATCTTACAATGGACGATGAGGTTGATCACGTTTTGTCATCTTTTTGTAAATGTGATATCATATTTCAAAGAGTTTTTTTATTTCAATATTTAGGTTCAATAATTTTTCATTAATAATGAATTCACTCAGATATAATTACAATCTCTATTTTATTCTAGAATCTTAAATTCATTATTTAATCATATTTTCTAGTACATGATGAAAATTTTAAAAAAAAAATTGGTGTACAGAACATCAATGGTTATGATATCATTAATGAATATAGGATTTACAAATAATCTTCAGTTTTTATTTTTGATGACTATTTTCTACCATTAAATCATAAATGGTGTGTCTTGATGGGTTTTTGGAATAATGGGAGGATTGAAAAAAAAATATCTAATAGTTCTATTTAACAATGTAAGGATAAATATATAATTTTATTTTAAAAATAGTTTTAGATTTGATATTGGAATTTGTTACTGAGTCTCAATTGGTTTTTACCTTTTTAATTTAGTTCATAGATAATTAGATATCATTGATATATAAATTCGAAACAAAATTTAATATAAAATAATACATTCATGAAAAAACGATGTCAAGTTCAACTATCTCTATCAATTTACCATTACATATATTTAGTTACTACCTTAGCCTCCCTTTCCTCACTATTTTTATTCTTTTTTTGTCTTGTGGTCACTTTGATAAAATTATATCCCCAAGATCACCGAAGATGATCTCTCAAGATAAAATTTTAATATAGAAATAATAAATCATTATATTCTTTTGAAAATATCTAATTCTTGTGGTTTCTTGAATTTCTATTATTACATATTTATGTGATTGAATCCACTTATTTTTAAATAGATTCAAATTAATTGATGTATATTATAATAATAATATTAACAAGATAAAAATGAAGATAGAAATAAATTACTAATCAATGGTATGGAATAAAATTTATTCACAGAGAGAAGTCTATATGACCCACACTTCTTTATATAATTAGAATAAATTAGATAGGAATTCCCAATATGGGATTTATATATATGATACCTAGTGTTGAAACATAGATTTCATTATATATTTTTCATTAATATCTTGACATATGAAAATATATATATATATATCTGAAAATCCTTACTACATTTTTACATATATGAGTTTATTATAATTATATTCTAGTAAAAAATTCATCCTTTGTTAGGATAACATTTACCTATGACTTATACATCTAAAAAAATTTATTAGGAGAACCCAATGATGTATTGGTTGTGTTTGTCAAATTACATCTCACAATGTACTCTAGATGATGTCATGGTATTGGGAATTCATGTCCCGAGTCTTCTAGTACACAAATTTTTCATCCACATAAATAACCACAAGTTAATCTAGGTATTGGTGGAAGACTCAGTTCTTCCATGCCATAAATGAAGATGGTGTGTTAATCAAAATGCATTAAATCTAAAAAAACCCATAAAATTCATTCATGCTTCTAAAAGTTTTCTGTAGAATATATGAATATGAAAATAACAACTAATGATACCTTGATATTTGGTGAACCATGGAGAAAACAGAAGCTCTTCTCAATGGGTCAATGAGTTAATTTATATGTGTAATAGATTACAGGTTGTTCAATATTATTTTATTCATCATATATTAATCAAGATAAAAATTCATGGTTATTTTACCCCGCTTTTCAATAAATACTAGTAAAACCCAAGGAGATGTACATGGATAGATTAAAACCTTGTTTGATAACACTTATGGTCAAGTCATAATCTCTTAAAGCACTATCTGTTTCATTCTATATGGTGAAATGTAAACTAGTTCATATCCAACCCTGAGCTCAATTGTTAACTCAACATACCTATCTAGTTGCATCCCAGATAAGTAATTAGGAATCTAATCATGAAACAGGTGTTGTATAGTTGGAAATGAATCATTCATCACACCCCAATCACCCAAAAAATACATGTAGCATGGGCTATGATCCCCCTAGTTGTCGATGTACTGGACCTATATGTCCTGCCACGATATACCAATCGCCCCAATTAATATAAATGGTAACCTTATAACACAAAAAGGTTACTCCTCTACGTTAATAATCATTGTGTGATTCGTATGATACTAACCATTTTATTCCAAAAATCATGTCAATGACTGACATGTTATGTATATAGGGATCCCATAGAAAATGATACACAACAACCTTGATTGAAAAACCATTTCCCAAGAGGATGTCTATTGACCATACTCCTAAACTTGTATTGATCCTCATAACCCCAATCACAAACTCTACATTCATGCTCAAACCATTCAAATGTTTTTTAGATTTAAACGAGTTAGAGGATACAATATCTAATAAATAACTAGAAAGAATAGAATCTATAATAATAGACATTTTAAATGTTAATAGAATAATCTCAAAATGAAAATTTCTTGGATGAATTTCATGAAACTACATTTCAACTCCTCATTTCATTTCTATCTGATTACTCTGAGATATATTAATATTCTAATATGGGAACATTTCCAATAATTAATATGTCCACTACCTAGACCTACATAGCTAGAATAACTCTATATTCCAGAGTAATATGTGGTAGAGGACCCCCTTCTAGCATTTTGATTCCTCTTTCATTCTCGATCATTACCAATCAACTAAGGGTTCTTAGCAAACCATTATAGATATCATATCCAACGGCAACATTTAAATTGTACTGGTGGTATGGGGAAATGCCTATGTAAGTGACACATCCTTACAAACTGGTGGAAGTGACCTCATGTGATGTTATGAGTAAGTGGTCCGTCCCCCTAGACATTATACATTAATTACTATGGTTAAAATTCTCAAAGAGATTCATTCTACTCTTGGAAGGAAAAAATCATAGTTATGTAGAAAAAACGACATGTCCTATATAGGAATCCATCTTCAAGATTCCATTACTACTGGGTTATTGATTTTCCACATCAGAAATCATCTCTAGTCTAATTATGCTTAGTTGGGAATTAATATCATATTTAATACAGTCTTTAAAACATTACATTCCAGTTTCCAAACCATGGTTGGAACAAATCATTGAATATTAGTAAGAAAACCAACAGATTCAATTTTTTTATACTCTCCATTGTCAACCTCATAAACCTAGATTATCCCACTTTCCTGAGTGTATAATTTTAGAGGTTTTCTAAGATCTTATCTTGAAATTACATTCACTCCATATTCAACATCCAGAGTCGGATGTCCCAACAACGCTTTTTTTGAACACATATTATATAAGTCGCAAACTTGACCCCATTACATATAGGGGTATATAAATGGTCAAGGATCATATATATAGACTCAATCTAGAATTTATCTACCTCATGTCCCCCTTCCCCGATGAAATTTGGTGTGTGATACAATGAGAAATATTTAATCAACTCAATCAAGTTATGTACAACCCACCCAAGGAATTTTTCCATAAAATACATAAAGTGAGAAATGTTTTTTTAAACCTTCTCTTTTTCATCATCACATGGAACCATCAAGGTCACTAGATCCACTACTGGAGGATCATTTCCTTCCATTTCATCCTTTCATCCTATCAACAAGCATCATCAGGGGTAACTCTCTATAATTCCCAACACAGTTCATAGGACAAATAACAAATAATTATCACAGTTACATAATAGGTATTCACATATATCCATAACATTCAATCCCTTATACATTTCCATATTGTCAAAACTAAGGAATTATCACTACCCTTGATAATCCATCCTCTTGTTCATGGGTAATAATGGGAAAATCAACTAATTTATTCATTTTTTACAATATATAATCACCTATCAATTTAAATTTATCAAATTTAGAATCATTTAAAAATTTAGATTTCATATTAGGAAAATTTTTCATTTAAATTTCTTATGTAAAGAAAACAATTGACATTTTAAAAAAGTCACCCATATCATTATTTTTTGTCTATTCCTAAAATGGTGAATTTCACATAATAATAATGAGTTCCTTGAATTATGTATCCATAATCAACCTTCTTTCAACACCAGAAAATGAATTCTATCTCATAAAACAACAACATCACCCAACAACTAAATTAACCATGGTGAAATTACATCCATGTATACCAACAAAAATCTAAAACAATAATCCCAACATGGTTACTTGGGTTTTCACACATACATGGGATAGCTACCCACATGCATGAACCCATGTCCAATGACCGACAAGTCCGTATCTCTTATAATCCTTGAAAAATAGTATTGAGAATGTAAATAAAATATAACCACCTTTGATTCCACATTGTAATTAACCAATCAAGGTGACACATAATAGTTCCCCTAGATGGTTGGTCACATGTCCTTAGGGAACCTCCTCATATGTCATAGGATTCCGACTAGTAGTGATGCTTTAATATAGAAAATTGGTAGACTATACACTCTTTATCAAGGAAGAACAAAAGTATAAATAGATAAACAATATGACAATGATAATAACCAAATCCTGTAATATTACCAAAACTAAAATATACTAGTATCACAATATAAAATAAAATAGGGAAGCAATATTCAAACCAAATCTCTAAACATATCAATTTATATAAGGATCATGTTTCAAATGAGATATCAAAAAACAGAGACACATTAAATACCCATGAGTGTTTCAACATCAGGCCTGGTTCCCTCATCCATGATCCATCCCAACTCTATCATTGATCATTAGTCTCTTTCCCAGATCCAATATGGCATACAAAAATATATTTAGGTAATGCTCAGGTAGACTGAGTAGGGTGTGAGTTAAAGTCAATAATCCACCACCAACATCATCTAAATCAACATCCAGTTTTTTATAGTGTATTTAATTATATAAAGAATTAATTACAAGAGAAAAGCGAACAATTTTCACATTTAAATCTAATCATTAATTAACAACATAAAAATTCAGGTTCATGAAGAAATTAAAACCAACAATATCGTTTTTCATATCCTATAGGGGTCTAAACTAGATCACATGGGGTATCACAATTCATTATATCATGGTATTTCATTATCCATTTAAAACATATTTAATTGTATGACTACATGGAATGCTAGTCTCATTGCAATTTCATGGAATCACAAACATTATGACTAGAACACCATGGATATTTAGAAAATCAATACTTATCCCACACCTAGTTGGTATTTTGATCACCAATACATTATCCACTCATTAATATTCACTTGCAAGCATTGGGGCCTAGAATTTCATGTTTTGTATCCTAGGGGTATTTGGAGCTTTATTCATGGTCCAATAACTCATTTATCAATCGATAAAAAATATCACATATATCATATTTATCAAGGATAATCATCAATAACGTTTTATTAAATAAAATTCATCACAATTTACCTTTTTAAATTATCAAAATAATCATGGTTATTCAAATAAATAAAATTGATTAATATGAATAATTGAAAATTAAATTATTTAAAAAATTTAATCATATATTCATGAACCCTTCAAGGATTTTATAACAATCCCTAAATTTCAATTATCAAATATTCATAGTCACATTAATCATCTAATTTCATCATCCCACTAAACATAGAATTACATAATCCAATTATTACCCAAATTTTACAATCCCGGTGATTGACTAATTAATTCAATACCAAAATTATATTTTTGAACATAGATATTTTATTTTGACATGTACATACAAGCAATAATAATAAACATTATGATAATTTCAAATTACATAATCTATATAAATAATATTGATGGACATTCGCCAATCCAAAATATCCAAATTGAAGAAGAATGTTCAATAAGAAAATAATGAGGAGGACATTACACTTAAGTGTATGATCAAGACCAAATAAATTAATTTCCATGAAAAAATATGAGATCTAAACCTTCTCTAGTAGATTAAAATCATTCCAATTTATCTAGAAGGAGTGTCCAAATAGAAAGGAATTCATAAATGGGAGGAAAAACTCTAGTAGATGAGATTATGCTTTAATTGGATCTTTGATTGACAATGAAATGCATTTTAGGACCCTAAAATA
Source organism: Viscum album (assembly GCA_963277665.1). Lineage (NCBI taxonomy): Eukaryota > Viridiplantae > Streptophyta > Magnoliopsida > Santalales > Viscaceae > Viscum > Viscum album. The sequence goes on from OY728164.1 coordinate 326,906,273, forward strand.
ATCCAAGTATCTTCAAAAAAATGATTATGTTTAAGGTCAAGTGGTTGAGAATATGGTCTAATAACAGAGGGTTCATGGATTTTTTATAAAATATGAGAGGATAAAAAACCCCCACCCATGGTTTCATGGTAAAGGAGCTTTGTTTTTTAAAGTCTTCCCCTTAACCATGTGCCTCTCTTTAGGGGTTCTCAGTTTCTCATAAGTGGGAAAATGATCTAATAAACCTTGATCCAAAAATGAAACACCTTGTTGTCTAGGATTTCATCATTTCATTTTATTAGAAGCATGGTTTTGAAAATCCATGAATATATCATTTAGTGCCCAATTGTCTTAAAAAGTTATCAAATTTAACCCAAAACACCATGAAGTAAATACCCACCAATATATTCCTATATATAGGTAAATTAGTACTTGTAAATGAGTTTGAGATATCTCTAGAAAAATTTGGGATATTACAAAATTTCTAAAATCATATCAAACAATTGTCTACAAATTAGTATTTGATGTATTTACCTACCAAAATTTGTATCCTTTATATTATTTTATACTTTTGGATATACTTTTCTGAAATAGTTCACCTAATATAAAATCAATTCTAACCAATCACTACAAAATGTATAGAATCAATACATAGGTAATCTTTAAGATATAATTCCCTTAATTCACTAAAAATCAACCCAAATACCTCCGTGAAACTTTTATAAACGTCCTATAGCTTTTGTTCTCTCAAGAATACGACCCCTCATTTTCATTATACATTATCCAAATGGTTCATTCAATGGATTATGATAAAAATTCATGGGAAAGACTTTTCATTTGTAATTCATTATTTCTTTGTTTTATACCTCATTGACTATATATCATTATGGAATTATAAAATCCATATAATAAATATATAAAACCTTTATCATATTGATGAAAAAATTACAATCATTCATCCACTATTATCCTATGTAAAATTCAATTATCATTAATGTCTATGTGTATACTACCACATCCATGAGATATATGTTTTTATTTTAAAAATATCAATACATTTCTACATCAATAGGATATATTCATTTCATAAAAATTATATTTATAAAATATTTATGATTTTAATAAGCTAAACCATTTTATATATAATTTTTAGTCTATGAAAACTAAACATTTCATCTATCTATACATGCAAACCACATACTCTATGAAAAAATGTGCTCTATTTTTATTCAATGACATATTTGGATATTCATATAATATATTGGATGAATAGATTTTATATTAAGGATTAAAAATGTCATGAATATATTTTTTATAGTATAACATAATAATTATGGTCATTATAAATTAATCTATTGTTACATAAAAAATACCTATATAAAACTTATCCTAGATTCTTTATCATGAAAAATCACATAATATCCATCAAATGAAATTGGTGAGGAGAAAATAATTAAATGTTTTTTTGTAAATATATTTTTTTAATTTGTAAATGTTGAAATAAGTTTCATTTAAGGATATTTTATTTGTTGATTATACATAATATTTGAAATAATGGAGACATGTGATAGTGAGAGAAAACAATAACTATATAACTAATATGAAATTAAAAATTCTACCAAAAATTTATAAAAGTTAATGGATATTAATAAGGTTCTAAAATGGTTGTTTAATATGTTTATTCATTTTCTACATGATATTAAATAACCTTAACATAGAACAAGAGTAATGGTAAGTTCTTTCCGCTCAATTTCTCATCATTGAAGCTCATCATAATATTATGAACATATTTTTATTTTAAATTCCTTACTTATTTACCCATTTGGATTATTTTGTTATTTTTAATATATAATTCATTGGATTTGATATCCTTTTAATAAATCCCTATAAAATACTCATTTTATTGTATTATTTTCAAATTATTAAGGGATTTATCGTCTAGATTTATAGTCATTAAAAATTTACCATATTCTCATCTTGCAATATTTTTGTGTTAGGAATTAAAATTATGTGGATAAAATTTTCAATCATTTCAAGAAATTTAGGGATTTATGTATACATTTAAAATTATCTTTTTTAGGGCATTTAAATAAAAAAATTATTTAAATGTTAAGGTTTTATCTTGAATCGACATCATTTAATGATTTATAATGAACACACTATAACTATTAGTCTAAAATATTTTAACCATCTATACTGTTATGAGATTATATTTCCTTTACTTTTTTTTATTTGAAATTATAATTTCCCATAAAACATATCTTACATGATGGATTTCATTATTCATAAAATTAGATGATGTTAAGATTAATTTGAATCATCTCAAAATGAGATCTTTTTATTCTATATCTATTTTCACTCTTCTCTCTAATGTTTTCCTTTATTATTTTTTATCCTTTTATTGTGTATTTTGTTGACTTCAATAAAAATCTAATATTCATCTATTTCCCTTTATTATTTTAAAATATAAATATTAACTATTTAATGTGGCCATAAAATTCTATTTTAACGATTTCTAATTTCAGTAATTATCTATTAATTTATATTTTGGATTTCAATAATGGTATTTATAAAAAAATTAAAAAAAATTATTATCAAAATGTTATATTTTCCAAAATAATAATTTCCCCAATAATAAATCAATGAATTTTCAATAACTAATTATGGAATATTATTCTGAATATTCATTTGAAAAAGGATTCACATAAATTTCATAAAAATAATATTTTCAAACGTGATTCATGACTAATTTTTATAAAAATAAATGATATTTGTTCTAATGAATATTTTAAATCTCATATGTATTACATATTAAAAAAATTATTTTTTAATATTAATGTATAATTTAATGAATCAATAAGATGGTTCATCCAGTTTCTTATGTTAGTTCCATATTCTTTTTATATTTCACCTTATTATATCATACTTTCATAATTCATTATTATATTTATTATAATAATACAAGACATGTTATATCTCTTATGTTTCTTTGATGAAAGTTTCATGGTTTTATACTCATAAAACTTGATTCTTAATGCTCAATCATGTTTCATTCTCTTAATTTATAGTCCATATATCCTATCATTAGATATTTCTCCAATATCCAAATTTTCTTAATGTTTATGATATAATAGTTCTGATTTATTGATAAGTTATTCACATAATTACAATTTTATAACATTTATTTCTTATGTATCTATTCCCCATGTTATGAAGGTAGGTATAGTTTATGATAAATATTGAAGAGATCATAGCATGGTACACCTTTGGATAAATGATGAATGTATTGGAAAATAAATTTATTAACTGATCCTAAGATACACTAAACAATATATAGTATGGATTTTCATTTTATTTGTGATATGTAATGTTTACCATATATGGAAATGATGTAAAATTAAGTTATCTTTAGCCGGGTTCAACTATGTTAGTATGGAAATTAGTATATAGAGTATGTTTTTATAACACCAAACCATGGAGATAAAGGTACTGGGGGATGAATCAGAAGTATATAGGAAAATGAATAAACAAAAAAATATTCTATGGATTGATTTTATTACATATATTACGGTGATACATATCTTAGTATAGAATCAACATATCCCACTTAAAAATTATGTTTTCAAATAATATTAATAATTTCCTCATTTCATCTAATGGAATGCTCGATAAGTACCTGTCATTAGTGGCCTTTTTTCAAAGGAACTGAATAATAATATATTTAAATACTTGAAACATAATTTAATTGTTTCTAGGAACATAAACCAAGAAATTAAATGTTCCATCATTGATATTCAACAATTCCATCAACTACTCAATAATCATCATTGTAGCGATCATTCAATCCATGATGCCGAATATGGCATGGTTTCTTGGACATATCTTCTCTCACATAGATGAGTGATATAAGAGATAGAGTCTCTAAAATTCACACAATGAACATAAATATGAATTATATCCTTATTTTAATTAAATATAGGGTTTAAAATTACATGGATTTGGCTCTATGTCCACGTGAAAAATTATTTCCAACTAAATAATTTGTAAATATATTTTTTTACCCACTAGCTATTCCGTAATCATAATTTATATTTTTATCAAATTAATGTCATATAATATATATATATTACATGATAAAATCGAGCCACTAACTAAACTCATAATACCATCAAATATTAAACAAATCATGAATATTAAAATAATATTCATCTACATATAATTTTTCCATTTATTATAATAATATCATAAGAATAATTTTAAAATTTTAATTTAATACATATTATTCTTATCTTGAATTAAATTAAATTATTTATTCATTTAAAACACACATTCTTAGACATCCCTAGAATCTAGTGTGTGGGGACACCATTTTCTATACTAAAATTTTGTATAATATGCATGTTATTTGAATATTCTTCATGTGTGACTCTTTAGTCCCTTATCTCATTAGTATTTAATATAATTCATAGACTAGAATTGTATTCTAGAAATCCATCATTTCCCTTAATGAGATAAGTAAATGTTTAAGCATTGAAAAAAATTTCTATGATTACACACAATTTAATGTAATCTCTTTTTCCCATGATATATTATATGGAAGGATAAATAATTCATGTAATAATCCTTTCAATGTATATTTCTTTTTGAAAATATGAGATAACAATCCATATTCTACCATTTCCATGGATTTAATTAAGGTAGAACTTTACTAATAATATATCCCTAATAACTTAATTTGTTTCAGAAGAGAAAAATTCTATCATGCTTATTCAATCACTATCAAACCACAAATGATTCATCCAATAAAATATACAACACAATGACATAAATTATGTATATTTTTCATAGATTCAATATATCTGAACAAAAAAATACACAGATAATAATCCCAAGTTAGAATACCATTATAGGTGTTCAAAAGTAGGAAATTTCAATGAAATCTAAAACATATGGTGTTTTTATTAGTGGTTCCTTTTTTGGGATCTCATCAACTAGAGAGAACCAATTGAAAACATAATGAGAATATTTTTCAATTCTTATAAACAATAAAAAATTGACTTCCAAAGGTCACATATTTCATTTTATAATTATGACTCTTAACCATATGACATATTTTTAATATTTATGTCATAGTATCTCGATTTTCTTATTATAATCTAGAAATTGAAACCAACATTTTAAATAAACATTAATCTATAGAAACTATGACATAAATAGGGGTTGTATAAATATCAGCAATACTATGGTATGTATCCTTAATTAATATGTCACATCAAACCTGATATGATAATGAAAAATTAAAACAAAATTTACTTCAATATATCACACTGTTACAACACTTTCACTCTTACTAGAGACAATGTATTACCTATCCTTATAATATCTCACATAATAAAATCGTGATTCTTCTTTGTTATGGATTTATTCAATCGTATTGACATGTCTTCACTATGTGGCCACTCTATTATCTACAACATCACCTCCTTGATTAAAATAGAATAAGAGATTATATCCTTTATTAGATTGCTTTTTCTACAATCAAAACATAAAATCATGTATATTACCTGTATATGGATTACAATAATTTTTATTATGTTAAAATGTTACTTAAATGGTGAAATTCCATGATCTAGATAAATTTTTTGTGTATTTCATAATAATTTATTAGATGAATTAGATGTTGTAACACCCTCAATAATTGTATATTTAGCTACTACATACCTAAGTGAGATTTTCTTTCTAATTTCCATATCCTATGTGTGGTATTAGATAATATAAATCCAAAAAGATGGCCAGTATTGTTCCACTTATAATAGTGTCACTTACACTAAATGTTATGAAAACATAACTTTTTCACTCTCTCAAGTACTATTGAATAGTTTTCAACATGTCTTATGATGTTATCCAAGATGAAAATGATATTTTATTTCCATAGATTATATTTCAGAAAAAAATAACACTTAGTGCATTGGATGTAATATGTTATTAATCCATTATAGAATTGTACGTAATTTTACTCACTATGTTTTTCTCTTTCTATGTTCCATACACTTCTACTATTATTGATTTATGACATGTGAAATATGTATCAATTATTTCTTGAATTATTCATTCTATTAATTTTAATAACATTTTATTATTTGAATTTTTTACTTGGTATAAGCAATTGATTAGATATACCAAAGGAGATATCATTTTATAGAACATAGTGTTCTATTTTAAGACAAAATTTGAAGAGTTAAATTCATTAAGGTAAAAATAACTATAACAACAAAACAATTTCCAAATGTACATAAGACATATTTTTCTTCAGAAAGTAATGGTAACTTCTCTAACCTCATGACGACATAGTGAAAAAATTAATTCCAAATGAACATTCTATGATCTGGTAGCTTACAAAAATCTGAATTTATATTTCATAAACATTCTAAGAATTATATTCATTAATATAATGAAAACCTATAATTTGATACATGTAATTCATTATTTTATTTTATCTCTAACTTTTAAATCATATAAAATCTTTATTTTCTGCTTCTATATAGGATTCATTATTCTAAATGAATAGCATATCACCAGATGGATTGAATGTAAAACATATACAAATATTTTTCCTTCATACACTATTTTTATATCTTTAATATTCCCTTCCCATAAAATCTAATAGAACTTTTTCCTATGGAAAATATTTTTTTCATCACTATAATAGTATAATTCTAATTCAGTCATTATTTCACTATCTAAAATATAAATCTACACCCCTTCCGATAAATATATTCTATTATATGGATCCATATTTTCTATCATAAATATTAATATAATATTCTATATAAATATTATAAAAATTATATTGATTTAATTTCCATTTCTCTTGATACATGTTTATTTTATATATAACACACTCTTTTCTATACAGATATTGTAAATAAATAACATATTTATATAATTATATAAATATTATGTTATATGTTATCTATTACAATTGTCGTATAGTAATGTGAAAACACCTCTATTTGAGAATCATGTCTAGAAAAATAATTTAATTATCTCTAATTCAAACATGTCTTAACGCAAAGGTGAATTTCATTTATTTCACGCAACTGAGGTACATAATAGAATTTTTGTTTAAAAATTACTCAAAATTTATTTTTATTTACAATTCTCTTCAGGTAAGACTCAACTTAATTCTGCCTCACTAACATCATAACATTGATTTGTGTGAGGAAATTTTAGTTTAAATAAATCAAGTCTTAATTATATTATTTCTAAATTCCTAATCATAATATTCTTCATCTCATAGGAGTAAGAAATTGTGTATCTCGTAAACTTGAAAATTTTATAATTCACTTTTAAATTCATTGATTCATTTAATGGAATTTTATAACGTATACTTACCTTTTCTTAGCCTTGAAATAGATCATTCTCTCTAAATGAATACATCCGGAAATTTATGTGTGATAGATTTATTTTTTAAAGCTTCATTGTCCAAACAATATTTGTAAATGATTCATTAATACATAATATATTTATCTCTAAATGTTATAAATTACATAATATGTATATCCATGCCTAATTATATTAATTTTACCAAAAAAAGAATTATATTTCCACAACTAGGTATCAGAGTATTAAGTTTTATATACATCATGTGTTTTAATTATTCATGTAATACATTAGTATTTGGATGTGTATGAAATACTACAATAAACATTAGTTCCAAAAAAAAATTGTTGTGTACAACTAACCATTATAGCTTTCAAGGGCCATCAACATGGGAATAATTTCATCTGCTTATCACACTTCATTTTGGTATCACCCATCCCTAGCCACTTAGAGAATAGATAATGACTTCTTGAAATACATCTCAACTTCCCTAGTATCTATATTTAGAACAGATATTTAAGGATTTTCTAAATATCTAATGATCAAAAATGAAATATTAAATTTAATGATGAATATACCTACTCTAGGAACACATTATTTATTCTTCATCAATTCATTATAATTTCTTATCTAGTAAACATTGTTGCCCCATGATAAGTAAATTTGCACATGTTAAATTATCTACCTCTGTATCTATTTTTTCTAAAAAAATTCATCCAATAGGTTTATTAGAAAGTATATATACAATTAGTCTTTTTCATTGTTTATTTTTATAATTTTATACTTGAGAATTAATTATTTCCATTTCATTAAATTTAAATATAGTTGTATTACCTTTCAAAAATGATATTAAATTGGTTTCCCAAACTATTCATTTGAAAACTCATAGTGAAAATTGATAGATGGGTTGGTAAGTATGATAGAATGTGATGAATTGGATATTTAAAATTCATATTTAATTAAAATTATTCTTGTGATTCAATTTAATTTATCATCATATGTATATGAGATCCATCTTTTGTTCCAACTGTCATTATATATTTGATAAGTTTCATCATTATCACATTGATCTGTCACTTCACAACCACATCACAAATATCCCAGAGATAAAAAATCAGGGGATAACCATCTATGTAGTCATATTTAATTTTAAATTCAAGAAATATTTATATAATAGTTGTGATACAAAAATAGTTTTTTTAATCATGGGACACTTATAAGACCTTTTCTCATCCTTACTAGTCATTTTAGGAGTCTTATCAAGGAGTTGGGACTCTAACATATATAATTTCCTTTCATACTATTGTACTATTTAAAAGTTCCTTTGCCACTATAGGATTTTTGTATTTGTTAGAACATTGAATTTGTCCTGTATGGATCAAATTTTAATTTTTGTTTCACATTCCATTTTCCCCAAAAATAATCACAATTGGATTAGTATGTTTATCCAGATTACTAATTGGACATTATAGATTTATTAATAATAAAATGTCTCCCATAATATTATCAAACACCGGTATCCCTCGTATATAGATTCACAATAATGTTTCTCAATAGTATTCAAGTATAATGAATTCCTAAAACCTCACATCTTAGTCCATGATTTGGATAATCTACTATATGGAGAGTTTCAAGGTATGTGTTTGATTAGCGAACCACATTATCTCTCTAAAACTTGAACTATTGAGTGATGTCCCAACTCTAATAAATCATAATTAGGAATTAAATAACCATTTTACTCTTTAAATTAATCAATATTGTTATAGATAAATTATTTCTATATTATTTAGTTAAATCCACCCATTTCATTCTTTTGAACTCCACATTAGTAGGAGGCACTATCCACTTGGGCTCAAGAAAACCCTCTACACCCAAAGTAATTCAAATGAAAATGGTATAGGGAATTAAGACTTAATAATTTTTTTAACTATTTCATTATTTCTCAATGAATTAATTAATTATCCATATGATATTAAAATACTATTTTATCATACCCACAACTGACTATGTATTAAAAAAATCCTCATGTCTTACTTTTTTAAATTTATACCTTAATTATTTTTTTGGGTCCATATATTAAAAAAATTAAAATTGTTTCCTAAGATAAATAAAAAATGAGAAAATTGTTAAGGGGATAAAGGAAAACATGTTTTTGATGAACACATTTTACACTCCACCATCTATCCAATGGCCCGAAGGCCTTCATTTTTATTGATTTTTGATAATCCACCTTTCAAGGGGTGAGGTGGAAGCCTTACACAGTCCATAGGTGTAAGTATTGCATAGAACATAGGCTTTAGAGTAATTCATTTCCTGTAGGCTTCAAACATTACACACAAACCATACTAACTACTTGAAATCGCTCCTCCCCAATATCTTCATCGTGAATCATCTATCCACCATCGCATGAATATTAGACTAGGATATCCAATGCATGCAAATCATTGTACTGATGGAAGGTGCCATATCCTCTCATTCTTGCAATCCATGTAGCTTCTGTTGTGGTGAAATCTTCTTGCTCATCCTTTTTATATAGCTTGTTCCGTATAGGTTTTCTGGTTTGCATCTGCACTTAAGGTGGCCTGGTGGCCTAGATCGACCCCCTCCACCTTCACATTTCTCAATAGTCACTATTATAATCTCCAAGCCGCTAATTATCCTTAATAAATAGGTCCTAATATAACTCATTTCCCATTGACGATAGTGGTTCTCTATAGATCCCCACATTTCGGTCCCCTCTTCGTCTCTAGTTCCTGAGAGTTCCACTGGTTTCTACCAACTATATCTTAATGGATGGCTTTGAGATATTGAAATTTACTTCTTTTATATTAAATAAGTATTTTATGTTTTATATGTCGACTTTTCTGACACTTTTTATTGTTAATAAGGCACCTATATCTCTCTCCTATAATAATTATCACTCCTAGTATATAGATCAGATGACTTGTCTGCATGATCTGAATATGAAGTAATTTTTTTATCAACATGGATTCGTGTGAGTACTTCATCAGTGCATGGTATAATAGACTTAAATCTACCTGTTGATTTATATTTCAACTTTTACATTGGTTTATAGATTTTCATCAAGGTCGGGAGTCCCCTAAGAGGTGGTGTGGGTTCATCTTCTCAACATCCTAGTCCCTTATCAAAATTTTTCATTTCTCATAAATATAGGGGACTCACTTGGGTAATTCCTATGATCATATGATCACACTCTCTATAAAATTTAATTTCTAGTGGTTTGGATTTTCAATTCCATTATAATGATTTACATCGTCTTTCCTACCTCCTCTTATAGGTAGAAGGATTAATAGAATATAGGAATCTAATTTTTTATCACTCTGTTTTCTAGTACTATGTTTCGTATCACCTTTATAGAGACTAAATGTTTGTTTGAAGAAAATAATTCATCAAATCACATTGTTTAAATTATCCAGATCTTTTAGTAAGTATAATCTCAATTCATCTATAATTTTGGGATGCTTGGTCATCAAATTGTGTGTCTTTGTTGGTTATAGGGGTTTGTGATGACTCATCATATCTTCCCTCAAAGTCCCCCACCCTCTTCGATCATCGTTCCGTGGGCAGTGGATCACACTATCATCCTCTTCAGTGATCTCACCCACATAATGAAAAATATATCCCCATCACATATGAATATCATTAATCCAAACAAGTAATATCTATATTAATTACTGAAATATATAGGGAATGTTATTTCCCTTCCCTATTCACTATTGTTTTCTTCTCATCTTGGGACCCCATTCCTTCATCATGCTCCACTATCCCAATGTTAAATAGAATTTATTTTATGATTATAAAATCCTATATAAAAAGTCTTCATACCCTTCATGTGCCCTTGGATATTTTCATGTGATAGTGGATGAGTCTATGTCTCTCCCCACTCCTTCTATATCCCCCAACATAGTATGACATTTGTGTGATTTCAAGAGTATTTACTCCTATCATCAATCCCAATTTAAGACACTTCATATTCGAGGCATCATAACCAGGAACATATTGTTTTAATGGAGTTATTTATCAACTTAAATTCCTAGGTAATGGAGTCCAAGGTGAATATGTAATTCATCCCCAAAAAGGATTCTAAAAACAATTGTTTATTAATTTTTGTGCACAAGCTGGAAAAATGTTCTTCTAATATTGTGAACTTTTTAATAAGATAGAATTGTGTTATTTGAGGCACAATGATCCCTATAATGGCTAATTCTTAAACTTCTTCGTGATCTATATCTGAATGGAGAAATTGAAGACTTCTGATAAACCAATTTTTATTAATGTATCTTTGGTTTTATTATGTATTTCCCTTTGGTTTAGGATAACTGTGAAGGTCAGTTAAGGGACTAAATCTAGTCTGATCTCTATGTATTCAACCCCTAAGAAACAACATGGTTGGGTGGGGGAGAAATTTATAATATTATGGATTTATCATATATTAAATATGGAGTCTTTTAATCTTATAGAAATATAATATATTTCTCTACTTTTTCATATCAGAAGGTTCTCTCGGATTTGGAATTATTGAGTGAGCTAAAAACAAGGTACATTAATTAGAGAGAATCTAATCAGACATGGTTCTACATACTTCGTTTCATTTCTAATCATTATGAAATTTGTTCTTTCTCGAATATATCCATGTCCCATCTGGTTCTTGCAGGTTCAGACCACTCTCCTCTCTTCAACGAACAGATGTCTACGAATAAAAATGGAAACTGTTTCATTTTCAATAAATTGTGGCCATATCAACCAAAATATCACAATTTTTTTATACATTTAAGGTTAAACATAGAAACATTTATATTTATATCGTCTATCACAACACGCAGTAGTGAAAGGAGAAAGACCATTCTACCTGGTCTCTATATCAATATTCCAAAACCTAAGACTTGGACTCCATATATTTGGATATAGAGGTTATGTAATTTGGAATTAAATAAGCATGGTATGAGGACACCTTCCATACTAATACCCAAACAAATATTATGTTTAATGAGGTTCTACTTCACCATGATAAAATTATATGTAAATGTTCTAGATCCCCTTAGATCAATGAATGAGACCATAATAATATGTTTCTTCATGAATTCATGGAAAAAAATTGAATTAGCACCCAGAACATCCTTCTGAATGATGGTTCTATCACTAGTGACCTAGTGGTGGTCAGAGGTATTTTCAACTATTATTTTACATCCCTTTTCTGAAATAGTACTCTGTTCGAATGTGATGGTCACCAAGGAGGTTATGTGTACACCTTCAATTCTATAAATGATTTTGTTTCTACTCATTTACACACCCTATTGGAAAATATATTAGTTGAAAAGAGATGTCGGGCATGATTATATCTATTAACTAGGATAAATTACACGGAACAAAGGGTTTTCTAGGATCGTTTTATGTGAGGTCCTTGGATATCATCAAGAATTATCTGGTTGCTTTCAACCACTATTTCTTCTATAGTAGTTCTCTTACTCGTGTTTCATTTTCCACAATATTGACACTCAATCCCAATGTTGTGGAACCCTCATCTACCCAAAAATCAGTCCCATATTTTTTGTATCTTCACTTATCTGGTTTTATACTCCACTATCTTTAGGATACACACACAATTAATTCAAAACTAATTATTATAATAGGAAAACATATCTATCAAAGGGATATCCATTCATGAAACCATTGGTATCAAAAAATAACAAATTAGTGATATTAACAAGATGGTTGTAGGATCCAATATTTTTATTAAAGTGGATATTAACATGGATTATAGTAGGCCAATGTGAACTTTTATTCTACAACTTTTGAGATGCATGGATTTGTCTGACAGGGTGGTTAGTCTATTTTTCTACTTTTATCGCTCTCTTAGGTTTTTTATTCTCTGAATGGGGAGTAAATGTAGATTCTAGATGTCAATTATGGAAATTTAGGAGGGGAACCCCTATCTCTAATAATTTTAATTAGGGTTTGGATTACTTTAAGTAGGAACATTACTTATTGTTTGCAACTCGGTTCGGTTAACCTCTAACACTACAAGGCCCACTTCAATAGGGTTTCTCACATCATATTATGATCTTTAATAAAGATATATTTTACCACACTTTTATTCTATAATTCATAAACATCAACCAAATAGATCTTTATAATAGTATCAATAAAGATTATGTCCATGATTTTTGTATATTTATTGGGCCTACATATGGTACATTCTATAATGAGGTCTATGGATTCATAATAAAGTTAACTCCGGATCATGATGTGTAGGTTGGTCTCTTATAATTAAATGATATTATAACTATGTGTGATTTCTGTGATTATAGAATTAAAAACAATGTTATTCTAAATCATGTTGTGGGAAATGATAAGGGTGTATAATTATCCAAATATTCTTTTTTTCCTAGGTTTGTATGGAGAAAACTACCATGCATATAATTTGTTAAGGAGAGACAGTGAATATCATGTGGTGACTATTTGGTTTGTTTATTGGTATTACAATTCCATGGAATTTTATTGAGGACTTTCTACAGATTTTGTTCAGTGGTGTTAGAAGAAACAAAAAAGGAAAGTAATGTGTGATCTCTCATTATCATTGATAGATATTGGTGAATACACGGTGAAATGAATAATTAATTATACAATGGTTCCCCATATTCTGGTATATTATTGGTGGTGAGGTCCAGATGGAACTAAAATATATTATTTATTTAACGGTGGGTTTTATATTGATATTTTACAAAACTACTGCTAAAAATATTTATCTAATGTTTCCTTAGTCATTTATGAACCCATACTAAATTTTACATTTTTATTAAAAAATAATTTTACCCCATTCCCCACACTTCTTGTACAACCCCTTTACCCATATCTCCCCCTACCCCAGAACAATAGCACCACTATGCTTCTTCCCCCCTCAGTAGTGCTCAGGTATCTCCAAAGCCCTCATATCTCATTCCCCCTGATCCCTTTCTGGTGTTTCTCTTATAGCCCCCACGATGTGTCTCCCATACCGTTGCAAATGCTTGAGTCATTACCATTTCATGTGCCCTCCCATGACCTCCACTTGATCCCACCCCGAAGGTGTCATACAGGATTGAATTATCTATTACTATTCATTTATAGATTTGGTATTCATTTATTTCACTCTTTTTTTATTAATCTACGAAAATGACATCCCATTCTATATATGCACTATTTTATCTTTTTTATATTTTTAGTATTTATGGTTCTTATTTACATATATTGGATGTGTTTGCAGTATTAATTTACTAATGTATTTCCAGGTTTTGTATTCATTTTTTGGTAAGGTTTTCCTACTTAATCATTGAGAGAAATGATAATGAATACTCAATTAAATAAAAATTTCATTTCATTTTCTATAATAAATAATAGATTTTATAAGACTGTAAAATTGGAAACTAGTGAAAACAAAGTTATTTTGATTTAAGAAATTGATAATTATTAATTTTACATCGATTTGATGAAGATAAATTCTTTTTGAAAAATTATGTTGGAAATGAATTTCACATCTTTTTAAACTAATTACATTGTTTTTATAGGATTCAGTATTGAATAATTAATTAAAAATAATATGTTAAGTGTATGATAATTTTATTCTTTATTATTGGATATTATGTTCATGTAATATTTAAATAATTTATTTGATGATATGAAAAATTTGAAGAATTTTTGTAACTATATTAATGTTTTATTTGAAATTAAGAGGAATGTTGAATTCCAAGAAAAATTTATTGAATTTCATGTCATTGTATGGTTAAATACTAAATGTCATCGGTGTCAACCTTTTATAAATTATGCATAATTGTTATATTCTAGAGGTAAAAAGATAAAATGATTTTTATGTATAAAAATAATATTTAATCATTGTGGGATGATATATAATTTCAGATATATTGTCTTAATGGTGATGTATATTTTAAAAATATTCTATGTTTGAAAATAAATTGATAAAATAGATATTAACTTATTTTCATTTTTGTTGGGGTAATGTATTATAATTGAGGTGTTTTTTGTATTATTAACATTTAATATAAAAACATTAATATGGGATACTTTTTCATTATATCATATGGGATGTGATAAAATTTATAGACCTATTTTTGAATTTTGGGAGACTACCCAATTTCTAACACCCCTTTATATTCCCATCCATTATATATTCATTCAAATATTTTATATTGTAACTAAACCTTGAATCTACTGAATTACAAATAAATTAAACATTGAAAAATTTTACCCTTACATCACCTCATACATAGAAATAATTATTTGTTTTAATTTTTTTAATAATGTGTAGGCACATTGTGAAATATATGGATAAAATCTGGATCACATTACTCAGGAAGAAACCTCATTATTATATGTGTTTGGAGGAGCTTTTGATTTTCCAAATTAAAATTGATATGTTTATGAGAGAATAAGATGTGAAGTACAAAAAATGTAAATTTAGATGATGGTTTATTATATATGATGTTTATGAACACTTTCTATCGATGAATTCCGTACTATTTTTTTTTGAATTTTTCATGAAGAATCAAAAATTACATAATGTTTGAATACCAATGTCAATTGACAGGTTGAGCTCCAAACTTCTTCAGAAGTGGAAATTTAAATGAAATAAATTATAAATTATTCATTATAAATTCCATGAGAAAACATAAATTATAATTATAATTAAATCAATTTGAGGGTGAAACAATAAGAAATATGACATGTGATGTTTTGGGGACTATAAGTAAACGATATCTGGAGTACAACATATCATTAGACCCTCCTATTCGTTATGGAGTCTAATATAATAGAGAAAATAAATAAGTAGAAAAATTTATTTCTTTTTTAGTTGATGATGGAAATTAAGAGTTTTATAGTCTATGTTTGGAATATTAAAAACATTAATTTCTGCAGAAGTTGTACCATATGAAATGACTATATGGAATTATAAATAAGGTGATCTCAATGATATTATATCTTTTCCATGATGAATTTATTAATGAAATGATATATGAGTCTTTTTATGATATGAAAATAGATAACATTCTTGGTCTAAATTATTTAAAAATATATTCTTTTCCAATTGATTTTATGATTTATTGAGGAGAGGATTCAAGCAGATAGGAATGAAATAAAATTTCTTCCTCTAGATAGACGTTAATAGGAGATGTGGGCTACCTAAATCAATATACTAATTTTAATAAGAAGAAAAATAACTCACATACAATATTTTTTCAATAAATTACATTAACTCATTGATTTTAATGATTTTGGATGCCATCGAAAATCACCGATCATAAGAAGTAGAATTATATAAATAATAACAATGATGGTTTAAGGAGACATCAAAGTGGTCTATAATCATATAAGTCATTTGATTTTGTACATAAATGTTTCTAATCTGATCCGAGTAATGTGTGATTGGGATTGGCTATTTACATATTCAACTCATTTGGATTTTTGATCACCTATTATAGAATTTCATGGGTTATTTTGATCCCTTACGATCTTCCTCTATGGATGTGAATGATATAATTTTTTTTATCATTTATATGTATATTACATGATATACAATTCATGGAAATTATATTGATGTATACGATAAATATATAATTGATTAATTATAGGAATTATAGTTAAATAGACTTAAGACATATGATGCATATTATAGAAAAATGTTCAAAATGAAAGTTTCTCTATTGTGGACCATTAGTGACTTCCTTGGACTTGCAAGTTTTGTTGTTTGGATCACATACAAGGGGTTGAATTATCCTTCTGTTAGCATTGATTTTAATCCTTAAAAACTACATCATAGTACAAAATGATACTTCTTGTGTCATCGAATATTTCTCAATGAACCTTATAGATTTCTGTTACAAAATTCAAAATTCAATGGTTTTATTGATCATAGACCACATCCAAAATTTTGGATATGTTTTGAAATATTGGAATGACATAGAAATGATAAATCATAATTTGGGAAGGTTCATAATTTGAATGATAGAGGGAAATGAGTTATAAGTGCATCATTGAGTGAAATAGGAACGCACCAATGGAAGGAACAAAGTATATTTCTCAAACATCCTTATGGGAATTTGATTTGTTTTGGAAAAGTCTTGATGTTATGATTATTGACAAGAATTTTTGTGACAATTTGATCTTCAAATTTCATAATGAGAATGAAAAATTGACGTACCATATCAATGCTCAAAAATTATTATAAAAAATGAAAATAAATCCCGATCTTGAGAAATATGAGAATGAAAAGTATGCTCTGATAAATTTTGGTAGTGGAAAATACAGATAATGTTAAATTAATTTGAAATTTAAAAACATGTGAAGGTATCTGATCGGTATTTATGTAACATCTAAATGTGTGTTGAATTCAATCATTATAGGTTACATAGAGTTAATATTCATGATTTATATATATTTTTATATCAATTACTAGCATTGGAATTACAAACATTATTACTTGAAATGGTTTCTTCTGTTGTACCCCAATTTTTCACACTCACTGGAAAACTATTTTGGAAAACTCTAAAATATTTTGAGATTTAAAAACATCATTAGTTATTTTTATTAATACTTTGGGTTGTTGAGATTATCTTTCCCTTAACTTTTTTCTACTGTTGTGATGCAAATAACATTGCATTTGGACGAGGAAGCTTACCTATGAGGCACCGTACATTGTCGATGGATGTATCCAATTGAGTGGTAATTTATTTATATGATTTTCATATTAAGATAAAAATTATTATCACATAATTAAATACACATTAATGTTTTATTTATTTTATTTCATAGATATCTTAGACATTTGAAATGATGGAGGGAAAATAAATCTCAACTTGAAGGCTCTATTTCTAAAGGCTATTTGCATTAAGAGTATATGGATTGTTTTTCTAGAAAAATTGATGATATTGATAAAAGATTCATTTGAGTTGGATTTTTTGATGAAACATCAACTCAGTCTCCACTACAGCAGAAATCAAACAGCATTCCAGTTATTGGTTGATTAGTTTGGAAGAGTTGACATGTTACAATGATCTAAATGAATATATTACTATCACATAGATATGTCTGGCTGAATAGAGAAATTATAGATCCATTTATTTAATAGATCATTAAACCAACAAAAATATGACTTCGATGTTGAACATGAAATGAGAAATATATAACAAAATATATTAACAATGAACTTATAGAATGGGTTTCTTATCTTGAACGTTCAAAAATATTGAATTTAATATGGATATTAAGTTGACACCTATATTTTGAAAATATAATAATGTATATTACTTATTATATATCATTTATAATGATACAAAAGTTGATTTGTCAGGATATTTGATTTTACTGGATTGAGGTCCTCTAAACAAGTCTAGATTATTGGACACATTCAATGTGAATAGATTTTAATTTATTATAGTTTTTTAGGAAGAGGGTTCAAAGGCAAAAAATATTAGTATAATTATAGTTATAGAGTTGGGATAATATGGAAGGTCAACTAATATTATCAAATTAATCTACCATGTTAATTTTTAATTTATATTATTCATATGAAAGTAAAACAATATCATCAGGGGTGTTAAAAGAGAATCCTTTCAATTTATTTGAATGAAAATCCTTCACATGATATATATCATTGATCAAGAATTACAAGATCCTTATATCTTATTAGTACAGGAATGATTGTTATTTTATGTGGAATATCTCATAGATGAATATTGGAGAGTAGTTTTTTGCGTAAAACAAATATACATGAAGGATTTTGGAGGTGAAGTGGAATATTTGACCAATAATGTTGAATCACATCAACAACAAGAAGAATATAGAATTATCTGTCATGATATTGAATATATTAGTCATTAAAGGGTTAATGATGTTTATTAATTAATGATTGAGAAATAAAATGACTTGATTGAATGATAATATGATTCAATGTTTTAACATCAATTCACTTATCAACCAATTATGTTTTTTGTGAACTCATTCATTATTATATCTAGGTATATTTTTGTTATAGTAATATTCATATTCTACCATTTCAATTATTTTCTTCATATACATTTTGAGATATGATTCTTAAAGATTATTTTATAATATTAAATTATAGTATTTCAATGGTGGAAGTGTTTTACTAATCCCAATAATGTATCAGTAAACATTCCCCTGATCATACCGACCAATGATTATCCATCAGTATCCCTCGCTACAGGATATGATACAAACTTCTCATTCCCCTAAACTACACTCATGCCCTCTATTCAGTTAACTTCTTGAATACCATTCATCATCATCCCATCAGTAGCTCTTCCAACACCTCCCCATTTAGTAGTCACTATAGCAATGGATTAGGTCTTAACTTTTATTTATTCATGGGTATATTGGAAGGTGACCATTATTGTTACATATTATAATACGAATAATGTTATTTCACTATTCTATACTATTAACTAGTTTTTCATAAAATATGATAACAATGATACTATGGATAGAAACATAAAATTTTAGATATCTAGAATCTGAATAGACTAAATATAGTTGTCCCATTTGACTATTATGGGGTCAGTATAGATTATTCTATAAGATTATTTGGTCAGATTCTATGACAACTGAAAATAGAGTCAGTTATCCTTCAGATTAGGTATGATGATTTGAGTTATATGAATCAATATTATAAAAATGATGTTTTTATTCATAAATAAAGTTAATTTTAATATATTAAGGTTTAATTGAATATTTTTATGTTATTAAATTCTAATATTTTTAAAATTAACCTCTTTGTATATATTTTTCCAATTTATTTGTGTTGATATTATTGCATGAAAGGGGACATTGAAAAACATTTGGAATAAATTGAAGGATTAAAATAAAAATAATGGAACAAATTCAGAGATTCATCATTGATTTCCCAAAAATAGTATGATAAGGTACCCAAAGGGTTTCTTTATGAGAAATGGAAGGTTTTTGTTGATATCAATCTTTATAATAAGGACATGGTATTTCAATATATAATATTATATTAATCTCATTTTACATTTATAAATGAATATAATAAAGTGATGTAATTTTATATATTACTGTTAAATTAAATTTTATTTATTTCAAGAAGTTTCATAGAAGAATACATCAAGTCAATATTAGAATATAAACTATCACACTTCTAAGTCAAACAGTTCTCTCAAAAATATATCAAATCCTATAATATTATCATTAGTTTAAATATTAATAATACTATATTATATATATCATATAAATTTTTTTTGATTTATCTTTGTTTAATGTAGTCATATAATTTACATCACTTATTCTCCTAAACAAAATTGTGGTTGTATGTACATACAAAATCTGATGAAAGTTATATTAAAACGACATCAAATGATGTGGGGGTATGAATTCATTTTCCATGTAATAACTTATTAAATGTTTTCACTGTGTTAATACAGATTTATTCAAATATAACTGATATATTATTAAAATGTAAAAATAAAATAACTATAGGACACCAATACCACAATGTATTTATCAATCTCCCAAAATGAATAGGATGGTCATGTCCTTGTGAAGGAGCATCCTAGTTTAGTGTGGAGTATGAGTTTGCAGCCATTTTCATCTAGGGTCATTGGGAGGCCATCGAGGATTGTATATGCATCTTACCTTGGTAGTAGTCATGCCCTGTCTCAAGATGCTTAGAGGATGTTTGTTTCAAGGATAATAACAATTGAAGAACATAGGGCTCATATATCAAAATTTGAAGAACTTTTTGATGGATTTATATCATAAAACAACAAGATCTATCCCCAGTTATATTTCATCGATTGATGGTGGTGAGATGGTAAACCAAAAATCTTCAAAATCAGTTATTTAACAAATATTTTTTGTAATATGGTTAATTAATAATATACAACACTTTTTAATTATAAATATATTTTTCATGAAGGTGCCGGTAGTTGGGAGTGGATATAGTGAATAAGACGGTGTTATGAAAAGTTCATTGGGTATTGATTAGTGCTCACTTTGGATTTAGAGATGATGTAAATAAAATTATAGGAAATTAACACTAATTTAGTGATTTAGAACCCATTATGTCATTTCAGGTAAAGATATATGTATTTCACTTAAATTGTAGAATAGAATATTTTAGAGCACTTATGCAATTTCAAGAGTATTAAGGGAATTGGTAAACAATTAATTTTATAAAATATTTATTCCTGAATTTTAAAATAACTTTTGATATTTTTATTAATGGTTCTAAATTTTATTCTGTGATTTTTTATATGTTTTGATTCAACAATGCATTTTTGGTTCGTTTTATTCTAGGGCTGAGTTTTTTATGGGGCTACAGATTATGGATATGATTTTTTTTTAAAAATAATCATATATGGATAGTTCTAAAGACTGAAAAATATTCCATACTATTTTTTATAGTGGATTACACCGCTGTTATATAATGAATATTTTTTAGCGATGGTTAAAAACACAAAAATATAAACTCATTATTATTTATATGTATTTTTACATTTTTGTGGTTTATTAATTAAAAAATATTTAGTATATGGCAGTTGTTTACACCACCAAAAATGAAAAACATTATTTTTTCTAGAAACCCGCTGCAAAAATGAATGAAAACTCTTCAAAATTCATGTTCTGTGATGGTTAACAAAAATTTCCGCAAAATGGAAGGACATGATGTGGGTTAGATGCTGAAAATAAAATTAATAGTAGTTTTTTGAAACAATCAATGAAACATTTGGGGGTGGTTAAACCTACCACTAGTAGGAAATTTTCGATTTGTGTGCAACATTATGGGTCTCTCACAATATATAAAAAATGGGGTAGAGGATCCCTCTTTATGGAATTGTATCGTAGGATTCCATCCTTATCTGTATTACATATACTCCATGTTGAGACACATGGTGTGATGGATTCCTCCCACACATGAACATAAAATAAATTATCATAGATCTCATAATTAAGGTTTAATGCATGGGGTGGGGGTGGGGTCATGCATCCTTCATGATTCCCCTGGAATGTGGTTTTATTCCTTCAAGTAATTTTATGGGAAAGTTGATAGTCTTTTGGTGGAGGATAATTACATAATAAATAGCTTTGAATAATTCCACTCAAACCAAATTAACCTATCTACTGTGAATATGGATTTGACGATCATTTATAACTCTTCTGAAGGTCTCTTGTCTACTCCATAGAAACATACTTATTTCATCCACATGTGAAAAACCTTCATTACGAATGATATTGAGGTTCTCCTTACATTTAACAATGGTAAATAGGTTATTGACTTTCTTTATTAATGGGAATCTCCGAAGTTCCCCCTCATGTTTTTTTCTAACATTAGATCCCCTCCCCATAGATGTGT
Organism: Viscum album; assembly: GCA_963277665.1. Classification (NCBI taxonomy): domain Eukaryota; kingdom Viridiplantae; phylum Streptophyta; class Magnoliopsida; order Santalales; family Viscaceae; genus Viscum; species Viscum album. The sequence continues at coordinate 326,929,035 of OY728164.1, forward strand.
TGACATTGTTATAGGGGATTCTACTGGTCATCAATTTAATAGGCACCCAATATTATGATCCCTTGAATGTTCCTCTTTCTTGATATTAATAAATATTCAATTATTTTGATTGAATCATGAGAATTTTTTATATTTTGACATATTTATGCTTTACAGATTAACCGTATCCCAATAAATATAATACCTTAGTTTTCAATTACTGATATTGTAGCTCAAACCCTGGTCCAATTAATCTATGTCTTCTCCAGAGTAATTCTTCATCTTAGTGTGCTTCACATCTTCATTCATCGTAGTCATATTACATAAATGCTAAAATATAAGTATGGGGCCTCAGGAATATGCAATACCCATTTAATATCAATCAAATGGAGATGTAGTCACTTACACATATAATTAAAAAAGTAGAATGTTTTGTAGTTAGTCTAAAATATATTAATTATTACATAACACATGAAATTGAAATAATTTATTAAATAAAAAATTTAGAAAGCAATGTTATCATTTGGTTCATTTGTTAAATTGGAACATATGTTAAATAACAAAAATAAAGATTATATTTTTGAAATATTTATGTCAAGGGAATCAAATGATTTCAAATAATTCGTCTTAATTTTATTATAAGTTCAATTATTTTATGACCCTTGGTTCCAAAATTTAATTTATTTTTGTTCCATTTTTTTAACTATTATTGGAATTTTTAAATATATTCATTGGGCCAAAATTTTCAAAAAACCATAGAAAAGGTTTTTGGGACATTACGAGACTGAAACTGTGTTGGGAAGTTCAGATAGATATGGTCTAGAATCAGTTCGGAAGTGTGTCGGCCAATAGGGAACATGCATGGATGGGTCCAGTGATACAGGTGTCTAGTTTGTTGTTAGGATTATGTGGTATGTGTCTAAACCATGATATGAGGATTATGAACTACAAAATGATGATGTTTGGAGACATCTGACTTGAAGGGGTCAGAACCAGTGGTTTTTGTTCAAGACTAGGAGAGGGGGCCAAGCCGACAGATTGGGTTGAGACTATGAGAGAGGGTTGTTGAAACTGGAGGGACATGCATAATGGGAGGGAAAACCTTTTTGTGGGTGGTGATTTTAAAAAATATATAGTGGTTCTTGTCACCGGGTGGTAAGTATGATGATGGACTTGACTATGACAAGATTCAGGTCCAGTAGTCGAGAGTTCATGGGCTATAGTGGTAGATCGAGGAGGGTAGGTAGGCAATGTGCTAGTAACATGGAACACATTGTGGGACGTGTGGATAGGGGTGGCGACACTAGTTTTAATGGAGCAAGGGAGGAAAGGTGAAGTTGAATTTCTATGGGAATTAGCTGATACATTAGAGTCCACCATCTGGGTGATGTGTGGTGGCAACAGTGGAGCTGGGTGATGACCGAGCTGTATAAAAAATTGTGTTTTAATGTTCTTCATCAAGGCCCAAAATTTATTATTTATTACTATTTTTTATTTCTATATTAATAAATACCAAATCCCAATATCATATACTTTTTTTCTCTATCTCACGTAATACCACCTCTATTATCCATTTTTTCCCTAATCCTTATTATAGAAATCATATTTTTTTAACATTTCCAATAAACATTGGAGAATATGATTGGATTGAAAACAATATTTTGGTAGGAATGAGGCTGAAATAACTTGGGTTTAACAAAAACCCATTTTTGAACTACACCATGTAAAATATATATATATATATATATAGTCTTCACAATGAAACCTAAAATCGCGGATTACAATCAGATTCATATATTTTCATTTCTACAATAGGGTCTTTGTTATGGGGATGAATCTCTATCAATAGTGTTGGGAAAATAAAGACACCCCCTCCATGGATTTAATAAAAATATAATTTTTCTTTTCATAAACATGTTACAACTTAATTGGATACCAATATAATGTACTGAGGCGTGTTGCAAAATATGATGGGACATTGATTTAAGAAATAATTCACTATTGGATCAATATAAATTTAACAAATCCAATGATACAAAACCCTAATATAGAAGTAAATGATCATACATGATGAATTTAAGAAAAAAATATTCAATTTCCTAATTTGATATAATGTTGTGCTCCACAACCAATCATCATCAGAGACCATTTCTCAAACGGACGGATGTCATATCCCTATAGATTGATTAGATATTCATTGAATAAATATGGGATTGTCAATTATATAACTCAAGGTATTATTATTGATAGCCAATGATACCTTGATAATCTTGTTGATCGCAACTACATCATTCATTCAATTCATAATGTATAACTCAACCAAATTACATTAACAGATATATTCTATCTTAGATTCCAAACATAGGATAGATACGATCTCAAATTAATTTGATGAATAATAGTATGAATGATATCAATATATAACATATATATAGACCATTAAATGACATCAAAATGGATCCTAGGACACTTAAAGATTTATTTCCAACTAAATGTGAAATAATAGACGTGTTATGACCAACTATGTTATAAACATTGTTTAAAATTTTATGAAATTATTGAAATATATTAATTATATTTATTATTAAAATTGATCTATTAACTAAACTCAACATTCCCAAAAATATTAAGATACCTTGAATATGAAAATAAAATTTTCATGTATAATTTTTTTTTCATGAATTCACATTATATCTTTTAAATACTTTAAAAAAATTCTATATTTTTTTATCAAAAATATTATGAATTTATATATTCATGGTGATCATTTATTCATGGAAATCTCTATACCCCTATGGTGGTTTGACCCCTTATTATATTCATTTTTAGTATTGTACGCATACTTTTGACTAATCTATGTTTGTGACCCTTTAAGTCGTTATCTCGATAATAGTGAATATTATTCATAGACCAGGAGTAGATTCCAGCAACCCATTTGGGAATCAATGGATATAATGAAATTTATATTTAATGACATAGTTTTTTATAAACACATATGGTGTAATATAATCTTTTTTATCATGATGTCCCATAATCATGGATGCACATGTTATCTTATCATCCATTCCTCTTTTATTATTTGTTGACTGTACTAGATAGAACTGACTTTCTCTACTATGTCCATAGATATAGTCAAGGTAATACAATCCTAATTAACTAGGCCAAAAATTTCAATTTCTTGTGGATTTGATAAATTCTATCTTGATTATTAAATAGATATCATACCACTAATGATGCACCCAATGCATGCTTCCTATCCATTATTTTAGTTTCATTATTTTCTCTTAGAATCAATGTACCTATTCAAATAGATACCTTAATAATAATATCTTTTTAGGTGACCCTTATATGTGTTTACATGCCTGAGCTACCAATGACACTTATGAAATGTGGTGTACCTATTGGGGGTAAATCCTCATGAAATCATCTAAATGATGTCACTTTGTGTGAACATTGTGAAAATAATTATCAATGGTTATAATCCCCTGACACCTAATGGTTAGATATCATCTATATCAAATTAGCATGATGTTTCGAACTCATAGGTGATATTTTTATGATTGATGTCATAGAATATTATGGTTCCCATTATATTATGGTAACTACTAAAACATTTTGATATGACATATAATATCAAGAAATTTCCATATAAATAATGGATTAGAAAATCTCAATGTTATTGTGGTAAGTACAGAACAAAGATATGAAAATGTATAGAAGATATAGTAAATAAAAATATTAATTAAGTTTTGGTCTAGGGAACCCACTATTATAACCTAGGATTGGGTCTTGGATTCCTTGGTTTGTTTGAGGGCAAGGATTTTTTATATTTATACATTAATAATTATTTTTTTATAAACTACAAAAAATATTAGAAAAAATTGTAACAATAAATAAATTCATTTAATAAAATATAATTGTTTTTTAAAACATATATTCTATGGTTTCAAAGTTAAAAAATACCTATATAGATACAAATAAGTGGATACATGATCTAGAACAGTTTTAAATAACTTTATTAACATTAAAAATATTGATTTGGTATTATCATGGTCTTCACATGGGGCATGACAAAGAGGTTTAACTGCACCCACGTTTTAAAATTCTCTCCATATATTATTTTTTAAGAAGGTTAACATGATCAAATTTTTTAATGATTTATTATGATATTTAATGTGGATAATATTTATGAGATAACTCTACTTATTTAAAATTAGATAAATATCATGAGTGATTATTTTTTACCTCAAATTTAACAATATGGAATCGGAGAGTATGGTATTTCATTATTGACTTTATCTAGTGGTTATTTTTAATAATTATCCAATGATTTTAATTTTTCATATCTCATGTTAAACCCATTTAGTTTTATTAATGGATTGAGTAAAGATAAATGATGTAAATAGTAGTTTCTATTGGTCATGTGATGATTGTTCCAATGAACAACTGAATTAGATAAGTGCGAAGGGGAGATGGGTTTTATTTTTTATATCCAGCTATTGTCCACTATAATTAAAAAATTAATATAGTTTACTTCTTATTAAAAACAAATAAGATAGTGAGGGAGTTTAAAGGATGTCCACGTGAAAAAGCCATGGGGAAAATAATATTGACTTTATTATGTGTAAAATATGTGGGAAGAAAAAACCAATGAAGGGTATCGATGGAAATTGAAGATGTTTTAGGTGTTTAAAATGATAGAACAAAATATTATTATTTTGAAAAACAATTACTTTTTGTTTACACCATGAATAAAAAATAAGTTATTCATTAAAAGGTTCTTCATTATTATATAGATTACATAAAATTGTGAATTTCTAGAAGACCTTTGATAGGTGATAAATTCAAATACACATTTCTCCCCAATATTTCTTCACCAAACTACCATGTTGTAATATAATTACCCATACTTGACTTTTGTTTCATGGGATGTGTCACTCTTTTCCACCACAAAAATGATCTCACATGCACCCACATCCAAACACATATCTCCTTAAAAATTATCTTCAACCAATTCCAATTTTATATCCCCTATAACCCTTATAAAAATTTAAAGACATAATATCCATGGAGTTATCATCAAGTACTTCATTTCGAATATCTCTTCCAAGAGAAGATTAAAATTATAATCGTGAGTATTCCACACTCTCTAAACTCTTCAACTCTATCTCTCTACTCCAACACAATTAAATAAATAATATTATTATAACATGTTTATACTTTTTATGTTGTTATGTTATTTCATTAATGGTATACCAATGGTTTGTCTCCCTCCCAACCATTTCAAAAAAAAATTCCACACCAATTAAGTTAAGATTGTAAGCTCCATAAATTATGTATTCTATTTTTCATCACTGTACTCTAGGGATTATTTTAAAAATGTGTCAAATTTATAAAATTTATATCTCCAGAAATAATAATAATTTTTAATGATAAATTAATAATATTCATATTATGAGATCATTGTAGAACTAGCTTTATAAAATGGTCATAACAAGAGGAAAAATGGTTTATTCATTGTATGTCATAAAATCCTATCAATTATATTCTTATTCATCCTCTTACTTATTATAATTTACAATATTAATGAAACATAAATAGCATCATTAAAACATGGTAACAGTGATATCATATTTAAATCATTTCATAGTAATAAATTAATTTTTATTGTAGCATGTTCTTCATTGGGTCAATTTAGATACCTATATGGATTATTCGATAAATTTATAAAATATATGAATATGTAATTAAAATTTTGGGTAATAATATATATTGGTTAGGGAATAATATTATTTTGTTTCAGTAAATTTAACCTCATGACCCTTATTTTCATAATTAGTATTTTTTTTAGTACCATATTTTTCATAAGGTATGTTTATTTAATTGAGATAATTGTTTTGTTTTTATGAGTTTATTCATTTTATAAGGATAATAAATGGTTATTTATCATTACAAAATAACTATGACTTAGGGGTCTTTAATAAACAATAGTTTCATGGTTATTTATTTTTTTCTCTTTCTCTCCATTCTAATGCCACCATCTTCATTTATATTTCCCTTATAGGTATAAAAGCATCTATTAAAAATGTTTTATGATTATCGTAAAATTCCATAATGAACTATTTATTTTGTAATTTGAATAATTTTTATAATATTTTATCATATTTTTGTGGTTTATATAATTTAATTTTTCTAAAGTGATGTTTTCTTCAATATTTTAAGAGGATTCAAAATGTTACTGCATTTTCAAATGTATTTTTCATTGATGGGATACAACAGAAAAATATATGGATATATATATATGTGTGTTTGTAAACATATTCCAATGAAAATATATGAATATTTTTATTGAGATTTGTATATTTATAAAGAAATTTATATGTGTGTAGCAATTAAGTAACTATTTAAATTTAAATTAATGTATAATTAAATTTTAAATGAGGTTTTCCCAGTGATATTTATTCATTTAATTAATATGTATAAATTGAATATTTTCGTTTTTAATGAAAGGTATAATAATGATCTCATAAGTATTTTTAACATTAAATTATTATTATTTTTGTTCTTGTTTTTTTTCATTATTACACCTATTATTATTACTATTGTTGTTGTTATAACAATTTCATTTCACGAAATGTTTCCAATGGTGTTTTATTTATAATGGATTATGTTATTCATGGTGTGATTAATAGAGAAATTTTTTTATATTAAATTTTTTTTTGATATATTCTTGAGATGGTTTTATTTATGAATTATTAAATAATATGTTCATCAATTACTTCATGATGTTTCTTTTCTTTAACTTTTTTATTATATAAAAAATAGTATAAATGATAGGGTGCTTGGGTAAACTTTCCTACAGTCATTAAAGGTCTAATACACCACTCATTTCTAATGTCATAGATACATGGTTAACCCTCTTTCGCGAGATATAGTTGAAATACAATATCTACTAGTTTGTTGTTGTAAATTGACTAGTTGACCATATAATATGTGACCATATGGTGTTTCTCTAATTATGAATGTTTTAAATTATTGATTTCATCTTTTTTATGTTGAAATTTATTAACATTATACTTTCATTATTAAAAATAATATTATATATAATTTAGTTTTTCTTTTATATTTGATGTATTGGTTTATGCCTATGTTTTTAGTATCAATGCTATTTCAATAAATTTATATTCTAACACGTTCCTTTTTTTATAATTCAACCCCATTTTGAGTACTTATAAAAAATGGTATTAAATTCATTCTTTCAATGGTCAATTATTATTCAAGTATTTTAATATTTCTTCTATTCTCAAAATATTATTTTGTATTTCAAATGATGAATTCAAAAATTATTTGGAGTTCTACTAAAAAAATGTTGAATATTATATTTTAAATTTTAGTATTCTAACCTATAACATATGGATTTTTTAAAAATAAATAAATTTTAGACATTATGAAAACATCCTATATGGATTTATTATCATAAACAATGTACATCACTCCATTTATACAGACTTAGTGAATCATGTAGGTCCATGATTCAAAGATTATGATATTGGCCACTTACACTCTGCTTCAATATCACTTTCTAATAATTTCTCGTGTTAGTGGATGGAGAGTGGCCATATGATGCATGTGGATGTTTTATCAGTGTATTAAATTTTTTTGAGTTTTATTATTTTATAAAAATTATCCATCCCTCTTTTTAGTCTATTATTTTTCATGTGGGTTTTATATTTATAGTGTTTTGAATTATGAATAAATATGGTCATTTATATTCCGTGGCATATATGTGAGGGTGAGTTTTTTGTTTCTTAATTACTTCATCATTATGATTTTTTCAATTTTATTTATCCTAAAAAAATATTTCATATTCAAGATGAAATATTTGTATACAAATTTTTTCGAAGATCAATTTATTTTAATGGTTGAAATAATTCAAACTGAGTTGTTTTTAAAGCCCTTGAACTTGTCAGCATCCTATGAGAATCGATAATTCTACATGATAATTTCATGGGATAGGCTGGGTGTTTAACTAATGGATGAAATATGTGGCTTCATGGTCCCAAAGGTAAGTATGTAAAGTCTTAACTAATAATCATTGTTCAGTTCCAGAAAAAAATGAATAACAAGTGTGTCATTAACTTCATCTTTTTTAATCATAACAAAAATAAAAATTGAATGACGTTTGAAATTTATAAATAACTATAAAACATATATTAAAATAAATTAAATAATATAACATTGATTAACCTCATATTTATGAATGTCCAAAAACATCATAATTATAAAGACATGTGTGAAACAATAAAAATCACTATCACATATTGATAAAAAAATAAAAAATAAATAACCAATAAATGCTAACTAAGTTATAATAATATATGACACTAAAATGTAAAATATTTGCATATTATTATTTAATAAGTTATTAATATGGTTATATTTGTTATACTAGAGGATATATCACTTCAATGGAAGTCAACAGTAAATGTAAGTGTTTTCTCATATCAATGTTCTTTATTTGACACTTCATTCAAATAAATATTTTAATATATTGTAAGTAGTTTATATATTTCCATACAGATTCATATTATCCTAAAATTGATGAAAATCAATGATTTTAAAAAACCATCGCATGTTCTCCCTCTCAAGGTCCTTTGATACAGTTGTAAGGAGAGTCGTGAAAGTGCTTACCTGACATAATGCTTTTCCTTGCATCATAATCATACATCACTCATCGTGACATTCTTAGACTATCTACATATATCCTATATTGATTTTATAATATATTTACTTCGTATTTTCTAGGGAGTATACATCATAACAAAAATTATTTTTTCTTAATGGATTTCATTATTTATGAAAATATGATTTTATTAAGGATAATTTAGATCCATTCTATTCTATATATATTTTTCATGTCCACATTATTAATTTAAATAAATGAATAATATGTTATCTTAAAAACAAAATATATTTTTCCCATTAGAATATAAAACTATTATTTACCTATTTTGATAGGGAATCATTATCACTCTTTTGACGATTTGGGTTTCAGTATATATATTTTAAAATATTTATCTTCCACTCCACATCTCATTCGAATAAAATTATTATATTTTTCATGGATTTTTAAATTTTATTTAGATTTTTTATATTTTATGAAAACTTTTTTTATAGTCCCCATGTTAAAAAATATTTACCAAAAACGAATATGACTACTTTCACATTTTGAAAATGATGATAAATGTTTCCTAAAACCACATTTTATGTTATTTTATTTTAAATTTGTTATATATGTCTATATTTTTTATATTTTATGTCATAATGTTCATAATTATACTCTAATTTTTTTACTGATAAGATTATTTTTGTATATTGAATTTTGGTTTTGACTGATCTACTCATGATTTCAAGATATGTGATAAAATTTAGAAATTATACGAAACTAATTTTTATTCTATCATTTATTCCTCATATGGTAACTAACAGGTTTCATATAGAACTAATATATTATATTGTTGATATGTGACGTATTATAATCCCTAAAATTCCTTTTTTATAAATCTATATCCCATAATATAATTTTAAGATAAAAGTATTAAAGATTGACACACTATGATAATTAAGAAGTGATGTATACTATAATACGTCAATTGAATTTTGGAGGAATTCCTCCTCCATTATGTTATGTAAATCGGTTATGAATCTTTCTACATTATGTTAGGGGAAATAGGAAGTCACACATGATATGTCATTGAATAATTTCCTATTATTATGCTAAAAACCTATTTTTGTAATTAACACTTATGTTATACTCAATAGATCCAATTTATTATAATACATCTCCTCACTATAATTCTATGTTAAATGTTTAGTCATTTAAGGTTAAAAATCCTTCAACTATACATTATAGAAAACAAGTATTGTTCCATATTTTCCTAGATTTTTCTCATATTATTTTTAGATGGAATATTATTACCTTGTTGACATGATATTTCCTTACTAAGTGTTTAATATCACTCATTCTCATGATTTTTATTCCATGTGTAATAAAGATAAGTATAACATATATTTTTTTGAATATAAGGAATCGTTTTCTAATTATTGATAAACATTCACAATTATATGGAATTTTGTTTTTATGTAGCTAATATCCATAGATACTAAACCATTGGGTTCAAGGATTGTTATACTTTTATGAGAAGTAATTATTAATTAATTTGATATATATGCGAGTTTATCATATTTTTTGTCACGTGGTATTAGGGCTGATTTGTAAAAATTTCATATATAGTACCGTATATAAGATTCCAATTTTTGGGAATCTGATTTTGTATCAGATCATTGTTTAGTTATTTTTTGGGAAATATTTTATACATTTTTGTATTTGTACTAGAAAACATTAGTGAATACCCTATGAATTACATAATATATTGTAAGTCATTATAAAAATATTGTAAAACAATGACTATGTAGGTTCCCTGAATTGAAAACCCTATATAGTTTAAATCATTAGGACACAGTCTCTGGAAGAGATGAAACTAGTGAAATTAATTCATTAAAAATGGAGTTTGGGTATTAAATCAATCATTACTTGGTGAAAAAAATAGATCTAACACTATACCTTGTTTTATGACCCTAGTGGATATGGGTTTTTATATATTACATCTTCCTTAGATACTATTATAATGGATTTATATTGACTTTGAATATATAATATATAACATAATAGGTTATAGAATTTAATAGAAATATTTCTATAGTAATCCTTTATTGAATCCTTAAAAATTATAAGAAAATGTATACACATCATTGGTGCATTAGTTATTTTATTACTATTATTTTCTATTAAATAAATTTAATTTTCAACAACTACAATCATTCTATTATTTATTTGATGGTTGGATATTACAGTAACCAAGTTAATAGTTGATGTGATTGAAAATTCAATGATTATCCGTATGAGAACATTAATTGGATGGGAGACAGTATTGAAAATATTATTATAATGCATACCAAGCTATCTCAATCCATGATCAATAAAATAAAAAAATTTAAAATACCCCAATACACCAAAGAGGATAAAAATAATGTTTCATAGAAGTTTCCATGATAAATACCAAGGAGGAAATACTATTTCACTTCTTAAATGTTATAGATGTGGGAAGAGGCGCCTAGGTGACTGACTAAAATGAATTGAAATATTTTTTGTTATTTTATTCTAGGTCATCGACAAAAATTCCTGATGGGGAAATAAAGAGTTTAGATACCATGTTAGAGGTGAATAATAATATTATAAAAAATGAAATAGAAATTCAATTTTTGAAATGAAAATATTATAGGGATTATAAAAATTGTTTCCCTGATAGATTTATTAATGAGTATTATAGATTTCTAGGACCTCATATGATAAGGGATGAAACTATGTATTATGTGAGTATATCTACTAATGTGGTTTATGAATTTAAAGGGTAAAAGTTATGATTATCATCCACTAAAGAACATCAAGATACATATTTGACTCTTTACATACTTATTTCATTATATATAAAAAAATTTAAATTTGAATCAATGATTATATATTCATTATTGATAAAAATTCCTAGTCTCTAGATGGTTTCACCCCATGTCTATAATCATCTATAACATACAATTATGACAATATAGTTCCCAAAACACATATTATTCTTCATTTAGTAAAATTTGGTGTATTTTGGTAATTTATTATCTCATTATATATCAATAAAATATCAATATATATGATAAAAATATCACATTTCATATCTCAAATAAACATATGATCTTATATCGTGGATAAAAATTAACAAAATTTCACAATTATTTCCATTTTATAGGTTTTGATACCAAACAATGAGGGGTGCATAGATCAAATTATTAGAAAGAAACTCGATATTGGGGATTTTGTTATTATATAGGAAAATATATGTTTTCATGTACTATCTAACTTAGTGAGATTAAGATTATATCATGAGTATTGTTTATCTTATGTATGCCATTATCTACCTTCATTAGATATTGATAATTGAAAATTAATATGATGTAATTTATTTCATTACGGTGAGAATGTAACACCCTGAAATTGGAGTACTAATTTTTAGTAGATTATTTTACAAGAATCCCATAAATAAAACAAAAAATGCTCCATTATATGGATATAAAATATTAAAATGAAAATTTAATAATTATTACATTATGAGAATGTAATACGAAATTCCAATATGAAAATTACAGGAGGAATACATTTTCATGTAAATAAAAAATACAAAGAACTTATAATCTCTATCTATAAGGTTTACTATGATGAATATAAAACCGAAAAGAATACATATATATGTAGGATAATTAGATATACAATAGACATGGTAAAATATAACAAAATAGAATAAAATATTTTCTCTTATAATAAAAGTTGATTTTTAAACATTACATTTAATCATTGGGATAATATGATTGTTTAAATATAACTGTTGATTTAGAGGGAAAAATTATGAGTAAAGGAATTATTCAATAAATTTACAGAAGTGAAATAAATGCAATTAAAAAGTATAATAATTTCACAGGAAGCTTATTTTTTGGGGCCTGGAAGGGATTAATCATCAATATGGTTTTTCGTAGAACAAGACTAATCTGATCACCAATATGTGGAACTAATGTAAAATCTATAGCAATATATGTTCAAGAAAATATATATTTCTAATAGATCTATGTTAGTTTCAGAACACATGATAAAAACAATTCAACTAATATTATCTTCTTTATTATAGATAAATTTTCTTGGGCATTAAAATTATATTATAGGATTGTATAAATATATTATAATAAATGTATATATATATTCATTTTTATTTGAATATATTTAAATTTTCTAACTATAGAGAAAAGCATTATTAATTTTTAATAAATATGTACTCTTAATATTTACCCCAGTCCAATAATTATTACATTTTATCTAATATGATTGATTTTATTATACTTAAATGATAAATTTTTCTCAAAAACAAATCTTGGGTTTTTATATATTATATAAAAAAATTATCAAAACAAAAAATTGAGTCCAATAAATTGGATTTTATAGTTTTAATTAACATATAATTTTTTTAATATGGCCATTTTAAAATTTTACAATGAAAATATTCTTCAAATGTAAATTTTAGTAACCATCTTAAACCAATTATTTCTCTAATAACTATTTTTATAATCACTGTGAACATTATTTCAGAAAAAAATATCGATTTTAAATAATGATTATATTTTAGTATTTAAATAAATATATATATTAGGAATAATTTAATTACTAATTTTTATGAAATTACACTAAGATCAACTTATATTTTAGAGATTCATTTAATACCAAAGAAAAAATTTTATATAAGTTTTAATTTAATATATAATATTGTCTTATTTAGAAACTGAATTAAATTAAATGGATTCCAAATTAAAAATCCTCACATGGTAACTTTCTTATATGGGACACCATATATTATTATTAATGAAATAATTATCATTGTATATTTTTTAAAAGTTATTTTGGGTAAAAATGGATTAAATAAAGTTTCTAGGACAGTTTTATGATTGCATGCCCTATATTAATTAAATGAGACCTTAGTTATGGGGGAATTTTGTACCCATTTTTCTAACAAACATTTTCTCATGTAACTTTTCTAACTCAAATTTTATTCTATCATTACCCCTTATCAAACTATTTTCTAATGATTTTCTATTTCTTACCTATAAATAGAGCTCAGTTTCCCCAATTCAATCTAAAATTATCCTTTATTATTTTCAATTAAATATACCCATTTTAAATCAATTATATCATTATTCATACTTTTGAAATATCGTGTCCTAGAAAAAATCCACCAATCCTTCATTTCAAATAGGTCTTTCAAGAGAAGATCCAAGTCCTCATTGTGAGTACCATGTTGTCCCTAATGTTTTCATATATATCATTCTCATCTAAATAAATAATAACCATTATAATGTAATGACATCAATATCATTAGTATACTAAAATATTATTATGTTAGTTGATTGTAGATTGTCCATCTCCCTCCCATCCATTTAAAAAATGAAAAATTCTCTCATGTTGCATTTCGACTTCCAACTCAATGAATGGTGATTTTTTTTCCTCAAAACCATCAGGAATGGTTCTAATAATTAGAATAAAGAAAATAATATTATATTATTGACATTATATATATTTTTTATTATGTTTTTTAATTCAATTTATATAATTGAAGCTAGTTTTTAAGTATAAATTTAACTTCTTGAAATATTCATACCAATAGTATAAAAAATTATTCCATTATAAATAACTTATTATGATAAATTATCATCTTCTTATATATATATATACCAAATTCTTATTTATAACACTAATAAAACATACATAATTTCATTATACATCTATAGTAATTATATTATGACTTTATTGCTTCAAAATATTTCATGTCCATTAATAATTAATTGTTTTTCTTCTAGTTTAACCACCATCATGGGGGATGATATAAACATATCTCTTTGATGAATATGAATTAAAAATTCCAATTAAGAATCTATAATCAATTTTGAATAATTTTTTTGGTTTTGGTTCTAAAATTCTAATATTAACATTTTTCATGGTAATAATATACCACATTTTATTTGTTAAAATAAATGAAAATATTCTTGTCAATTAATTCATCATCTTAAATCATACATAAAAAAAATTAAATGAAATTATGAAATTATGAAAGAATACAAAAATTAATTTATATTAATTATATTAGGAATTATAAAATTGGAGTCAATGAATGATGAGTTACATCAGCAGCACAAAACATAAGCGCAATAAAGAAAATCCCGAACACCTGATGATAAATTAAATAATAACTAACAACAAATATATAATAATATATAGTTACTCTTGTTAATAAATGAAATCGTATATAAATGTGGACATAAAATATGTTATAGCAATTTTTTTCCTATTGATATACAAGTTTATATCAATTTGTCGTAGTTGGAGAGTAATGTTAAGGGTTTTATCATCTTGGTTTTCAATCATTGACTCGTTCACTATATTTCGTACATGTTTTATTTTCTTAGGTAGGTATTTTAGTGACACTTGTTTTTATATGTAATAAATTAGATATTTTTTTTGGAATATTCCCTAATCCATATGCTTAGTCAGTGTAAGAATTATGGGTTCTAAGAGCCTTGGTGTGGTGATAATAAAAATATTTATTGTATTTTTTTATATCCACATAGCCATTCAGAATGTTTTAAATAACTACCAATTAGAGTCTCGTGTCATAAATCAGAGACCGTGGTTTTGTTCATAAAATTCCTTTTACACTATGCATAATATAAATTTTGTCTACAACGGATGGCTAGTTAGAGGTGACCATTGATGGGGTGTTAGAAGGTTTATTGATTAAAAAGCACTAATTTAACAAACTAACCTGTCCCCTCTATGTACAATTCATGTATAAAGGATGGTGTTATTACCAACCCCTGAAAATAGATGTCTTGATGTTGAATCTAGGTGAAAATGATGCATCGAACCCCACTTTGTACACAGATCATCATTGGACCAATACAATGCAGGTTCCAGGCGTTGTTTTAGACCTAAAGATTCGTCAACTTCCCACAATGTAAGAAAATTTATGAGTATTTCATTTTGATCACCATTAATGAGTTTTTTATTGTTTTAGAGGCTAATTACAAATGATATGGATCCCAAGTGGTAGATCTGTTGGTTTCAGTGGGAATTATTGTTTTTTTGTAGTTAATAAGACATTCATATTCAGATTTCTTGACCACACAACATGTAGTGTGGTAGAACAAATCTTGTTTTTTTCAATTTGGGAAAAAATCAATAGGTTCTACAGTCTTTGTATATGGGTACGCTATTTTTATTGGGACAAGGATATGTCACTGAGGATATATCATGGGTTGTCATGTCACGAGACTTGGTCTTGTGGATGAACATTGCATGGTTCAAGGGATCATGGTGTCAAATAAAGAAATATTCCAGGGATATGTCCATGCATCATATTATCTAGGAACATATTGTACAGTGGGTGCCCATAATATAGGGTCACATGACTTGATGATAGTGTATGGTAAAGGACATGACCATGAGTTCGTATAGGGTCACATTCCATTTGATATATGGTCTAGGTTGTTTATTTTTTCAAATACATGATGTGTATTTTTTAGGGGAATAGTCAAGGGCCAGTTTCATTAGACACATCATAATCAATAGTTAGACACCATTTACACACCTTAATGAATTCTCCCTTACGCATCTCTATCCTCTGGACTTGGATGGAGTCCCGTGAAAATCTTATCTTGAGTAGTTCACATTGGATGTAATGGAGGCCATAGTTTTCATGGTAGACATATAATGTGAGACATTATGAGAAATATTTTTCAATGGAGATTCATAATGATCCAATTTTTGGGAAAGGATCGTTAGAGTGTTTAGAAAGATAAAGTACTCACCTATCACACAAGAGAACTGGTCCTCTATCTATAGGGATGGATATATAACATCCCCATAGATGGAATGCATCATATACCCATGAGGTAGTTCCCCTAGGAATGTACTCCAATATCACATCATAGTTCAGGACCCCTATAACATTGAACTTGGTAGAGATGGAACTCCATAATACTCTTTTCCATGCCCATTATCTTTGGAGTGGTATTCACCCATCATCATTCATCATTGTGGAGTGGGATATCAATGGGAGTTATATCTCCCTCTATTATAGAACAAAACTAAATATACAAGGACCCTCCTCTTGATACATGTGATACCTAGTCAAAAGTTAGTTCTTCATCGACATGGTGAGGTTCCAACCTCTACATAGGGGTTATTCAAAGGTTTCAAAATATAGTTAGGAGATATTACTCCCTTTGGTATTGGGAAATGGCGAGTTTTGGGTCCTTTTTTTCTCTCTGGAGGCTACGCAAGGTGATTGGTTTTGAGTTAGATATCCCCTAAATGTGAGTGAAGTGGAGAGGAAATGCCTCTGCACATGAGTTATTATACGTTTTATTAGGGAATAATAATGTAGAGAGGGGAAATTTGGTGATGAGAACCGCCGTTGGTCCTGAATATATTTACAAGATGAGTTATATGTATTTCATGAATACTATATTGGAATGTAGATCCCTTGGAGTGAGATATCCTAGATACGTGATATCTTTGAGCCTCATGATGAATAATGTATCTAGAACTCTGGTCGAGACCTCATGATACATGGATTATGTGATGAGTATTTCAAGGTTATTAAGGTATTCCTTCTATTTATTTCTAATTAACAAACTATGTGAGGATGATAATACTAGCTCGCTATAGACAATGAGTGGTCAAGACAGAGATTCGTGTTCTCTATTTCTTTGGTTTCCTCCTCTATATTTGGGTCGAGCGGTCTATTTACATTCAGTTTCTCTATTTGATTTTTTATTTGTTGGGTTCCTGCATGTAATTATTATACTCACCCCTACATTGTATCTTCTTGAACGTGTCATTTTTTATGCATATGACCATACTTTTACTGTATTCCTAAGAGGACGCAGAGTAGGTAGAGAATAGAAATATAGATAAACTGAGGTAAGAATTGGTGGTTTATTTATATATTATTTCATTTCTTCTGAGATGTTTACATATTTTTCATTTTATTAGTGGTCGATTATTTTTCAATTTTTATGATTCCAATGATTTTTTCATACTTATATTATGGTATAATAATATTCATACATATTTGGGTGTTATTTGTTTCATTATCTATATATTATATCATGGAGATGGATATGGGTGTGATTATATAGGTATCATAGGATAAGGCCTCAAATGTGTTGTATATTAATACTCAATGTTGTTCATTATCCACTATGATATTAGAAGATGGCTTGGGTTATGGTTGGATCATCCTTATTCCATCCATGAAGACCCCAATGGGTTAGTTGATTTCATAGTGGTATTATATGAGGTCCTTCTTTAGGACTAGAGTAAGTAGACTAGCTATGAGATTGGTTTTGGTTCTATAGAGATTGTGATGAATTATTATCTATTCATATTTTAGGCTAGGGACTCCAATGATGAAGTAGTGTTCAAGGATTCATTCATGAGGACTCTATTAACAACATTTTTGAATCTAATTTTTTTGATGCTAGTTACTGTGGAACATTGGTACATGCATCACAGAGGACCGGGTTGTGGTTTCTAGTTCCAATTGACATGACCCCATATATACACTCTGAACATGGTGCATATAGTTTCTAATTTATTATTCCATGATTAGAACATCCATGGTGGGTTTTATGATGTTATTTTAATGATGATCCAACCAATGATGAGGCTTCTTTCATGGTTATGTATAGGAGCTAGTATCTCCATGTGGTTTTCCATAAGTGTACAATGTGCTTGTAGTTTAGGACAATGATGTGCATAGTATGGATGAAATACATGGGTTTTAGGAGAAAATATATCCCTAGTATATGGCAGAACCATGACTCCTGGAATATGTCATTTGGATAGAGGAAGTCACTGATTTTCCTTTCATTTGAGAACACCACCCTATATGATGGTACACCTTGAAGTGAGTAATATGTAGGAATCAGTTGGGATATGGTGTAATTCAGTGACATATACCAATAATGAGATGAGTCACATATAAGAAAATATTTAGACTCTCTTCAGGGAAGAATTATATTCAGACACACTAAAATAAGTGCATATATAGATGATTTTTATTTCTTATGTAGTATAACATGACCTTATAATCTATTAAATGAGGTTTATAAACCATTATTGATAACACCAAGATCATTTTAGAGATCCTTTTTTCTATGTTCCAACCATCATAAAATATTACACTAGTATATCATGTCTTCATTGATTCCATTTTTTTCATAAATATATGGTTGATAGACCACCTTGGAATAGTTTCTAACAGGATAATGCAGTTCCATATAATGGTGGACATGGAGGAGGATCGAGGATATATGTTATAGGTGGGATATGTTTTAATCTATTTCCACCATCAGCATCCGCTAGTTTCTACCAGGCACATGGAGTAAGAGTATGGGATAAATGATATTTTCATGACACAAAGTCCTAAAGTACATTTTATTAGAGGATTAATAGGGGGAAAATGTATCCTTTATACCTCTTCATCATTAGTTTTAGATACTAGTGTGAGATACCCTTTTATAACCAATTTTTTTATGAGTATATCTTGGGTTACATTTGTCATCTATAGATCCTTGTTTTGGTATAGTTTGATGCATCTTTGGAATCAAAAGGTACAGAGACACTTCTCACATTATTATGGGATATTGTGATGTCATAAGAAAATAGTGTGGGAGACTCGATGATGCCTAAATGGGATAATATCAACGTTTTTTCAATGACTTCCTTTGACATTTGTGTTCAGGGTAGTTGATGTTTTGTTATTAGAACATGCCCAGGTTGTGGTAGATAAACAGGCAGGGTGGAGGATGACCTTCAAGAAAAAGTGGCATCTATCCTATATTCTCATCTTTTTCTTTTGGGTGAAAAATTATTCTTTAAAACCTTCACTATATAAGACCATGCTCCTGAGACTCTTTTTCATATGTGTGTCCCCAATTTGAGGCCTAATGAAATCATTGGATCCTTTTTTGTCAACATTTATTCATGGATTCACCCAAATAGGGGATCAAAGAACATAAACTCCTTTCATTTGTATGACCCATTTATGATGGAGGGATAAACTCAAATAGAACATTCCTATAGTGGTATAGAGATTCCCTATGATGAAACCACGATGTCGATTTTATTACTGCTAATCATGATCATATGGTTTTTGAAATTGGGTGAGGTAGTGTTTCCGATTTGTGGGATAGAGATTTCCTACCATATAAAGGTGTGATCATATGTGTAGAAGGATGAGATCATGTGT
Organism: Viscum album; assembly: GCA_963277665.1. Classification (NCBI taxonomy): domain Eukaryota; kingdom Viridiplantae; phylum Streptophyta; class Magnoliopsida; order Santalales; family Viscaceae; genus Viscum; species Viscum album. The sequence continues at coordinate 326,948,972 of OY728164.1, forward strand.
GGTTCGATAAAAAAAACTTTTTTTAAACAGGTAGTATTACCCTTGGCGTACTACTGCTAAGATAATTCAGTTTCCAACTATTGTGGTGGTGTTGGGGATTTCAACCTAATGACATGCCATATTTTCCTCCCAAGACTGATTCTTTATTTAAATATACAATTATACATCAACTACCTTGATATTTATGGAATCATATCAATTTAATATAATTGATGTTCATGAGCTATGGGGTAGTTATCACTCAACCATCTATATAGTACTACTGTAGGTCTTTTCTGGTAATCCTTTTAGGTCACAAATGTACTAGTCATAGGTAGTTGTAAAAAACATTGTGGTCAAAGGGTTGGTTCCAATGATGGATAATAAGGTTCTAGCCAATACCGAGGTGCATGAGGACTTCATTGTTATTTTATTTTTCTCCATCGAGTAAGTGAGGCGATGTTCCGCTGGACCAAGAGACCTTAAATTGAATATGTTTCGAGTGTTTTCCAACTTTTGTGGTTGATGGAAAATTTTCATCATTCATTTTACGATGGAATATGGTTTGAGATCAACAGTTTTCATGGAGTGGTTTTTAAGGTACCTAATGTTGTTTGGTATCTAACTATAGAGGGACATTTTGGGATTGTGGTTTCCATGAGTTCATGTTGGTAGATAGTAATGGAACCCAATGGTAACCTCACAAGTACAACACATCTATTTGAGAACACAATTTTCTCCCACATTAATTGGAATTCAATTTTTATGTTAAAAATCCTAAAGGTTCGACAACTAAAGTAACCCTGGTTATTCCATGTAATATGATATAATATTTCTATAAATATTTATGAAGTCACGCGATGAGTCTGTTTGGGGTTCTAAAGCCTAGAAATACTTAGTATATTGATATGAAAAAATAAAATAAATATTTTTTCATGCATATAAATTATTTTCAGTATAATTAGAATATCACTTGACAAAAACTATAGATCGAAAATATAATACCATATTTATGTTAAAGAGGTTAGGATTAATATAGGAGAGATATAGAGTTTTCTATTGTTGGATGACCGATAATAGGTAACCATTAGAGGGGTGTTAATTGGTGATTTAATAATCTAATAAAACTAAATTTATAATCCTACCCTAGAACTTTTTATTCTATTGATATAAAAATGGGGATGAGGTTTTCCTCCCACAATGATGGATGTCCTGGCAATTAATCTAGGAGATATGTCATCAAACCCCACTTTTTATGTTGATCATTTGAATATTGATCTTCAAAAAGTTCCAAGAAATATTTTTGACCAATTTGTTATGTGTTTCCCAATGAAGTTGTCTTATTTATTATATTTACATCTTGATCCCATTTGGTCCACTTTTTATAGTTTTAAATATCCATTACGACAGTTATATTTACTCTTTGGGTAGATCTGTGGGTTTTAGGTGGGATTCAGGGGTTTCAAGTGGAATACAATAAAATACCATTTAAAATTTTATATCACATGACATATAGTGTAGAATAATATCCAATTTTTTCTTCCTATTTGGGGAAGATAGTATTTGGGGACTACATTCCATGTAATTAGAGTTAACTCTATTTAGTGATCCCAAACTATATGGCCAAGGACATGGCTACTGTTTATATTTCATGGGACTTGGCCTTATAGAACTACATGTCTTGGTAAATGGGAAAAAGGTTTTAAACACAGTAACTTGGTAAGGGAACTTCAAAGTAGATGAAAAGGCCACACATGTCAAGTGCCAACGATATATTCCATATTGGGTGACAAGTCCAGCCTATCATGTACGGGCACAGAAAAATGCACGTTCTCGAATGGGTCACATTAGTATTTTAGATGGTACACGTAAACTATATTAAAACATATAGATTGACTACGATTAAGGGACATTTATAGGGTCTTGTATTTGAGACATATCGTACACGTTATTTTTATGCTATGTAAACCCATTAGAGACTTCTCCCTCATTCAACTCCATTATACTATCTTGAATGCTAGCCTGTGAGAAGCCTAACAAGATTTTATTTCTATGAATGGCGTAATGGTGGTAATGGTTTTTTTCTAGATATATGATACAATATTAGCTATGTCTTACTATTTTTTATGAAATATTTGATTCTGGTAGTGATTGGCTGGATCATTGAAGTGTTCAGATAGAGTTGGCGCATCCCATTTTCACTAGGTCATGGGTCCTCTATCCATGGAGATGATACTCTCCTATCACACCATGGAATAGATATTCCATACCAGTTGATAAGATAGATATGGTACACCCCGACCGCGTTATGTTATGGTTCCTCTATCCATGGAGATGAAACTCCATCATAATGGGTGTGGGTCCTCTGCCGATGGAGTAGTTCTCCTGGTGTTTGTAACCCTTTTACATTAGGGTGTGGCTCCCCATAGTTTAAATATATTTATATATATACATAACACCCCTATACATAACTAGGGTTCCACTATCTATGTAGTTTTACTCCCCTAACATAATACTATGATTGGGGGCATATCCTCTTCAAGAGTTGGTTCTCTCTTTTCTATGAAGAATTGTTGTGGGCAGTGGGCCCCTCTACATGATACATGAAATAAGTAGTTTGGATTTAGTTCTCCCTTGACCTAATGATGTGAATACCACTATAAGTGATTTCTTCACAGTTTTCATGAGATGATTAGAACTATATACTCCCTCGATTGCAAGTCTGTTACGACATGCGAGTCCTTCAAATGTTTCTCTACTATGATTGGGCATGGTTCTTGGTTTGGAGATAGATTCCACTAAACAATTACATTAGTGGTGTGAAGAGGTCCACTCTACTTGATGGAATATGATCTTCCATGGTGATAATGACAATAAAGACCATAACATTGGTGATGGGATTCAAAGATGGTCTTACGAAGTTGTAGTCGGTGATTGATATAACTCAAATGTTTACCATTGGGGATGGAAAGGACCATATAGTGAGATCTATTTGATGAGTGATACTATTGAGGTTTGAGTAGGATCATGTAGCATGTAGTATGGTCGAGCCTCATTAGAATATGATTATGATATGATTTTTTCTGGTTTATTCTAATATTCTATACAATGTTGTCTAATTGAAAAACCATGTAGATATGTTCCAACTATCCTTGTATAGTCGAGTAGTGGTTAAGATGGAATATCTTGTTCTCTTGTTCTTGAGATTAATCCTATGATATTGGGTATAGTGTACTATTTATTTTTAGTTACTCCTTTTTATTTTTATTTTTCTGGGTTACAGGTTTCGTATTCTTATAATAACCCCTTCATGGAATATGACTAAAGAAGTTGTGTCTTATAAAGATGATATGAATTTTGATAGAGTCATATGAGGACTCAGAATAGGTAGAGTGTAGAGATCATAATAGATTGAGTTGTGTAATAATGGTTTCATTTAACATCAGTTCTCTTCTTCTGAGAATGATAGATGATTTTACTATTTTTTATTTTTATTTTTACCTTTTATTCTATAATTTTTTTTGAACATAAATTTTTGGATAGAAATATGAATTCATTATTTTTTTATTTGTTACATTATCTCTACATTGTTTCATTGAGATGGATTTGGGTGCGTGTGTATAGATACTATAGGATAAGGGCTCATATGCCTATGACATGTATATTCATCAATAGTAGTTATCCCCTATCCTGTTAAGGGTGTGAAAGTTGTATTGGTGGTTTGGACTTCTAAATACAATGTTTTTCCTAGTTGGTCAGGTTGTTACATATATATTTTCCTATGAAATTATTTTTCATTAAATTTCACGAATCAAATTTGTTCGAAAATCCACCAAACGTTCTATTTTACCATTGAATTTAAGATAAATGTTACTAAATCTAGAATGTAATTATAGATTCAATCTTTTCCCTTGATTCATAATCAAACATCATTGACTGTAATCATAAAATAATGTTTTATTCTATTTATGGATGATATTGTATTTTATTTATTCCTTATTTTTTCCTCAATATCAGTCACAACATGAAATTTCTTATCTATAGGGAATTAATTCTTCAAAAAAATAGAAATTTGTACACTTTTCTCATTATATACAATTTCTCTTTCTTTTTTATGGAAAAAATATTTCATTCCAGGAATTTATTATTTCTTATTTTGGAATAAATTTTTTTAATAAATTTCTTGGTATTTATAATACTCTTAGAATAATTTTAAAATGATTTATTGATAATATTTTATCTATTTAATTTTAAAAAATGGTATTTTGAATTATTAAAACGAAATTATTATCAAAATTTCAAATTTTATCTTATTCTCAAAATTTCCTTTGGAAAACCATTATTTCTTATTAAAGGATCTGTTATTATGAATTATTTTAACTTTTTTGTATTTTAAAATGTGGTCTCCATGTCACCTCTTTAATTATTTATATTTTAATATGACTAATAATAATTTATCCTTATTACAATTATAAAAAAAATTCCAAAACAAATATTTTAACAGTTTAATTTTCTTTTTTTACTTTACATATCCAAATTTTAAATATATTATGGTGTAATTTTACTGATCATATTAAATGTTTTTTTTATTTTTGAACATATATTTGGAAACTTTATTATGTTATTTACTGATCTAATTTGGTTGAAGAGTAATTTTATGTGATTGAAAAATGATATGAAATCCTATAAATTTATAGGAATTTTTAATGATATGTTTTTCTAATGATTTTATATGGCACACATATGTATCTATGTTGATTGATAGGGGTCCTATATGACCCTTAAAAATTTTTGTAAATGTAAAATATATAATGAAAAAATATTGGGAAATGAGTATCAATGAATTTCATACCATGTGAAGCAGGTAGTGATTCTAGCTATAAATTTTTAATTTAATTTGGTATTCATGATTCCACTGTTGTTTTATGGTAATCAGGTGGATAATTCCTACAAAATTATGTAATTGGAAAAAGTGTGTGATGAATTATCCATTAATTTTTTATGTCTCACTCCTATTCGTGTGCCCTATTTCTATATTATATAATTATTTTATGCTCCATGAATCATTTTAATAGTTTTACATTTATTCACACTTATTTCATGGTAAACTTTTAATAAATTAAGGTAATATATAATCATTTAATGGTTTGTGGGAAATAATTTTATTACATATTTCTATAATGTTTTCAAGTGTTCTTATATTAATGAATTATATAAAAAAGTATCCCTTATTGCGTCTTTAAGATCACACTATAATATGTTTATAAATCCTTAGGTTAGGAAGATGATGAAAACATATGATATGTTTTGGACATGTACTATTAAGTTGAAATCTTGGAGAAATGACCACAATTTATAGAAAAATAATTAATATCTAAATAATCTCTAAATAAACTAGATTTTTTTCAGTATTTTAAAATAATTTTGATATGTAATGTAAAAGTTACATTAAATATGTACATATATATCATGGATCGCCTCAATATATATCATAGATAGTATGTGATGAATTTTCTTCTAACACCAAATCATGGAGTTTGGGTCTGATGTGTCTCATAATAGTTCTATTTGGGCATTGTTGGAATCCTAGTGCATTATTACCAACATGACCAACACCATGCTAATGGAAACTACTAATACCATAGACCCTACAGATATTGGCTAGAAAAATTAGAAATTACACCTTATTTTATTTCATAAATATAAACATTATTTCTAGATCTAAAATATAATAAATTTATATAATAAATTAATATATTTTTATAGTTAATAAAATATAACATAACAATATTAATATAATATAATACTTTATATTATTAAATTGTTGTAAAAGTCCAATAAGGGAGCTTAACAATCCAATTTCAAGTGGAAAACATTCAATCCCTTAGAAAACCCTATATCATGTTCCCTTAGTTTTCATAAAAAAATATGGATTATGTTTGGAAAATATTTTATTAGTAAGGACAATGTTCTCACTAGTGTTTTATAATCGAGTTATATCATTCTATGTCCTTTTCTGTTATGAAAAAACCTATTTTATAAAATGTCACCATCATTGAAATTCATGGTCTTATTTGTGATAACGTTTTTATTTTTCTCATAGGATTTTATGTTTACAAATAAAAAATATAGTTTTCTCTTTTTTAAAATTTAGTCTAAAAATAATCTTACCCTAAAAATTAAGGGCATTTATTTATAAATATTATAACTAATTAATTTATAACATATGGTACAAGGGTAATTTTATGAGAATATGACAGGTTTCTCCTATGTCAAAAATATTATATGTCAAAATTTACCCAAATGAATCTTCGATTATAAATATAGTGAGAAAATGAAGAAATTAAAATTATTTGATAACTTTTCAAATTATTTTCCTCATATAATAACTAAGTATTTATATGTTATGTTCCATTATAAAATTAATTACATGAATACATAAAATTAAACATAAAAAAGTGAATTTTTTTTAAAATCCATAGAGAAATAATGATCCTCGTGTATATTTTAAATATATATATATAAAACCATTGTGAAAATACATAATGAAAATGGTGAGCTAGAAATCCTATTAATGGAATAAACATGGAAATATAGAATAAGCTAAGAGCCAAGATTCATAATGTGATATCATAAAGAAAATGACCATCAATAAGGAAACATGGAATTAGGAAATTAAATAAATAAATATTGGAATGATGGAAGATGTATAAACTCTATATGTCATGGAATAATAGATGCAAGCCAATTTTCACTTTCAAGACTATCAATATAATTTTGAAAAAATCCAATGGAGGATTTGGTTAACTCCATAATCACTTACATATCATCTCATGAGATATAAGTCTTTTATAACTACATCAAAGATATATATACTTTCGGTACCACCATTCACCTTCTGAAAGTCAATATTATGTGTTCCATATGAAGGAAATGATGACTATATAAATCCAACTCATGATCATGACTATAAGAATAAAGCATGTTTCCTAATTTTAATTCAAGGTATAAAACAAGATAAATCATAAGGATTACCATTATAATAAGGAATTGTTTTGTTGTAAACATTTATATTTTAAAATGGTATTATCTATTGAACATAGAATTTGTATAAATAAAAATAAAGAAAATAATCTTTCAAAGAAGGAATAAAAATGCACTACATAATTGATTTTTTTTAATACATAAAGAATAATTTCAAATAGAATATTATTTTATTATTTAAAACCTTAAATGACCCATGTTTTTTATCCATGAAATATTTATTGTTTTATGAAGACATTCCTGTCTTAAAAATATTTTATGAATGTTATTCTTGACAAGTGACTAGAAATAGGAATGTTCAATTAAATTGAATTTCTTTTAATGTTTTAATTTAAAAGGAAAATAAAAATCTATACAAAACCACAAATGAAAATTATGATATAACTATAATAAATTTATGTAAAATATGTTCAAAATAGAGGAATTATATGAGGAATATATTATTTATAATGGAAAAAAACAATGATAAGTGGAAATAGATGGGTAATTAGTGTATAAAGGAAGATCCCTTACCTCATATCAGAATCCACACCTTACTTACATTTAAAATCACGATTGAATAAATTATGATCATTAAATACTTAACCAATAATCATGTTCATCTATATTTATTTAATATGGTCCACTAATTGCCATTTAAGAATATATTTTCTATATAGTTTACTCTTTTATCGATTCCCCAATATTGATCAGTTAATTTCCTTATAATATATTCAGTTTGATAACCATTGTGAAAGATGTTGTAAAATACATTATTTATATCAAGAATTTGGAGGATTATTCCCTTTATTATTATATTATAATAATACTCATACTGTTTGAAATGATTACCAAATTTTTTACAAAATTAATATAGCATTGTTATAGGTATATTTAATTTGGTTAATGTTGCTATAAATGAATTTTTGTTAATAAAACATATAAAATGCCAAATATTATTCTTATATAATATTAATGGTTTAAAAAAAAATTCAGGCACTAAATTTATTTTTATACTAATTAATGTAATTTTCTCATGGAAAAAGCATGTCATTTCTTGGAGGTTATAGTCCACACATATTGTTGGAAGAAAAATTCATTTTCCTAGGAATATTCAAGGGAGTACTAAAAGAAATATAGTTCATTAAATAATAATTATGATATCATAATTATCATATTATTTAATTATATAACCTATTTGAACATTCAATTAATGATATTGATGAAAAAATTGTACACGTCGTTCATGTGGGTGGTAGTCTGGACACACAAATGATAATATTTTTAATTTCTATCAATGATTTTTGTGTATTGGGATAAATTTTTATCCAATTAGTATAACAATACGTAAGAATAAGATAAATTACGGTATAAAAAACATCATGTATATAGGGTAATTGAGAGATCTAGATGAATAAAATTACAAGAAAAGCGCGGTTGAGAATATTAACCCTCCCTTAGATATTCTCCCTTATGTAACTCCTCATGGCTCCATAGATTGTATTGTTGGTGATAATAAGGATTCATTAGAATAGGGATGGTGTCATGTAGAAACTAGTGAATAGTTATTTTATCTGAAGCGTTTTATTTGTTTGTAAATGAGGGGGAGATAAGATTTCTTTTCATTAAAATATAGTCGTATTATTGTAACATCTATTTACCATTCAACAATTAAATACCATTATTCATGGGAAAAGGCTCCAAAATATGTCTATTAATTGTGTTTAGAATTATATAAGGTTATGACTCTTTCAACCATGGAGTATCATATTTTTTCTCACATGATTTTATCTTTTTCACATTTTTAATCATCTTTTACTAAAACCTAACATTACCAAAAAAAACTCCACCATCCCATGTAGTAATTAATTTACATGGAAAAAATAAAAAATAAAATTAATTTTTAGTATGAAAATTACTCTTTCAAATATTTAAGTAATTTTAATAAAATAAAATATCTATATGTGGACAAATTACATATATTTTTATTGCTCTTACAGAAATAAATGTTCCATTGAAAAAGTTGATTTTAAGATTAAAATTTATTTATATGATATAAATTTTTTTTATTCTCATGAAATAATCTAGTTTTATATAAAAAATATATATGTAATTAGGGTTTAAGATAATTCCAATAACTAATTTTACAAAAAAATAATATTTATTATAATTTAAAGGCCAAAAATAGTTTTTCCATTAGAAATAAAATAATAAATTTGTATTATACTGTTAAGAATAGTTTTTATAAATTTTAAAAATTACCTTTAAAAGTAATTTTTTATCCAAATATATATATTTTAAATTTAATGGTTTTATAAAATTTTATCCCTAGATTATATATTGAAAAAATTAATTAATTTCATCGTTTTAGAAAATAACTATACTTTTCTTTATTCATCTAAAATTAATCAATTTTAAAGAATATTTAAAAACTATTCCTAGGTTAAATTTTAAAAATAATAATTAAAAATAGAATTAGTTTTATTATATTAATGTTATATATTTTGAAGAATTTTTAATTTTATACGAGTTATTAAAATGCTTGTAAATCAATTTTCACAAATGATTTTTATAGACCAAAATATATTTATACTATTTTTATACCACACGTAATATTTTAATCCAAAATGTAATACTATGTACCTTATATTTTCCACATTAATGATAACTCGATGTTAGTTATTGAAATTTATATTACCTTTTATGATATACGCATATATCTAGATGGTAAAATTCCCTCTATCTTTTTTAGTCTATACCTTCTCCCCCACTAGATATATCACATTAAAATTTTTATCTTAAACACAAGGTTGGAACTATATGCATGTAATAATAATTCATCCCCCTTCAGGTACCCATATTGTATTATCATACTTTTTATTTCACCAATATTACTTTACTAGGTGTGTAGTCATATGGCACATAACATTGCATCTATGGTCCAAGATATTAAATTTATTCTCCATGTAAGAGGGATCATCCTCAAACTATAACACCTTTGGATTCAGTACATGTGATGGATCTAGAATATACCTTTTGAACAGTTTTATGTCGATAAAATAATTTATCCTAGAGATCTTTGGTGGTAGTTCTACTTATTTTTCTACCATTATGATACAATTATGAATATCAAGTGGTTCAATCTGTCATTGACATATAACAAAATTAATTCAAAATCTTAAGACACTCTCCCATGGAGATATGTATATGAAACATTATTCCGCAACCATGAACCCTTCTCTCTCTCTAATATTTATCATCATTACAGTTTTATCAACTTTTAGAGACCGTAATTTGACTCCTAATAGTCATAACCTTTTATACCATTTCATTGAACATCATAAGTCCTATAAATTTTATGTCACCAAATTCATACCATCATGTAGTTGTTCTATATATCATCTCATATTGGGATTGATATGCGTCAATTTTAATTCCCTATGATAAAATTATATCATTTTAAAACTGAAACAAAAGAATATTTTGGTCTTATCCTCCCATGATTTCCATTGAGAAATATCTCAACATATAATCAAGATTCAAAATCTTTCTTTCATTTGGGCCATCATTCCTAGGGTGGTTGGTGATACTACAGTTTTATTCTATGTTTAGATAATACTAATGATTCTTCAAGAATATTGAGGTGAACCGCATATCTTGATTAGATAAAATCAATATAGTGGTTTCATATATCCTTATTACATATCTAATGTAAATAAATTTAAGCTGATTGTATTTAGAGTCCTCTTAAATGTATATTATGTGATAAATCATTGTAATATTCTCCACCACAACCTATGTAACATTTTTATCTTGTTATGTCTTTAGAAAAATGGTGCTAAAATCCATTATGATAATTTCCCAACTCCAGATAGTTATGGGAAATGGTTTCACCATGCCATTGGATTTTTTTCCTTATACCCTTCACATATAGGAATACCGTGAACATTGATGTGTATTCTATAATATCATCCATTAAATTTTCCCACCAATTTGTTTCATAGATTTCTATATACATCATTCAGTTTTATGGGTGGTTAGGGAATGTAAATATATGATCATCAATACTTTTCTCCTTTTTTTCCTCCTATGATGAAATTAAAAGTAATTCACAAAATATTTTAACTAATTTTACTTTAATATTAAACATTAAATATGAATTATGTACAGAATTCAACCTCTCTTACATCTATACATAATTATTTTTATCTTCATTAATTTAATCCATAAATAATAGTTCATTAATATGATAAAAATGAAGGATTTTGGTCCATTATTTGTCAATATCATTTAAAAACATGCCATGTACCCTAAGAGTGGATACATCAAAAAAATTATCATTCAAAATTGTTTCTGATATTATAATCATAGTTCATCTTCCACATTGCTCACTGTTATGTATGGTAGTAGATTGAGTAGTTGTAATCCTTCATTATAATTATCCATATTTTATGGTTTATATTGAACTGCATCTTTTTGAATATATATTATGATCTTATGAACCAAATAAACATATATATATATATTTATTATCTCTTTATATATAATGATTTTATATATTCAATGAAATTATTATCAAATCTAACTCCATATCATTCATCAAATTGTTTCACTCATTTTCCATAAACTATTTTATGGTGTCTCATGTGACATTATTATTATCTATGAGTACAAAGAGTAAACATTTTTTTCATGAATCACTATAAATAAAAACTCATTCTTAACAAGTTGGTAATAAGTGTACATGTTAATTATTTATTCTATTGTTTAGAAATAATAATATCTCTTCACACACATTGGTCCTTAAATACATGACCCCATTTTAAGTTTGTTTGGTTAGTAGATTACACATTCTAGAGAACTTCCTCCTAAAATAACCAATAATTATTAAATAAATTGCGAAGAAAATGGATCTTTATATTAGATGTCAAACAATCCTCTCCATAATGTACATTTCATTCAAGGGGTCAATATGTATCCATATACTCATGATAATTTCACCATTAATGAATATTTTTCCATCCAGACCTCACATTGACTCCATTTAATATAAAACATATCCTTTTTCAATGAATTTATCTTACTCTTCAAATAAATATCATGTTCCTCCTTGATTTTGAATTATATAACAATATGAAATATAAATGCTATATTGAATATATTGAGGAAGTAACTAAAAAAACTATTTAGTTTTTTTGATAATGATCATTAGGGAATTCCTGATTCAATATCTTTTGATTATGAACTCTTAGTATTTTTACCTCATATAAAATAAATTTTTTGAAATATCCTTATCATTAACCTTTAAATAACTATGTAAAAATTAAAGAACAACTTTATATAAGAATCTATGTTGGTTTATATTATATTTTCAGTATTATTTTTAATTTTCCCTATTAGTGTTTGGGTTTTTTTTAATCCATAAATCCAATCATGTTTACAAATTTTTAATCATTCGTGAATGATGTTTTGGGATAAAATTCAAGTCTATAGTGATAACTTTAGGGGCTTGAGAATTATATTGTGTAGTGTATGGTTCCCTAATACTTCATAATGTCACTATATAAACACATTCACATCATCAATATGGTATTAATAATGTAAAAAAGCATTATAGGGTAGACATGGAAGTTCAGATATGTGGAAAAAAGGTTTAAGGGAAATTCTAGATAAATCATGTAGTGGAAATTATATCATTCCATGAAAAATATTCCTAGTCTTAGGAATTTATTTTTCACTAAAATTCATGTGGTGAGACATGATTTAACATGGTGAATTCCTCCAATGAAGATTCACTAATGTTTTATAGCATGTGGATAAATTTGAACACATTAAAATATATCATATCAAATCCCTTATGGTGAATGTGATCGGATTGTAGGTTTATGATTATTGGATCCCCCCTAATATAAACAATTCAATATTTTATCATCATCCATTATGATGGATAACTATAAATGAGTTTTCGTCTCTTTTATCTCTACATGTTTCTATTCTCCTCAAAATCTCCTTCTTCAATTAGTCATGGATTGATTATAGTTATGAAATCGGAGGGAAAATCCTTGGGATATTGACATATTTCATTGAGGATAATGAGACATTAGATCAACAAGTTGAGTGAATATTCCATGTTAGTGAACACATGGGGTTTAGGGGACATCCATTTAAGGAAAATTATTGTGTTCCTATTCTTAAGGTTTTCAATTTTATTTTATTAAATTGGTTGTTTTTTCTTTTTAAGTGAAAATGTTTCAGAAAAAATGGACATTCATATCATACATTACATGGATTATTGGTCAATTATTTGGATATGTAGTTAAATATTCTAGGACATTCAGCTGGTTTCCCTTATGAAAATGGATTCTTAGTTCCTTTTTATAATTTAATAAATTATTATTTTTCATTAATTAATTTATTAGAACACTTTGGTATGATACATGAACTCATGCTGTTTATGGAAGAACAAATGGACTTGAGTGAGACCAATAATAGTGATTAAATTTTCCTAGCTTATAGTTAATTTCATTTTAGGTTGGTGTTCTAGAACAACTACGTAATATCAAATTCAATTTTTAGTATATTTAATATGTTTCCTCATGTTATCACATCTTATGTATGACCTTAAATATTTGAATTATTTTTTATGATAATTCGTATGATTAGATCTAACATAGACCTGTTAGATTCATTGGCATTGATAATGGAATAATAGCTACAAGACAGGTGATCCAAACCATTATTTTTTAATAAAAAATCCTTAATTGATATCATCAAGTTTTAATAACATTTAAATCCTGGTAAGTTTTATATTCTTATAACATGTTATCTATATTTCATGGTAACCTTGTATAATATGGTAATGGTGATTCATCTGTGATAGGATAATCCACCTACTAGGAGTAAATGGATGATTAATTTTTAATTGGATAAATAGTCTCAATTACAGTATAATCACATATCTGATATGGTTTTTTATATAATAAAATTAGTTTTCTTATTATTGGTTGGTTGCTTACAAGATTCTCAATAGGATTATCCATTGTCTCATGAAATGGGGTACTAGTGATTCCTCCCCAAAAGAAGAATCTATTAGAATTATTTTATTTATTTTTACCTGGGTTTTCATGTGTTATATTGGAGTGTGTATTTTTCACTAGCATGGATAATTATCTCGATTATTATAGGTATTTTTCATTTTTTTTAATCGAACCATTGGAACATTTATGTGTCACTAGAATTGTTTATAGTCTAGTATGATATGGATATTTTACACCATGGGATGGTTCTGAGCCCCAGGATGATGTAAGAAAATCCAATATTCATAACATACATGGAGGAAAATATTGCATAGTTACTTTAGATGTAATATTTTAAATTCATCGTAATTGGTGAATCATCTATCATCATCGATTATCCTTCCCGATCCATTGGATCCACCACATTTTACCTAAGAGAAGTATACATAGTTACTTGAGACCACATTTGGGTGACTCATCCTTATAGGAGATTCCACTAATGACATGAATGTCCCATGTAGAGTAAAATTATTCCCTCACTTCATATAGATATTTTTTAATATGCTAAAGCGTGTTTAGTTGAACCTAGGAGTTCACCCAAGGATTGAGGGTCACTAAGATGGATTGATCATTGAAGTTAATTTTTTAATTTATTCCCCTCTCTATAATATGATTTCTTGAATTATATACCCATATTATATTTTTTTAGTCAGTGTTGGTGGTGTCCTTATTAGTTTTTCTCACATCCTGTAGTAGCATCCATTTCACATGTCTGTCTGAATAGCTCATAAATGATTTTAATTTACAAATGGTTTGGTTGAATCTGGGGATAATATGGTCAAGAAGGATATGTAATATTCTTTCACGATACTGGATATGGTCTAATTTGATGATATATTATTGTCCATTTGTTTTATTTGTTACAATATGTAACTATGTACAACCCATTGGAAGGACATTATATGTATAACACGATTGTTCAGGAATTTAATGCATTTCATTAATTCTTATTTAGTGTCTATTCATATATGTTTACTTAAAATAATTTCCAATATGAATAGTATTTTATTATTTCATAATTTATCTTCCACTTTTATATATGGGTTATATCAAACCTACATTGTCACCTTAAACCCCATCTACTATTCATTTTCCTCATGTAGACAATGTGGATTACCAAATTTCATGTGGAAAAGTAGTTATTATACAAATTATAATGGAGTTATGGAAGGATGATACAAAGTGGTATCAGTGCATAACATTTATTTTTTTATTATAATTTTGGGATATGGTTGACTGTGTATTAAGAAATGTATCAGAGCCTATGAATGATAATGTTATGTTGTTTCATGAACACCTATACCTAGAGTATTTCCATGTTACCATGGAATGTGGATGTTGTTTTAATTTTAAATTCAAAATATTTATTAGTTTTTAAATGGGTGACACGTATGTGTTTTGGATGTTTTTATTTATGTTTTAAATATCAATTATGGGACTTTGGAAAGTGGTGTGTGTTTTGATTTTTACTATTAGCCTGTATAGGAAAGGGGAATCTATTACGTAATGATAAAAACATAGCATTGACATTTTAAATTATTTCTGGTGTGTTAGTTTATGTGAATTTTCATCACAAAGACAATCATCAAAATCTATGAAGAAACATTCTATGAGGAGGACAATGATGAAGTGGTCCTACTTTTTGGGAGGCAAAGTGACCCTAGAAGGTTAGTATGGAACATAGTGATTATGATCTGGATCCCATCTAGGTTATTATTTTGGGGTTTCAGTTATTTACTGTGACCAGTTCCAACCTAAAAAGTGTTTTCCATTATACCATGTAATGGAATTATAATTTAATGAGACATTGATGTGTGGTTTCCATAATTTGAATCTTATTGGATAATTTCATGAATATGAATCATAGATCGATGAGATACATTCATCTAGGTAGTAGTCTAGTTTTTTCATTCATAGAGAGGATGGGATCCATGTTCATGGTTGATTCTACAAATGTTAATTATGTGAGTTGGGAAGGGAGTATTGTTGACACCCTATGGGTTGTAACCTCGATGATATAATTGACTACTAGATCTTGGTTGTAATCGAATATGCCCTCTACTTGGACTCTAATCATAGTGGTTTTATGTTTATTTTATGGTGATTCATTTTACAAGTAACATGGGTGTTTTGGATTATAAGATTGACGCAAAGCATTTGGGACCACGTTTTTAAAACTTAATTTTAATGAATTAGTTTTTTTAGGGCATAAACTTTAGGGTTCGTGGTTGGATTTAAGGCTAGTTTAGATGGGAAAGGTTTATCATATGCATAAAAATTCTAATATTTTATGGTTTAGGATTCCAAGATGGCTTTGGATGGGTGAGATAAGAGGGATTATTACATGGGTAGAATATATTATTATGGGAATGATTCTTGGGTTTTGGTATGCTATGTTATTATAAATAGATAGTGAAAAATGTGGAGTTTTTTATACTAATTTTGAGTATTCCAGGAGATTGATGTTTCAAATGGACCACGGAACATGGAAATCAATTTGAATGGGTTTTATATATTATCTTCACTATTGAAATACTAAATTCATTTTTGAGACAATTTATGTAACTGATCACAAGAGATCAGGAATCCCTAGTGTTTTCTAATGAGGTAAATATAATTGTCACGACCCATCCTCGGGGCCCATGCCGTGACTACCCCAAGCCCGCCTTCCATAGGCCAGGGGCTGGTGACTAGCACCAAAGGCATAAATCCCAATAAAAGGGAAGGAATTTATTTTAAAATAGTAAACAAACACAATAGAGTATGCAAGATGAAGTAAGTACAACGTAATAATGAATACAATGTAAGTGTTGAAAGGTATATGGGCCAGAATACAAACCTAACTAAAAAGTATAGTACAATAGTAGAAAAGTAAAACAGCAACCGCTAAGTCATTCTCTAGGAATCACACTTTAAGGGTGGGTACAGATGGCCTCCTCGGTACCTCGGGTCCATTATTCGCTCCGTATACGTTCCGCCAAGTGGTCCACCTCCAGGTATCATCCATCCCCACAAGTCTCTACCATAATCAGTGATGTCTGTCATATGTATCCAACACAACGTAGTGTGGGCATAGCCCATGCAGGGGTGAGTATAACAATACTCAGTAGGGACCCCAAGAACCCCGATGGTCTTCCAGAATCCATGAAGGATAAACCAAAAAGAAAAGATACAATCAAGAATTATCAACCAACTCTACTTAGGTATATGCCCATACATATACCTAAGCTATTAATCCCAGTTTGTCTCCAAATCTCAAGCCCAAGAACAACCCAGTCCACGCAGGAAAGAATTCAATCACATCGATGATAGTGATTGGAAGTCAAGAATCATCTCACACAGGTATATAACTTGCGTAAGGTGATAGAGATGATCAGATGTAGTCACTGATTCATCTAAGCTGGAAGACCCACGTAGGATACTAGTCCAGCTAAGCTGTCGGACCCACGTAGGATACCAGACCAGCTACTCTGTCGGACCCACGTAGGATACTGGAACAAAAGTCAATCTGTCGGACCCACGTAGGATAAAAGAACTGTAATCATTGTCATCGAACCCACGGAGGATTCTAGTAAGGTAGTCGTCGTCGCCAAACCCATGGAGGATTCCAGTACGGTAGTCATCGTTGTCGAACCCAGGGAGGATTTTAGTACGATAGTCATCGTAGTAGTAGCCAGCTCTAGGGTTCCCGCACACAGCACGCTCAATTCCAGGAGGGTCCTCTAATCGAGCCAAGGGGTAGATACATCACCTATCACGAATTCAAGATTTTATTAATCCTGATGTTCCGTCTCATCAAAAGGAACCCAATGTGACAGATGGTGCATCAATCGGACACCCATTCTGAAAGATATTGGATATTCTATTCCATGGGTCCTGTTGGAAATATGCTTGTTCCAAACCTGTCCGTTTTCCAATGTTTTCCAAAACTCACTAGGAGAATTGAAAAATCACCTCCTCGTCACAAGGTTCCTAGTTCCGCAGACGGCACATCGATCGGATGCACGATCATTACGATATTATCATTTAAGTGGAAACGGGCCCGGGCCATTAAGCCCAGTGAGCTGACGGGTCGGGTCAACCTGTTTTTGGCAGGTCCGACCCAGCAGAGGGCCGGCTTGGCCCAGTGAATTGCGTGGCCCAGCCCAACACGATACGGTGAGGCTCGGCTGTCCACGGCTTGGCCCGAAGGGCCGAGGGGTCGGAGGGGGGCACAGCCCCCCGCTTTCCCAAATCGGCGCCGCCAAGCGGCGCCGCCCTCCCAACCAGTCGGTCAAAGCCAGCCGACCATCCTGGCGTAAGGGGCCCACTCAGGCAGGCCATGGTCCAGCTGTGCGACCCCTTCGGGCACCGTAGCTTCTTTTCCAGGCTGACCAACAAGCCGACCGGTTCACAGCCGAAGTGGCCCGTGGTTTGCGGCCAGTGGTGCTCTGAAACGCGGCGCCCCTTGTGGCACTGCGGTCTCCCTTCAGCTCGGCCAGCTTCGGCCGACCGGTTCTCTATCTTCCGAGCGGCCCGCAGTTGTGGGCTACAGTTCATCCACATGCGACCGGCGCACAGCCACCGCTTCTCCCATCGCCGCCTCTTCCAACGCGCCTCAATCGCAAACAAAGAGACTACGGAGGGTCGTCGGGCCGTGTGCATTCGGCCAGCGCCCTCCGAGTTAGGCAGTAGAAATTGTCCAAAGTCAAACCATGTTTCTCAACAGTGAATTAGAACAATTTTAATCAAATGAAATTTAAAATAAATTCCCTACCTAGAAAAGATGTCGCACGTCGTCGAGTCGTAGAAGACAACTGTCACAGTATTCAGGCATTGTCGAAGAACGGTGTCGATTCCGTCAATGTCAGAGTGCACCCGAAGAAGAAGTGTCATTGGCGATGTCAGGTTCTTCATGTCGTAGAGAATTTTCGTTGATGACGAATTTGGCTCTTTATCAGAGGTGTTCTTCATCAAAGAGAATAACACTTCTCTCAAGAACTCTCCCAAAAATCACTCAACACAACAAGTGCCCAAAATAAAATAATAACTAAGTTTATTATTTTATTAGCACATTTAATTCAAAAAATCAAAACACTTTAATTAATTAAGTGAATGACCTAATTAATTTACCATGGTTTGGAAAAATAAATTAGAGTGAAACGAAGGTGAAGGGTTATTTTAAAATTAAAAAGTGAGGGGTTGTTCAATTAAATGAAGAGGACTTAATGGGGAGGTTTAAGGAATAAGGATTGTGTGGGCCCCACCTCACAAATATCCTCTCATGGGAGGTTATGTTGGTGTGGGACCCACCTATAACTCCCCTTGGGAGGAAATAACCAACCTCCCTAAATAAAATTTGTACACAACAAATTTTATTTATTTTATTCTAAATCCCCAAATATTAACTCTCAACCCCCATAAAACGCAACTATGGTAAAGGTCCCCTTAGGTGATAACCAGAGCTCCGAGTTCATTGGTGCCCTCAGATTTCAATTCTGAGTACTGGTTCAAAAGATAGAAAAACATGCACATATGTTTACTAAATATACCCAAACAAAACATCATAAATTGATTCCGGGCACACCGGGCCTCAAAATCAAGTTCCATAAGAAACCGCAGATTCCGAATATTCCAAATCATTTAAGATGGAATTTTCCTTGAAATTTTCAGGTATTTACAATAATAGGTTTTTGTTAGAGTTTTTTTCATTAGGGATATGTGAATGAGGGTTCAAATTACTTTTGTGAAATCAAGTTGATCTTCCTAGAAATTGGGCGACAAATAGTTTTTAATGATTCCAGTCAAACAGTTGTGTTTCTAAAGAGTGTTTTTCGGCCATCAAACAATAAATTGAGAAGTGTAGATGTGTTAGAAAAGAAATAATATTCATTAATGACTCCAGGGTAGATAGCTGTTAAGAATTAACCATTTTTAACTAGTGAGTTATTCTGGGATCCGGGTGAAACATAATGGGTTAGATGCTTGCTTGAATAGAGGCCTAAGTGGATTAAATATGTTTTTTATGACCAAATGGGGCATATATACCCTACCAAGGGGTGAATAAGGGAATAAATATTCTTCTATAAATTCATCATGACCCACTATATCCTGACCTCTTTATAATAAGGGTTCCTTATTTTCAAAATAGTGTTTACATTTATATTATCCATTACAACATTATTTGAATATCATTCATAGAAGGTAATGTATGAAATAAGTCATAGGGATACATAGATTTTTACTTACTTCACCCGTATTGGGCTACATCCATGGAGCCTACAATTATAATGTGTCGATGTACCCAATCCACTAGCGCTCTATTCTAATACAAGTCTTTGGATAGATCAAATGTATGATTGGGAACACTAAAATTATAGAGTTTATGGTTAGCTCATTAGATTCCCTTGGGTCACTCAGTGAGTCTCTTTCTCTGAGTCACTAGTGGTGCAACGGATCACTTCCTTCATCTCTTATACTCACTACTCTTGAAAGGACCCTCATAGAGTTTATGGACTTGTAGTTTCCTTCATTATCACTAATTAATCCATCTACAAATATATGTAGATGCTCTATTTAACATCATTTTGGGATTCTTTTTCAGTTATTTGATAACACTTAGATGCATCAATTCCACATTCTAGTCAACTAAAATTTTCATCTCTATACAATAGAATATTTAATTACCTCATTATTCTTTGGAAGTATGTCCAATGGAAACCCACACATTATATAACCTCTGAGAATGTAGTAGTGAATAAAATAATTCTAAAAATATAGTCCAATGATGAATACCATCTATGATGTTATTCTACATCCAAATTCAGATATGAAAAATATATTGTTCAAGGGGAAAATTGGACACTTATCTCCTTGGGTGAGATTCCTAAAATATTTTTCACATTAAAGTGTGCCATTAATTCAAATTTTCACCTTATAGATGATATAAAAATTTCTACTAATTATTTGTTTTAATAAATTTACATCTTGAACTCTATTTTTTCTATTCATGAATATCCATGCGTACTCCATGATCATCATCAAATATTACAAATATTTCCTTGCATCGTGTAGTGTGAGTGCTTCACGAACAAATATTCAATCAAAAAATGCCTCTTCTTTATAGGCCGAATCTCATTTTCATACTACAGCTTCCAGAAAACAACTTCCACTAACTAATCCTTATTTTCAGATGATATACATTTCGTTGATTGTTAATGGTCCACAAACACCTTTTTCTTTTATGAGATATAGTGAAAGACAAAAACTGTAAAGACCCGTAATATTCAAGGGAATTTTTTTCTTAATTTTCTTTGGAATTTTACAAGAATGCGGTTTCTAACGGCACTTGATTCCGAGGCCCGGAGTGCCCGGAATTTCTATCCGAAGTTTAGCTCGGATACGTTCAGTGAACGAATGAGCGGGATTTTCTAACTTTTGAACCGGTGCCAGGAATCAAATCTCAAGGGCACCGATGGAACCGCAGCGCCAGTAATTGATTAGGAACTCCTGTTTCGGAGTTGCGTTATCGCAGGTGTGGATGATAAAAATTGTGGATATTAATTTATTATTATTCTACAATTTTTATTTTCCTTTTGTGTTTTAAGGCTATGGGTGGAAGTTGGGTAACTACCCAACCGCCCTTGGGAGGTTATGAGGGTGGTGGGGCTCATACAAACCCCACCCCTTCATTTTCTTAAACTCTTCAACTCCCCATTGACTCCCATTAATTTAATTTGACAACTTGTGTAATTTTAATGAGGTGAGATAAGTGTGGTTAATTGAATTTCAAACTCTTGAAATTCAAAAGGGTAAGTTGTGTTAATAAATTAAGACTTGGTCTTATTTTATTAATGTTAGAGTTTATGCCACGTTGAGATGTTTTGGGAAGCGTGAAGATCTTCTTCATCTCCAACGAAGAACATCTTCGACGAAGAACGTGAAGAACACCTCGGACTCCGATGAAGAACACCGTTCTTCAATGAAGTACATCTCCGCCGAAGAACGCAGAGAACTTCACCAATGACGTTTCCTCTTCAGACGCACCTCGACGAAAACGGAATCGACGTTCTTTTTCTGTGACGCTCGACCTCCGCGACGCTCGTCTTCCGTGGCTCGTTGAAGTGCACCATTCTTGAAACCGAGGTAGGGGATTGTATTTATTTAATTTGTTCATGATTACTTCCCTGAATTTCTTCGTGAAATTTATCCAACTGCTATCGATTAACGTGAGGGGGGGGGGGGGACGGACAACACAAACACAACTGACCCACCTCCTTATTTTTTCTTGTTGGATTATTTTGGATTGAAATGGAAGTGGCGCGGTGCCGTCGCACGGCGCAGAATTATTGCAGCAAGAAATACGCGGGGCCGACGCGCCGCGCCGTGAATTAATATAAGGACGCGACGCCATCGCGCCGCGTCGAAGACATCCGAAAATACCGTGGCCGGTACCGGGGCCGCCGCAGAGGGGAGCAGCGTCGTCGCTCCAAACCGGTTGACAAGGGTCGCGGCCGGTTCCAGGCCGCGGTGGAGCAGGGTGACCGACGGCCGGTACCCGGCCACCGGCGTCGGAGTTGGAAGGGAACCGGCCATCGCCGGTCCCGTTGAGCAGGAACCGGCCGGACAGGGAGAAGCCGGGGGAATTGAATCCCCCGTCCAGCCATCAATACGGCCCCAATTAAGGGGCTGCGGTTACAAGAAACTGGGGGGACAGCCCCCCCCCCCCCCCCCCCCCCCCGCATTAGCCAAAAACGGCTCGGCCATTTGGCCAAGCAACCGACCAGCGCACCCAGCGCGCGGGTCGCTGGTCCGGGCCGTGCCCAGTTGGGTCGGGCCGACCCAGGGGGTCTCGGGCCGGGTCGGTCCGGGCCCCAAACCCCCCTTTTCAGACCGTTTGGGTTCAATTGCCCATAACTCGGGCTACAGACCTCTGATCGACGCGCCGTCAGCGGCGACACGATCCTTGGAACGAGACGGTCATTTCGTTATATCGCACTCAATGATTCGGAATACTTTGGGTAAGGCCGGGTTGCTTCGTACACGAAACCAAACGGGCCCTCGGAGCGGAAACACTCTTATCTTGAGCTTCGGACGTCTGATTGACGTGCCGTCGACTTTGTTGAATTCCTCTAAGTGAGATTGATCTTTTGGCTTACTTCGCCCGAGGTTTGGACACAGGTGGAGTATGGTCGGGTTGGATTTTCCTTAAAAACCAACCGGGCCCCTGGGACGAAAAATCCAATAACTCTCAGACCGGGCGTCCGATTGACGCGCCATCTGTGACGTTGAGTTCCTGTTGACGATACAGAAATTTTGGATACATCAACTCTGGACAATGTGTCAGTTGATGTATCATCCTCTCGGATCATGGAGAGGACCCTCCCGAACTAGCTTGCTGTGTGCGGGAACCCTAGAGCTGGCTGCGACTGCTACTGTGACTGCGACGACGATTGTGCAAAGATCCTCAGTAGATTCAACGACGACGACGACTACAGCACTCAGCGATCCTGTGTGGATCAGTGCTACTGATCCTATGTGGGACCGATCCTGTGTGGGTCAGCGCCCAGCGGTTCTGTATGAGCCAGCGCCTACAGATCCTGTGTGGGTCTGATCATGTGTGGGTCTTTGCGGGGGTTAGTTTTCTACCGATCTTGTGTGGGTCATTGCAGGGGTTAGTACCTATCGATCCTTTGTGGGTCCGACGACTTAGATAGATCAGTGATCATCTCTATCATCTTCAAAGAAGTATATCTGTGTGAGCTGAATCCTGTTTTCTTTCTTGTGTGGATTGTGTTGTGCTATCCTGTGTGGACTATGTTTTTCTTTCCTGTGTGGAATACGTATACTTTCCTGTGTGGACTGGTTTGTACTTGGGCTCGGAGTTGGAGCGTATTGGAATTGATGACTTAGGTATAGGTATGCGAATATACCTATGAAGTGTCGGTTGTTACTTCGGGATTGTATCTTTCCTTTTTGGTTTATCCTTTGTGGATTTTGGGAGACCATCGAGGGTCTCGGGGTCCCTAATGAGTAGCTTATACTCACCCCTGCACGGGCTATGCCCGCACTACGTTGTTTTGGTTGCAGACGACGGACAGCGTTGATCGTGGTTGAGGCTTGTAGAGGAGGACGGTAGCTGGAGGTGGACCACTGGGCGGGACAAACTCGGAGCGGACGGCGGGACCCGAGGAGTAGTGGAGCTATCTGTACCCACCCTTTAGGTGGGATTTCTAGTGTATAGCTCGGCGTTGCGACTTTACTTTTCTATTGCTGTTTTCCTTTTCCAGTTGTACTTTACATTCAGTTTGGATTTGTATACTGGCCCACTTACTTTTCCACACTTACTGTTGTACCAGTTTTTACTTAGCGTTTACTTTTTCCGCTTGCTTACTCTGTGGTGCTTGTTTACTTTACAAAGGCAATGCCTTCCCTTTTACTGGTATTTACGCCTTGGTGATAGTCTCCAGCCCCTAGCCTATGAAAGGCATGCTTGGGGTGGTCACGGCACGGGCCCCGAGGACGGGTCGTGACAAAAACCCATTCATGAAATTTTATCATGGAAATATCTTCCTTACTAGAATCCTACCTCACAAACATCTTCTTAATCATTAAATCCTCCCTCAAAATCTACTTCAGGCATCACAAAATCCAACCTGTATTAATGAACATTTATATAAAACCCCTTGAAATTTATGAGATAGATTTCATTGATGTATTATGTTGTGAGAAACAGTAAAATAATCTTGAACTACATGAAACACTGATTTAGCATGACGTATATGCTAAACTTTTATTTTATTATGTTACACAAAATTTGAAGTTGTTTTGAAACATTTCATTTCATGCAAGACACAGTTTAAGTGAAAAAATAAATATTATTATAGTACCTTATAAACTGGCCTCTATAAGGGTGAATATGAATAGTAATAACTAAATTATGATAATATTGTTTACACACATATATATATAATTAATTATTTGGTGAGAATATAGATATAAATATAAATTTAATCCTTTTTAAATAAAATGTAATTTTTTTCTAAAAAAATCATTTTGAATACAAATAAGTTAGTTTATAAAATAATAAAATGAATTTTTATGGATTTTGTTAATATATGTAATATATTTAATATAATGTTTAAAAATAATCTTATATGTTTTCAAAAAATTATTTAACAACAAATTTATCTTTTTTAGATAAAAGAAGTTTTTTTCGAACAAAATGATGATTTGCAGTTTTTTAATAGCACACCCATTTAAAATCACGGTTTTAAAATTTTATTATATTTTACCTAAAAATGAACTTTTTTATTTGAAATTAGGATATAAAAATTTATTTTGGATGAATTTTTAATATTTTTATGATAAAATACATGTTTTTATAAATAGTAAAAATATAAAAAATGTTCATAGAAAAAAAATTATTCATCCAAAATTTTGTATATTGTTAGGTTATATTATTTAATTGTTTTAATATATATATATATATATTACATCTCAATCTTTTAATATAATTTATTTCTTATTATGTAATTTTAAAATAAATATTGATGTAAAAAAATTTCAATATTCTATAATAATTTAACTTTTAAAACCCATTCTCTAATTCTAAAAAAATATTTTAAATTAATTACAGCATATTATATTTTTTAAATTTTAGAAAATAGATTCTATAATTTGATTTTGTGGATCTAAATTATAAAAATATGATTAATTAGTTTTGTTGAACTATGAATAGAATCTTCAGTAATTTTTATTAATAATGTAAAAAGATAAATCATGTAAATAAAGGTAAAATATATTATATAATTAGCCAAACACTTGTCCTAATATCATTTTATTAGTGTTTTCTATCTTAATTAATCCTTGGGTCTAAATTTTATCATTTTGAATCCAATTGGATATGATTTGGATATTTAATATATTTTATTTACTGGAAATCAAAATATGTATTACTCAAATTTTACGAACTATATATATTTTAATATATGTTTTTGATAAAAAAATGACTTTAAATACATATTTTAAAGATTATTTTTTTTATCTTGTTAATTTATTGGTATTTTTTTGTAAATAAATAATTACCTTAAAAACATATATATTGAAGATGGAGAAATTATTTAATTGACGAAAAACCAATAAAGTAATTATAATTATAATGATAATAACCATTTAAAGAGAAAAAACATGAAAAAATATTATTTGTTGGGTATATATAAACCATAATATTATAAGGATCAATTAATATATAATTTGATCTATATTGAATATATTATGACACTTATATTATTATATTTGAAGTTATGTTAATGTATCCAAATTCATGTTCTAAAGCATATAGCATTTTTAAAGTATACTTTTTTAGAAGATATATTCAACTATATGTATTATTTTTAAATATAGAAGATATGTATTCCTCAAGGTATTCTATTTATATTTTTATTCACAAATATTTATATTAAATAATTTCTCAATATTCATGTAGTAATAATTTTAATAATGAAAATATCAAATTAATGTTATTAAAAATATTAATATAAATATATTTTCAGACAACGAACATATTCAATTAATTTTTTATATGAATATAATAAACTATTTTTTTGAGGATAAAATCTTATATTAATGTTTTTGAAAATCAATAATTTTTATAGTTTCAAAATTTTCACTATAAACTGTTTATCAAAATAATATATAATTAAATTATATAAAAATTATGAAAAATTTTCAAAATTGTTGAAAATTATTATAAGTTTCAAAACGTTTTTAATTATTCGTTTATGTAATAACTTATATTAAAAAATTAAATATTTTACCATTTTAATATTTAAATAATTGTTTCCCAAGTTAAAAAATAAAAATAATAATGAAGTGTAAATTAAAAGGATAAGTTTTATAATGAAATAAAAACTGGTCTATAATTTATTGGTTTAATATATTGCAATTCAAATCATATAATCTTTAAAAATATGAAATTTTGGATGTTTATGGGTTTTTTTTATTTTATTTTAAATTAATTTCATTTGAGATTCCAAAAGTGCCCCTGATATCAATTAAAAGAGGGTACAACCTCTCTCACTTATACACTTCAAATTGATCCTTCAATCACAAAACATCCCTAAAAATATTAATTCTAAACTTAATTAGTAACATTGTATCTGATTTTTTATTCTCAAAAGACAAACATTATTTCCATTAACTTGGGCTCCAGTTGGAGCTCATTAAAGAAGAAGAAATATCCTCTATCAATTCATTCAAATTTATTGCTTCTTCAACATCATCTTCCTAAATTTTTTACATTATAAAGTAATAAATATATTATCAAATATTTTTTACGATTTTAATATGGTAATGAGAAACCATATTCCACCATCTATCCATCCTATGAAAAAAAAGAAATCATTGTGGGTGTGTACATATAGCTTATCGTCTCCACACTGTGCTGTAATCTGTTTTTCACAAGCACATTACATGGATGGGTATAATGATGTAAATAATTACTATATATATTTATAATAACATGATAAATATTTTTGAAAAATATATTTACCATCCACTTAAATACCATTTCACAATTATTCGAATGATATTGTCACTTGTGTGTATGTATGTTCTACCGTCTCAATAGTGCGATGTGATTAATTCTACTTGATATCCATTAAATCATGATTATATTAATGAATATAATGAATAAATATGATATTTATTTTCTTAATAAATTTATCAATGTGATATATTTATAAACTAATAGGATAACAATAACTTATTCAACAAACATGCAAAACAAAATGATGTAGTTACTACCCAAATAACGAGTAATGATAAAAATGGTATTAAAAAACATAAGATAGTATGATCATATATGATATCATAAAAATGACTGTTGTTCTAGAAAAGGTCAATGAAATTATTTAAATCATTATATAAGAGGTTTTGATTGCTTAAAAAGATATCATAACTAAGGTAAGGGATAATTTTACAATCTCATTGTTATCTGATATTATTTATATGTACATATTTACGTGGGTATATTTTCATCCATGTATATATTTATTAAATATATAATATAAGTATTATTTCTATTGTTATACAATTTTTTAAAGTCAACTTTACCCATTAGTAAATTTTTATCCAAAGTTATGAAATTAATATTTTTTTTAATTTTCGATACATAGTACATTTTGACCTTTTCTTTAAACATACAAAAGAATTATTTTCATTTAACTTATTCAACATGAAGGGTTTTTTTTAATGTTTTCTTAATGACTTGTTTACAAGAAGAATCCTTTAAACAATTTTAAGGTTGTATTCCAAGATATTAATTTATTTTAAATTTCAATGATATTTTATTAATATAAAATGTTTATGAAGACAAACTGATATTTTCATAAAGAATTAATTTCAAGTGTTCGATGATAATTATTTTCCAAAAAAATATAAATCATTAATATGGTTATATTGCAATTGTACAATCTATATTATTCATATTTTTTGATTTTTTTACTAAGTAATGTTATTTATGAAATACATTTCTTTACATAGAATATTTTATGGTGGAATGATCTTTATGAAACCCATTTTATTCATTTGGTTATTATATGATAATTCATTTATGTTTTTGTAAAACAAGTAATAATAATTAATTATGAGTTTTTAGGACCTATATCTCCCTCCAACCCAATGGTTAATGATTTATATCTCATAAGATATAAATTTTTGGAATAAAAAATGATCTCAGTTTGGTAATACAATGTTGGAATGAGAAATCATCTTGGTTCGAGAATACAATGCTATACAAGTAAGAAAACTAGGTTCACTAATATATGACTGGAAAGAAGTGTGAACTCAATTTAGTAATGGATTTTTCTACTACAATGGTATTGGTAATGAGCCATGGAATATATAGAAATGATTTTCTATCCTTATGTGTTCTTCATAATTCCTTGTTTTTTACCAATGTTGTTTTCTCAGGGCTCATGTTCCATTATGATTTATGCGTTATGAATTTCCATGATTTATTTTGTGAATCAATATTATGATATATGTTATACATGGTCTGTTTTATAAAATTTATGATCTCATTTTCACATTCTTATGTCTTGGTTCTATTTAATTTTTTTCTTTTTAACCATTATAAAGCATCTCAACTCACCCATTTCAAATTTTTTCTTTTCCCCATGATATAAATAAAGGATTTAGTTCAAAAATACTAAGGGTTATTTATATGATATGTTGAATATCATTCAAAAAATTATAATAATGTGTTCCCTAATTTCAAAGGCACTAAAATAATATGGTCATTGGGTGTCTTTTTATTCAATGTATTATGTATTTCATAAAAGTAATCTCAGGACCATGTGTGTCAATCTTGGTTAATTAGAGTTGGTATTAGAGTAAAGGTTTATTGAAAATTTGGAATCTTGGATATGAAAACATTAATGAGATCATTATAAATATCAATAATGATATCTCTAGGGGTTTCCATAAGGATATGTCAAAGTATAGATTATAATCCTTGAATTTTTCGAATGAACATGGTTAACCAAGGAATAAACGTAATATGTTAAATATTGAAAGTACTTCTCCTTGATTATGTTATTTTATTAGAATGAATTTTTCCTCTCACACTATCCTTTTTGGGATTAAGGCAATGGCTAGAACCTGAAGGAACTATGTTACTGATGTGTAAAATTTCAAATAGAATGATAAGACTCTGAAGAAACATAAAGTTAAAGGTTCTATAATTAAAAACATATTGATATACATACCCAGGAAATGAATATTTTTGGACTTACAAATGATTAGAGAAAGAAACAACTTTATGTTCAGTCATTCATGAGGCAACATCCACCTTCATTTAGTTGGTCTTCTGATTCACACGTGCTAAACAATAGATCATTTACACTAAAATGATATTTCTTATATAACACAATTGCAAACATGAGAAATTAATTTTGGTTGTTTTTCATTTAAAAGTTGAAGCAGACCAGCAGTTGAAACTAATCAAGGTTATGAGGAAACAATATGAAATTGAATCCCTAGAATGGGATGAGTCCAAGAACATATTTTTTAATAAGTAATTTTCTTATATTATTCATACAATGAAGGAAAATGAGTTTTTAAAGTGTAATCAAAAGGATAATGAATCCATTTTTACGCATAAGGAAAATTCTCCATACTTATAAAGTATGCTTCTAGAATAAACATCCAAACTAATATAAAGGTTAAGCGATTTTTGGGTGTCCTAAAACCAAATATTCTAAGGGAGTTATCCATAAGATAATTTAGTAGCTATGAAGGGATTTTGAATTGTTCTATGAACTTTGAAATAGAAGTTATGTTTACATGTCAATCTCATCGTTTTGACAAGAAATGAATGATGGATTTCATGGAAAAATCTCAAAAATATGGTATAATAAGATGCATGTTTCCATATACTCAATGTGTGGAAATAATCATGGAGTATATTGTCTAAAAAGGACTAGAAAATGTTTTAATATTGGAAAATTATGTCATCAGAAAGTTCATTGTCGATGTATTGGGAAAAGATAGCTACTGATTCGAGAAGATAAAAGGATATACAAAAATAAGCACCAACACATCAATGATATATGTGCAATGAAATGGTTCATTATGCTAAAAAATTACATAATCTATGGGATATCAATTATGATGGATTTCAGAAACCTAAAAATGGAAAAAAAGGAAAATAAAATCAAACAACTATTGGAAATGTTGATTACAATAATTATGTGGAGGAGTGATTTTGTGTTTTTGTAATGGTATTCTACAAAGATGTTGTAGAATATCTTTTATAGTATTATAGAAAAATGAAATATCTATGTAATGGTCCTCTATGGTTTTTTTCCATTTGTATTTATGATTATATATTGAGTGTTACCAGTAACCATTAAAAGTGATTCATATATTTTGTAAATACATTAATATATGGATAACCCTTAATATGTTCATAATGTTGTGATAATGAAATAAAGGTATGTTTGATAATATTAATGATCTATGGAATGATATGATGAAAAAATAAGTATCAATGTTAATTCACATTATTACCATGTTTTATAGAAAAACATGATGAAGGCATTCTAATGTTTGTAATGTGACTACACAGAACATCCTTATGAGATATGTGGGGTAATTATTAAGACTATTTGGTGAAGTTATATCTAGTGTTTTTTATTTTCAGCATTAATAAATATTTTATGGTTATTAATATATGTAGTTTATAATTTAATCTTTGGATAAAGTTTTTTTAGAAAAAAGTATGATCACAGCATAGGTGGACTTATGCATATTTGATAAATTGGGCTAACATTTTGTTTGATAGATATAATGAACCTTCATCCTATTTATGGTTGTGTGATCTGATAACGCTTAAAGAATACAAAATTAATCTTCATTTATTGGAATAAGATATAATATGGGAATAGATCAAGGAAAAAAGAAAAAAAAATGATATTATACTAAATGATTAATTATTTCTTCTCATTCTTTAACTCTAGGGTATGAATCCTAATTAAAAAATTGGTATACTAGAACCTTAGATTCCAATATATCATATATCTCCATAAATCATTATAAAATTATGTATTTTTTATTGTTATATTTATTCTCACCTTATTCTTTATCACTCTCAATAAAAACATTATGGTTATATTTCTCTTCCATATCCATGTTTTATCTTTCCACCTACATTATCCTATATGAAAGAACTGTTATGAGTGAATTTGCGTAACCATTATATTTCTGACATTCTATTCTAAAAGTATTTCTTAATATACACTTTTCTAGTTTGTGTTTCATTGAAAAATACTTTTATATATTAATCTTTAATAACCCAAACAACTTTTGAGTGAGAAATTCATTTTAAGGGGGTAAAATGTAACCCCTTGGGTTTTATTATGAGATATATTTCTTTTTTTTGTGTTGTATGTTATACCAATATAGTTTTACTCTACACACAGAACTGACATATCTTTTGGTATACACAACATCATGTTAGCCTTATATTACACTCAATTTGAAATTATTTTGATATATTTTGTTTCATGCAGGACCTGGTTTATGTGTACAACATAATATTACTACATTTGCTTATTACATAGACATTATATGGGAAGATATTAATATTAGTAACTAAATTATGAAAATATTCTTCACACATGTATATATATAATTAATTCTATGGTGATCACTTAATTATCAATTATAACAAAACCCTTTAAAATAAAAGTAGTTTTTCTTTAGAAAAAGTATTTAAATGAGAATAAGTGGATTTATAAAATAAAAAAAAATCATCCTATATGGATTAAAATAAAATATTCAATATAATTTTTAAAATTAATTATATAGTATTTATAAACATGATATATGAACAAATTAAATTTTATGGATAAAATGATTATTTTACATAAAAAATTATATTTCTCTTTCATTTGACTAAACGCCCATTAAAAAACAGGTTTTTAACATCTTTTTTTATTTCATTTTAAAAAAATAAACTTCATCTTTCAAAGTAGTATTTAATAATTTACTTGAGATAAATATTTGATATTTTTGGGTAAAATTCAAGGTTTGATGAATATTAAAAATATAGTAAAATATTATTAAAAACTAATTTTTCTTCAAAATAATTTATATGGTTAGTTTTTATTTTTTAATGATTTTTAAATATAAATATATAATATTTTTATCATTTAATATTATTTTTTTCATTGGTATTAGTTTTAAATTAAATTTAGATATAAAATCATTTTCATCTTTTGAAATGTTTTAACGTTTATAAACATGTTTTCTCATTTGGAAAATCAGATTATTTTTAATTTAATTATTTCAACTTTTATTTTTATAATTTTGGAAAATCTTTTCTATAATTTCATTCAATGGGTCCGAATTTTGTATATATAGTTATTTTATTTCTTGGTATTATGAATAGAAACTTCAGTAATTGTTAACAATATGATAGAAATTTAAATCAGGCAACTAATGGTAAAAATAATATTATAAAATTACCCTAACACATGTCTTATTGTTATTGGATGATTTTTTAGGACAAAATAATCATTTGGTAAAATGGTATACTTTTGAAGCCACATTGATTAGATAATGACATTTAATATATTATATTTATAAAAAAGATAAATATGACAAACTCAAATTTTAATAATTATATAATATTTCATATAAGTTTTACAAATTCTATATTAAACTATATCACATATTTTAAAGCTAAATGTATCTAATTTTCCAATTTTTTTATTTTAAATTTTTAGGAAATAAATATAATCTTTTTGGCTTATACATTGATGATCCAGAAATTATTGAATTAATGAAATGTCATTAAAATAATTTTTATTAAAATTATAATGACAATCAAAAGACAAAAAACATGACCAAATATTATTGGTCGATTATATATTAAGTAATACCATATGAGGGTCTATTTACTGATAATTTTTAGCCATATGGAATAGATTATGACACTTATTAAAGTGATGTTAAAGTTGTCACATTCATGGTTAATGACATATAACATTTTTATGTAATATTTTAGAGACGATATATTCAACTTTAAGAATTGTTTTGAAATATCGAAGATTGTTATTCATAATTCTATTTTTTTAATGGAAAAAAGGTATATTAAATAATTACAAAAATATGATCTAGTAATTAATTTATTAATGGAAATATCAAATTAATTTTATGAATAATATTAAATTAAATAAATTTATAGACAATTATTATAACCAATGAATTTTCTAGATGACCTAACCAATTGGAGATTTTATCAAATATCTTGTCCAAGTATAAAATCTCATCATCGTATTAGTATTAAAAGATATATTAAATAGTGTCATAATTAACACTATTGATTGTTTATCAAAATAATGTATTATTAAATAATTCTAAAATTATATAATACATTTTAAAATATATTTAAAATTTTATCTACATTAAAATGATCTAAAACTTTTCTTTTCTAGTATAATTTACATCGAACAATTAAATATGTCACCCTTTTAATATTGAAATATTTCATAACATTGTAACAAATAAAATAGAAAAACTATGTGTTAATTAAAAGGATAACAATTAAATTGATATATACACTTGTCTATAATTTATTAGTTGTGGAAATTAAAACCCTATGACATCTCATATTATAATTTTGGTATTTTTGGTGGTTTGGGGTGGGTTTGGATTATATTAATATTTAATTTTTCTAGAGATTCCCAAAGTGTGTCTCACCTCAATTATAAAGGGACACTACCTCTCTCACTTATTCATTTCAAATTTGTCCATCATTCATTGAAATAACATGACCATTTAACTTATAAAAATAATTACTCACATTATAGATGTGATGGTCTTCTTAAAAGACTAACTCTAGGTCCTTTAATAGAAAATCTAAAGGGAGATCGATGAAGAAGTGTTAATCTTCACTACTGATTCTTTCAAACTAATTTCATATTATAATTCACCATCCTTAATTGTTTCCATACTAGTGTAATAATTATTTTATCACTCATAATATGAGATGTTATTATGGTTATGTAAGAACCATATTCAACCTTCTATCCATCCTATGCAAATTGAAATCACCACGCGTGCATAGGTATGACATATCATATCCACGCCATGGTGTAATATGTTTTTCAACACCACCATACATGGATCGATATAATGATGGAAATGATAACTATGATTAATATTTATAATAGTATATGGAGTCAAGAATAAATTGTATACCAACCACTTCAATTCCGCTTCACAATTATATGAATGATATTATCGCTTGTGAGTACATACTGCATACCATCTCCACAATAAGATTCAATTCATTCTTCATGATAGCTAATAAAATATGATTATATAAATGTATTTAGTAATTAAGTATTATATATTTTATTTTAATATTATTTTTTAAATCATATTACTATATCCAAAGAAGTAGAATCGTAACATATTCAACAAACATATATCGAAAATTGAAGTAGTTAAAACCCCAATAACGAGAAATAATGTAATATTATTTAAAAAGGATAATACTATAATCATATATGATATCATAAAAATATCTATGATTCTGTAATGAGCCAATAAAATTATTTAAATATTTAAAATGGAGTTTCAGATACCTACAACGGATACGAGACATATGGTAAGGGATAATTTCACAATCTAATTATTATTCATGATTTTTTATATCTAGGTATTTACTGGGTTATATTTATGATCCATGTAATTATTTCATAAATATATATTCAAAAATATTATTTCTATTCTTATAAAATTGGTTAATGTCAATATTACCCATTGGTGAATTATTATATATTGGTATAAAAGGAATATTTTGTCGCTTTTTGAAATGAAGTACTTTTTTAATTATTCAACAAATGTACCATATGAATTTATTCATTTTAATTATATGGCTTGAATGGAATTTTATTTATTCATAATTCCATATTTTTGTGGAGGTTCTCATACATTATTTCATGATTATTTTCAAAGATATCATTTTATTTCAAAATTGTGTGGTATTTTTAACGAAGAAAACATTTTTGATGAAGAAAGGATATTATCCTGAAGAAGTATTTTCATGTTTTATATCAAATTTATTTTCCATATAAGATGAAATTCATTAAAAGGGTTATGTATCAAGTATATTTTCCCTATTATTCTTATTGTTTTATTATTTTATTAATGGAATGCTATTTATTAAATCAATTTGTTTTAAATTGATTATGTTAAGATGGAATGATGTTTAAGAAACACATATTATTTTTTAGGTTATTCTATAATGAATTCTTTGTGTTTATATGGTATGAGTAAGAATGGTTTCATTATGAGATGAGTGGTACCCATATCTCCCTCTAATGAAATGGGTAATGATTTTTATGTCATGACATATAAACGACTAGAACATTAAGTGACCTCGGTTCAATAATATAGGGTTGGTACAATAATTGATATAAGTTCAATAATATAGGGATAGAACAATAAGTAAACCTAGTTAAGTAATACAAGGCTTGAATGAGGTGTGAACTCTATTAAGTGAAGGAATTTTCCCACTATGAGGGTCTTATCAATAATCATTGGATAATATAGAGAAAATATTATATTCTTATGTGTTTTGCACAATTCTATTTTTTTTATGAAATTTTTATTCTTTCATGGCTCATGTTCATTTATGATTTATGCCTTTTGAACTGCCATGATTTATTTCATGACACAATATTTTAATTTATGTATTAAATGGTATCACTTTCAAATGTTATGTTCTTTTTTTTACATTCTTATATAAATTTTTTGTTCGATTATTTCATGTTTACCCTTACTGAGCATCTGAGGTATACTTTTTCAATATTTTTCTTTTTCACATGGTATAAAGAAAAGTTTTTTGAATGAAAATGAAAGGGGGTGATCATTTTGTGAGAAGTTTAAGATAATTCCCCAAATTATAATAATGTTTTCCACATTTCTAAAGGCACGAAATGAATAATGTCTTTGCGTGTCTTTCTACATCATGTATTAAGTATTAAAAAAATTAATGTAATGTCCATGTACAACAAGCTTGATTTTTTAGATTTTATAATGATATTTTATCTACAGAATTATATGATCAGAGGTTTTTATATAGACAAATAGATCTGAAAATCCTACTAATTTGATTTACACAAAACATCGATGTGGTGTAGGCTTCACTGTGAACTACTATTTGGTTTTTATAAAGCCTTTCCCATTTGTGATGGTAGATGTCATCACAAAAAACCAATTTGAGGATTCAAAAATCATTGTACCTCAACTAAAAACAACAATCCCCTTATGAAAGATAATCCTACTATGAACTGAAAGCCTCTCATGACTAATTTTTCCAACCTAGCATGTGTAGCATGTTTCCACAATTTTATGTAGAGAATATCCTTTTATGACTTCCATTTGCAAAATGTCAAACCTCTTTTGGTGTCAGAGAACTACACATCATGGTTTTTGGACCATACATTGTGAACTAATTTGTGGAAAACCTTCTTTTTCCATAAAACAGAGACTCTATTTTGAGGCCCAAAAATTTGGAAAACAATTGGAAACTTAAAAAACTTAACCATATTATTTTTCAACAGAAACAATACCGATTTCCAGTCATCTGGCTTCATCAACAAACACAATCAACCCAAAAATACTAAAACACTTACTTGATGTATTATTTCAGTATATTTTTACAAGTCATTTAATAAATTAATAACTTATAAAAACCATGGTTTTGTTGGGAGAATTTATGATTTACTATTATTATACTCCCATTCAATAGATTATAATTCCCAATATCCTTATATCACCCTATGTTGGTTGAGACAGCATTTTCAAAAAACCAAACACTTTGAACAACCTTTCATGTTTTAGAAAGGGACTCCTTGGTTGATGCCATTGAGGAGAGGTATGAGTAAATCCATATAGAGTTGATTCCACCATATTAATTTAGTGGATGTTCCATGGTTGAGAAGTATCATTGTATTTGATGTAAGAATTAATTGATTTTCAGGGTAGCGTTTGGATTTTGGTGGATAATAAATTCTAATATATATCCATCAATGTAAATAAATTTTCTGAAATTTTAATGAGGTGTGGTATGGGGATGTTGTATTTACATTGATCATAGAATGCACCACTATGATTGGACAATGATATATGG
The DNA here is from genome assembly GCA_963277665.1 of Viscum album. NCBI lineage: Eukaryota > Viridiplantae > Streptophyta > Magnoliopsida > Santalales > Viscaceae > Viscum > Viscum album. Next base: position 326,986,739 of record OY728164.1, read on the forward strand.
GAATATCCTCCTTTTGTGACTAGTTTCATAATGTGAGGCAGGACTCATAAATTGCTTAAAGGGGTGAATCCAAGATTTTTTTCCTAGTTCACTATGTGAATAATGTGAGAAGATATTTTCATGACATGTTTTAGATAGTGAATCATGTGATGAAAATTACTAAATGTAACATTTCTAATGATCTATTGGGAAAGATATAAATGATGGTACAATAGTTCAGGTACATCTCTCGGGTATGTTAATGGTATTATAACGTTTATTTGGGGCCTTCAAATAATGATTTTCATATTTATGAATTGTGTATGGGTATTGGTCACCTATTTATTTTCCATTATAATATTAAATGTGGTCTTATACTATCTTTGGTTTGGTATTTGTTTCATTTAGAGTATAGTGATAATGAAACCATGTCGAGTGATTTGTTGAACTATTGGGAACATGTTTAATTATGTGATATATAGGGTGGAGTCAACTATGACATAAATTTAACATTGGTGATATATTCTAATGGTGGGGTTCACTAGAGGCTATGTTTCATGTTTTTATGAAACAGTGTATTTATCAGAATTGACATGCATAATGGAATGATTTCAAGTAGTTCTTTGATTGTTTTTAGTGGTGTCTTGGGATTCCATGAATGTTGTTCCTTATGTCACGAGTTCTACAGTATAACCAATTTTAGAATTTTAGAGTAGAATGTGATGAGTCTAGAATGGTTAAGATACATGTATAGGTTGGGTTAGTCTGACGGATTCTGGATAGGGATTATAAGGGATGAGTGGTGTTATGGTTGGGATATTATAGTAATTTGTGTCCATATTCTTGTAATATCATTGGGAATTTAAACATTCAATGTTGGTGGACTTTTTATTTGAAAATTAAAAAAATAGAATGAATTTTTTATTCATTATTTATTTAAATATGATGTCTTTTGAGTTATATAAACTCTTCAGTGATGAATCGGGTGTCCATGGAGTCTTTGATGGACTGTGTAGTGGTTTGGGACTACTATACGGTGCTACAAAACATGATTCACATCATGAATTGGCTATTCATGATGCTAATGAAGAATATGGGGTGGACCAAGGAGTTTTAATATGTAATAATAGAGCTATATTTCAATATATCTGGATTCAAATTATGACACATAATGTTAGTATCTAACACAAGTTCATCCGGCCTAGAAAGTGCATTTTTTTAAAAAAAGTATATGGAAAAAAATTAATTGAAATTATAAATCAATTCGAGAATGTTTTATGGATGTTTTAATGAATGGGGATAAATATAAAACCATAAAAACTACATCGATCAATTTCATTATAATTAATGTTATGGAAATTGATTTTTTGGAGCCCCGCTAATGTCAATGCTTTTCTATTTGAATCCATGTCTGTTATTATTGATAACGCTTTGTTATATTTTTTCTTTTTGATCCAAACGTTTTTCAATTATCCTAAAAATTTACTCCATCAATTTTTAATTTATATGTAGTATGAATTCCTATAAAATTATTTTAGATGATCATATAAGATATTCCATGGATTGTAGGTTATGTATTTAGCTATTTGGTGACATCTAGTAAGTCTTTTGGCATATTATCCATTATTCATTCGATTAATAGTTCATTATTATGATTTAATTAATTATAATTTTGTTATAATTAAATAATTATGATTCTATGGAATGTGGTAGGAACTCATGGATTTTTATGAAGGCCAAATGGACTTGGGCTATTTGGAAAATGTTGTTGTCATTTTTCAAGATTTGACTTGACTCCATTTGAGTTTAGTGGTCAATAATAACTTCCCAATGTTTGTTTGAGATCTTTAGAATTTTCAATATGAATAATAAATTTGGATCACCTTTAACATGTCCTAAATAAATCATTAATACATGGATGTGATGATATTTTATATTATTAGATCTATCGAAGACCTTATTGGGTCATTGGTGTGGAGAATAGTCTTATGGACACATGATATGTCATCATACCCAGAATTAGGGATGAACTGAAAGCCATGATAACATGAACATAGAATAACATGTGAATTATGATAATTTTTATATGAAAAACTATATTTTATCTAACAATTGTTAGCCTATTATGATATCATTATAGTGATTCATCCTAGATAAATGAATAGGAAAATTGATAATTAATTACAATATAATTTATAATTCAATAAATTAACCTAATTGGTTTATAAGAACATTATTAATAGTGTTGATGAATGGAATGGTTTTCTATTCCATTTGATTTATTAACATGATGTTTGAAAACATGATATATGACTTAGGAGATATTTTATTGGTGATTCATCCATAGTATGAGAATCCATCAGTACGATAATAATTATTTTTTCTCTTAGATTCAAACTGGACCATAAGAATACATATGTGGATCTAATATGGTTTTTTAGAAAAATATGGTATGTACATTTTTTCCTTGGTTTGGAAGTGTTATATAAGAACACATATGTGCCCCTATCATGATATAAAGTCCATTATGATATTGATATTTCCTTCATTTAATTGTGTTGTTTCTTGTCAATAAGTAAGAGGCTCCAACATGGGTAATTATATTGGAGCCCAATTTTTTTCTTTTACATCAAACTTATTCTTGGATATTCATCCAAGCATGAGAATTTTCCAATAGTATTGGAGATAAATCTTGAGATAGGGGGATCTACCACTTCATTAATGAGATATATATACACAGTCACATGATACATTAAATAGTTGATTAATCATAGTTGGAGAGTCCACCAATGGCTTGGGTGAACAATCTAAAGTTGAAGGATCCCCTCAATTTATATTGATATCTAGAAATATGATGAACATGGTTTGGTTGACCATGAGTGTCAAAGCTAATATTTAGGATCGATGGTTTTGTTTTAAATTGTGAATTAATTTATTAATAAATTCAACTATTTATTTTACTAATGCATGAACTGTACGATACGAATTTATTTTTTAGAAATGGTTCATGGTTGACTGTAGAGTAATACTCACACACTTTCTTGGAATACATTTCCCTGGGGTACCCAAGATTCTATTACATGTTTGTTATAGGAACATATATGGGCTATGTCTTAAGACCATATTGAAAAGAATGATTTCTGGAATAGTTTTTATTGACTAGATAAAGTGTTTATTAGAGATGCATGGGAACCCATTAATTTTTATTTATCTATTTATAGTGTGTATATATATAAAAGAAAAATAGGGGACCATTGTATATATAGATTTATTTTTTGTTCCATTACAATAATTCATATATTCTTATTGGATGTCTGTAAAATTATGTGTTCTCTAATTATTTAATATTATGGATGGTATTTGGTTATTTTTTATTTTATTGTACACATTAAAATAGGGGTGTAGTCTTCCCATAGTATCAAATTTTCACCTTGCAATAATTCGGCATCCTCTATCATATTGGGAGGTGAACTTTTTTTCATTTTGTGAATAGGTCTAGGTACCTGCTATTGATTGACTTAGAGAGGGTTAAACATTAGATAATTATTGATCTCTATATAACTGGTCAATGAAGTTATTAATTGACGGTAGGGGATATTTTTTCATTAACATTACCTTGTGATATTAATGAATATCAATACCTAAATACATAAAAACATAATTTTATTTAACAAAGAGATATGAGGAACCCCATGTGTAATCATTAGTATTAATGAAAACATAATAAATATTATATTGATTTTTCTTCATAAGAAATCAAAGTTCAATGAGTGATATTTTAAAAAAAATTGGATATTAGATGAGATCCTGTAATAAGATCAATTTAGAACTCAATAACTATATGTAGAGGGAGTCATGGAAACTATTAAGGGAATGCATCTGTATGGTACCCTAAAATGGGAATATAATTTACAATGGATCGCTCATTTGTTTCCATTGTTTAAGAAATATATTTTTTATTAATAAGAAACAATATCCATGTCATTGATGAATATCTCAAAGGATATTCTTCCTCAACCTTACACTTTTATAATGTTGGAGGATGATTTAGATTATGGAATGAGGTATCCATATCCAAACATTTGATGTAGGATTTATATAATGATAGCCATAACATTCCTAGTATAGAATCTAAATCTACTATAGGAAGGATAACTAAGATTACTGAAATATTCATCGAACATAGATTTGTCTGGGCTTATTTAAAAAAAATTATACAATAATTACATGATTTTTAATAATTATAAATAATTAACCCACATGATTTTGGGGGTCTTTCAATATTTATACAAACCATTCAATACATTAAATAATTCATAATTTTATAATCATTAAGTAAATTTGATGTTCGTGAATAGATATTAAACTCACTATTAAGTACATGATTTTGGTTTTAGTCATTTGAGGAATCCCAAAAAATTAATCATTGAGAATACTCAAAATGATGAGCATAAAAATGGGAAACTATAAATATATATAGAATAAAACAAATTTGACATGTATATCAAAAATTTTCATTCTATATGATTCAATCAAGGTTATCCATGGTAACTATACTATGTGTTTTAAAAAAAATATATTCAAGTCCTTTATAATGGTTTATAATAGGTTTTGAATTAATCAAATAAAACCCCCAAGTGCTTCAAATAATGTGTGTAGTTATGCCTCCTTTCCATGAATGAGTTAGTGATCGAGTTAGTGCCCAATGAACCCATTTAAAGATTAGTATTCCATGGTTTATTTCTATTTTTGCGGGTAACCACATGTATTATCCATAAAATTATTTCATTGTTAAGTAAACCAAATACTAAAAATATTACGAAAACATCATGGTGTTTTCCAATACATAGTATTATTCATTTAGTTGACATTAATTTTCATTCATTATAATCACTAAAAAATTAAAATAAAGTGTCATTGATAGCTACAATAGGGACCCCAGTTTTAAACATACTAATTTTCATAATATTTATCATATATTTTGAACAAATAAAATCTAAGGATATAGATGGTATTTTCAATAAAATATTATATGCATAATTTCATGATCATAAATGTAAAAACATCTTTATTAAAAAATTTCCATAGAAAATACAACTCTACGATATATTTTATAACTACATATAAAACCCTTAGGAATATACATAAGTAAACTAGTGATCAATAAATCTGATTATGTTAATATAAATAGAAATAAAGAATAAATATAGAGTCAAGATTCAATATGGTTTATCATAAATAGATTGATCATAAGAATGAAAATGTTGAATAAAGAAAAGAAGTCATAAGATAATGAAAACATGTAATCTTTGGAAACACCATAACACATGACATTATAAACATAATTTAAGGGTCACTCCCAAGACCATCATCCTATTATGGAAAAAGTCACATGGTGGATTTGGTTCACTCCCTGATCTCTTACATATCTTCTTTTGGATTTTAAATAAATACCAATGCATTCAATGGAGATAAAATTTCAAGACCGCCCATAACATAACAAAAATAATACATATGTGATCCACTTGTGAAGATGAAATAATACATAAATCATATGCATGATCATACCCATAAAGATGATGTGGATTTCAAAAAATTTATTTAAGCAATAACCAAAGATATATCATATTTATTCTATAGAGAATAATGAATTAAATCATTTTAAAATTTCATAATTTGAAATTGGACTGTGTATTGAAAATTAAATTACACAATATAAAAATTATGTGATGAATCTGAGATAAGATAAAACCATGAAATACTTCAAAGATGACTTATAAAATAAATAAAGGATATCTCAATAGTATGAAAGATATTTTATTTTTAATAACCCAAATATTAAACAAATATGACTCTCTATAAAATATTTATTATTTTAGGAAGATATTAATTTAAAAAAAATTGATGTGGGTGATTCATTATTTGAGGCAAGAAATTGAAAACTCTCCGACTATAGGGTTTACATTAATTTTATAATTTTTAATGGGAAATAATAACATTTATAATAATAATAATTAAATTTTTATTTTACAAGGTATATATGATAGGGATATATAGAAAAAAAGTAGATGTATATGATAAGATGATTTTTTTAAAATGGAATAAGAAAAGGGAACTTGTAACTATCAATTAATGGGGGTGTTATAGATGATCCATTACCCCTTATGATAAATCACTCTGAACATGGGCCTAAATTCCAGAGTAATTAAATTATGCTCATTAAATAAATGACCATGAACCATATTCATTGATATTTAATTTACTATGGGATATATTTTGTCATTTCAAACTTATTGTTACTGTATTTTCATCTAACATTTATTACATAGGTTTGCTATGTTAATTTCTTTATAACACCTTGTGTGTGTCTACTATTTTAAAATTTGTTGTAAAATAAAATCAATGTCATTTGAATAATGTAGGATTATTTCTTTTATTGTACCATTAGAAAAATATTTATGTAGTTTCAGAGGTTATCCCAAAATATACTGAAATTAATATATTTTTTCAATATTAAACATATATTTATATCACGATAATTTATTTTTCACATCTAAGTAATAAATAATTTCTTGAGAAATTACATAATGCTGATATAATAATTAATCAATTGATGGAAACATCAAAAAATGAAATGAATAAATTTAAATGTAATAAATTTTTTATAATTAAAATGATATAGGGATTATATAGAAAAAATTACTTTTTATGGAAATAATAAAATATTTTTCTTCTAATTTAACTTGTTTTCTTGTTATTATTAAAATCAATGCAATGAATAGTAATATAATGGAAATTAATGATATATTATAATTATTATTATTTTATTAATAGATAAAATATTCTATAAAATATCATATTCAACCAATTGATTGGTATATGAGTTTTTAAAGCATCAGTTTTAAATTTATGGTTATTTTTTCCATTTATAGTACCTAAATCTACCCTCACAGAATAAATATATTTGTTGTCGCAGTAAGTGTTGATGTGGTTAATGAGGGGTTAAACCAAAAGGATAAGGATGAAATTATGATAGAACATTGTCCAATTTTCATTTAATGAGAATATTTATATCCATGATTATCATATATTCTACATAGAACATTTTTGAGAAATTTGATATTGAAAAATGTTTTATATTATATGAATATTTAGAGATATTCTTTAATTTCCCCTCCCCTATCATATAAAATGGTATGTCTACTTAACATTATTTCATACCTCTAAACCCACTAGGATCAATAAAAGTTTTCTTAAAAATTTATTGAAATAACTAACCTAATTCTATATTAATTGTTAGGGTATATTAGGAATCTTATTAGTTATAAGGTGTTATAAAAGTGAGGTTGTCTAAAGAAGAGATTTCATTTTTAATCTAGTGTTTTAGTTTTATTTTTTCTTCAACCTCATTCAAATATTAATTATCTATACATATATAATAAAAATAGTATACTACAAATAATTTACTATTTACATGTTAATGAAAAAATATATATCCATCTCCTCTTCCGTCAAATAGGTAATGAAACCATCATTCATGTGTAAGGTAGAATACCACCTCACAGACCCATGTAATATATTTCCCATAATTATTGCCCATTTCAAGAGTATAATTATTTATTTAATATTTATATATAATATTGAAGAAATATTTACCATCATTAAAATGATATATTTCATTTACATTTTTACATTTCCATTAACTAATAAAATGATAATCTTGTTCTTTTGTATGTGTAGACTACCAAATCCACAATGCTGTGTGATTATTTTTTCTACACCACATCAAATAAATGATATATATAAGTATATTTATATAATTAATATGGTATTAATGATATTATTATAATCATTTATTTATGAAATATTACATAATTCTTTTTCCAAAATATCATTGAATAATAGATATTTTACTCTTGCATACGTAAGACCTATCTTCTCCATGATTGTAATGTAATTATTTTTTCATAGACATATATATTATATGGATTTAGAATTTAAATTGATGTATAAAAATGAAGATAATTAAGTATTATTATTATTATAATTATAAAATATGTACCCATTTATCTTTAGTCATCCTACAAAAGTCCTTTCGAATTGCACGACCTCACAACACCAGATGTGGACTTAAATTACTATGTTGTTAACTATTTCAAAAAGATAAATCAAATAAATGGATTAATGATAAGGTATTTTACATTTAAAATTTCATTAGCAAATAAAATAATTGATATGATTATAATACTTTACAGTTAAATGACATACATGGATGGTCTGGACATAAGGTGGGGGATTTTGATTGAAATTATTTTCAGTGACATATATTTTTTTATTATGCACATAATTTTTTTATTGTGTATATAATACCCATTTTACATATTATATAATAAATAATTAAAAATTATTGTTACTAAATATTTTAGTTTGAATAAATATGTTTAAATTCATCTAAACTCAATGTTTTCATTTACTGATGGGTTTATTAATTCAATTTACATTAATTTGGTTATAACCCATTTTCATTAACATTATTATTCCATTATTAAGTGTGATTTCATCTATAAATGTTTACTATTATTTATTTCAAAATATTTTTGTGGGTTTACTTTTTTAAACATTATCTCACCATCTATCAATTCTAAAATCAATTATATTATAATTGTAAGAGTTACTTAACAAAAATTAACTTTCCTTGGGACAAATGTTTATGATATCCTCCAATATCCATTTATGATTTTTATATACTTTCAATTTTCAAGTTGTGTCATTAATATATTTATATTAATGGTATATAATGTTTCATTTTACATTAATTTTTTAAGCTATTTCAATTGATGAGTTTTTAATGTGGAAGGTCTTTGTGTCATAGTCTACATTTTTTTCATGATTTTTTTATAAGGTTCCATTAGGGGAGATAAGAATCATATAATTTGATTAAACAGATATCATTTATTCAGTTACATTTATAAATCTATTTTAAATGTATGGATTATATTTCCTCTTGTATTTATCAAAGAAACATAAATAATGTCACTTTTATGTGATTTTGATCTTGTATCGTTATTTAGATTGGGAGTATTTCATATCCACATCCATGGTTTATAATTTTTTTTCAAAAATATTATCTTCTGAAAATAATTTTTTTTTTTTTTTATTTTTCATTAATTTTTTCCTTCTTTGGAAAAATTATTTTAGAAGAAAATTTCAACATTTCCAAATGGAAACTTTTTGACTCCCTTTTAATAAATGTTTAAAATGAATGATATTTGTAATTTATAAAATGAGAATATTTTCAAGAAATACTGATTCCTCAATTATTCTATACACACTTAATAATTTTACAATGAAATTTAAAATTAAAAAGTTTTATTTAATATACATGATTTTTTTTAATATTAATGGTTTTGTCTAATTTAAATGGTAATTTTCTTTAATATTGTTTTTATTGATATTTTGATGGTATTTAAATTCATCCATACCACAAACCCTTTATATTTATTGTTATATACTACTGATAATTATTAATTATTCAATCATTATTATTTCTCAAGATGTATTATGATTGTTTCAAAAATATTTTCATGGACTTATTTTATTTTCAACTAATTAGTAAATTTTTAAATGGAGTTTTATAATTTATTATATACAACGAAAATGATCATTCCCAACACTATAAAATTTATTTTAATTTTGGATTACTCTAAAAACGTTATTTTTTTCTTCTATGATAATCCATATTTACATCTTTCATAGTATTTATATATAGTATATGTTATTTTAACAAAAAAGTATTTTGATATCAGATATATTTTCCACTCAGGTTCAAAAGAGTTTCCCTCTGTTTTTATTAATTATACAGCCCTTTGAAAATTATTTATGATGGTTTGGGACTCATTATAGATCATGGGTGATCCCAATACATGTCATTCACATGGTTGACCACCATTTTATCTCTTGAGTGAGACTAATGCATTATATATGATGGATGCACTCTAATAGCATTAGGTGATCCCATTATATCTTATAAGAAAAGTGTGAATAAATATCACTCCAAAACAAGGGTTAATGGTTATTTTATTTGGATAATTATATTTTAAGATGCTTATATGGTTATTAAAATTTTAAGGGTTATTTAATGTTGATGTCCCAAGATACCAACATCTTTTCTTTTTATTTTTTATGGGTTATAAATATTTCCAATGATCATTTTTTCCAAGAAATTACTCGTAATTATTGATTTTTTATGACTCTTATCCTATGGAATATATTTTTTACATGTTTCATGATTTTTGATATATTTATTTATTTGTAAGAATTATATAATTCTATGACTATTCACTTAGAATATGTCATTATACCACTACGTTAATCTTATTCCTTTAGATATCATTTATTTGATAATGCTAATGTTTTGTAATGACCAAAGGTTTTCAATCAAAATTTAATTATTATAATTATTTTTTATAATAACATTAAATCACATAACAATAAATTATTAAGTTATATGTGTCCTTTAAACACAATTTTATCACTTCTATTATTAGAATTTCTAATATCCAACAAACACAGTTGTGACTAGTATGTTATTTTGATGCCAATTTGACCAACTATATTTTGGGTGAATAGTAACATAAACTAATGATTTGTAATGTTACCCTTATTAATATTGAAAACACTAATTAATAGTAACCTTACCTATTATATTATATAAATAATATTTGAGTCGATGTACGATATAACTATTTCAGGGAATACAAAAATAAATTAAATTTTTTTTTCGAGTGAAATATGATTTTAATTAAAAATTAAATTAACCATATTTAGATTATTTTTTTAAATATATATTTCATTTTTTTATTATAAATGTCAAAAAATTCTTTGGTTGAATTTTTGGTATTTTTTCAGAACCCCTGATTTTTTGGGGGAATAGTAAAATTGGATAAATTACGATAAATGCAGAATACATGAATTATGTTATCATCAGTAGATTCATGGATGATGTAAGGATATTATATCAAACTCACATTGACATATTAATCAATTATATCTTTTAATAATCAGTATTTCTTGTCTTATAGAAATATAATAAATAGATGAATTAAATATTTTGACAACTCTTCTCTCCCCCACTATAAATACCACTCATCCTGACCTCTTATCTTCACTCCTCTTATGCCCTATTCCATCCCTAAATTCTTCCCAATTATCTCCCCAATATCCCTCCCCATGTCCAATATTCATTGTTCTCCTAAAAATACAAAATCCTCTCCCCTTAAGGAAATTTCAAGGGTGATAAAATCAAGAGGTAATCTCTTCTTTTCTTTTCATTCTTTTTCTTTCAAGTTCTTTTCTTTTTTTACCTCACCTCCCTTTAGAAAAATGTTATGGAAACTCAAGTTACATATAATTACTTGAATAATATATGTCTAAAGGGATAGTTTATCATCATCTCTCCTTTCCCCATTTTTATACAATAGAAACAGATGCACCGTACAAGATGTGTAAATTTATCACATTCAAGGATGATGGTTTAACAATTTCTATTACCATATTCATTTCTAGTCCTAAACCCAATTTTAAAGATTAAACATACTATGAAATTTTTATTTTATCTCAATTTTTGTTCTAGAATCCTTTTTCACACATGGTTTTTGTTTATATTATGAAACATGTTCTTTGTGGTCAAAAACCACTAATTAACCAAAACGGTTGTGAAAAAAGCATTATATAATGATTCAAAATCAGTCCAAGTAACAAAATTAAATTTTAAACCATGTAACATTATGAATTTTCAATAATAATATAACTTCAATTACAGACAACAACCTTTTTGATACATTTTTATCTGAATATGAACCAATCATTAAAACTAAGCAAGAAAACAGACACGAACAATGAAATTGAACCTCATAACACGTCAGAATGGTTATAAATGATCTTAAAATGTTTGTAATAAATAATTTAAATACATACTAGGATCTTTAATAATTAATAAGTGAACCAAAGTTTATTATTCAGGTCATTGATATAAAGTGAATAATAACATTAGATATAAGGTAAGAAATCTTCTCTATTTCACTTTTATTCCAGGTTGTCCTCTTTGTTATGACATTTTATGTGTAATTCCAAGTTATGGTGTATTATTAAGCACATCCACTATATTTTCCTCGTGATTTTAAATTATGATAAACACTTTTCTATCTCAATATTCCCTCTTAAGTACACAATATACCATGTCGATATTCTGCGAGGGATTCAACCCGAACATCCTTTATTCTTTCACGTTTCTCTATCTTTATTTTTACATAAATGAGGTTATATATTAATTTTATGTTCATCATATAAATTATAGGTGAATGTTCTAAACCCATGTAACAAGTTCCATTCATCATTTTCTTTTAGGGATATACATGTATTTAGGTGATTCCTTCCCCAATACTTCCAGATAAGCAATCCAATTTTGAGGGAGCTTCATGAATTATAACCCAATTTCAAGTTCAATCTATTTCATATTTTAGGCCACCCTTTTCATTATAAAATAATGCATTTTAATCTGAAAAACATCCTGGTTCACTTATCTTTTTATATAAATGATTATTCCCTTTTTTATTTTCAAGGCTCTATAGTATTTTCCTTAAAACAGGTCAAAATGGTTTTTATGACAAAATTTCTTGAATAGATTTCTCAAATGTTGTCCCTTATACTTCCAATCACTAACCATTATACATATATATTTTTCCTTAAGAATTTACTTATTATCTTTAGTTCCCATACTTCATGGATTCTTTTTTTATGCCCACCTGTTATGATTTCTGTCATGATTTTTGTACCCTATTATTTTCATGGGTAATCCTTACGTTTAAGTAATATTCAATATGTCATATTATTTATATGGAAAACATATTCATTAAAAGTTATGATCGGTTCACCCAGATATATCTCCAATGCATTAGGTTAAGTTAAGCTTGATGAGATGTTATGTGTGACAGTATTTTTGGTTAACCTAGGCTTATGAAAATATGTCAAATGATCCTTGTGGTTAGCCATGACTCAAACTAATGTCAAGTTTTATATTGATGCCACATTTCTATGACTCCATGATTATATTATTCCATGTTTATATTTTGGGTTTTGAAATGTTAAACTCATTTTTATGTCATTATCTCATGCCTTCTATTCCTTGTGAAAATTTTTTTTTCTTATGGTAATTCCCTTACTGGGCTATTAATATCATCTTTTTTTCATGTATTCCCTAGGGTTATTGATGCATATGTTTGATAACAATGGACTTTAGGACCTTTGTTTGAATATTAAATATAGAAGTGTTGTTTTACTCTCATGTTTTTATTTTTATGTACCTAGTCTTCAAAGAAACAAGACTTCATGATACTTGCCTTGTACTCAGATGTATAATTATGCATAAAATCATGTAATGTCTTTTGTAAAAGTCTTGGGTTTGTACAGTCAGAAATAGAGGATGGTCTAGTTATTTTTTCTGATTAATAATATATCACTTTAGTCAAAACCATAAGGATGATAAAAAGTATAAAAAAACAACCCTATATTTTGGTAAGTATATAGTAAGTGGTTTATGAAGAAAACAAATCACTAACTAGAAATAAACAGGTAGAGGCAGCTCTGGCACATATGTACCTAGGAGTGAAAAAACCAACAATGAGTTTCAGGCCTGACCCGGGGTACCCTGGTACACGGCAATGGGCCTAGCTGCACTCTTTGATTAACACTCCCTTGGGATATTCTTTCATAAACTCGTGATCTTAGTAAATTCCATTTTTATGGGAATAACATAAAATCACATATGAATATATATTAATAAATAGATCGAGGATAATCGAGATTTAAACCTATGGAATCACATGTATAAGTTCATTCTTTTACGTTCAAAATATTCCTTCTTATGTTCAATAACTATATATTCAAGCCCTATAATTGAATGTCATTTTTCTTAGATAATGACGTTAAATAGAATATCACATGCCCATAATAAATGTGATAGGTAATGTTTGGATTTCCTTAATGATTTTCCATATATGATAGGAATGGTTGCTCAACACATTATGATAGTAAATGATCAGCTAGATCATGTTATTAATAATTACTTGATTCAGGTGGAATTCCCACCTTCTCTATGGAAGGAGAATGGTTCTATTGAATCTTTCATGTTGAAAAGGATTCCCATGTTTAGTGAATCTTCTGATCCCCTCCTAGCAGAATAGTAGATTAACTCAAGTGAAATGATATTCTCTATACTCCAGTGCTTGGAAGAATATAAATTGTATTGGAGGTCTATCATTTTGATTAGGAAGCTGATTAGTGGGGGAGATTAATCCAGAATACAAATTCCAAATAATAAATTGATTCCATGGATTAGAATGAATTCCGGGAGGTTTTTTTCAAGCAATATTTTCCCTAAATCGTCTATCTCATGTTGGAAAGAGACTTCCTCAGACTCAAGAAGAAGGAAGATGAGTCCCTCAAGCCGTATGAAGAAAACATTACAAGACATGCAAGATAAACCTATGTATTTTTCATGAGCACCAAAATTAAGGTGGATAACTTATTTTGTAGACTAAACTTGAGTCTACAAAAAGAGTTGTCAATTTGAGACTTCAACCAATATGAAAAGATTTTCAGTTGTGCCATAAAGGTTGGAATGAAGATTGTAAATTTTCACATGTCTCGATGGCCCAGTGAAAATACGAAGAAAATGGAGAACAACATGGGTGGTTCAACAGACAAATCCCATGATGGAATGAATATGAACTATCCCACTTGTAATTTTATTGGGAAGATGTATCTTGGGATCTATATAATGAGAATAAACAATTTATTCCAATGTGTAATGTTGGGACATTTGTCTAATAATTAGTGATGGGATATGAAGAATCTTGTTAATATAGTAGATGAATGTAATGTTAAGATCAACAATTATCCTATAGTGCATTGTTAAAACTACAAGGATTATGGGAATTATGCAAACAAATTCATTAAGCCAAGGTTTGTCAGAGGAAATAAACCACAACCTCCAAGAAAAAAGGAAAGCACTTATGATATCACTACTACTAAAGTGGAGTTGTACAAAAATGTATGATCGGTACACTAGTTATTCATTCAATAATAGATAATGTACTAATTAATTTTGGTTCTATTTATTCTTTCATATCTTTTATGTTAAGAACTATTGAAACATTGCCTCAAAATTTGGAGGATAAGTTATTTTTGAAAACCGTGAATGGGGAAATTATTTTATCCATGGTTTATAACTCATCCCGGATTAATGTTTGTGGAATAAACCTTCTAGAAAATATCTTAATACTTCCTTTAGTGGAGTTCGATGCTATCATGGGAATGTGTAGGTTATCTTTATAAGAATCCATCATCAAATTTCAGGAAAGAGATATCAAACTTCACATCCCAAAGCATCCTATGATTCGTTACAAGTTTAAGGAGGAAGATGAATCTACTTTAGAATAAATTTCTCAATTTTGGATATTAATTCATTACGAGAAATCATGTCTAGCTAAAATGATTGGGATAATGGAGAGAATCAATTTTGAATACATGACCATCGTGATGGATTACAATGATCTATTCCATGAACATTTTACTAGTCTTTCTCTTGATCGAGAGGTTGAGTTATCAATTGAACATATTCTTGGAACTCTTCCTATATCTAAGACACCTTTTATGATGGACACTATAGATCTAGAAGAGCTGATGAAGCAGTTATAGGAGAATTTAGATAAGGACTTTATATCCCCGAGTTCATCACCTTGGGGTGTGCTGGTTTTCATTATCATGAAAAAGGATGGTTCAATGTGCCTCCACATTGATTATTGTGACATCAATAAAATCAAAATAATTAAAAAGTACCACCTCTAACGGATAGATGAATTTTTTGATCAGCTTCATGGTGTGAGTTATTTATTTAAGGTGAACCTTAGGTTGGGATATCACCAGTAATGATGAGGAATGAATATATTTCAAAAATTGTCTTTAAAACAACGTATGGCCACTATGAGTTCATGGTAATGCCCTTTAGATCCAATAATACTGTAGAAATTTTCATGTAGTTAATGAATATATTCTTTAGATTTTACCAAGAAAATTTTTAGTTTCCTTCATTGATGATATTCGGATATATTCCATGTTGAAGGAGGAACTTGAGGAGAATTAGAATACTTTTTTAAAAACATTGTGTAGGGAGAAGGTATATGTAATGTACAGTAAATTTGAGTTCTATATAGAGGAAGTATCATTATTGGGGCATGTTATCACTATAAAATGGATATTTATGGATCATTCCTAGACAAAGGAAATTGAATAGATTCCCAGGCCAACATCTGTAACAGAGATCTTTAGCCTTCTCAGTCTAGCTGGGTATTATCAATGATTTGTGAAGAACATTTTACGATTGTCAAACGCAATGACCTAGATGAGACAAAATTGTGTAATGTTTGTCTCGACATTGGAATGTGATGACTGTTTTATGGAGTTGAAAAAGAGGCTTATCATTATGCCATTATCACCCTACCAACAAGTGGAGATTTCATTATGGTGTATAGTGATGCTTCAAATAAGGGATTAGGATGTGTTATAATGGAAAATGATAATGTTATAGAATATTCCTAAAGGAAGCTAAAAATCCACAAAAAAAATTTCTCATGCATGATCTGGAGTTGGCAGTTGTGATCTTTGCATTGAAAATCAAGTGTCATTATCTCTGTATGTATAACTGTGAGATATATTCTGATAACAAGAGTCTCAAATTTATATTCACACAAAAATATCTTAATATGAACCAACGAAGTTGGATAGATTTCATCAAGGATTATGGTTTCTCAATCCACTACCATCGATGTATGGAAAAAAGGTGGTGGATGCTCAATATAGAAAGGATCATGCATATTTATCAATGATGATATTTGAAAAGGATCCAATCTTCTTATATTTTAGGAGGATAGACACAAGAATAATTAAGGTAGGAACATCATAAATCCTTTCCCACATGATTTCTCAACTATCCTTAATAGATAAAATAAAGGATTCTAAAAGAAAAGATGTGGAAATTCATAAAAGGGTGGAAGCTATCAGAAATGGGAAATCCTCTAAGTTCAAAATTGATAATGGTGGAGTATAATAATTTGGGTCACGATTATGTGTACCATGTACCCCATAGATAAAGAAGAATCTTCTGAATGATGCACATATCTTAACATTTTCTATTCACCTAGGGAGCACAAAGATGTATAGAGATCTCTAAGACAACATTAGGTGTGACAATTTCAAGATGAAGATTGTCGAATATTCATCAACATGCCTGGTATATCAATAAGTGAAGGCTTAAAGAAACAATTCTATTAGGATGATGCAACCACTACACATACAAACATGGAAGTAAGAGAACATCACCATGGACACTGTCACTAGACCTTAAAGGACATATAGAGGAGACAATATTATTTGTGTCATTGTGGATCATCTTATAATGAAATCTCACATTATTGTGATACAAGAGGACTTATATTTGGATAAACTTGCACATATTTAAATCTACCAAGTGGTTATGATGGATATAGTACCATCATATACTGTATCCGATCATGATATTCAATTCATTTCATTGTTATCGAGTCTCCAACATGCTCTAACCACTGAAATGAACTTCATTATGGCCTATCATCCACATACTAATGGACAATATGAGCAAACTATTTATAAACTGGATGATATGTTAAGAGCTTGTTCTATAGACTTGAAAGGAGGATGAGAAAAACATCATCCACCGGTTGGATTCTCCTACAACAATAGTTTCCACTCAAGTATCTGAATAGAACTATATGAATCCCTATATGAGAAATGGGGAAAACACTCTTGTGTTCGGATGATGTTGGTGATCCTATGCTACTATGACTTGAAATGGTTTAGGAAATGTTGGAGAAGTTGAAAACCATTCTGTAGAAAATCAAGGCAACCCAAATTCAACAAAAATGTTATGGAAAAAATTATCAATGAGACCAAAAATTCAATGTTGGATACATGGTATTTCTATGTATTGTAGGACCTCACGATGCCCTGAGAGGGGAGGGTTTAATCATGTTGTCAACATTTTCATTTAAAGTGTCTGATCATGTTCCCCCTTTGGTAGGAACATGTTAAATATGTATGATGGATTTGATCAGGAATTTAACAATCACATGCAATGAGACTTCACAACACTTTTAATTGGTTCACCACAAAGGACTATGTCCAAGGAGAATACACTGACAGTTTTTCAGTCATACCAAAATCCTCTAATAATCAATAGTTTTGGAGTACAAGAGTTCGGACTTAGTCACTTTGTTCCAAGAACACTAAATTTACAATAATTCATGGATATATCACTACACCCCTCAGAACACTTCCTTCGACTCCACCTTGCGCACTACCATGGGAGTAGTCTTACTCAGTTCATTGACATGAGGTTCTCTTCAATAAATTTTCATTGAAGTCTTTGTCTCATTCCAGTATGAGACAATTCATGAATCGAAGTCCTAAATTAATTCAATTGAAATCACTAATCACACAAATTAGATATTCAAAAGCATGTCTAATGCTTAGCTCAACACATGCACACAATACATGAACATACATGAAATATTTTTTATTTTTCATGCAAGGTGACTTTCACGTATCCCCTGTATTCTGTGAAACCCTTACCATTAATGTTACGTCACCGAAGGGTTCACATGGTTCATTCAGACTAAAGGAATGCCATGCGTGCAAGATTAACTCTCTGCATATCTTTCGCGTTCAAATCTTTCACACGGAACACAAACTGTATTTTCATTGGAAAATTCTTCAAATCTTCCATGGGGGTAGCCACCTATTTATTGGCCTCAATTACTCTACTCTCTAGTTTCCAATGTGTATTTATCGATGTACGCAAGATTCTTTATGAGCACGCAATACCCATTTTGACGCCCCATTGGGGGTGTAAGATTCTTTCATGCAACCTCATATCTCACACACATTTATGTCTTGCATGCAACTTATCACTTTTCAATTTATTGGTGAACTAATCCTAAATTAGTCATTGCATTAAGGTTTCCAAACAACCATCAACCTTGCACAAAACTCCCTTTTCCAAAAAATAATTTTCTCTATATTCCGCTTTTTAGAAAAAATTATTTGGCCAGCACTAGGAAATAATGACACCTTTAACACTGTTACCTGCTTGAACTACAAGATCCCTTCCCTAGAAATGTTTCTTAATGTCCAATGAATATTGAGAACAAACTAAAACCATACTCCATTTCTGTAATAGAATAGTTTTGGTTCTAAGAATACCCCCTTTGGGTTTGTTGGAAATCTACAGATAAATTCAATAGTGCACCGGACTCTATCAAAACCTAAAATGAAAGAGCCAACTCCTCCTACACTCAATGTCTACCTGATCATTACATACTGTTGAAAACGAGTGGTGAAGCTTGAATCTAGTTCCCATTATTTAGATTTCATAAAGAACTCCAAGCTACTCTCTTACTGTGTCATAGAATATTTACATATCCTGAATGTATTCATTCTCCTCCAAACACGGAATTCTTATTTTGTTACAGAAGCATTGCATGTCTTTTACATGTTCATAATTTTTTCCTTCTCCCCCATTGACAATAATACAAAATATAGGTATTTGTTCATTGAACAACCCAAAACACCACCTGGATAGTATCTTCCCCATATGTTTGCATCACATCCTCCAATAGATTAAAAAAGGAAAATATAATTGTGGAGAGGGGAAAACATTTCTTCCTCATACACGTAGAGGTGGATGAACATCGAGGTTCAGCTAATGTTTCTCAAACACAACCGCTGACAGTGACTTGGTCAATATGTTAGAAACTTTTTCATCTATTCACACATAGTCCATTTTGATCATGCCTTGAACAACTTTTTCCCTGATGATGTGATATAAAATTTCAATATATTTCGTATGGGAATTATAAATTGGATTCTTCATAATATTAATTACACTCTTATTATCATAGTAAATCATCAGGGGTGTTTCACCAAATCTCTTATGTTAATCAGTTTTTGATTCTTCCCAAGTAACAGAGTCCACACCTTAGAAGTAGAGATATATTCAGCTGAAGCAGTACTAAGCGATGTACTTTCCTGTTTCTTGATCAACCAGCCCACACATTTCTTACAAATATAGAGAGTTCCAGCACTTGTGTACTTTCTATCCACCACATATCTATCCTAATAAACATCAGAAAATGCTGATAATTCATTATATTTTCTAGCAGAAAATAATAATCCATAATTATGTGTACCATGAATATACCTTGTGATTAATTTAACTATGGACATATGATATTCTTTCGAATTACTTTGAAAGTGGGCTGCTTAGCATATTGCATATTCAATATCATGCCATGTTGTGGTTATGTGCAGTAAAATTCCTATGATTCTCTTATACATGATGGGATCCATAGATGTCCAATCCTCATGCTTTCTGAGTTTTGTGCCAAACACTATCGGTGTCTTCATTGGTTTGGAATCTATCATATGAAATTTCTTCAGCAGATCTTTTGCATAAGTTTTCTGAGAAACAAATGTAAATTCTTTCTTTTAAATCACTTGCATCCCTAAGATGTTTGCGAGTTTTCCAATCATAAACACCACAAATTCTAACTTCATGCGAATAGTAAATAATTCAACTGCTCCCTACCTACTACGACTAATGATAATATCGTTAACATAAACTAGAACCATGAACTGATCTTTTTGAGAAATCTTCACATAGATATTGTGATCTAATCCTACTCTTTTTAATTTTAACTTCTTGAGATAAGAATCCATCCAGGAATACCACACTCACGGTGCCTAGTAAAAACCATATAGGGATTTTTTTAGTTTCCAAACCTTCATTTCATCATTTCCAAAAAGAAATCAAATTGTTTTTTGAATGTATAATTATTCTAATAGGAAACCATTCAAGAATTTTGTAATGAAATCCATTTGATATAATTTACATCTTATTTGGATTTCCATGGAATGAAAAATCTTGATTGTCTCTAGTTTAGAAAATGGAGCAAATGTTTCTTTAACATCGACACCTTCAATATGTGAATATATTTTACAACCAGTTTTTCCATGTTTATAGTAAATCTTCTATGCTCCTCGATTTGTTTCTTAAAAATCTACATTGTACAAATCATTTTGTGACCTTTGGGTCTCTTAACTAGGTCTGATGTTCGGTTTTTGTCAATCCGATCCAACTCATCATTAATTGATTTAACCAATGATTCGTCCTTTGTAGCCTCTTAAAATGAGGATGCTTCCACAACAGAAAGGAATGTAGATTGTGCATGACTCTTCATTCATCTTGTCTAGGTTTGTGTAGTTCTATCACCAATTTTATTGGATTCATCTCTTTCTACTCATCTATTGTTCCTATGAGGTTTATTTGAGGATTCCTCATGCATCGTATCTTCTTCTGATTAATTTTTTAAATCATCATTTTTTGTGACCTCTGAATGTTTTTCACTCTTTCCTCCACTGCATCATTTAGATCTGTACCACGTCTACATTCTTACTCATATTCTATCATATTAGAATAAGAATTCTTTGAAGTATTTGTGGGTTTATCTTCAATGATCATCACATCAGTACTTTCCACAATTCATCCCAAGAACATTTTGAAACACTTGTATGATTTTTTGTTCATTGACTATCTAAGAAATATTCATTCGTATGGATTGTCTACATACTTCTATTGACATTCATCGTTGATAATGATGAATCATTACTTCCAAAAACACAAAAATATTTCATTGTGGGCTTCCTTCCATGGAAATATTCACCTGGTTTTTTGTCTCACCCATATATATCCCTATTCTATTTTGAATATACAATGCATCTTGAAACGCCTTTTTCTAATATTATTTAGGAATAAGACTCTCAATCGGTATAGTTATGGACATGTTGTTTACCTGTCGATTTATGTGCTCAAACACTCCATTTTATTGTAGAGTTCTCACAACATCCACCTCATGTTATATCCCATGAATCATTATGTAATAATAAAATTCAATGGACATGTATTTCCCTTCAATATTAGACCACATAAATTTGATCTTTCATCCAATATCATTCTCAAAAATTCATTGATAGGTTTTCCTAAAATCAAGAACTTTTTTCCTCCAATGTATAATGATCACACATGTCATTATACTATAATAATCTATGAAATGAAATAACTACCTTTCTCTATGTGTTCTATCAACATTTTTCAGCCCTCATACATCCTTATAAATGATATCAAAGAGATTGGATTCCCTTTTCTTCTTTGGCTGGCAGGAAATGCATACCAGATTACCTTGCATACTGGAATCACATGTCTTTTAACCTTTATGCTTTAGAATAAGGATATCTATGAATATCTTTATCTTAAATATATTTTTTATTTTATACTGATTAATGTTCACCAACCTCTGATGCCACATATTGTTTTCATCATTAACTATTGGGTATAAAATTTTCTCTTTGTTTTCGACCAGATATAAGTTTCCATCTATTCTACATCCTTTCATGAGATGACATATATAATTTCCTCTAATTGTACAGCCATTCTGATTGAATGTCAAAATAAAACCTGAGTCTTAGAGTTGACTCACACTTAGAATATTATGTCATAGACCATCCACATATAAGACATCATTTTTCATCATCTCAATATTAGCTAGCTATGTACATCCATATACTTTTGTCTATAAAAGACCATAGTTACCGAAACTCACCATTCCATCAACCATTTTATTAACATTCATTAATAGGTATGCATTACCTGTCATGTGGGATGAACATATTCTATCAAGAATCCAAGTGTTGTTATTATTTGTTTCTATGAGGGCTTCTTAGGCAATATTGTATTTTTCAATTTTTCTCTATTCATTCAACGAGTTATTGTGTTAAGTGTAGGGCACTGATGGCCTTTCAACTATCTCTTCCATGTACATGGATTCTTCGTATTAAAACTATACTTCTAGGGGGAATCTATTGGAAGGAGAAGCACTATCTTATTGATGAACATTTTATTTTCTATGACTTCGATATGAGGAGTCCATTTCACTCCTCTGTCTGTAATAAATAGAATTATGGGAAAATTTAGAAAAACAAAAACAATATCCATAGAAATTATTTCTTCTAGAATAATTAGGATATGAATTTGTTCTCCATTGTTGAACTCTCATCTCTTTTCCATTTATATATCTCATTACCCCTTCGCAATAAGACATGGTATGGCCTAGATATACAAGAAACTGAAACTTCATGAGACGAAATGTCTCCTCACATATATTTATCATCATTCCTTATTCTGTTAGAAAATAGTTTAACTGTCTTTTATTCTTATAGGCTCAAGGATGGCCTTGTGTTCTTCTTTCAGATTGAATTAGCAGTTTCTTTTTCATCACATCAGGTGACTTTTCTATATGACCCACATTCATGTTACCTTTATTTTGGTCACCTTTATTTTCAGAATTAGATGATTCATCCTCACAAATGATTCCACTTTTTCCCATGTAAGTGGGTCTTTCATCATTCAAAATCATTTCAACTCCATTGGAACCGTTATTTTCTCTCTCAAAAATCTCATCATTTAAGTACCTTTCAAAAAAAATCATCCTTGGTTCTTTTGAAATTGATTCACTCTCAAATTTACTCTTAAGAGTAACAACTTCCTCTTCAATTCCTTCATATCTCTATGACTTTTTTCCAATATTGAGGGGAGTTCATTGTTAACCATTTCTAGCTCTTCATTTATCTACTTCATCTCTACTACATCATCTGTTATTTCATAGATTTTAGACTGTACCATCAAAAATTCTTCTCGATGTTCAATTTCAGCTTCATGATGATCAATATATTCATATTATTCTTCTACAATTGATTTACACTTATTTTAATGATTTCATTTAATCATAATCATACTAACATCATCTTTATGTTGGAACTCGGGATAAATATTAGTTGTCAACTAATTACCTCCACCATTATCATCTAATGGTTTTGGTTTCTCAATAGTACCCATCATGGAATCATGTTTTCCAGAATTGAATTATGCTTCCTCATCCTCATAGAAATAATTGTCCTCATTATTTTAATTACACCCAAAACTCAAATCCAGTAGTTTCATTGAAAAATTCATGTTTCCCTTATTGATGACCCTTTTCTGAGGTTTATCAATGTTTCATCATTTCTCTCCTCATCATAATATTTACATGAGCACTCAGAGGCTATGTGACCAACATCACCACAATGAAAACATGCTGGAGGTATATTTCCCTCATATTTTCCTTTTCCCTTCATGAATTTATTGTAAATGAGAGAAAGAATTTCAATTTCCTCATCATCCTCACCAATATTCTCTCCAGAAATTTTCAATTTGTTTATAGGCTAGAATTCTATTTACTTACATACACGAGTCATATCATATTGCGGTTTGACTTTCATTTCACCTTCCACCAGGATACATAGTAGATCATCTAGAGAGAGCTTGTATAGATCTCTTTCCTCAATGACTGAAACCTTTTCATTTTAAACTGGTGGAAGTCTTCTCATGATTTTTTTACAATTTCAATGTATATAATTTCTTCACTGAGTCCTAAAATTGATCTCACAACATCAGTAATTCGATTGAAGGAGTCTCTATTCTTATTGGGATGCATATTCATATAATCAAACCAATTGTGCAGTACTTCAAGCTTTTCTTTCTTCTCTTTTTTTTTCCTTCATATATATATCCATGTTTATAAAAAATAGACATTTCTGATGTTCATCTCATAATATATAGATAAATATGTTCTGAAAGTGTTTCAATGAGTGAATTCTATGCTTTAGCATCTGCATCCATAATTTTCTGATCTGTCTTAGTCATAGCCATCCCGGTTGGATCAGTAACATGTATTCCTTACACAATAGCACATAGAACCTAAATTACAATATATATTAGATCGGATCTCATTATGTTCTACAAAATCAGAAAATTACTTCTAACGAATAGGGGGACTCCACTAACATGGGATGAATTCTTCAATAGAACAATGAACAGATCTAACACAAGCAACCATCCTCTGATTCCACTGATAGGGCCTCAGAACAGCTTGAGAGGGAAGCAATGAATCTGGATGTCAAATGTTTCTTTTATAGTATTTGATCTTTTTCCCACATTGGTATAAATGCGTTAAAACAATCTGATGTATACGAACCACAATTAAATAATCACATGAAAGGAGTCTACACAACACATTTACTTGGTTCACAAAAAGGCTATTTCTAATGAGTATATGCTAATAGAGTGTTGGTCATACTGAAATCCACTAATCATCACTAATTATGGAGTACAAAAATTTGGAAATAGTCACTCTGTGCTAGAAACACTACCATCACAACAAATCAAAGATAGATCACTAAGTCCATCAAAACACATCTTTTGACCCCCCCCCCCATTTCTCACTGCCATGGGTGATGTCTTGTGAGTTTTTTTCAAATAAATTGTGATTTTAACTAAAATTAAATTAATAATATTTAGAAATTTATTTTTTAAAAGTGGATTTAATTTTATGTAAATTTCATGTCGAAAATTGGTTTGGTTGAATTTTTGAGATTTTTCTAAAATACATTATTTTAGGCTGAATAGTAAAATATGATAATTTACGATAAATGGTAAATACATGAATTATGATGTCATCAGTTGATGTATAGTGGATTTAAGGAGATTATCTCAAACACACATGCGCATATTAATATTTTTGGTCAGGTAATCATCATTATTTCTGGTCTTATGGAAAAATAATAATCAAAGAAATTAAATATTATGGAAACCCTCCTCTCCTCCAATATAAACACAACCCCTCCTTACCTATTATTTTTAGTCATATCAAACCTTATTCAATAACTAAATTTTTTCCAAATAACTCCCCAATACCCCTAAACACATCCAAAATCCCTTTTATTCTCAAAAATTCCAAATAATATCCCCTTAAGGGGCTTTCAACGAAGATTAAATCTAGAGGTAAACTCATCTTTCCATTTCATTCATTTTCTATCAAGTTCTTTTCATTAATTTTTCTTTCCTCATTTCCCATAACCCAAATTTTATGATAACTATAGTAACATTAATTTACTTTTAATTTTATTATTCTAATGGGATATTTTATTATCATCGCGATTTTCTAATTCTTTTATATGAAAGAAGAAAAAGAACCATCCATGATTTGTAAATTTATCAAATTCAAGGATGTCAGTTTATTGTTTTCCATTTCCATATTGTTTTCTGGTCATGAAACCATATTAATGGTTGAACCATACTATGAAATATTCATTTAATCTCATGTGGTGTTATATAATTTTTTATTAAAAATGGTTTTGGTTTCTAAAACATAACATTTTCTCTGAGGTCAAAAACTGTCAATTAACCCAAAAAGTTGTGACAAATGTTTTATATAATGATTCAACTTCACTAAAATTAACAAAATTATATTTTCAACCATGTGACATTCTATATGTCCAATAAAAAATTACAACTTCAATTCTGGACCGCCAAATTCATCATACATTTTTATCCAAACATGGACAGATCATTAAAACCATGCAAGCCAACAGACCCAATCAATGAAATTGAACCTCCAATCCAATAATAATGATTATAAATTAAAAAAACAGTAGTAATAAATAATTTACATATATAATGAGTTCATTAATTATTAATTAATGAACTAAATTTTACTATTCGGGTCATTAATATCAAGAAAAAACATCATCAGACTTAAGGTATGGGATCCTATCTATTTCACATTTATTCAAGATTATCATAAATGTTAGGCCCTTTTATGTGTAATTCATAGTTATATGGTAAGATTAAACACCTAACCCATACATTCGTAAATATTTTTAAATGATAATAAACACTTTTTCTATAATCAATCCTTATTAATTACACACAATACCATACTTATATTCTGTGAGGGATTCCACCCGAACCTCATTATTCCTTTGGGCTTGATTATCATTATTTATACCTAAATGAGGTTATCTATTTTTCATATGGTTGTATTATAAATTCTATTTTAATAGTCCAAACTCATGTAACATGTTCCATTCCCCATTTTCTATTGGGAATATACATGTTTTTAAGTGATTCCCTCTTTAATACTTCTCGATAAACAAACCTTTTTTGATGGAGCATCCCGAATAGTTACCTGATTTTAAGCTCACTCTTTATTATATTTCAAGATACCATTTTCATTAAAAAATAATCATTTTTATTTTAAAAAAATTGGTTCACTTCTAGTTTTGTATAATGGATTTCCCCTTTTCTATTTTAAATGCTATATAGCATTTTCCTTAATACAACTCAAGAATTATTTTATGCCAAAATATCTGAAATTTATTTCATAGATGTTCTATCTTCTACTTTACATCAATCACCATTATACATATATATTTTTACTTATGATTTTCCATGTATTCTTCAGTTCTTTTCTTTAATGGACACTTTTCTGTAGCGCTCATCCGTTATTCTTTGTGTTATTTTTGTGGTACCCAATTCATTCCACGAGTAATCCTTATGTTTATGTAAAATGATTATGTGTGATTATTTTTTTGGAAAACATGTTCATGAAAAGTTAATATGGGTTCCCTAAAGAGTGCTCTAATTCATTAGTTAAAGTTAAGTATCAAGAGATGTTTTGTGCGGCGGTCTTTGCGGTTATCATAGGCTTGTGATACTATGTGCAATGATCATGGCGGTTAGCCTTGACTCATACCAAAGTCATGTTTTAGAATGCTTCCACATTTCTATGACTCCATGTTTATATTATTCAATATTTATATGTAAACGTTACATATGTTAAATGCCTTTTTATGTCATCATTACATGCCTTATATTCCTTGTGTTAATGCTTTATTCTTACGGTTATTCCCTTAAATATCTATTTAGCTCATCCATTTCTACATGTGTTCCCCAGGGTACCCTATAATGATGTTTGAGCATAATGGAAGTTAGGATCTCAATTTAATGATTATATAAAGAAATATTTTTTTAGTCTCATGTTTTTTCATTTTATGTACCTATTCTTCAATGACACTAGACGTCACGATCCTTGTCTTGTACTCTGATGTATAATTATGCATAAAATCATTTAATGTGTTATGTAAAAGTATAAGATCAATATATTATTTCCATTAGTGGTAAATTGGGATCACCATTATTATCTTACACATTCTTTATGTTATAAATATTTATGTTAAATTATTTCGTTCTAGACTTGTTTCAATTGTGAATAAATTTGTGGTAGATGGTGAAGACTTAATATAGAATATGAAAGGGTGGGTGTAGTTGAAGATTACATTGATATTTTTGTACCATTTGTTTTGGAATCAATGTTATTATTAGTTTTCAATAATTCTATATAAATATTAACATAAAAATTCCTTAGGATGGTATGTGATCCAAGATTTCAATTTTGTGTTTTATGTTTCTGATAAGACAAATTGGGTCTCATTTATCTGTAGCAAATCAATAAATGTAATGTTTATTTTTTTAGAATCAGATCTAATATCAAATATTTTAGGTATTATAGATGGTATCATAAGTTTTTCTACACAACATTGAGATTATGATGTTTTCAACTAATGTTATCCTAAGAGTTATGGATACTATCTTGGGTCTTTCAGTATGAGTTTGATCATAAGTTCAACATATTGGTCATCCGTTTTGAGGTTTTAAGTAATATAGTTTTGATTTGATTAATGAAACTTTGGGAGATATTTTATAGTGTTTTGAGTTATGTATCCCTTAGGATTAATGTGATGTATTATTTTTATAACAATACATTAATATTTTTTGAATATAATCTTTCTGTTATTTGAACCATTTAATGATTATATAATTTTTCATGATTATTGATGTTTTATTTATGATTACCGTATTTTTGGAATTTATATAACAAATTTATTAGTATAGTATTATAAAAAGGATTACCCCTAGATAGGGTGACAACATGTTGCATCCAAAAATGTAGTAGGGGTGGACCCCACAACTAAATTGAGACAAGGGTGTGTCACATACTACTAGCTTAAATAATGTCTTGGTTATCACGGAATTGTTTTCCATTATTAAATCAATATGATAGATAAAGGATAAGGTTAATTTTTTAACATATGGATTATTTTATAGATAACCATGTGATCAAAAAATGATTTGTTATTTATGTGATTGATGTTATTTTGAATGAAGGTCACCATTTTCAAAACTCTATATGAATATGGTAAACAAAATTTCAAGTAATTTTTTGGAAAATAATATAAAATTTTATTTTGGTTGAATATAACAATATATGGTGGCTTTATGTTGATTCCTATAATTTCATGAATGATTATTTTTGATCTTTTGGAGTTACTATTGGACTTCTGAGATTATTGTTGAATAAATGCTTATTAATTTTTTGAACTTTCTTATTTGGATTTTTAATTATTTTCCTTAATTTTTAAATACATAAAAAATAGGTTGTTATACTTATGTTTATAGTATTAATGGTAAAGTAATTACTTAAATCATGTAAATGTGTAATGATGTTTTTTTATCTTTTTTCTTTTCTTTAAGATAAATCAATTATCTTTTAACCAATCATATATTTTGGATTTTTTATGTCTTTATATCACCTGACCATGTTCTCTACTTCATGATCTCTATCCATTGGAGTTAGTTTTCTCTAATATTTCTATGTTTTTACTTCCCAATAATGTTTTCCTACATGGATGCCAAATTTGTATTATCCCAAATCACCTTCTTATTTTAATTTTTTTCAAGTGGAAATTTTATTAATACATTTTATGATGTGGTATTATAAATTATTTATTTTAAAATGTAAAACCCTTACTACTAAGTCCATGTTCAAATTCTAAAAAAAATATTTGGGTGTGGGGGATAATGTAATATCTCTAAATTTTAAAAGTAATCACTATGTTCATTAACAGAAAAGATATTCAATAACGAGACTAAATGAACAATAAAATGTTATTATTTAAATATAACCATATTTTCTAGTCATTAAATATGAAGGTATGAATATGAGTAAATAATTTTTTTAATATATATAAATATTATAATAAATAAAAATTTATTTCTTAACTATTAGTAAATAACAACTCATTTTTTTTAGTCATTATATTCTAAAAAAATATGGTAGTTTAAAAATAGGGTTTTTTATTGATTTTGTGTGTTAATATTTTAACAAATTTTTTAGAAATTATAAATTTTTTAATGAAATAAATAATATTTTTAAAATCATGATATATATTTTTTTTCAAATTTTTTGTATTTTATTGAAATGACTATTTATCAGGGAAAAATGGAAAATACTAATTTATATTAGAAAATGTATTTTTTAAGTATTAATAAAGTAAAATTTTATTTTGAAATTTTTTTCAAATTTAATTAGTTCACATGGAATTAAAATAATAAAATTATAGTTTGGGATATGATTTTTATACTTGAAATTTGAATAGAATCATTTTATATATGAAGAAAAAGCTTGACTGAAAACTGATTTTCAACATGTTTTTCTTATTTTCTATTAAATTTATATCTTGAACTTGTATGCTTTGAATTTTTAAAAATTGATTCCATAATTTTAATCTATATGTAAAAATGTTTTATATAGGAACTTTTATTTTGGGTCAATACCAATAGAACCATATTAATTTTTGATACCACATTAAGGGTAAATCGGGTAAGTAAGGGTCATATAAATACAGTTAGGAATATGAAATCACCCTTAATTTTGAATTAATTTGATTTTATGAATCTATTTCCTTTATAATCATTTAAAATTTTCTAAAATGGACCTTTTCCATTTGGATGTGGTTATAAACATTAAAATGTTAAATTTCAGGAAGAATTAAAAATGAAACTCGATTCTTTTTAATAACTATGATATTTTTAACAAAAGTTTAAGATGATGTCATGTTCAGTTGTAAATATTATTGTGAAATATAAATTATTTATCAACATCACAGAAATTTATATATATTTTTAGTAAATAAATAATTAACTTGAATATTTACCCAATTATGACAAAATATTTATTCAACTAAGAGAAAAATAAAATAAATGATACTAATAATATTAAATATAATATACTTAAAGACAATTAATATGTGACCAAAAATTTATAGATGAACCTAAAATTTTAGGGATACAATAAATATTTTATTTTTAAAATTAATTATTTTCATCATGTTATTAAAATTAATTTGATGAATATTTCATTAAATTCACAATAATGATATATCGTAATAAATAATATTTTATTAAATGATATAAAACTTATTAAAATATTATATTCCCAAATAAATTTTTCTTATCATTTGTTATATCAACCATGATCTATTCATGTGTCATTTTCCATTTATAGTAACTTTATTTTCCCTTAAATATTAAAAATACTTGTTATGTGTTAAGTGTGAAAGTGGTTAAAGAGGGGATAAAACCAAAGAATAAGGTTAATATTATGATAATGGATTGTTTAATTTTTATTTTATGACATCATTTCGATCAAAAAACATCATGTCATCAAAATAATTAATTTTGGATCTATTTTTAATCAAAATTAATTTTTTAAATATTTTAAGAGATTCCATGAGTTCCCCTTCACACTCTTATAAAATGGAATCATTTCTTCCCCTTACTAAAATCATAAAAATACATTTTTATAATCCATGATATGTAAAATATATTTTTATAAAATCACTTTAAGAATTATATATTACTTATTAGGGGAATAATATCATACATAGTGTACTTAAGCTGTTATGAAAAGGTGGTTGTCTAAAGAAGTGGTATCATTTTTAATCTTGTGTTTCGGTTTTATTTCATCATCCACCTCCATAATTTATTTCTTAAACATGATTATATAATAAATTAATTAATTTATATATATATATCTATTTTAATATAAATTTCATAAACTATATCCACCTACCCCTCCATAAAACGAGAAACAAAAATGTCGTTCATGTGTATGGTGGAAAACCAACTCATGAACAGATATAATTCATTTTAAATAACTGTCTCCATACCAAGATTATAGTTATTTAATTAGTGGTTATAAATACTTTTAATTAAATATATATCATTTGGAAAGTATAATACTACATTTACCTTCTTACAATTCCGTTGACTAAAAAATTATAAGTTCTTCCATGCATACAAGTGGACTACCACCCCCACGAAGCGTTGTGATTGATGTTTCTTTAAAAGATCACATTGTTGATATATACTATTATATTTAACGAATTGATATTTTATTTAAGATATTTTTATAATTATTTAATGATAAAATAAAACCTATATTCATTCCATAATAATTTTTGAACAATAGAAACATTACACTAATGTACATACATCCTACCATCTAAATTATTATAACATAATAATTTTTTCAAAACTATATTAATTTATTTTTATTTAAAGTTTAATTTATGTATAAAAAATGAGTATTATTTAGTGAATATTACTCTAAATATTATGTAATAATGACCTCTATTACATCAATCATCCAGAAAAATCAATTTTGAACGGTATATCCTCAAAGAACCTGGAATGGACATAAAAATTTAATTAACTACATTTATAATTAAGGTAATTGAAATAAATGGTTTAAGGATAACACATTTCACATGGAAATATAGCTTAATGAAAAAAATAATTTATTTTAATTCATTATATTGGAGTTAATGGATAAACATGTAAAGTCCATACTCAAGGAAATAAATTCTGTCTCAAATTAATTTCATTGAGGATTATTTTATAATTATATACCTAATTTCATTTATAAGGTCTATACACTAATATTATATATATTATATCATTAATAGTGCATAAAAAATTATATTTTCTGTTTCAATTTTAATAATTCTATCCAATTGTTTTTGGCTTTAAAGTAACCAAGTAGAAAATAATTTCTTAAATAAATTTTCATTATTGGGTTATAATTCTATTTCACTAACATAGTTATAACCTAATTATGTGAGAAAATATTATCCAAACTATTTTATTTTGTATTAAAACTTTTTTAGGATCATAACATGTTAAAAATAGTCTCTCCATTTATAAGTTATAAATTCAATGATATGGTCATTTTTAAGTGTTATTTATCTCAAATTACATATCCTTGGGACATATGCTTATTATGTGTTCCTATATTCTTTTATGAGATTTTTAGAGATTCCATTCATATATTATATCACTTATTTTTATATAATAATTGTATTAAATGTTTCATATGATGTTAATCTTCCTTTGGAAAATAATTCAATTATTATAAATGTTGCAAATGATTTATGTTTTAATCATTTTTCATTTCATTGTTATTTATATACAAGGTCCCTTAGGTGGAAATCATATACACCTATTTTATTAAATGCAATAAATTTTTTATCACATATTTTTTAATGTATTTTACATATAAAATTTCATTTTCCTCTCAAAATGAATAAGGGAACATCAATAAAGTCTTTTTAAATTGCTTTTGATCTTATATCTTATTTTAAATCAGTGATCATTTTATGGAATATAATGTATATAAAAAATATTATAGAAATTTTATTTTCAAAACAAATATAATTTCAAAATTGAATTATACGAAATATTTTTCTCTTTATTTAAAAAAAATAAAATACAATTTCAATGATTCTAAATGGGTCACTATTAACTCGCTTTTATAAAATGTTTTAAAATAATGTTTATTTTCAATATTTATGAAATGAATGGTTTTCCACCATCATGAAACCTCAATTCCTTGAACCATCCATTAAAGTTTAACATCTTTTTCATATAAAATGGTTTCTTTAATACATGTGATTTTAGTATTTACAACATTAATTTTCAAGGATAAACTGTATTTCCTTCCGGAATTTTTACCAAGATCAATTAATTGTACATCCATTCATCAATGACAATAACCATTGAAGTTTATTATGATTCACTGGTGATATGTTCTAATGATATCAACCTCATCACAAACCAAGATGGGATTCCATACAACCCTATATCACCCTCATTTTATAGTATACAGCCTTTTTCATGCTTCTTTTATGTGTTTAAAGTGTGTGGGATGAGTTGAGAAGAGGTTGGAAGACTTTGGATGGTTTTCAATAAGATTGGAGACTTTTTTTAGAGAGCACGGTTTGAGCACGATTTGGGGAAACGATGTGGGTTCTATTTGAAACCATGAAGGGGGAGGCAGTAGGCTTCGCATGGCTTGCGCACGGTTTTCCAAACAGTGCAAGGAAACCGTGTGGACCCCTCCTTTTGAGATAGTGGTGTGCGCAGAGTTGGAGCACAGTTTGTCAAACCGTGCAGACTAACTGTGCGACTAGTTAAAGGAAGTGTTATTAAATTCAGGCTCATTTGGGCTTGACCTATTTCACCACCAATAATTTACCACTCGAGCCTCACTCGTGATTTTGGGTTCTCATAGGTTTCAGGTGAAATCCCACTCATTTTAGAAGCAATTCAAAGGGGTTTCTTGGTGTTTTGAAGGTGGTTTCTCTTGGAAATGTCTCTCCTCTTGGTTTCGTTTTGGGTTCCTCTAGATCTGCATACTCCTCTCTCCCTCGGTTTTCTAGATCTATATCCACTGCATGTAGATCTAGTTTTGGGGTTTCCTTAGATGTTTATTTTAAGTATTTTGGATGATAGTGAAGGAGATCTTGAGCGGTTTTTGTGAAGCTCTCTCCCAGATTGGGGTGCAGTTGCTTGTGGGTCGATTTCACTGAAACCCTAACATTTTTTGGATTCTCTCCTAACTCTACTTGGTTATAATTAGTGGTTCCTAGTTACAAAGAAATTTTTTTCTTGATATTAATTGTGATAATGATGTGAAAATCTTGTTGGAAATCCATTTGGTGATGATTTGGGGGATTTTATGGA
Organism: Viscum album; assembly: GCA_963277665.1. Classification (NCBI taxonomy): domain Eukaryota; kingdom Viridiplantae; phylum Streptophyta; class Magnoliopsida; order Santalales; family Viscaceae; genus Viscum; species Viscum album. Next base: position 327,021,723 of record OY728164.1, read on the forward strand.
AAATCGGTTATTATTGCTAAAGGGGATTTATTATGTGATATAAAAATGATGATTTTAAAATATTTATTGGATGACTAAAATTTTTTTTGTGAATAATGTGTTTCAATAAAGATGTTTAATTGAAATTTTTTTGGCATGGAAAACAATTAATGTTTTTTTTCAATAAATGGGTGATTTATTGAAGTGAATTAGCATGTGTTGAAAATGGTTTTGTGCTTCTTGTACGGCTTTGGTACTTTGTGATTGTTGGTTGGTTGAGGGTTTTGGCTTGTGTTGGTTGTGTGGAAGTGGGTGGGAATTATCTCTATAAAAGGTGATGGATAGTGTTCAGAAGAAACACCATTATGGGTAGTTGTTGGGAATTACCACTAGTTGAGATTGGGGTGAACGGGATGGGCGGAAGTCCCACAATTTTGGTTGTATTGTTGTTTATTGCATTTTAAGATGGAAATTGTTGTGATAATGTTAAATGGTGAGATGGATTATGGAATGATTTTTTGGCTTTCCCTTGGGTTCTTGGTTTTGGTGAGGTGGCATAGTAAGAGTATTTTTGGCTCATGTTATTTGTTCCACTTGAGATTTATTTATATAAACTACATTATATAATTGCAGTAACATTTTTATCCTAGTGGCGTGTGTTTGGAAGTCATTTGGGGAAAACCTATTTTGTATTATTACTCACCCCCTACTTTGGAACTTTAGTACTTTTGCAGATGTCGTATTTCGGGATACATTTTAAGGTAAAACAACTCATTGCTAGGGGTTCGTGGTGATGCATTGGATATGTGGTGCTGCTTGGATCATGGAGCTTGGTGTAGAGCCGTGGAGTGTGTCTTGTCTTATTTTGGGTATTTTTTTAATATTCCACACTGTACTATGATATTGTGTTAGTGGTATTGGTTTGTGGGTTGTATTGTGAAATATTGTAGTTCCCTTTTGGTAATGTATGAGTTGGTTGTTTTAATGACATGCATCATGTAGTGGTTGTTATTGGATGGTTTGGTTGGTTTTTTTTCTTAAGGGAAAATCATACCCCAATTTTTTCTCGAAGCCCTTGGCATTTTTTCCAGCCTTTGGCACCTTGGGAACATCGCTTAAGGACAAGTACCCCTCACCGCCTCCTCAAGACAATGGTGTAGGGGTGGGGTGTTACTAGTGGTATCATCTTGTTCGATCCTTTTGATTTGATTCTTAGATTTGGATTTAACATTCGTTGTGGTATATTCCTTGAGTCGGGATGGTAGCAAGGCATAGAAATGTCAGAACATGGAATTTATAGCATAAAAGTACGTATCTAACCCTTTTATGATGAACATCAAGTTACCAAGGAGTAGGGTACATAAGTGTTCTGGAGACACTTATAGGCATTGGAAATCTCATTATCGTGGGTGTATCCAATGAGATGCGCAGGGCATATATCATAGAAATGACTTCCCTCTAGGATTCATATTTCATTGGGAATAATTATTTATGGGATTAATTGAGAAATGGGTTTTCAGATGTGTGAAATTGTAATGTGAATAAATTTGGTATTTTAAAATTGCTTTGGTTTTCAAAAATGGTGAAACATGGAAAATATGGAAAGGTGGAAAGCCTCATTGTGATAGTGTTGTGTAATGAAATTTGAAATGGGAATTCATGATGTCTAAGGAAGGGAGACTCATGGTTGTTTGTTTTTTGTTTATATAAATGGCACCGGGTAGTCGTCGTAAAGACCAACCGGAAGTGGCCGATGAGAATGTGGTTACACCTAAGCCCCAAGTGAACCAGCAGTTAGTCTAGAGCATAGTACAATAATTCCAAGATGTGCGAAGTTTGAATAGAGTGGAAGAGATAAAGAATTTTGATTATGCGTCTTAGTTTTAAAAGTAGGATCCACCCATCTTTATGGGTGATTCCGACTCGGAAAGGGCAGAGGCATGGCTGTTCAGAATGAACAGAATTTTCAAATTCATAGGGAGGCTGGTAGAGATAAAAGTAAGGATAACAACATATAAGCTATAGGATCTTTCTCTTCAGTGGATGGAGTAGGTATTCCATGAGGGAACATACCAAGGTATGATGTGGGATGGATTTGAGGAATTGTTTAATAAACAATTCTACCCACATACATTCAAAATTCAGTGCACAACTGATTTCATCAGTCTGAAGAAAGATCATGTATCTGTGATAAAGTACGAAGCTATGTTTATGATCATTGTGGGGTTTGCACCCAAGGTGGCGGGTAACACATCATTGAATGCATGGATCTTTGAAGCAGGGTTAAGGCAAGATATCAGTTCAAAAAATAGCAGTGTTGTGTATCAGTGATTACAAAGAGATGGTGAATCGAGCATCGGTGGCTGAGTGGGATCTGTAGGGAGCACCGGGTGGAGGATGCATGGTGGTACCCATGGGGAATAGTGGTAACTATAATTCAAGGTTTAATCGGAGGAGGTAAACTTATTCCTATGGAGGGAGTATGGCACATAATTCGATGGCATGATTGGTAAATCTTCCTCCGAAGCCCCAGAGAAAACCAGAATGTTTTCAGTGTGGCTCTATGGAACACATCAAGTGTGACTGTACAACACAACCTTAAGCATGTCACAATTGCAAGCAGATGGCGCATCATCAGTGCTATTGTAGGAATTCTCTGAGGTTGGGTGCGTGTGACACTCCTCAGGGATCACAGACATCTTATGCTTCAACAGGACGGGGACAACAACATACCCCTCGTCAGTAGAGAAAACTCGGTCATGGTGATTCTCAAAACACCACAACTCCTCAACAGGGCAATAAAGGGCATAGTGTTGCAACCAAGGCGTTGTTCGGAGTTGAAATGGTTGTGGTGGATAATCATTTGGGACCATCCACGGTGCAAGGTACTATTCTTTTAAATTCTACCATGATAGAAGTGTTGTTTGATACGGGTGCTTCAAACTCTTTTATTGTTGCACGTGTGGTTGAGTTGCTAGGTTTAAGGGTTAAAATGATTCCATCGGTTTTGAAACTTCAAACTCCTCTGGTTCAAAGAGAGTGTCAAGCCTTCTTATGTAGAGAATGTTGTATCATTGTGGGCGAGGTTGAGATAATGTGTAATTTCCCAATGCTTGAGATGAATGGGTATGATGTAATCATGGCAATGGATTGGATGGTGCCGTTTAAGGTCCACATCGACTGCAATGCGCGAACAGTGGATTTTATAACACACGATGGTGTTAGACATCTCTTTAGAGGAAAGAGACATGAAAGGAAGGGTGCAACTGGTTTTTTGGCACCAGCAGTGGGTATTTTATCGTATCAGTTGGAGGTGTTGTGGTTGGAATCGGTAGAGGGTGTTGAGTATAGTGTTCTCCTGGCAGTGGTGGATCAGTTCAGGGCTATTTTTCCTAGAGAATTCTCTAGGTTACCCCCCCGTAAGATAAGTGTAGTTGATGATTTATCTACTTCTAGGGACTAGTACTATCTCACATCCATCTTACCAAATAGCACCCTTTGAATTTTGGGAATTGAAAGTCTTGTTGGAAGAGTTAGAAAATAAAGGGTTCATCCATTATAGCACGTCTCGGTGGGTATCGTTGATGTTGTTTGTGAAAATGGAAGATTTAACTTTGAAGCATTATGTTGATTATCATTGACATTACCAAGTTCCGATAAAGAATATATATCCACTTAAATGAATTGATGAATTTTTAGACCAGTTGAGGGGAGCCTAGTGGTTCTCCAAGATGAACCTGATGTTGGTATATCATCAATTGTGGGTGGTAAAGGATTATATTCTTAAACAGCTTTCACAAGTAGATATGGAAATTATGAATATGTGGTTATGACCTTTGGTCTAATGAATGCTCCAGCGGTGTTCATGTATTTGATGATTCAGATATTTTAGAGATATCTGGATTCTTTTGTGGTGGTTTTTTGTAGATGATATTCTAGTGTATTCAATGTCAAGTGTGGAGAATGAGAAATGCTTGGTGACAGTGCTGGGGATTTTGAGGGATCTTAGATTGTATGCAAAAATTATAAAAGATTGACTTTTGGACACATGATGTATGTTTTATTGGCCATGTGATTTCTAAAAAGGGTGTACCAGTGGATCCAAAACACATATAGGTTGTTATCTCGTGGCAACCACCAAATAATTTGTTTGAGGTATGGGGTTTCCTCATTCTAGCTGGGTATTATCGGAGTTTTCTTCACGATCTTTCACGATTGGCATCACCGATGACAGCTTTGACAAGAAACAAAGTTCCATTCTAGTGGAATGATAGGTTTCAATAGTCTTTTGAAGAGAAAAAGGGTCTCCTTACATCAGCACCAGTCATGGTTTTTCTGGAACAAGGAAAAGGGTACGTGGTTTATTGTGATGCATCGGGATCAGGGTTTGGGTGTGTTCTCATGAAAGGGAATCATGTGGTTGCGTATGGATCATGACAGTTGAGGGTGCATGAGAATTACTACCCAACTCATGATTTTGAATAGGCAGTATTGGTCCATGCTATGAAAGTGTGGTTTCATTTTCTATCCGTTGAGAAATTCACTGTATATACAGATCAAAAGAGCTTAAAGCACATTTTCTCTCAAAGGGATTTGAACTTGAGGAAAATTAGATGGATAGAATATCTCAAGAACTATAATTTTTACTTGATGTACACACCGGGTAAGGGAAATTCGGTGGCAGGTGCATTAATTAGAAAATCATATGCTCAGGTGGTGAAACAGGCAACAGACCTGTTCCAGTTGATGTCGGTTATAACTGACATGTGGTTGGAATGTGAGGACTAGGGTGATAGATCAGTCTTCTTTCTAGTTTTGTTAATTCATAAATTTTTTATCATAGATAAAGAGGCAAATATATTTTATTATGTGTGTGTGACCATTAGGTCGAAACTCAATAGTGGGGAGACCATTGTGGGTTGGAAACGGACTGGATATTAAGTTATGTGTTTTTGAAATCGGATGGTTCTACCAGTTGCTTGTCATGAGGATCTTCTCAGGGCGTATCATCATTATAGGTGGGTTATTAGTACTAGAAATCAAGAAATTTATAAATCATTGAATGCACAGTTCATGTGGACAGGTATGAAAAGAAGAGTGGCTAAGATTGTTTCGAGATGCTTGACTTCACAGCAGGTCAAGGTAGCGCATCAGAGTCTAGTGGTAATGTTGTAGTCTATACCAATCCTTATTTGGAAGTGGGAGAAAATAGCGATGGATTTTGTCACAGTTCTCCCATGAACGGTCAGAAATCATGATGCCTTTTAAGAGATAGTGGATCAGCTAACAAAGTCGGCTCATTTCATTCCAATTCGTGAATCTCATACGGTGGAGGATCTGTCCAAAATCTATATCTGGGAGGTGCTAAAGAGGCATGGTGTTCTAGTTTTGATCGTATCCGATAGAGATCTGATGTTTACATCTCATTTCTGGAAATCCTTACAGAAAACCCTTTGAACTATGTTGACCATGAGTATGGAATATCAGCCTCTGACGGATGGTCAATCTGAGAGGATGATACAATCATTGGAGCATATGTTATGGTCATGTTTTATAGATTTTGGGGGCTCTTGGGAGGAGAACTTGTCATTGGTTGAGTTCTTGTAAAATAATAGTTATCAGGAATCCATTCATATGGCTCCATTTGAAGCGTTGTATGTGTGGTTGTGTCATTCTCCACTATGCTGGGTGGAAATAGGTGAGTCCTTTAAGGTTGGACCAAGCCTTGTCTAGGAGACAATGGAGAAGATCATGCTAATCATGAAGAGAATGGAGACATCTCAGAGTCATCAGAAATCATATGCGGATCATTTTTTACAGTCGTTGTTGTTTGAGGTGAGTGATCATGTTTTCTTGAGGATCTCTCCTCAGATGGGACATCGTCGATTTGGGAAGCAGGGAATGTTATCTATATGGTATATTGGGCCTTTATATAATCTTGAATGGGTTGGTGTGATGGTATATGAATTGCCTTTTCCACCTAAGTTCAGTGTGGTGCACAATGTGTTTCATGTGTCATAGTTGAAAAAGTATCAGCCAGATCTGGGCCATGTTATTCGATGGGATCATTTTGAGCTAGAGTTGGATGCTACATTGGTGCATGTGCCAGTGCAAGTTGTGGACAGGCCAGAGAATGTGTTGTGAGGTAAAATCATTGGCCTGGTTGAGGTTTTTTGGCAGCATGTCCAGATCCAAGAGGAGACCTGGGAGAGGGAGAAAGAGATGGTCAACCAATGGCCGGAGCTTTTTCAGCAAAGGGTGGGTTATCTACTTTCTGAGGACGCAATTTCCAATGGTGGGGAGAATGTATCACCCCCAGTTTGAGGTATTTAGTCTATTTATATTCTCTTTTTATGTGTTTAAAGTGCATTTGATGAGTTGAGAAGAGGTTGGAAGTTTTTGGAATGGTTTGGAATATGTTTGGAGGCTTTTCTTAGGGCGCACGGTTTGGGAACGGTTAGGGGAAATCGTGCGGTTTCTCCAGAAAACTATGAAATGGGAGGCAGTAGGCTTTGCACAACTTATGAACGGTTTTCCAAACCATGTGAGGAAACCATGCGGACCCCTCCTCTTGAGACAGTGGTGTGTGTAATTTTAGAACATGGTTAGTCAAACTGTTCAGACAAACTGTGCTACCACATAAAGGAAGGGTTTTTAAATTTAGGCTCCTTCGAGCTTGACCTATTTCACTCTAAATCATCACCCACTCGAGCCTCAATTAGTATTTTGGGTTCTCAGAGGTTTAAGGTGCTCTCACACTTGTTTTGGAAGCGATTCAAAAGGGTTTCTTGGTGTTTTGAATGTGGTTTCTCCTGGGTAAGTCTCTCCTCTTGGTTCCTTTGGGGTTTCTGCTAGATCTTCATCTCCCTCTATCTATTGGTTTTCTAGATATACATCTATTGCATGTATATCTAGTTTTCGATTTTCCTTGGGTGTTGATTTTAAGGATTGTTAATGATAGGAAAGGAGATCTAGAGCGGTTTTCATGAAGTGTTTGCTCGGATTGGGGTGCGGTTTCTTGTGGGTCGATTTCGCCGGAACCCTAAAGGTCGGTAGCGTCTCTCTCAATTCCACTTGGTTAGACCGAGTGGTTCTCTGTTAAAATTAAATTTTTTTTCTTGAAATTAATTATGATAATGATTTGAAAGTCTTGTTGTAAATCCATATGGTGATGATTTGGGGGATTTTTGCGAAAATGGGTTATTGTTGCTAAATGGGATTTATTATGTGATTTAAAAATGAGGATTTTAAAATATTTTGTTGCTGATTAAAAAATTGGTTGGTGAAAAATGGTTTTCAATAAATATGTTTAATTGAAATGTTTTTGGGCATAGAAAATAATTAAAGGGTGTTTTAAGTAAATTGTCAATTTATTTGAGTGAATTGGCATGTGTTGAAAATAATTGTGTGCTTATTATACGACATTGGTGCTTTGTTCGTGTTGGTTGGTTTAGTGTTATGGATTTTATTTTTTGTGTGGAAGTGGGTGGGAAGTCTCACTAAAAAGGGTAATGGATAATGGTCAGAAGAACCACCATTGTGGGTAGTGGTCAGGAAGTACCGGTAGTTGAGAATGGGGTGAACAAGATGGGCGGAAGTACCACCGTTTTGGTTGTCTTGTTGGGAATTGATTTTCATGATGAAAATTACTATGATAATGTTAAATAGTGGGATGGCTTATGGAATGATTTGTGTATTTTCTTTGGGTGCTAGTTTTGGGTGAGCTGACTTGGTAAGAGTATGCTTGGATCATTGTATTGGTTTCACTTATGATTATTTTATATAAACTTCATTATATAAATGTGATAATAGATTTATCCTAGTGGCATGTGTAGAGAAGTCATTTGGGAAAAACCTACTAAGTATTAGTACTCAGCCCCTAGTTTGGCAGTTTTGTGCTTTTGTAGATGTCGTATTCTAGGATACAGGTAAAGGTAAAACATCTCATCGATAGTGATTCTTGGTGATGCTTGGAATATGTGGTGTTGCATGGATCATAAATCATGGTGTGGAGTCGTGGAGTGTGTATTGGCTTATTTTGGGTCTTTTTTTAGTCTCCCATATAGTACTTTGATATTGTGTTAGTTGTATTGGTTTGTGGGTTGTATTGTGGAATAGTGTAGTTCTATTTTGGTAATGTATGAGTTAGTTGTTTTATTGACATGCAATATATAGTGGATATTAGAGGATAGTTTGGTTGGTTTATTTTCTTAAGGGAAAATCATTCCCCAATTTGTTCTCTAAGCCCTCGACAATTATTGACAGCCTTTGGTGCCCTGAGAACGTCACTTAAGGCCATGTAACCCTCACCCCCTACTGTAGCCAATGAGGTAGAGGAGGGGTGTTACAAACCCAGCATCCAAACTGATCTCAGACATGGCATGAAGGGTGTTCCCATTCCATAAGGGATGGAAACTATTTTTGGTATTTGAATTAAAAAAATTGGAATTATTTTTTCACAAATAACCCATGATAAAATAAGACAACTAAACATAAAGAAAAATACCACAAAAAATTATCCTCAATAAATAAATATATATATATATAATCAGTTCAAATAGAAAAATTTTTGAAACTAAAAAAAGTAGATAGAAAAACTATAACTAGACCACTCTAACTAGAACTCATGTGGCCACATAGTCACCACCATCTTCAAGACCCACCTAGTCCAACAGAAACTAACCATGAATCATAATCATAAAAAATATGTTGGGTTTACCATCCCCAAATGGTATATGTATGGTGTGAGATTAAACATCTTAGTATAAAATTACCATAGATTCCATGCACTTCAATTCCTGAAACATTCCATAAACACTAGTTTTAAAAAACATTCCAAAATGGGTTTTTAATCATTTCAAACAAACACACAATTTTCTTTTCAAATTTCCTTTTTTAAAAAACACAAAAAACATTCATTGAAAAAATAGTTTCATATTATATTACATGTTTCAAAACCAAACCTAAATTATGAAACCATTCTAGATAAACATAAATGAATGTGCAAAAATGTAATGAAAAGAAATCAATAAGGAAAATCTAGAAAAACCATTATATAATAGGTATCCTAAATAAACAAAACAAATTTGTAGTAATTCATGACCATTTTTGGAAAATACCTAGAGGTATTTCTAAAAATCCTCAATTTTGACTCGTATATCAGCGTATGGTCCATGTAGTACCCCTAGTTTAAATTACATAACACTTTTCCTCATGTTTTTTTTAATTTGGTGTGTATAAAATAGTGAGTTTCCATAAAATAGAGAGTTTCCATAATATAGATAGTTTCCATTATGTTGGGTGTTTATATAATATTGGTTGTTTCTATAAATTGGGGTGTTCCAATAAAGTGGGTTGTTTCCATAAAGTTAGTTGGTTCCATAAAGTGGGTTGTTTCCATAATTTGGGGTGTTTCCATAAAGTGGTATGTTTCTATAAACAAATGTGTTTCAATAAAAAGGGTAAATGTGATTGTTGTGAGATATTGGGGATTTTATAAGGAGTTTTGCAACAAGAAGGAAAGTCGCACGATCCATACGTCGTTGGCCCAAAATGTGTGGTCAAACCATGAATAGAGGCCAAATCATTATCCTATTTTCTAGGACCATACTCGTTTTTGCTCTATATATTTCAATTTGGCTAAAAACGACCCTATATCGGAATTAATCTCCCTAGAAAGCTGGAAAACCCTCCCCAAAAGATTTGGATCCATCCCATAGCCTTCCCTTGATGATTTCGAGTCCTCTTTTGAAGTATGTCACCATTCTTTTCTGATTTGTCATGTTTTCATAGGTCTACTTAGATCTCCATTCTTTCTCAAATCTGATCCTATAGTGGGTAGATCTACTTTTTGGATACAAAATAATTCTATGTTGAGTCGTGATCTTTCTAGGATAAGATAACTAAGGCCATTCTTGGAGAATAAACCCGCTTTATTGTTTGTTTTCATCTATTTTAAAAGTTTCATCAAAACCTTTGAGGTAGGTGGCATCACACTCATATCCTCTTGCTAGAATTGATTGCCTTAGAATCAAATTGTTTTATTGATTTTCAAATTCATGGAAAATCATCATTAGTATTGATTTATGGTTTTTGTGAAATTCCATGATATTGGTGAATAATTGTGAAAAGGGAATTTAGATTCATTAATTTAAAATGATGATTTTAAATTATGGATATTCTGGAATTTATAAATGGTTTATGAACATGGATTTTTCAATAGAAATGTTTTTCAATAAAAATTTAGTTTTATTGAAATGGTTTTGGATTGAAATGTTCTATGAGTGAAATGTTTTTGACAGAAATGGTTTTAAATAAAAAGGATTTTTATCAAAAGGGTAGTTTTGGAATGATCTTTTGGAATATGTGGTGTGTTTTAAAGTTGCATATATGGGTCTTTGTTGAAATATGACATTTTTCTCAATGGAAAAGGTTTTATGGCATATGGGAATTTCATACACGCATCTTGGATGAAATATGAACTTGTGCTCGGTGACAAAGGGTTAATGGCACATGGGGAACAATTACCTTTTAATGACTTGATAGATCGTCGAGAAACCGATCAGGAGTATGGAACTGTCATAGAGTAAAATACATGGTTAGTTTCATGGGTTTGATGAATGGTAGGGTATATTGATAAAGGGATATTGTGAAATGGTTGTAAAGATTTTTTAGTTGTTTTTCTGGAAAAATAACTTTCTCAGAAAATTGGTTTCAATCGCACTTGTATGCTTTTGGTAATGAATGGTTTTGGAATGTTAAATATATTTAGTTATAAACTATTTTTGATAAATTGTTTTATATAAACAGTTTATATAATTGTTTCTAACTCTTCTATCCTAGTGGAGAGAGTAGAGAACTCATTTGTGAAAACCTACTGAGTTTTATAATCACCCATGCTTTGGAACTTTGGTGCTTTAGGAGACGTTATCTTCTGGTACAAGGTAACAGCTATTTTTTCACATGGGTTTAGAACATCCTTGTGATTTATGGGTTGTTCAGATATTTTGGAGCTTAGAGACTGTGGATCATGGAGTCTTGAGGTCATGGAAGAGTTATGCATGGTTTATCTGTTGTGTACTTTGATTAGTGATTATTCTTCTATTGTAGCTTCCTTTGATGTGGTTTTGAGATACACGAAGTTGTTGAGTTGTCGTTCTTTTGTTCATACATCATACAATTAATGTTTGGTTATGGTTAGTAGGTTTATTGGTTTATTTCATAAAGGGTAAATCATCCACCAATTGTATTTTAAACCCTTGTGAATTTATTACTATCCTTCGGCATCTTGAGGAGGTCGATTAAGGCCTATTAATGACTCATTGTACTCTCAAGACAATGAGAATTGGTAGGTCATTACAAATGGAATTTGTCTGTTTTTTCCTTGCCTAACTAGTAATCCTCGATGTTCCTAGTTTTGGAGATGATATCCCTTCTTGTCTAATACTTTGTTGGGAATCATAGAATGGAGTAGGATTGTCGGAACATGAAATGTATAGCATAAAAGGATGTAGCTAACCCTTTTATGTTGAACTCATGTTACCAGGGATTTTGGTAAATAAGTGTTTTTAGACACTTCAAGATTTCTGAAATCTCATTTTCATGGGTTTTGCCAATGAGACAAGCATGACATGCATTATAGAGGAATGAATACCCACTAGGATTGCATACATCATTTTGTGGAATGATTCATGTTGTGAAAAAAAATTGTTAAATTTTGAAAAAGTATGAAATGGGTTTTGGAATGAAAGATTTTGAAAAAGATAATGTGTATCGTATTTTGAAAATTGTTTAATTTTCAAAAGTGTGTGATGTGTTTTAAAAAATTTCTGAACATTGGATAAAGGTTGTTTTGGAAAACAATTTTTTGATAGTTGATGTAATATTATTTGAAATGCAAATCCAACTGTAGCTAGAGAGTGATATTAACAGAGTTTGTTGATAGTTTTCAAAATTGCACCTGGTTGGTGTCGTCATAACTAACTCGAAGAAGCTGCGGAGATTATGGTTACACCTCAACCACGTGTAAACCAAGAGATTTTTCAGAGTATTATCCTTGATTTTTAAGTTGTGGACACATAGAACCAGAAGAATGATCCATGACATGTGGATCATACCATCTAGTTCATGAAGCAGAATCCACCTAATTTATGGGTTGATTCCGAACCTGAGAAGGCAGAGGTGTGGCTTTGTAGGATGAATCATATCTTCATTTTCATCGGCACACTTGTAGAGCTAAAGGTCAAACTAGTGACATATATGCTCGAGGATATTGCACGTTAGTGGTGGGAGTTAGTGGTGCATGATAAATTGTATGATGGATTTACATGGGAGGATTTTGAGTAATTGTTCAACAAACAATTCTATCCTCACACGGTCATGATCCAGAAAACGAAAAACTTCTTCAGCCTAAAACAAGAGAGTCTCTCTGTTATAGTGTATACGGGTAAATATATGAACATAGTACTCTTTGCACCAGAACATTACACAACTGACTCTTTGAAGGCACACATCTTTGAATCAGGGCTACGACCTGAAATTCGATCAATTATTATAGTACTTTGTATTACAAATTATACAGAGATGGTGAACAGAGCGACTGTGGCTGAACGTGATATCTCATTATCTATGGGAGGAGGCATCATGATACCTACAGGAAATGGTGGGAACTCAACTACTTGGAACAAGCAGAAAATGGAAAACTATTACCAAGGTGCAAGTGGAAATCATAACTAGACATCTGGATCAGTAATCCTTCCTCCACAACCCCAAAGCAACTCAAGTTGTTTTCAATGTGGTTCACTTAACCACATAAAGGGAGATTTTATGGAACAAACTAGAGTGTAACATCCCGATATTTTATGATAAGTATTCTTTTTTATTTATATGATGTCATTATCTTGTTCTATACGCAACACCGTATTAGCTTGTAGTATAGGCAACACTGTATTAGCTTGCATTATACGCAACCCTATTCTTAGATTGTGTTACACACAATTTCAAGTTCGTTTGATAATAGTCATTCTACGCAAAATTGAGTGTATATATATATATATATATTCAATGTATAAATGAAAAATGTTTGGATTCTGTTATAACGAAACAACAAATAAGTCTTACACAACACGCAACCCTGACCTGGCTTGCATTACACGTAATCACGACCTTCCTCGATAGCGTGTGTTATACGCAATACAGGGTTTCACTAAATGATGATATATTGTTATAATATTATTATGGACTAGCCATTATGAATAGTATTAACTAAATTTTAAATTTTATAACATTATTATTCATCTTAAAAATTTTCTAAATCATTTTATGTGAACAAAATAAAATTCTCATGTAAAATAAGTATTTTTTTTAAAATGCAGTTTCGCCGCCTTTTGATGGTGCACCCACATTAAATATCGTTTTTGACATGTTTATAAGTTTAATTTTACAAAATAAACTTCTTATTTTGAATAAGGATATAAAAATTTACATTGGATAAAGTTTTGATATTTTTCTGATAACTTTCATATTTTAATGAATAGTAAAAACGCGCTATATTTTAATTAAAAACAAATTTTATCATCATAATAATTTATATGGTTAAATTATTATATTGAATGAATTTAATGTATAACTAGAATATATTTTTACCATTTAATATAACTTATGTCATTATCATTGATTTTACCTTGAATTCGTAGGTTAAATCAATTCAATATTTTGCAATTTTTTAACCAAAAACCAATTTTCTTTCAACAATGGGATAAATTTTATTTTTATTTCTGCAACTATTGTGTATTGAATTTGGAAAATGGATTCCATATTTGGAATCAGTGGGTCCAAATTATGTTAATTAGCTACTTTTTATTTTTGGGCATTATGAATAGTAACTACGGTAAATTTTAATTACCATGGTTACAGATAAATCGGATAATTAAGGGTAAATATAAGATTATAAAATTACCCTAACAACTGAAAAAATTCTATTGGATGACTAAAAGATGACCCATATCACCTAAGGGTCGGAATATATTCTTTTATGGACTTGTTTCACTGAAAATAATTTAATTATTATTAAAACCAAATAAAGTGACAACATGTCACTCTCTTAAATCTTATAAGTATATTAATTTTAATTTTGTGATAAAATTCATGAAACTTCGAATATGAATAGTCTCCAGAAATATAATAAAATTATCTACATCATATTAATTTATTTATAATTTTTAAGGATTAAATAATTATCATTAAAGGTGACATAATAGTGATGTTGAAATTATTTTATTAAGATAAATATCAAATAAATGGTTTTAAAAATATTAAAATAAATATTATATGAACTATTTAATGTGTTCCACTAATTTTGAAGATAAATATGACATGTTATAAATCTATTAAATCTTTTATTTCAAACATATCTTTTGTATATGGTTTATTTAAATTCAAATAAATGAATAGCGACAAAATTGACACTATTGTTATTTTATAAAAATAACATATTATAAAATTGTTTAAAAATCACAAAAATATTTAAAAAATTTAAATTTAAATGTTTATGGTCGAAAATTTTATAAATTGTAAAATTATGGAAAATTCACAACACGTATGTAATTATTTCTAATAATTTAAAATTTAAAATATTATTACCACAAATAAAATTAAATTGATAAATAAGGATAAATCAAGATGATAATGTTTAAAATAAATTCATAACATGTCAAAATTTTATTGGTTGATGATATTACAACCCTATCTCATATAATATTCGAATTGAGTCATTTTTTGAGGTTTTTATGTGTGTTTTGAATTTATATTAAACTAATATTTTTGAGGATTCCAAAGGTACCCCTCTCCTCCCTTATAAAAGGGAACCTCCTCCCTCTCTTCCTGACACCATTTTGAGCCTTGAAGCTTGTCCAAACTCTGCCCATTTCACTTCCCCACTTCCCGAGAAACCTTATAGAGGTACTGGTCTTCTCAAAAGACACACCCTAGTTCTCTAAGAAGAAGTTTAAAGGAGGTGCGTCGAAGAAGAGGTAATCTCTTCTACCAATTATTTCAATCTTATTTCTTCTTCAACTTCTTCTTCTTTAGTTGTTTCATTATAAAGTAATAACATCAGTATCACTAATACACTGATATGTTATTATATATATGAAACAACCCCATTTCACCTTCTATCCATCCTACGGAAAATAAAATCACCGCGCGTGCGTACGTATGAAATACTGTCCCCACGCCGTGGTGTAATCTGTTTTTCCAACACCACCTTACTTGGATGGGTATAATGGTGTAAAGAATAACTATACATAGTTATTATAAGATCATACTGATTCTTATATATTTTATCATCCACTCCAATTCAATTATATAATTATGGGAACAATATCATCGCTCGTGCGTACGTACGGACTACCGTCTCCACGACGCGATGAGATTCATTCTCAATGATTAACAATTAATGAATTATTATAAAGTATATATAATAAGTAATCATGAAATATCTGAAATAATAATGATACTGGATTTAGGTATATATATATTTATTTCATCTAATTAATTCCATTCAATTCAGTGAGGAAACGAAAACAACTTCATGCGTACGTACGGCCTACCGTCTCCATGAACGGTGTATTTATTTCCATTTATCAATCTATTATATATATGTATATTCTGAATATATATTATATATAAATCATGTTTTATATTCTGTAATTAAGTAATCATGATCTAAGTAATCATGTGAATAATTACAAGTCAAAACACAGATGACAAATGAAACGATTTTACCCAAAACGCTCTTTAACATGGAATTTATAAAAGAACCGGTAATATAAAGTCATAAGTGAACCATATATGATATCATAACAATTAATATGATTCTGAAATAAGTCAATGACATTATTTAAATCCTTATACAGGAGGTTCGAATACGTACGAAGCATATCAGACCAAATGTATGGGATAATTATTCCAATCTCATTCTTATCTGAGATTTTTTATTCGTAAGTATTTACTAGGGTTATATTTATCATCCATGTACAAGTTTTATAAAAATTATTTCATGTATTTTTAAATTCCTTTTTACCCATTTTTGACTTTTTGAGTTTTACTACATGGTATG
Organism: Viscum album; assembly: GCA_963277665.1. Classification (NCBI taxonomy): domain Eukaryota; kingdom Viridiplantae; phylum Streptophyta; class Magnoliopsida; order Santalales; family Viscaceae; genus Viscum; species Viscum album. The sequence goes on from OY728164.1 coordinate 327,037,819, forward strand.
TAAGTAATCTTTCATTTGTTTACATTACGAGGTACTTTTTTGACTTTTCTGGAAAAAGTACTAGAAGAATGTTTTTTTAACTTATACGGCATGAAAGGATTTTAAGGTTTTATAAATCATTATTTTCATGAAGCTTCCTCCAAAATATTTCATGACTATTTTCAAAAAAATCTCCTTCTTTTAAAATTTCATGACATTTTGTGAAAATAAACTGATTTTGAAGAAGAAAGGATATTTTCCTCAAGAATTCATTTTAAATGTTTTATCAAAAAAAATTCCATCTAAGATGAAATTATTTCATATGTGTATGTTTCAACTTTAATGTCTCTATGATTTACTTGGTTTAACTTTTCTTATGATGAAATTTACATTTGTTTTATATGGATTATGAGATGATGGGATGATGTTTATGAAACCCATTTTATTCTTTGGGTTTTGGTGAATGTTTTAAGTTTATTTTGTGGAACAAGTAAGAATGATTTCATTATGAGATGGGTGGGACCTATATCTCCCTCCAATGCATTGGGTAAAGATTTATATCTCATGAGATAGACATGGATGGAATGGTATGTTAATCCGGTTCAGTGTTACAGGATTGAAACGAGGAGTGAACTCGATTTAGAAAGGGACTTTTTCCACTAAGATGGTCTTGGCAGCAATGCCTTGGCTACTATGGAAATCATGACATATGCTGAATGGTTGCCACAATTACATGTTGTACTCCCATTCTATTTTATCATGATTACTGTTTCTTTATGATCTATGCCTTATGTACTTCCATGTTTTATGTCATTGCTCAAGATTTTGATTTTTAAACATTATGTTGATGTTTTTATGTTCAAATGTATATAATTTGTTTTATTTTATCCATGCATACACTTATTGAGCATTTGAGATTACACTTTATATGTTTTCCTTTCCTCAGGATATAAAGAAAGGTTTTAGGTAAGAAAAAAAAGGGGAAGATATTTATGGGGATGTTGAAGATCTATTACCACAATTAGAATATTACGTTCCATGTTTCCAAAGACAATAAACTATTACGGTCCTTGTGTGTCTGTTTTTGTTATGTATTAAGTATTCCGGAAAAGTAATGTAATGTCCATGAACGTCAATCTTCGAGTCTCTACAGTTGGTTTCAGAGGAAAGTTTTAGTTAGCCTTTGGAAACTAGGATGCGAGAACTTTAGTGAGATCCCTAGAGATACTTCTATGGTTTGTCTAGGGATTTCCCTAAGGTTAAGTATAAGTATAGGTTATAATCCTAGAATTACAGTAACGATATTAGAATTAAACATAAGATGTTAGATATTTATGGTAACCCCCCTTTATTATGTTTTTTCCCTAGCATGATTTTTGCCTCTCACACTATTCTTTTACTGTTTTAGACGATGGCTGGAACCTGAAGGAACCGTGTTGATCAATGTAATGGACAATGCAATGATTGTCCTCCTGAACAAACCAATGTTATGGGAGATGGAGTTCAAAATCTGATTGTTATACTTACACAAGATATGAATCATTATGGACTTCCAAATGAGTAGAGAAGGGAACAATATTCTATTGAGTCCTTCATGAGGAAACTTCCACCTTCTTTCAGTGGGTCTTCTAATCCACTTGTTGCTGAACAATGGATCAGTACCACTAAAAAGATATTTTCAGTTCTTCAATGTTCTGAACATGATAAATTCATCTTGGCAGTATATCGTTTGGAAGGTGAAGCTGATCAATGGTAGAATCTTATCAAGAATACGAGGCCAAGAGATGAAATTGAGTCCATGGAATGGGAAGAGTTCAAGAACTTATTTTTCAACAAGTACTTCCCTCATATTCTTAGAACAAAGATAGAGAAGGAGTTTCTTGAACTAAAGTAAAAGTATGATGACTATGTTGGTATATACGAAGCGAATTTTACAAGGCTTGCAAGGTATGCATCTGGCTTTATCATCCAACCAGAAAGTAAAGCTGATGGATTCTTTAGTGGCTTAAAACCAAGTCTTCTAAGGGAATTAGCTATAAGAGACTTCATTAGCTATGAAGAAATTGTGCGTTGTGCTATCAAGGTAGAACTGGAAGTTGGTGTAACATATCCATCTCATGGTTTTGAAAAGAAATGAATGATGGAGTTCAAGGAGAAATCTCAGAACAATGGTGAAAAGAAGATGAATGTTTATTTATGCTCGAAGTGTGGAAAGAAGCATGGTGGAGATTGTCTAAAAGGTACTAGAAAATGTTTTAACTGTCGAAAAGAAGGTCATTGAGCAGTTGATTGTCGAAGTAATGGGAAAAGGGTTTCTAATGATGTGAATAGAGAAAAGACTACAGATAACTCTCCAGCAACACTTCAATGCTTCAAGTGAAAGGAAATGGGGAATTATTCTAATAAATTTCCTAATACACGGGTTAATGATGATCAACGTGAGAAACCTCTTAAGGAAATGGATAAAAGGAAGTCTCATGTGATCAGTATTTGTGATTTTGATTATGAAAATGATGTTTTGTAATGATTAAGTACTTATGTAATGGGATTTAAAAATAGTATCATGGAATCTCATTTATGGTATTGTGGAATTTTGGAATATCTATGTATTGGTTTTCAATAATTATATGGTACTGGTAACCATGAAAAAGTGATTGAAATATTTTTGGAAAGCAGATGAAATGCGCATATTGAAGGGATAAGGAGAAAATAATATGATAGTAATCATGAGCTCATGACTAAAATAAGGACAAAGTGATATCATGGTTTGAGTATATAGAAATTTTGGTATTTTGGTATGTGGAAAGAGTTAACTATTGACAGCATGCATGTTTTCACTAAGGTTAAATGGGTATTCATTTTTCAAGAGAATACATGATTATGGTATTCACATGATTGTAATGTGATCAACAAGATATATCGAGGATAAATAATGGTACTCACATACTTGTTATATGAACTTTTTAGTAATCTTACTCTTTATACTATGAGCATGGAAAGAAGTATCTTGGATATGCCTAAATATTCGAATGGATTATGTTGAACATAAGTTTGTATTGTTTAAGGCTAGAATTTTTTTTCGATATTATTTCTTGAATGTTATAATAGTGTAGTTTTAGAAAAAGGAAAACATGCAGGATGGGAAACAACCTGTCGCGTCGGACAAGGCTGTGAAAATCGAACCCACAACCGAAGTGCGATAGGCCTTTATCGCCTACCACTGGACTATAAGAAGTCCCTAGTTAGTGGAAAGTAGTTTTATTTTATTAAGAGGTATGATAAATAAAATATAAGTCCATTTTTGGAACCATATATGATTAATCTCACCATAAGATGGACTTATAACTTTTTCTAACCTTTTGTTTGAAATAGATGGAATGACCCATCATTCTATCACATGATCTGCTAATGCTTCACGAATAACAAATTCAACTTCATTTATTTAAGCGATGAAGTGGAAATTTTTCAATTCACGAACAACAATGAGATTGTACCAAAATCATGTAAGTATTTCTTTTAATTCATCAACTTTAGGGAAATGATCTTGAAAACCAAAAATGCTGTCCTAGTGCCCTTATATCTGATAATCAGATGGTACCATAGATAATCACAATTCTATGGCTTTGTGATTTTTGGCTTTTTCATAGCCATGCTCTCTACCACTCTCCATCAGAACATGATGGTAAGATTTCTCTTCCATATCCATATTTTCACCTATGTTCTCCTATGTGGAAACCCAGTGATTAGTTAATTTGGGTAACCATTACGTTACATACTTTAGTTTTTAAAGATAGGTTTTGGTATTTCATTTTACGATGTGGGTTTCAATTAAAGAAGCTTTCAAGTAGAAAACCATGTATAACCCCGACGGATTTCGAGGGAGAAATTCATTTTAAGGGGGGTAGAATGTAAAAACCTGATATTTTATGATAAGTATTATTTTTTATTTATTTAATGTCATTATCTTGTGCTATACTCAACACCTTATTAGCTTGCAGTATATGCAACACTATTCTTAGATTGTGTTACACACAATTTCAAGTTCGTTTGATAATAGTCAGTCTACGCAACATTGAGTGTGTATATATATATATATTCAATGTATAAATGAAAAAAGGTTGGATTATATTATAACGAAACAACAAAAGAGTTTTTCACAACACACAACCCTGATTTGGCGTACATTACATGCAATCGCGACCTTCCTCGATAGCGTGTGTTATATGCAATACCAGGTTTCACTAAACGACGATATATTATTATAATATTATTATGGACAAGATTTTATGAATATTATTAACTAAATTTTGAATTTTAAAACATTATTATTCATCTTATAAATTTTCTAAAACATTTTATGTGAACAAAATAATTTTTTTCGGGTAAAGTAAGTATTTTTCAAAAAATGCAGTTTTGCTACCTTTTGACGGTGCACCCACATTAAATCTAGTTTTTGACATGTTTATAAAATCAATTTTACAAAATAAACTTATTATTTTGAATCATGATATAAAAATTTACATTGGATAAAGTTTTGATATTTTTCTGATAGCTTTCATATTTTAATGAATAGTTAAAACAAGTTATATTTTAATTAAAAACAAATTTTTTCATCGTAATAATTTATATGGTTAAATTATAATATTTAATGGTTTTAATGTATAAATAGAATATATTTTTACCATTTAATATAACTTATGTCATTAGCATTGATTTTACCTTGAATTCGTAGGTTAAATCAATTCAGTCTTTTGCAATGTTTTAACCAAAAACCCATTTTCTTTCGACAACGGGATTAATTTTAATTTAATTACTACTACTTTTGTATATTGAATTTGGAAAAATGGATTCCATATTTGGAATTATTGGGTCCAAATTATGTTAATAAGCTACTTTTTATTTTTGGGCATTATGAATAGTAACTACGGTAAATTTTATTTACCATAGTTAATGGTAAATCGGGTAATTAAGGGTAAATATAAGATTATAAAATTACCCTAACACCTGACAAAATTCTATTTTATGACTAAAGGATGACCCATATCACCTAAAGGTCGGAATAGATTCCTTTTATGGACTTTTTCCTTGAAAATAATTTAATTATTATTAAAACCAAAGAAAGTGACAACATGTCAGTCTATTAAATCTTATAAGTATAGTAATTTTAATTTAGTGATAAACTTCATGAAACTTTGAACATGAATAGTCTACAGAAATATAATAAAATTATATACATCATATGAATTTATTTATAATTTTTAGATATTAAATAATTATCATTTAAGGTGACATAATATTGATGTTGAAATTATTTTATTTAGAGAAATATCAAATAAATGGTTTTAAAAATATTAAAATAAATTTTATATGAACTATTTAATGTTCTACACTAATTTTATAGATAACTACGACATGTTATGAATCTATTAAATCATTTATTTCGAACATATCTTATGTATACTGTTTATTTAAATTCAAATAAATGAATAGTGTAAAAATTGACACTATTGTTATTTTATAAAAATAACATATTATAAAATTGTTTAAAAATCACAAAAATATTTAAAAATTATAAATTTAAATTTATATGGTCAAAAAGATCATTAAGTGTCAAATAATGGAAAATTAACAACACATATGTAATTATTTATAATAATTTAAAATTAAGAATATCATAACCACAAATAATATTAAATTGATAAATAAGGATAAATCAAGTTGATAATGTTTAAAATAAATTCCTAACATGTATAAATTTAATTGGTTGATGATATTACAACACTATCTCATCTAATCATCTAATTGATTCATTTTTGGAGGTTTTTATGTGGGGTTTGAATTTATATTAAGCTAATATTTTTTTGGATTCGAAAGGTGCACCTCTCCTCCCTTATAAAAGGTCACCTCCTCCCTCTCTCCCTCACACCATATTGAGCCTTTAATCTCAGCCAAAATATGCCCATTTAACTTCCCCACTTCCCTAAAAACCTTATAGAGGTACTGTACTTCTCAAAATACCAACCCTAGTGCCCTAAGAAGATGTTTAAAGTAGGTGCGTCGAAGAAGAGGTAATCTCTTCTACCGATTATTTCAAGCTTATTTCTTCTTAAAATTCTTATTCTTTAGTTGTTTCATTATAAAGTAATAACATCAGTATCAATAATATACTGATATTTTATTATAAATATGAAACAACCCCGTTTCACCTTCTATTCATCCGGCGGAAAACGAAATCACCGTGCGTGCGTACGTACGGAATAACGTCTCCACGCCGTGGTGTAATCTTTTTATCCAACACCACCTTACTTGGAGGGGTATAATGGTGTAAATAATAACTATACATAGTTATTATAACATCATATTGATTCTGATATATTGTATCATCCACTCCAATTCAATTCAATAATTATGGGAACGATATCATCGCTCGTGCGTACATACAGACCACCGTCTCCACGACGCGATGAGATTCATTCTCAATGATTAACAATTCATGAATGATTATAATGTAAATATAATTAGTAATCATGAATTATATGAAATAATAATTATACTTTATTTATGTATATATATATATATATATGTATTTCATCCAATTAATTCCATTCAATTCAATGAGGAAACGAAAATTACGTTCATGCGTACGTACGGCCTACCGTCTCCATGAACGGGGTATTTATTTCCATTTATCGATCTATTATATATATGTATATTCTGAATATATATATTATATATAAATCATGTTTTATATTCTGGAATTAAGTAATCATGATCTAAGTAATCATATGAATAATTACAAGTCAATACACCGACGATAAATGAAACGATTTTACCCAAAATGATCTTTAACATGGAATTTACAAAAGAACAGGTAATATAAAGTCATAAGTGAACCATATATTATATCATAACAATAAATATGATTCGGTAATAAGTGAATGACATTATATAAATCCTTATACAGGAGGTTCGGATACGTACGAAGCATATCAGACCTAAGGTAAGGGATAATTATTCCAATCACATTCTTATCCGAGATTGTTTATTCGTTAGTATTTACTGGGGTTATATTTATCATCCATGTCCAATTTTTTTTAAAATGTTTCCGTGTATGTTTAATGTCCTTTTTACCCATTTTTGACTTTTTGACTTTTACTACATGGTATGTAAGGAATCTTTCTTTTGTTTAAGTTACGAGGTACTTTTTTGACTTTTTCGGTAAAAGTACGAGAAGAATGTTTTTTTAACTTGTACGGCATGAAAGGAATTTTACTGTTTTATAAAGCCTTATTTTCAAGAAGCTTCCTTCAAAACATTTCATGACTATTTTCCAAAAAATTTCCTTCTTTTAAAATTGCATGGCGTTTTTTGAAAAGAAGTTGTTTTTGAAGAAGAAAGGATATTTTCCTCAAGAATTCATTTCAAATGTTTTATCAAAACCATTTTCCATCTAAGATGAAATTATTTCATATGTGTATGTTTCAAGATTAATTTCTTTATGATTTACATGTTTTCACTTTTCTTATGATGAAATGTCCATTTGTTTTATATGGATTATGAGATGATGGGATGATGTTTATGAAACCCATTTTATTCTTTGGGTTATGGTGAATGTTTTATGTTTATTTTGTGGAACAAGTAAGAATGGTTTCATTATGAGATAGGTGGGACCTATATCTCCCTCCAATGCATTGGGTAAAGATTTATATCTCATGAGATAGACATGACTGGAACGGTATGTTAATCCAGTTCAGTGTTAAAGGACTGAAACGATGAGTGAACTCGATTCGGAAATGGACTTTGTCCACTAAGATGTTCTTGGCAGCAATGCCTTGGCTACTATGGAAATCATGACATGTGCTGAATAGTCTCCACAATTACATGTTTTACTCCCATTATATATTATCATGATTAATGTTTCTTTATGATCTATGCCTTACGTACTTCCATGTTTTAAGTCATTGCTCAAGCTTTTGATGTTTAAACATTATGTTCATGTTTTTAAGTTCAAATGTATATGATTTATTTTATTTTCTCCATGCTTACCCTTACTGAGTATTTGAGCTCACCCATTATATGTTTTCTTTTACCCATGATATAAAGAAATGTTTTAGGTAAAAAACAAATGGGGAAGTTATTTATGGGATATGTTGAAGATCTTTCACCATGATTAGAATATTATGTTCCAAGATTCCAAAGACACTAAACTATTATGGCCCTTGTGTGTCTGTTTCTGTTATGTAGTAAGTATTCCGCAAAAGTAATGTAATGTCCATGTATGTCAAGCTTTGGGTCTCTACATAGAGCATGTCATAATTGAACCAAGATGAGACATCTTCAGCGCTATTGTCGCATTTCTCCAAGGTCAGGTGATCGGGAAACTTCATAGGTGTCGCAACTATCGTGTGCTTCAAGTGGATGAGGACAGAAGAATCAGTCTTGTTAGAATAGTATAGCCTTCAATGGTGATTCTAGAAATTTAAAGACTCATTAACCATGGAATCCTCAGCAAGGTCTGGAAGTTATTTTTTTTCCTTATTAATATTATTTCAAGGGAGAACGAGAAAACCAAATAAACAACCCTTCAATGGGGGAGAAAATGATGTAGTCCAAGTTCATCCCCTTGCACCACACAAAAGCACTCAAGGGGGAGAGACTGAAGACTATCAAAAACCACAAGTGTGTCCTCCTGGCTGCTGAAACGAGCATACGAATCAGCAGGAAAGTTGGATTCCCCCCCAGCTATGGTGTATTAACCTACCATTATTTGTTTCTCCCTTACACCTTCGAATAAGGTAGATCAACTCCCAATGAATCTAATAACTTCCCTGAAATCCTTGATCAGCACCTCCGAATCAGATTCCACCTCTGCCACCTACAATCCCCCCTCCTACAGACCAACAAAACAGAGAGAAGAGCTCGAACCTCCGCACCCAATGAATTACCCAGACCATAAAATGCACTAAAGGCAACATGAAACGATCCCAAACAGTCACGAATTACTCCTACTCCCCTCATAACTCCCTCCATGCATGACCCGTAAAAATTCAGTTTCAACCCATGGCATGGGGGATGCCACTTCACCCATAAACCACCACTCCTTTGGAGCGTGCATGGTCTTTGAAGGAAGTTACACAGTGGAGCCAACGCCATCCCCACTTTAACCAGTAAAGCCAGTTACACAATGAGTGACATAAGTCAAATCTGAAAATCCAATAGAGATCTTTTGGAACCCAGCGTAACCTGGTTTTGTGCTTCCCAAATGGTCCAGAAAATAGCCACAAGGATAATGATCCTAATCGTCCACTCCATAGGTATGTTTTCCGTCCCAGAAAACTAGGTTGACACAAAAACTTGAAAGGTACAAGCCTATCCATCAGGAAATGGCGGGTGAGAAAACAAGGACCAAAGTAGAGAGGCCCATTTTCTATGGAATAAGAGATAAAACGTCGTCTTTTTATTCGGACGCTCACAACCATAACACCTTGACACCATGTAGACCCCTATTTTCTGGATATTTTCCTCTATTGGTAAAGCCCTGTTATTGATTCTCCACACTAAGAAATTCATCCTCGTCAGTATTTCATTGCCCCAAACAATCCGTCCTTCTACCTTTGTGCAGATCTCCCTCAGGAGGGTTCTCCTTTAGTCTTGGATATTAAATCTGCTTGAGCTTGCCTCCGTGAAGTAGCACACATCCGGGTCATCGTTAATCACAATTTTTTCAAACATTCTCATCTGGGTGGGGTTTAACACTACATGAATGAACTCATACTTGTCGCTCACATCTCTGAAAGAAATACCAGGAGATAGACAACCTGAGTAGGAAGGTTTTCCATCCTCGCAGATATCATTCCAAAAATCAATCTCCCCTAGCCAACAATCCATCTAGAGTAGCCAGATAGCTCCTCCATCCGTGCGAACATTCATTTGGACAGAACCATCACGCTATGCGAGATAACACCTCCATTCCATCCATAGCTCCCTTTAAAGAACTGTGCCCACAAGTTCGCCCCATTAATAATTTCCCATGCTAACTGAGACTGCAGACCAAGGACGGTGTCATGAATGTCACGAAGGCTAACTCCTCCTTCATCAATTGGACTTTCCAGCCATTTCCAAGAAGCACAAGAGAACCTCCCTTATGCCTTCACATCCCAAAGAAATGCAGGGATGATACACTCCATCTTCTCCATAGTACACTTCGGAGGCCTAATAACAGAGAATGTGTGCATGGGAATAGACAACAGTAGGCTGTTAATGATCCTAACCTGACCTCCAAACGATAGCAGCTTATTCTTCTAGTTGAAAATCCACCCAACGAAATGATCAATGATCCCATTAAAGAACTGTTTCCTGATTTGTACACAAGAAATTGGCACCCCAAGATACACAATGGGAAGTTTCTTCTAGTTGCAGCCAATAGCTCTGTGGATTTCCATACACCTCCTTCCCAAACATTTATCCGAGATAAAGAAGGGGTTTGTTGTGGGGTTAATATACTGCCCACTAAGATTTCTATAACCGGACATGATGTCTATAAGATGATTTAGAGATCTAAACCTTCCATTCATGAAAAGAAAAACATCATCAGCAAACATCAAGTGAGAGATGTTCCCCGAATTCCTTCTACCACGATACGGTTTTAGCTTTCCCTCTAAAACGGATCTATTCAGATTCCTGGGAAAAGCATCCTGAGCAATGAAAAACTGGGATGGAGAAATAGGATCCCCCTGTCTCACACCACGGACATATTTAAAGAAGCCAAAACATTTCCCCGTCATAGCCACCGAGAGCCATGGTGATGAATAACACCTGAAGCAAATATCACAGAACTGCTCCTAGAACCCAAACCCCCTAATGAAACAAATGATAAAGATCCACTCCATTCAATAATAAGACTTATTCATATCAACTTGGATAAAACATTGGTCTCCACAGTGCGTTTATTAATGTCCGGGACTAGCTCACTAGCAATGGCAACCGCTCCTGGGATTCTTCGACCCTAGATGAAACCATGCTGCTCCAAAGAAATAACCTTTGGAATAATTTTGGAAAGTCTCCTACTAGTAACTATGGCCAGAATATTATAAGAGACATTACAAAGGAAAATGGGCCATAAGTGATTAATGTGGCTGGGGTCCTTGATTTTTGGGACAAGGACCACCCGAGAAGAAGAAACAGCCTTATTCAAGGGCCCCCCAATAAAGAAATCTTGGATAGCATCCACCACAAATTACCCAAAAATGTCCCACACAGCAATATAAAAGGAGGCAGGAAAACCATATGGACTAGGTGCACTGGCATTCGGCATGCTTAGTAATGATTCCTTGATCTCCTCCTCTTGAAGAGTAGAGGATAGAAACACATTATCTCAACCATTAACCTAAATAGGTAGACAACATAGAAAATCCATACTATCCAACCCATTCCTCTCAAAACCCAAAGTGGACTCCCCGACCAGAAGTCCCTCAAAGTACTTCAATGCCATATTTCCAGAAATATTCTCATCTGAGGTAAAAGACCCATCCTACATTTTAATTTTGATCTTCGATCTTTTCTTATCCTTGATGCAAGCCTGAAAAAAGGCATTATTCTGATCTATTTCATTCAACCATCTAACCCGAGCCCTCTCTTTGTATGCTCTATCCATCCCCAAAAACAATTCGACAAGAGAAACCTTCTTATCATAGACTATAATAAAATCATTCTCGTCCTAGTCCAGTAGAAGAGAACCCTCCAACCTTTCAATCTCATCAAGCATGCTAACCACCCCGGTAGAGGAATCTAGTGGGTTAATTAGCCAACCTCTGATATCATTTTTCAGGCGTTTGAGATGATTCACTAGACCTACCCAAGATCGCTCCCTCTCCTCGTTATACCAAGACACTTTCAACAACTGCATGAACCCTAGGTCACAGTTTCATTCACCTGAATAGTGGAAACAGCTACCCAACACCACTTCACGCTTGACCTCGATCAAATGGGGGGAGCGATCTGACAAAATACATGTGAGGTGTCTGACTGATGTTTTTGAAAAGAGATCCAAACCGTGCACGTTGAAAAGGCACATGTATGGCCAACTCCAGATGCAGCTATTACCTTTAAGATTTTTGCACCATGAGAATTTAGTTCTTATGATGCCTAAATCTATTAGACTAGCATGCAACATGCACTCCTGGAAATCCAGTATACACTTCTGACTAAACCTCGTGCCACCACTTTTTTCTGATGGATCTCTGATAGTTTTAATGTCCCCTCCCACAAACCATAGGAGGGAACTAGTTTGAGTTTCTTTCATGTGATTCCAAAACTCTCTTCATTATCCAGTCATAGTGCTTGCATAGACGAAAGAAAATAGCACATGAAGACCACCAACAACGATTCTCGTATCGATACACTTGGGCGATATATTCACTACCTCCACCAAAATGCTATTTTTCAAGCCAATCCAGATCTGCATGTTAAGAGACCCTCCATGCATGGAGTTTGGAAACCCCATCATCTTGGCAATCCATGCCCACTTGCAAGGGTCAGTTTTTGGCTCTAAAACTACCACCAACGAGACCTTACACTTCCTGCCCTCCGATGCCAAAAACGCATGCTTGGCCTGAGCTCCCAAGCCGTGTTCATTTCAGATGATAGTAGGTAACATTATATTAAGCACTTACGGGAATTTTGAGACAAGGAAAGAGAGAACGGGGAGAGGGGGTGAAAGGATTCCTTTTCCCTTAGACTTGGATCGTGTATGGGGCCCCAAAAGACATTCTTCTCGCATGATCTGTTTTGTAGATACGGTCAATTGCGGGACAAAGCCATCTACATCCTCCAGAAAAGACTTCCTACTAGGAAGGAAATAGTCCGTGGTATTGGACCCCAAATCACCTTGCACTAATGCTATTAAAAGCCTCTGTGGAAGATAATGCTGAGAGATCATCAATTCTTTTTGAACTATTGGAGCCTGCCCTCCCTTCCCCCTCCCTTCCTCTGAAATAAGTGGAGGTTTACTCCCCAGGGATTTCTGAATCATGTCTAGCAACAACGGAGAAGAAACATAGAAAGGATAGGAAAGAGGAGATAGAGCTCTCATCGGGCTTCCCAAGGTGAAGGTTAAGAAAACATCTTGGTGCCTCTGAGCTATGATCATCCTTCTACCATGCATGAGAAACTCTTGGGCATTCGGTACTGATGTCCAGGAAATGAGGTCCATGCAGACCAGAGAAGGAGCCAACCGCAAAATTTCTGTGTGAAGAGATGTCTCACCACCCATACTTTTCACCGTACCTTGAGCCTAGGAAAATTTTTAATTTGAAGAAGAGAAATGGATAATGGTGACATCATCCCTTCTCTCTCCGTCCATGTTGGGCAGATCACGACCCGGGGCCATTTCCGTACCCCATCGGGAAGGTTCTACCACCTCCCTCCGGCATTGGAAAGTCTTCTCCAGATGCCCATGTAAGCCATAGAAGGTGAAAAACCATGGGTCCTGATGATAAAACAATATCTTCTTCCAAGAAAAGCCATCGTTGGATTCCACCAAAACCGAAGATGGCCGCAGCAAAGCAAGATCTAACTCCACATAAATATGGGGGTTGGCAGCTGCCTGAAGGGATTCGTTTTCTCATCAGCACAGAAGAAGGACCCAATAGAGTTACCTACCACCACTAGAATCGCTAGATTATGACGAGGATGAGGTAAACCTGGAAGCGATAACCACACCGCATCTGAGGATGATTCTCAGCCAAAGTGGTAGTCCCAGGACCACCTTGTCAAGGAAAACCACCAAGATCCGTAAATTCTGACCTCCCTCAACCAGGCCTTAACAAAGTATTCCCTGGATGCAAAAGGAATGTAGAAATCCACCCTTGATAATTCAGTAACCACCACTGGAAGAGAAATTCCCCATGAATCCACAAAACCACGAAAAATGCCCCAAGAGGGTTTGTTGCGACCAAAACGATCCACCAGAGTCAGGTTATTAAAGGAAGCTGCTTCCCGAAGCTCCTGAGCCGAGAGCCCCACAACAGGCACCCCTTCAACATGCTTCACAGGATGTCTCTCCACTGTGATGGGTGTAATGACCAGGGAAGCCTCAGGAACAGAAGAAGAGGACCCTCCAGCGCAACCCCTAGAGATAACTCCACACAGAACATCCTTGTAGGAGGCCTTCGACAATGCACCATCCTCAGCGCCAGAAGCACCGCCGGTGGGAACCTGGATAGAAGACACCATCATGTTCTATCACATGGATGGAAACCTCAGTAAGGAAACAATGTGAACAGTGTAGTGTAAAAAAAATGTTATGGAGATGAGAAGATGATTTTTGATGATCAGAAAGGACCATATATAGTGATAGGTACGATTCTTTTGAATTTTACCTTTGTGAAAGTGTTGTTTGATACTGGTCTATCACATTCCTTCATTGCTTCTCGTGATTTTGACTTACTATGTTTAAAATTGGAAATAATTCCTTTTGTTTTTAAACTGAAAACTCCTCTCAGTGCAATAGAATGTCAAACATTGGGTTGTAGAGCATATTCTATAACTGTTGATGGAGCTGAGCTAAAATGAATCTTATTGATGTTGGATATGGATGTATATGATGTAATCAGGGGTATGGGTTTACTGAAAAATTACATGGCTCAAATATAATGTTATAGGAGAATAGTTAGTTTCATAACTGAAGACGGTATCAGGTATCTCTTTAGATGATATAGGATTGTAAAGAGGGGTGCAAAGAGCTTGTCAGCACCAATGGTGGGAATGATCCCATACCAATTGAAAGCGTTGAAATTGGATTCAATGGAAGAGACCGAGGAAATTATTATTCCAGATATGGTGGATTAATTTCTAGATGTCTTTCCCAAGAACATCTCAGGATTACCACCTCTAAAAGATGTGGAGTTTATGATTGATATCTTTCTAGGGACCAGTCCTACTTCCCTTCTATCTTATTGGATGGAACCAAAAGAATTATGGGAATTTAATGTGTAGTTATAGGAGTTGGAAAGAAAGGGTTTCATTTTACCATGTACGTCTCCATAGGCAGAACCAGTTTTGTTCGTGAAGAAGGTAGATGGAACTCTTTGGTTGTGTGTTGATTAGAGTAAGCTTAACCAAGTTACAATAATGAACAGATATCCACCTCCACGCATTGATGATCTGTTCAATCAATTTATGGGATCTTAGTGGTTCTCAAATATTGACATTCTATCAAGATATCACCAATTGAGAGTTTGGAAAGTGGATATTTCACTGACAGCTTTCAGAAGTAGATATGGAAACTATGAATATATAGTAATTCCTTTCAGTATAATGAATGTACCAGCAGTCTTTATGGCATTGATGAATCAGATATTTCAATAGTATCTATATTTTTTTTGTGGTGTTTGGGGATGAAATTTTCTCTATTCAATGACAAGGGTTGATCATGAGGATCGCCTAGAAACAGTGTTACAAATCTTGATAGATAATCATTTGTATGCCAAATTATCAATGTGTTATTTTTTGGATACAAGAATTATGTTTTCTTGGCCATGTCATTTTTGAGAGAGGAATTTTTTTTTATCCTAAAAATAAATAAGTCATTTTATCTTGGCAACCACATAAGACTATTTTTGAGATATGAAGTTTTCTTAGTCTATCTGGTTATTACGGATGCTTTGTGAAAGATTTATCCTGACTAGATTCCCAATTGACAGCCCTGAAAAAGAAGAATGCTCCATTCCAATGGACGAATAAATTTCATAAGTATTTTCAGGAACTTAATGTTCGAATTACATTATCTCTTATCTTGATCAATCCAGAATCAGGACAGGGTTGTGTGGTTTATTATGATGTTTCAGGATCAGGGTTGGTTTGTGTTCTCATGCAAATAGATCTTGTGGTTTCTTATGGTTCATGACAGTTGAAGGTGATTATGAAGAATTACCCCAACACATGATTTGGAGCTATCTGTAGTTTTCCATGTGGTGAAAACATGGTGACAATATCACCTTGGTGAGAAATTAACTGTGTTTATTAATCATGAAAGCTTGAAACATATTTTTTCACAGCGATATTTAAATCTGATGTAAAGGAGATGGATGGAGTATCTCCAAATTTTTGAATTTGACTTGATGTACACACTGTGGGAAGAAAATTCTATTGTAGATGCATTGAGTATAAATTTGTAGGCTCAGTTGGTGATAGAAGCTTCAGATGAATGGCAGTTTATGTCAGTCTTAGCTGACATGCATATAGAATGTGAAGACTGAGGTGATGTTGCAGTTTTCTTTTCAGCTATGGTTGTTCCTGATTTAGTAAAAATGATAAAAAAGGAACCAACATCTGACGCATAATGTCTGGTTATAAGTTCAAAAATCAATGGTGGGAAGACCATTGAGTGCTCGAAACTTGATGGGGTTGAGTTTTTTGTTTCAGATATTGGATGGTTGTACCATTGGTTTTTCCGAAACTACTCATATATTCTTACCACTATTCAATATGGGATGTACATCTCGGTACATAAGAGATGTATAAATCATTTAAGGAAAAATATTTGTGGAACGGCATGAAAGGAAAGGTGGACGAGATCGTTTCGTGATGCTTAACTTGTCAGCAAGTTAAAATAGAGCATCTGAGACTAGTTGGTCTGTTACAATCTTTGCTCTTCCCAGTGTGGAAATAAGATTATTTATCAACTGATTTTGTTACAGATCGTCCATGAACGGTCCCGAAACATGATGCCATTTGGGTTATTGTGGATCATCTAACCAAGTCTACTTTTTTATCCCTAATTTTGAAACTCATATGGTGGAGGATCTTCCAAAAATATATATCCACGAAGTGGTAAAGAGTCATGGTTTACATTTTTTTATAGTCTCAAATAGAGACTGAGGCTCACATCTCATTTCTGGAAATCCTTACAGCAAGCCCTGGGGACTCAGTTGACTTTAAGAATGGTGTATCATCCTCAGAGGGATGGGAAATCCGAGTGGATGATAAAAATGTTAGAAGACATGTTGTACGATTGTGTAATGGATTTTGGTGGCTCATGGGAGGAGCATATAACATTAGTGTATTTCTCATACAATAAAAACTATCAAGCCTCGATACACATGGCTCTGTTTGAAACATTGTATGGGAATCCTTGTCGTTATCCACAATGTGGGTGGAAATGGGAAAAACAACACTCGCTGGGCCAAGCCTTGTCCCAGAAACAACGAATAATATCCAGTTGATTAGAAAGAGGATAGAGACGGCTCAAAGTCATCAGAAATCTTATGCAGATCAATGTCAAAGACCATTGTCATTCACTATGGGTGATCATGTATTCTTAAGGATCTCCCTATTGATTGGACATTGATTCTTCAGGAAACAGGGACAGTTACCTCCAAGATACATGGTCCCTTTTGATATACTAGAACTGGTTGGAGAGGTGGCATATTATTTGGAATTACCACCATGGTTTAATTTGGTGCATAATGTGTTCCAGGTACACCTATTGAAAAAGTATCACCTTAATGCAGACCATGTGATCAAATGGGTTCATGTTGTGCTAGAACCGGATGCATCACATATAGATATCTTAGTACAGATCTTGGATTTACAAGAAAAAGTCTTTCATGGGAAAAGCATCGTCCTAGTGTGGGTTTTATGGAAACATGCTCAGATTCAGGAAGATACTTGGGAATGTGAGAAGGAAATGAATGATTAGTGGTCAAAACTCTTTCTTTCCAACAAGGGTTTTCTACTTTATGAGCATGGACAGAAAAATGGTGGGGAGAATTTAGTACCCCTGGTTTCGGGTACATAACCCCTTTCCTCACATTTTTTTTAATTTGATGTGAATAAAATAGAGAGTATCCATAAAATATAGTTTATCCCTAATATAGAGAGTTTACATTAAGTTGGGTGTTTCCATAATGTTAGTTGTTTCCATGAATTGGGGTGTTTTTATAAAGTGGTTTTCTTCGATAAAGTGTGGTGTTTCGATAAAG
The DNA here is from genome assembly GCA_963277665.1 of Viscum album. NCBI lineage: Eukaryota > Viridiplantae > Streptophyta > Magnoliopsida > Santalales > Viscaceae > Viscum > Viscum album. The sequence goes on from OY728164.1 coordinate 327,055,779, forward strand.
TGGATTGTTTCCATAAAGTGGGTTGTTACCATAAAGTGGGATGTTTCCATAAAATATATGTTTCCATAATTGGGGTAAGGATGAAGGATTGGAGAGATTATGGGGTTTAATAAGAAGTGTTGGTAAAAGAAGGAAGTTCGCACGATCCAGACCAAGTTGGCCCAAACCATGTGGTCAATCCTTGTGCAGAGGTCAAATCTAGATTCAATTTTATAGGTTCTTACTAGTTTTTTCTCTATATATTTAGGTTTGGCTTCAAAACGCCTCTATTTCTATATAACTCTCCCAAGAAGGCTATAGAACCCTCCCCACATGATTTTGCGCCATTCCAGAGCCTTCCCCTGGGGATTTCGAGTCATATTCTTAAGGTATGTCACCATTCATTCCAAATATGTCATGTTTTCTTAGATATTCTTAATTCTACTTCATTGATCTCCATTATTTCTCAAATCTAAACCTATAGTGGGTAGATCTATGTTTTTTGATGCCAAGTAATTCAATGTTGAGTCGTGATCTTGGTAGGATAAGAGAACTATGGTCGTTCCTGGAGAATCGACCCGCTTTCTTGTGTGTTCTTCATATGTTGTCAAAGTTTCATCAAAACCATCAAGGTAGGTGGCTTCACTCTCATATCCTATTTCTAGAATTTATTGGATTTGATTCAAATTGATTTATCAATTTTTATGTTCATGGAAAAATCATCATTAGTTTTGATTTATGGTTTTTGTGAAATTGAAAGATCTTGGTGAATAATTGTTCAAAGGGCGTTTAGTTTCATGAATGTAAAATGATGATTCTAAATTATAAATTTTCCAAAAGAGCTAAATGGTTGATGAAAAGGGGTTTTTTCAATAGAAATGGTTTTCAATAAAAATGTTGTTTTATTGAAATGGTTTGGAATTTAATTGGTTTTTCATTGAAATGTTTATAATGGTAATGGTTTTTAATAAAAAGGTTTTTTATCGAAAGGGTTGTTTTGGAAAGATCTTTGGGAATATATAGTGTTTGTTCATGTTGCATATATAGGTCTTCGTTGAAATATGACCTTGTTCTAGGTTCCAAAGGTTTAATGGAACATGTGAATTTCATACAAGGGGCTTGGTTGAAATATGACCTTGTTCTCAGTGCCAAAGTGTTAATGGCACATAGGAAACAATTTCCTTCTGCCAAATTGGTAGACCGATGAGAAACTTCTCATGAGTATGGAAATGTTATAATGAATCATGCATGGATGGTTGCATGAGTTTGAGGAATGGTTGGGTACGCTGAAAAATTGATATTGTGAAATGGATGTGAATATCGTTTAGTTATTTTTCTGGAAAAATAACTTTCTTGGAAAATTGGTTTCAATCACGCTTGAATGTTTTTGGTAATTAATGGTTTTGGAAACTAGTTTATATTTAGTTATAAAATTTTCTTTCAAAGTTTTTTTATAAAAACGGTTTTATATAATTGTTGCTAACTATTCTATCCTAGTGCTGTGAGTAAAGAATTCATTGGGGAAAACCTATTGAGTTTTATACTCACACCTACTTTGGCACTTTGGTGCTTTTGCAGATGGTATCATCCAGGACAAGGGAAAAGGTCATGTTTCACACTTGTTTAGCACTACCTCTTGATGCATGGGATTTTCGGAGATTTTGGAGCTTAGAGCTTGTGGAGTATGGAGTCTTTAGGTCTTTGGAGAGTCATGTGAGGTTTATCTGTATTGTACTTTGATTCTTGGTTATTCTTCTGTTGTTTCTTACTTTGATGTAGTTGTGAGATACAAGAAGTTGTTGAGTTGTCTTCCGTTTGTTTCCTATAGGATAAATCGCCCCACATGTATATGAAACACTTTGGTATTTATTTCCAGCCTTGGGTATCTTGGGCATGTCACTGAAGGCCTATTAATGACTCATTGTACTCTCAAGCTAGTAATAATTGGCAGGTCATTACAATCCAGCTGCAGAGTCAATAACCAACTAGCCACTCTAGACTAGACATCTCGGGGGCACATCCCACCTAGACCTATGATGCCAAAGTGTGTACCAACATATCTAATAACATTTGAAAATAAAATATCACTCAATCCTCTAAAATTCACATAGTAATTCCATGATAGTAGTAGAGATATATTGTGTAAATAATGTACCCCGATTGTGTGTCTCTCTAGACCTTCTATCACCATACATTCCTACCCCAACCACCAACTCCCGCATGTGGTAACCCAAATTGGGGAAATCCTTCATAGGAGTTCCCATCTCACGGTAACACACACACAAGTACTAACCAGTCCTCCATATCAATTGATCGTAAAAAATCACTTCCCTAAACATTTTAAAATAACAATTAGGCATTCAACATTTCCAATTAAAATTAATTTAAAAAATATTTCTCATATAATTTCCAAATTCAATATAAAACGTAACTTTCACATGAACAATTCCAAACTGATGCTTTATATCATTTTAGAAACCAAAGAAACTCCTGTGATTACAAACACCATGAAAACACAAGAAAATCCATTTTATTCAAAAAATATTTCATCCAAAAATAAAATTTCAGGTGAAAAAAACATCTCCCATATTCCAATCCACTTTTAAATTCAGACACACACTATAGCATTTTTGGAATCACAATTTTCACATTTCACAAAATCGGTTGGACTCATTTAAAAATTACAATACATAGGTACAAATGAAACAAAATCAATTTCTTTTATAAAACCACATTCCACTATAGAAAGGCATAAAATCACTTTGAAATCAAATTTTTTATAAAGTATCACATGAATTTTAGCCAAAACAACAATCTACACACAAGAAACACTCTATAAAATCCTCCAAATGCAAAATGTAACATACAAATCACAACAAAACCACATTATCAAATCATTATCATGGATAAAACCACCCAAAGCACCAAATTTATCTTCAAAAATTATTTGGCATTTAGTTTAACACCATGCATGCCTTTAACAAATGAATGATCAATGAAACCATATTTAAATCCATTTTGAACCCATATTCGCTCATCAAAAAATCATAACATATCATGTTAGATCAGAATATGAAATATTATAACATTTTTAAATAATTAAATTTATTTTCAAGCATCAATTGAATGTGTGGGAAAAGATATTGGTAGAGACACCTACCTCAATGATATGTGAGTGCCAAAAAAATCCAAAAATGAAAAATGTAACAAAAGAGATAATCAGAACACCATAGAAGCAAATAAAACAATCCAATGATAATACCTCACCCTTAGGTATTGGCTATTATGAAACCCTTGTAAGGAAGAGCCCAAAACACAAGAGAGTATGAGAAAAAGATGACCAAATCGACCAAAAATCACATCATTTCACCTATAAATCCTTCAAGGGGCTTCAAAATTGAAGTGGATATATGGAGGATGAACATGGAGGGGAACCCGTAATGTAAATTGGCCAAAAAAGTAGAGATACTCAGAAATGGAGTTAAAATATCATAGGGTAAAACATAGAATTTCATTTTATTTTGAATATCAGAAACACGCTTGATATGGCTACATAGTTTTCCAAACCATCAACAAACGGTGTGGTTTCTACTATCTTGATGAACAAAAACACATGAATGATTGCCATAATGTTTCTCAAATAATGCACAACCTATGTGACATAACCCTGGACCCAGAAAAAAGATGCATGGTTACATGGGAAAGGGCACACATTTTCCCCTAACTGTGCCCCATGCGCCACCAACTGCCATGCCCAGAACACCACATTTCAACAAAAACATGAAAATTCAAACCAGTACTCAACTCAAACATCATACAAAGTATTTGAGACCAAAAAATAATGAAATAAAATAATTTCCATGCCCATGGGTGTGTGACAATCAACCCACCAAAATCACATTTCACCTTATAAACTCACCTAGCTGATAGGCATTCAAAACTCCATCCAAAATTTTCGAATACGATGAACAAAACAACAAACCATGGGATGATCCTTAACATGATAAGACACAACTACCAAATTCATAAGAGAACCACAGCCCAAGGAACAATGGAATAATATGATAGGGTTCCTCCACCATAAGAACTTAAGTAACACCACCATCATGAAAACATAAGCAACAAAACCATGGGGGGACCATCGTTGGAAATCCTAACATGAATCAAAAAAACATATTTGAAAGTGATAAAAAAAATATCCACCCAGATAGAGAACTCCCCATAAAAATCAAACCCCCATCCTAGGGATACCCAAAAATGGAACTCAGGAAAAAGGATGATCCTTAACAGATGCCACAATCATCTATTTCCACACGAACATACATCTCAAATAAATCACAGTAGAAAAGATGAAAATGATTTAAAAAAGGATAAATTTTTTATGATACACATTCATATAAACTTATATAATCGGATTATAAAAGAACAACCACGTCATTATTTTACAAAGAAAAGATGAACATACGACATTAGTGATATTAAAACATGGGAAATTAAATTGTCTCCAACCCAACATAGTGGAAAAAAACTAGGCCATGGTTCCCTAAACTACGATTGATTCCCAGAATACACAGGATATTTACTTTGAGGCATGTGGCTGGATTCTTGATGAAAGAAGCATCCCCTACCGTAGATTCAAATAGTAATATCCCCCGATCAAGAATTATTCCTTGGGGAATGCTTCCTATAAAACGTTTTCAGATGACCATATTGCTAACAGTGATTGAACATCCTCATATGATTTCAATAAAAAGGATTTGGATGCCCGCACAGACAAGACTAGTGGAAAAAAAAGTGAATGGTATAACAAACATGAGGCTGTAACAAACGAAAAAAGGATTTTTAGGGGCATGTTATTATGGAACACAACTCTCTCTATATAATAATCCTTCATTGGTGGAACGAGGTACCCGATTTCCAACTAGCTATTATTTAGAATCTAAGACAAGTATGAACAGAAAATTCACCATATTCTAAAATTGATGATCCTTGGAGGAGAGGGAATTCTCCCTAATATCTATTAAATGTCCCAAAAGGAAAAAAAGATTCTTTTAGCACATATTGAGATGCTAAAATTGAATAAAATAAATTTATCTCCTTCAAGTGGTCATCATAGGTCATCACTATAATCTATCCTTCCCAAATAATCATGATTTCATACAATTTTTTTACTTTCACCACCTTAGGTATAAAACATCCAATGCAAATGGCCTTAGACACTTTACACATCATCCAAAATTGCATCCATGATGGAGAAATCAACATACACTAGTCCAATGATGGACACTCAATGAGAAACTAAACTAATTTTAGTCTAACAGCTTTTGTAGATAATGATATGAACTTGTTCTCAACTTCCTCAATCCATTCCACTACCTATGATGGTCTTTGATCACCATGGAAAATAGGAAACTACCAATAAAATTAGAAACCGGGATAAACCCCCTTGAAATTGTTGGGAACTTTTCCTGTTTCGTATATAGAATCGAAAAAACACACGAAACAAAAAATTAGCATCACGCCAATGGACAATCAAAAAGAACATATCGATCTAAAACAACATGCTCACAATCCAAACAAAGATAAACATAATAAAAAATTATATTTCCAAAAACCAAAATATCATTTCAATTCTAGGAAAATATTATTCCAAGGACACATTTCAATACCAAATTCCACTTCTCACATACGAAACCATCTTCTCAAAGAAAATTTGCTTTCCAAAATAATTTTCCATTTCAAAAAATATTTTGGGAAATACCAGGAAATAATATTATTTCAAAAAATCACCCATTATATCATATGAACCATCATATATGTTTATATCCCATCTAAGATTTTATCATCTATTAACACCAGACAACGTACACTTTCCATACATACCCACACATCTATGAACATCCGCAAAGAATAGGAAGGGTCACACAAAAAACATTATCATCAGACCCAAGCATTGAAAATAATTAGTCCTAATCATATCCTATTTTAAAAACCATTTTCAACTGGAAATATCATTAAAGAAAAAAATTCATTCTCAAAAATCTATTTTAATTTTAGAGTCCCACTCACACAAAATGAATTCAAAATAAAACAACTCATTCCAATAAAAACTAACCCAAGAGAAAAATTCACAAAAAACACCTCGAATGCGGACTAATGGTCATTCTTATCTAGATAATATGGTTAGTGTTTCATGCCACATGTAAGCATCAAATACATATAGGACCTTGAATTGTTCACTCAGACACCACATGGGTCAACACTACATGTGAAGTCTTGAAATAACACCAGATGGAATCCATTATAATTCATCATCCATATCAAACCAAAAACTTAAAAAAATACTCAAAATCAAGACAACCCCATCAAACATGAGGATAATAATGTGAAAGGGTTTATGATTTCCTTCTCATACCCACCTACCATGTCTCGATAGTCCAACCCACTAATCTACAAAACATCCCAAATAATATAGGGGCTTACCTAGAACCATTTTTTGCTGAACCATTCTATGAATCCATCCAACTTGACATCAGACCCGATCTGAGACATAGGCTGAATGTTGTTTCCAATTATTATGTGATGGCTATACGTTCCATGAATCAATGTAAACACTATATGAATGATATTTTCTAAAATAAAATTTGATTAAACAAAAAACATAATGTACTAAGAAAAGCCTCCAAAAATAGAAACTCGATACACACACACACACAGAAAAATATACGTATATATATATATATATTTAATTTATTCAAAAAAATAACGAATCTGAAAAAACTGGTTATAAAACTTAACATCGGACCACGCACATCAGATCTCCATTTGACCTCTTGGCCACCGTTATCCTCAAGACTAACCTTCTCCAAGAATAACTGAACCTGAAACCTACTCCGGAAAAATATATCGAGTCTACCAACAGTAAATGGTACAAGTATAGTGGTATATCAAATAGTTTAACAGGTAATAACCATAAACTCTATGAATTTTCATTCCCATAATAGTCCATAAGCACTAATTTCAAAACCCATTTAAAAAAATCTGTTTTTAATCATTTCAAACACCCACACATAAATTATTTAAAATATCATTTTCAAAACAACACACACATCATTACTTTTTAGAAATAATGTCACCTTCTAGGACCCATTTCAAAACCAAACCTCAAATAAAAAACTAGAAAAACAAAATTAGATTTTTATAAATTAATGGATCCCAATCAACTAGGAAGAACTCAAAAACCAAATATCTAATAACTAGAAAAAATATATAGAAAAAATTTCAAGTTTTTTTTTGAGAATTTATTGATCAACCCAAGGAAAATTCCTTAATGTACATGGCTTGGACCCTCCAACGATTTTATGGTGTAGCCCCAAAGTTAATATCTAATTTGCTACTCTAAACTAGCCAATCTAGTGACATTTACCACCTAGCCCAATGATGTTAAGGGGGTACCAACCCATCAAATTAAGATCCAAAAAAAATATTCAGTCAACCCTTTAAAAGCCACCCAAGAATCCCAAGATAGTAATAACAATAAATTGTTGAACGAGAGGCCCTCCTATGTGTGTCTCACCTAACCAACTTCTGCCACACATTTCTACCCAAACCACAAATATTTCCCCTATGATAACCTACATTGGGGAAATCCTCCATAGGTGTGACCCTCTCTCAACAAGCTGAACATAAGTTCCAACCAGGTCACCACATCAATTGAGTTTCCAAAACCACTTTCCAAACATTTAAAAATACCATCCAAGAGATCAACATTATAAATTCAAATAAATTTAAAAATTTATTATCACACTATTTCTAAAGAAAATATAAAAAAACATTAATATAAATAGGTCCAAACATGCCCTTTATATAATTTTATAATCAAATCCACCACACGATATTCTAAATGGCATGAAAACATAATAAAATCCATTTATTTCACCAAAAAATTACTCTAAAAAATAAAATATCAAATAAAAACCGAAATTTACCTATTAAAATTTACTTGTAAATACATACACACACACACAAAATAAATTTGAAAACCCATTTCCACATTTCACATAATCCATTAGACGCATTTATAAAGTACTGTAATGGGGAATAATTGAAATAGAGTCAATTTTTTTTATATAACCTCCTTCCACTGCATAATCACTTCAAATTACTTCGAAAACACCTTTTTTAAAGAAGTATCACATGCTTTTATTTCAAAACAACAGTCCACAAAAAATAAACACACCATCAAATCCACCAATTCCCACATGAAACACCCAAATAACAATAATAACACCTTATCAAAATGTAATCATGGTCAAACACAACCCAAATCACCCAATTTCAGATTAAAAAACAATTGTTTTTTGTCGAACATTTTACATGAATTTAACATAGAAATAATGAAAAAAAACCTATTTAAAACTATTTCACACTCATATTCTATAATTAAAACAACATAAAAATAGTGATATCTCATCATAAAAAAGATTATAACATATTAAAATAATTCATGGAAAGTTCCATAATAAACGTTATGGGATAAAATAAATATGGATGGAAAACCTTACCTAAACTATATGGGAATTCAAAAAAACTTCTACAGAATGAAAATTACATGCTAATTGATAATCTACACATCCTATAACCAATTTAAAAAACCCACACATCAACCCTAACACTTAGGGTTTGGCCAACATGAAACCCCACCAAGGAAGAACTAAAAACAATGAGTGGAGGGGAGAAAGATGAGGAAATCAACCAAAATACACAAGAACATGCTTAACAGATCTTCAAGAGGATTCAAAATAGAGAAGGAGAAAGAGAGTAGGATTTTTGGGGACCCCCATGGTATTATTTTTTAATATTAAAGAGATAAATCCCAAAATAGGGTAAAATGATTGGATTTGAAAACAAGGTATTTATTGTTTTTATGAATAAGGGAAACTTTCATGATTATGCCATATGATTTTCTAAACTATGTGCAAATCATGTGGTCTCAAATGATTAAATGGACAGAACATCTCACATTATTTATGCACAACCTGTTATCCATACCCCTAGACCGTAAAATAACCCACAAGGTTACCTTCTCAATGGCGGATGGTCTCCCTTAACTGCGTATTGCCAAAAATCACTCCCAAAAAATAAACTTTAATAAAAACTCAAAACATCAAACTGGGACTCATCCTAAACATCAAATATATGATTCAAGACAAAATATAATATCATAATAAAAGAATTTCCAAGTTCACGGTGTGACAATTCTTATTTTATCTAGATAGACTATGATTATTTAATGGAGACTTTCTTGTACCTTTTTATTTTCCATGGGTTAATCATCACATAAAAGTAATTATCTATTTTAATATATAAGATAATAATAAATTTTCCAAAAACCATAACCATTATTTGAATATTGGAATACTCAATAATATTTCATGTTTTCTTCAAATATAACCTCAATTTCCCCTTTCTAGGTAATTCCCTCCCAAAAATATGTTTATGAAAATAAATGGTATTTTAAATTCTTAAATTTTCTACATATTGTTTTCAGAAGTCTTTATCATTGGTTTTGTTCCTAATATTTTTCATTAATATTGTTTATGAATGGATAATACCAATTATAGCTCATAATAGATGCCGATATAGCTTATATTAAGAGTTTAGCCTCATTACATCATACAGTTGAGCCCAATATAGCTTATATTAAGAGTTTAGCCTCATTACATTATACAGTTAAGCTCGATATATCTTATATGATGGTTCATTCCAAGTAGAATCTAATGATCCCTTTATTACTTATGCAATTGATATTTCTAGATGGGACTCTAATGCATTTGGTAATGAGTATTTTCTATGATGATTTATGTTGGAATTTTTTCACATAGAAATTCATATAGTAAAGGAATAGTGTGGATTTTTTAATGATGAGATCCAATATTACAAATTATTTTTCTTTATGATATCTATGGGATATAAATGATTAGTTTTATAAATCTTGAAATCCAATTCCAAATGTGTTTTATTATTATTATTAATTTTTTCATATGGTTATTATTTATTTCATTTTTCTGAAATTATGATCTAGTTGATTATTATTATAAATTATCTTATGTTATCCTCATTCACAATGATTATTTCATTATTCTCTTTATATAATCTTACACTCACTAATGATGTTTATTTTTTAAATCGCAGATTTTTCCTTACGGATTATTTGAGCTAACCCTTCTTACATTTCATGTTCCCCAAATTTAAAAAAATGATGTTAAATTATTTTAATCTAGAATATTTTCATATATGAGGATTATTTTCAGATAAATTTAAGACATGATATTTAATATGAAATTATGGGTTTAGTGGGAGATCATACCGATATTTATGAATAGGTTGTTTATGGAACCATGCAGTTAAGAGCTTGTCTTGATTCCCTAAAACTATTAACCAAAAAGGTACTTCGGTACGTATATAATCCAATATTTCCATTTGGATTTGTATGATTTTGTTAGATAAAATTAGATCACATTTAATGGTATCAATTCCAAAAATTAAATGTTTATGTTTTTAGAAACAAATCAATAAATATATGTTTATGGTTTTTACACTATCAATATTCACAAATTCAATTAGGGAACTAGTTAGTAGCAGGAATATGGAGTGAAATATACTCCTTAAGCTATCACCAAGTGTGTTTAATTTTATCCATCACATTAATATAAAAAAATTAGTGTTCAAAAATTAATATAAAAAATACTTGAAGATTTTAATACCCATGTCGATCAAGGTACACAATATGACACTCGACCCAAACTACCATCATTAGCCTCTGTCGAAATGACACTAACTGATTACTCATTTGTGATTTTACTTATAAAAGATTCATGGGACCTAGATCAGGTCAATGGTTTCCCCAATGGATCATATCATTATATGTGATGAATAAGTCCCATTATATTACACTTGATAAGAAAATAATATAATATTTTCATGTATATTATCACTAAACAAACACAAGAATGTTATTTGACATAAAAGAAATATCATTTAAATTAATAAATCAATTTTATTTTTAGACATATATGCCCATCCATGATTTTCCATAAAAATAAACCTAGTATAACTCAAGGTACCCTATAAACCCATCACCCTACAATCCATTCTAAGTAATAACTTATAGAAATCTAGTTATCAAACCTTGTGTGGTATATATTCATATCCCAATAATTTAATCTTTGAAAATCCAAAAAAATATCACAAGTCTCACTCATGGGATAAAAATATGTACTACCCAATGAGTCTATCCTTGACATTCCATGTAAGGAATCCAAGTTTCCCCATAGACTATGGTAAATCTATTCCCCCATGTGTTCCCATCCTTATAGTTCTTATAACAACCCATGTAACAGCACAACACAATGTAATTACATTTAATAAATAATTAAAATTCAATAATCCCAATTCTTCCTTCCATCTACATCGAATTCATACCTCATATAATACCCTTAAGATGGAACAACAAATAGTGTTGGTCTCTCAGTCAAGCCATACCCTTAAACATCACATTTAAATAAATTACCCATTTCATTTATAATAGATAATTCAGTCTCACCTCAACTCAAGGTTCAATTACATTTCCGAGAAATAGAAGGCCTATAATAGATTAATTCATTCAATTTGGTTTGATTTATAAATCTCGTTTAATTAATCATATACTCCAAAATACAAGGGAAATGATCAACCTTTATATGTGAACTATAATTATTTGTATATCTTGGTTGTCTTATAAGATTAAAAAAACACACTGTGTGGTTGTTCTATTATATTTCCTTAACCATAATTGGTCATTACGGGACTCATGGGATATATGAACATCCTTACAAACATTTAATTTAAGATAACTAAATTTTAGAGGTTATAATTGGAAATCGTATCATGCGTCACAATGAGACTATATATGGGTCACTAGAATTTTATATAACATCATAAGAAAACATACCATAAATTTTTAGTGGATTCCTCATCCATTGTTGGCCTTGAATTTGGGATATATTCCGAGAATTATATGTAATATATGATTTCACTAAAATGGAGGAAAACGGTTTTCATAGATTTACAATTCCATATGGTGAGAAAAACTATGGAATAAAGATAAAATATAAGAGAGATTACAGGTATAGATGAAACTTGTCATTGGATAGAGAATTATGATATTGAACAAGGATGTTCTATCCAAACCCTGGATGAGATAAAATTGGGATATTCAATTGGTGGCGGGTTTTGTAAATGGAGGATAATGAAAGGGGATTAAAATATTTTAACATTGAAGGGAAAATGGTCATTTAGATAAATTACAAAGGGGGCATAATTTAGAAGAACATTTGGCCAAACTGTGCACCAAAATTGCACCTGTAGTTTACAATGGAACTAATCCATCGCTTGGTTAGGCCACATGGTGTTTCCATACCATTCACCAACCATGCACGGTTACTGCATAAGTGTCCCCACCTACGTAGCTAGGTTAAATATTTTTTTAATTATGCATAGAATGAGTGTGTACACATTATATATCCACTATAGTTTTTTTCATATCCATGTTCACTACTGAGTATGGATTTTCAAAATTTTATCCTACAATTATGGGTCGAATTGTTGAGTAACATAGTCACTACTAACCATGAACCTCCTACTATTTCTTGAAACCTAGTGAAATGTTTTTATCATTCCCAAGACGATGACAAACCATTCCATTGAACATTATTAATTTCAATTAGAATAAAACAAAATAATTATACATATGATTATATGATTTAGACCTCATAGGAAAATCCATTATCTTATAATCATCCCTCCTTAAAATAACTCATCTGAGAGTTTCAATTTCATATATAGTAAAACATTTTCTATGAATAAATCCAACTATGATGGATTTATATCTTCCTACAACTCCATGGTTTCCTCATGTACATGGTCATTCTTCTATACCACCAATATCATATGATCAGTCATTCCTTTGAGAGACATTTTGATTCAATCAATGATACATATTGGATTATACTTGATGGATTCATATAACTCCAACTCAACCTCATCATGAAGATTTATATTACATGTGATTGAGTGATTATGAAAAATCTAGGATAATTGAAATATATAATGTATTTCTTGGAAACATTGACTTAACAACAACCAATAGGCAACCTTCCCAACACCTTATAGAATCTCCAAATTTATAACATAATGTGGTAAAGTCTTTTACAGTCGTGGAATCCTTTTATATCCCAATCTAGTTGAAATTTTCATGAATACCCAATCCCCAACAATTGATCTAGAAGTAATTTATAAAGATTCGCATAAGACTTATACCTAGACTAATCTATAGTCATATGATTCCTGATAAGTTTCACCTACTTTGAAGTCTAATTAATAGTATCAGGTCCCATTAGCAATGTACCTCCATCCACTAATCATCACGTGGGTGAATGGTAGGACCTACCATATAATTCTTTATAAAGACCCATCTGTATAGTCAAGTGGAAGATGTTAATATGTGAAAAATAGAATATTACATATGATTTTACCATAAACCACCAAAATAAAGGATTCATGTCTGTAGAATGTACTATATGACATGTATCATATGGTTGGACTATCTCTGGGTCTGTGGGAGATATCATGATCTCCGTAGTACCTATGAAATTAGTTTTCATTATAACCCATCTAAGGACGATGATGTAAAATGAGTATATCTTTCTGATATGATATTATTAAGAAACACATGAACACATGTGATATCTAATAAATATAGAAATTTTATATCATCAACTTAAAAGAACTCACTAATAGGCTGAAAGGGAGTGACTATTTTCAACTATTCCACAATCACCCATATTATGTCACATCATCAAGGTGACCATTGTAAATGATTAAAAAAAGAAATGATGATTTCATCCCATTTCCACATAGAAATGGGAAATTAAAAAAATAACCCTACCCATAGTTTTTGTTTTACCTTCACATTCTAATAGGTCAAACACTGGGTGATGAAACCAATTATCTTACATTTCATACCAGACACCAATATTGACAGCGTATATCACGATACATATTTTTATGGCCATGACATACCTAAAAATTAGAATAATTAGAATATCACATCAATTCAACATAGATTTCATTAGGTTCGTAGAATCATTTCAAGATATTCAAGGCCTCGACCTATACAATGAACCAACTAGGTGTTGGGTGATCAAATAAAATAATCTCCCCCATGGCCAAGTCCTCGTGATTAGAATGTTTTCTAAACTTCACTCTATCTAAATTTGAAATTTTAACTAGTAAATCTATTATTATTGGATACCCATAAGGATCCTAGACCTCTATTTCTATCTAGGAAAATAGTTCCAAAAACTAATACTCACTACTGGCCACCTAATCTTACTATTTATGAGTCATTAATCTTAGAGCATCCCCAACATCATTGCTTTTAATATTAATATAAGACAAATCAAAGTCAAGAGAATATTGGTATACAAAAAATCTTCAATTCTGAAAATTCAGATAACTATTTGTTAATATTTATTTGATGATTAATTATTCTTGGTATACCACAAATATTTTCTTATTAAATAATTCCAACAACAATGCAAGACATAAACTATAACTCCTAGAATGAGGGTGTGCATTGGTAATTACTCTCATGAGGCCTATGATGATGAGACTCGTACACCATGAAATTATCCTCCTACACCATAACAACAGAAAAATAGATGTATTATACATTCCAGTGAACTATTAAACTCTTCTTTGATGATGTAAATTTAATCATTTTTTCAAATTTTGAATGATTTTTCCCATACTTTATTCCCTGAAAACATGAAATCATTATTAGTCAATCATATGAGTGATATATGTGATTTTTGAAATTTGGTATAATGAACCAATAGTATCCATATTTCCTAAAGAAACAATATATGTTAGAGAATTTTTTTTTCACTACCAGTAAAAAATGGCTAACACCATCCCTAGGTCAACTGATACTCATGTCTCTGAGATAATTTTTTCCATGAGGTATTACACATAGATCCAATATATCATTTGTTGAGCGTCAAATTCATCTATTTCTCACATAGTTTTATTAAAATAATATCAAAATGATTGGCATGCTTGTGTCAATTATATGAATTCATCAATATGTCATTCATGAAGAATACCACAAATAAATAATGGTATGGGTGTAAAACCAGATTTATCAAATCCATGTATATATTTGCTGCATTCATTAGACTAAAAATCCTTACCAAATACTTTTACTATCCATATATTATATGGAATTCTTATCATGCTTCAAATAATAGTCTAACATGTAGATGATTGTATCCTAACCTCAACTCGGTCATAGAGAAAACCATTTCTCATATAATCTATTCAAAGAAGGCATCAATATAGGGTAGTGGATATCAGTTCATAAGTAAAATCTCATCGAATCAAAGAAAATGTTGAATATTCATCAGAATATAATTCGTTTTCCTGTCAAAAATAATA
Organism: Viscum album; assembly: GCA_963277665.1. Lineage (NCBI taxonomy): Eukaryota > Viridiplantae > Streptophyta > Magnoliopsida > Santalales > Viscaceae > Viscum > Viscum album. Next base: position 327,071,295 of record OY728164.1, read on the forward strand.
GGTGAGGCCTAATTGGAAGAACTAGTCTATATAAGACACATAGATTACATGTTATTTAGTTACCTCTTGTTTTCTAGAAACTCAATTTTAACCATCCTATAAGGAGGAATGTATACCAGTGATACTCTTAGCTCTTGCTCAATCCTGAAACAAACCAATATCCCTTTGAAGGTATTCATGAAAATTTAAAAAAAACTAAAATGATCTATTATAAAATGGAAATAATCCTGAAATTTTATTTTATCGTCCATATAAAGATTATTAATCTATGTTGTCACCCAAACCAGACTATCATGCTTAGGTCCTTCTCAAACTGGTTTTACATCTCAGGCCCCCTTATGAATATAACAATCACTCTCTGGTGTTGTATTGTATAACCTCTTCAGATATCAATAGATATAACCATGATAGGGAACCTATAAATTCGTCCTTGTAATGATTTCTAAACAATTTACCTTGAGGTTGAAGAGGCCTCATAATAAATGGTAGCTTCCTAACTCAAGTGTTCACTCCTTAAAATAAAATAAACCATCTAATAGAAATCCCAGTAGGATATCTCATGTCATTATTCGAGAGTAATACTGAATTTGAAGTCAAAGTCTCTCTACAGTAGAAATAGATATGAAGGATTAGGAATATAATATATCAAATAAAAAACACTAGATAATAGTCTACTAAGATCGTACCAATAACTATAGATGGACCAACTCTCTGATTCATAGGGATCAGTTTGACTACCAATATTTGGCCCTATCAATTGACATGTGATATAGCTGGACATTCTTGAGTAGTCCCTCTATTCTAAAGATGTATTTCCAGTGTCTACCATCCTGATCAATGAAATCCTCCACAAGAAAATCATCCAGAAGATCTCTATCTTTCTTCTAAAAAATTGGTTTCTATACTTTCTCTTAAATGTGTAGTAACTGAAAATACTCTATTAATATATACTAGATGAATAGATTCCAAAAATATCTAAAGATGGGAAATCATTCCACAATCCCATTGTTCGAATAGATCCTTAATACCCTTAGTCTTTTTCTTTCCTAGCTTACTACAATAGTGGCATACCTTGTTAAAACATATGAGAACACTCTAACTACTTATTCTCCCATGAGATGGATCAAAAGGTAATTCCTATTAGTGTTTTAAACAATTCAAATTCTAGGAGTCAAAATATCATGGATCACAGCTTCATCTTCATGATACACTTATTAATGAGTTCTTTATTAACTATCTGATATATGGAATTCTATTGAAATGTTCTCTCTTACAGTCATAAGGAATACTTAAAACAATCCATTAATACCATATCCCAGGATAAATAATCACAAAGAAGAATCAGTGTGATATTATAGAACATCGTAAAATATTTAGAGTGTTCATTATTGATAAATCAATCTTGTCCAAGATCATAAAATATCAGCAATATGTTTGCAATAAATATCTTCAGATATAAAAATTAATATAAGACAAAATAAATATCAATAAAACCCATTCCAATTGGGGTGTCCAACAAGGTAAAAGTGCCCTACCATCACTTTCATAAATCTCATCACATATATGTTGTGAGATTCACTCTCCTCTCACGATGTGTCTCAAAATTCATGAAAATTGTATAATGGATTCTAGATAGTAATTTTCTGTCTATGGACTATAACACCCTAAAAATGTGACAATATTCTACTACTGAAACTCATGTGTGAACTCTTCCATAGATAGGGATGGTTTTATTTCCCCATTCATGGTCTTCATGATCCATATAAATACCTCTCAAAACACAGTGTCAATACCCTGATCCCGTATAATAGATGTTACCACATGTGGAAATACTGAAGGAGTATTGGTTGATCAGGGGACACCCCCTTTGTATCATGTTTTTTTGACCCTCCTAATGTATGGATCATGGACGCCATGGTATAAATTCTCTACAAATTAAAATCACATGCATCCCATAAGGTTTTATATTGATATAGATCAGAAATATAAGAATATGACATATGCAAGAAATCCTATATAAAATGAACACACCACAATTTTCCCCTAACTCAAGGTATTGGTGATGTATAGTAACAAAAAAAAGATATACTTCCTACTTCCCACAACTAAGGCTGATTCTAGGTCATATTTTTTCATATTTGGGGATCTGGTATACATTATTTCAATTACATGTTATATATAAAAATACCCATTAGGTATAAATTAGTATCACCATTTAACTATACCCAATTCATTAAATTTTACAAAGGATCTACAATTAAAACACATTTATTTTTATAATAGTCTATTTAGAAGACTCACAATTCCCACTCTATAATGTACTATGCATTATACATTCAAATTCAAGAATCATTTAACAATGCCCATTTATTAACATTTGTCATCATAATTTAATGTACATAGGTACAATGGTTGAATTATACCTTTCCATGTTCCCAATTTATAATATCCCATAAAATATTGAATTTGAAATTTATCATCCATTTTATTACGACAATAGACAAGTCTAATCCATTGTGCCCAATGGAATATCGCTCGATCATGTCGTAATTAGTAATGGATTTATCATCATGATAATCAGAAAAAAAAATCTATGACTTCATAATCTTTAATATATAATTATATATCCATACATATAATTAATGTTTTTCAAAATATTAACATAATAGTCCACAAAATAATAATATGCGGTCAGAAATACTGATTTTTTATATAAACAAGGCATGGAATATGCATTATATAATTTTATAGATCTACATAGATGGATTCGTGAATTAATTACATCATTTCCATACAAGTCTAAGGAAAAAAGTGTTTCCAAATAGAAATTATTAAATTCCACATATCATTTATATTTCCCAATGATGAAATCAAGAAAAATATAATAGGTATAATCTAGAACCATAGTTACCATCCCATGTAATCTAGATTTACCCCATACATCATTTTGAAACTCCTAGGTATAATCACATTACAAAACACTAACACATTCTTTGTATCCAATCCAAATCCCAAAAATTTTGACCAATAGAAAAGTATTCTTGAAAATAATCCCAACTCACTCAATAGTCCTGTCCAAAATGATGGCCAAATGGCCTCATGCATGTCTCTTAATTCCATAGATGCTACTATCTAGCTGTAATAGTCTGTAAGAGTATAATGGGGAGACTACACCTTCATTCCAGGAGTTTCTAAAAGTGGAATCCACATAGATATTAATATTAAAATTTTAATAAATAGTCCACATGAAGAAAAAAGAAAATCAACCAAATATAATAAATAAAGAAGAAGAAACCAAAATCAGATGACATATAATATTTTTTATTATCTTGTCACAAAAATATATAAAATGTAAAAATGAATTGGGGAATAATAAAAATACAACATGGTACATGAATATAAAAAAAGACCAAAATTTATCTTCAGTATCATCATGAGCATATGACCAATCTTATACTCTTGTGATACCTCATAGTGAATAAAAATATCATGATTCTATAGAAAAATGCCTTCTATATTCCCAAACTGCATCAATGAATTATTCCTGGGAACTAATTGGAATCCCAAATTGGTTGTGGGATACGCTCAGTAGGCCACCACCAATGGTTTCTAATGTAATAAATCTTGTGAATATGTAGATAAGTAGTGTTTGGGTAATGATATAAACTACAATTGAAATATTTAATACCAATGTTGGTCTGAGTTCCAATAGATACACTCAATCAGTACCTCCTTCTCTGAATTATTTAGCAATGTATCTTAATGATTACACATTTCTTAATTTATTTGTAAAAGAAGACCAATAATCATCCCAATTCCAAGGCATCCCCTTTTCATTATATCTATATAAAGGATACACATATCCCATTGTATTACAGATGATAAGAAAATAAACACCGAAAACAGGTATTTAAACTGTGAATGATTTTAATCATTTTTATTTACGTATGATAAATCACTTTTAAATTAATCAATCAATTTATTTATTTTGAAAATACTCCCATTGATGTGTTCCACTAGTGAAACCAAGGTACCACTCTAGATTCCCTATGAACATGAAACCCTATTAGAGAATACATGGAATCCTATATAATAACCTTGGTATCGCTTTAGGTATATTATAAATTCATCCCCGTCTTAGTTCTTCCTTGGAATTCTAAATTTGTATCCCATGCTTCACTATTGATATAATAATAACTTTTATTCGAGTCTGACTCTGTAATTCCACATATGAACGCGGGTTTCACCCTTAGAACAAGTTAAATTATTCTTCCCAAGTGTCCTTGTCAGTTTATATGAGAACCCCATTTGTCTCCAATGATGGGCGTTTTTTTATTTAATAATTCCTTTAAATTCATTCATCATGATGAGGCCATCGATTACATTTTTTCTAGAACCCATGAATGACATTAGTTATGGAATAAAAAGTGCTCATGGTCTCTTAGTCTAACCATTCCCATAAACATCGCATTTTAATTCCATTGGCCTTTTAATTTATATGGTTCAATTCTAAATCCCCTATGATGGTCTTTCAATTACATTGACAGTTCATAGAAGAGATATATATTATTAATTATTTCCAATCAGTTTAACTACTCCATATATTTTAATTAATCAAAAGAACTTTATTTTAAGGGGCAAAGATCGACCTATTAAGATAAACTATAAATGTTAAGAACCTCATGGTTTTCCAATAAAATTTTGAAACATAGACTATCAGGTGGTTCAACATGGGTTCTTAACCCATCATTATAATTTAAATGTCTCACAGTACATATAAATCAAGAAACACATAATTTATGAGGTAACACTCAGGATTTCATGTTCGTGACATAATGGTGCAACATATAAATCATAATAAATTTAGGGAAAAGTATAAGACCATATACACAAGAGGTGTATTGGATTACTCAACCATTATTGGCCTATAATTTTTGATATATCAATATAAATCAACTAAATAGTAAAATTCCTTTAAAATAGGGCAGAATATCTAACATGAATTTAGAATACCATATAGAGAGATAAAAAAAGGATTGAATAAAATAGATTATAGAAAATATCAGTTTTGATCCAACATGATTCATTCCAAATAATTCCAAGACTAGACTAATATATTATCTTTAATCAAAAATTGAAAGGAATTTGATAGCACTAATTAATGGGAGGTGTAGTGAATGGAGGAAAAGGAATGTGGGTTAAATTATATTAAGGATAAAGCAAAATTGTTTAGTATAAAAAAAATTGGAACATATTTTGGATACACATTTGTCCAAGTCATGCACCAATTTTTTTTCATCACTTTGATCCGCATATTTCCTAGGGCATGTCAAAATAATATTTTTTTCTAATTTATCACAGAGGGGGACTATGTTCGTCTCTCAGGAGAAGTGTTTGCAGTTGTTCAACTAATTATTCTCTCTCACCTAATGTAATTTTTTATTATTTATGTGTTATGAAAACAATGTAATTTAAATGGAATGCAATATAAAAAATTATAAACATATAATAAAATGAAATGTAAATAGATTAAAATTATGATGAAAGAACTTGTCCATTGTGGTTTGGTTTGTGGGTTCTCTTATTCCCCATATTGGTGTTTAAATTATGATAAATAATTCAATTGTTAGATATCATTCATGAATTAATAATTTTTTATTTAGTGGTGTGAAATATTTAATTACATTAGAAATATCAATTCTTCCTCCTCCTATAATAAATGTTGATCGAACACCTCAACAGAGACTGTGATATCATCCCAGACCTACTCTAATATTTTCTATTTCATCAACTAAATAGAATAACTCTATCATATAAGGAAAATTTATCTAGTAAAAGGGAGACACAATATTTAATAAAGGAATATAAATTAGATTATGATCAGTGACTTGGGGGATGATCTCAAAAACCATGAACACTACTCTTCCTCATCACAAAATTAATAAAAATAAAAACAATTAAGCATAAAAAAATGAAATTTTCAAGTACCTCCCCAAGGCAAAGCCCCTCATTAGCCACTCAATTTTTTGGGTATGAAATAATGGTATAATTGAAATAAATAAAATAGAATAAATGTAATGAAGGTAATGGGGATGAAAAAGAAGAATATGAAAAAACTCACATTAACTCATAAAATAAAAATAGAAGAAGAATAAGAATAGAAAGGGGGAGAATATGGAGAACAATATTAAGGGTTTATATAAGAACACCTAATATTTTTTAAAACCATTTTTGAATTATATTGTATTTAAAATAATGTAATTTAAAATTATATTTGAATGAAATAAAGTAACAAAATAATAAAAATAAAAAAATCAATGAAATTGTTACAACAACTTCCCCTCCAAAATCTATCCCAAAAATATGTCTTCTATTATACCCACCATATGAATTAATATAATAAATTATTAATTATATAATATTATACAATTTATTTTTGAAATTTACCCTCAAAATTTCATTTTAATTAGACAAATATAACGGATATTATGATACAATTAACAAGTCACAGTCCATCTGGATGAATGATTTCTATATATTTCTATAATATCGAGCTTACAATGTTGACCTTAATAAATGAATATATCAATGATCATGATTGATAAAATGTGTTATAGATTCCTCTTTTAAAATTAAAATGTAATCAACTCAATTAGAGGTGTGTATCCTAATTTATCACTCACTTACTAAGGTGGGGTCAACTATATCATCAAAAATAATATTTTAAATTGATTGATGTTTAGGGAATACGGTGGTTCAGATCATAGCCCTATTCAGATGAAGAGCTTAAATTCCACACCCCAAGGCATCCTATAAAAAATTTATCACTCTAATTGGATCAATATTTTAAATATTATTCTCAAAATACCAATGTAATAAAAATATGTTTAAAATTACCAAATTATTTAATTTTCACATTTTATTCAAAAACACCCTAAAATCATAAAATTGATGAAAACAAACCTAAATCGGTAAAATTTAGGGTTTTAAATCACTATAATACATATAAATATGATGAAAAAATTATCTCTATCAATTCCACCACACTTGATCCATGCTTATCCTTAAGAATAAAATCTCATCAAGGAATTCAGTGGCCAACAATGATACCAAAATTCAAAATCCAACAAAATAAAAATAAATTATCAATATAAAATAAAATTTCCAATTTCACATAATATATCAATTAAAGTTATAATTTTTCAACGAACTAAATAATACCTGTATTTTTTTAACACCCCGCCCCTACCTCATCGGCTTGAGGAGGCTGTGAGGGTCACTGGGCCTTAAGTGATGTTCCCAAGGCGCCCAAGGTAGGAAATAAATGCTGAGGGCTTCAATAACAAATTGGGGAATAATTTTCCCTTAAGAAAAAACCAAAAAAATCATCCACTATCAACCACTATATGATGCATGTCAATCAAAACATTCAAGAATGAATACCCAAGGATAGCCATGTTATTTCAAAATACAACCCAAAACCAATTTAACCAATACCATATTAGAGTACTATGCCGAACACTCAAAAAAAGACCCAAAAAAATCCAAGGCACACTACATGGATCCAAACCAATTCTCCATGCTTCATGCTCCTCCCAGATATCACAATGCACCACTAAAGGTGGGGGATGCCTTACATTTCCCAGGCCATGATACACAACATCTGCAAGGACACCAACATTCCAAAGCAGGGGGTGAGTACAACTACTCAATAGGATTTCCCCAAAGGTCTTCCTAACACATGCCACTATGATTAAACCATTATCACATTTATATAAAATAGTTTATAAAAAATAATCACAAGTGAATCCATTACCATAAGCCAAACACACCCTTACCAAGCTATTCCACCCAAACTAAGTAAACCCAAGGAAAGCCAAATAGTCATTCTGTAAGCCAAACATTCTACTCAAGGAAGCCAAATAAACCATAACTCAAGCCGATTACCATTTCATATTTCACTCACAAGCCCCATCTACAAACATCTCCAAACAAGCACACAACATATCATGGTAGCACTTCCCATCCAACCCATTCATTACCAATCCACTCAAGTGGTACTTCCCACCCACTTGCTTTTAATGGTGGCCCTTCCGTCCAATATCCATCCCCTTTTTATAGTGGTTCTTCCCTCCCACTTTCAAAACATTCAAATAATCCAGCATAACCAAGAATATAACCCATCAAGGCCACAACAACATGCAATCAACTGTTTCAATTACATGAAAATCCACTTCAATAAATCGAACATTTATTGAAAACCCCCTTTTACCATTTTCCATGCCAAACCCCAATTATATAAAACCACCCTTTTTATTGAGATCCATTTTCTCCATTTATCTTAATCAACCTACAAAAAAACTCATTTTAAAATCCCATTTTAAAATCACATCAAGTGAATTTCACCAAAAGCCCTTTTTCCAATAATCCCCCAAACCATTACCAAATGTATTTCCATCTGATTTATCACATTAACAACACGAATAATTTTAAGTAACACAAATAAATTGTAACCAAACCACTAGTTCTAACCATTTAGAGTTGAGAGAGAAGCCACCTACGTTTAGTGTTCCGGTGAAATCTACCCACAAGCAACAACTCCTCAAAACCGGTGAACGCACCACCAAAGCCTCTCTTGATCTCCTTAACTAACATCCATAAGCCTTAAAATCAACATCCACGGCAACCACAATCCTATATCTACACACAATGGGTGTAGATCTAGAAAACTGAGAGATAGGGAGATGCAGATCAAGGGGAAAACACACAGAAGCCAAGAGAAAAATCTTACTCTGTAGAAACCAACTTCAATCCACCAAGAAATCTCTTCAAAAGGCTTCCAAAAATAAAAGGGAGATCCCCTTCAACCCCTGAAAACCCAAAATCCCAAGTGAGGATCGAGTGGGAGAAGGTTTGGATAGGAATTAGGCAAACCAGTGTGAACTCGAGTTTTAAAACACTATTTTTAAGCGGTTGCACGATTTGACAACCCATGCGCTAATCATGTGAATGATACTGCTTCGAGAGGAGGGGTATGCACGGTTGCCTCACATGGTTTGGAAAACCGTGCAAAGACTAGGTGATGCCAACTGTCTCCCCCTGCACGGTTTCCTAGAGAACTCACACAGTTTCCCCTAACCGTGCTCAAACCGTGCTCCCATAGAAAATCCAACATACTTATTCGAAACCATTACGAACACTCCCAAACTCTTCTCAACTCATCCCATACACATTAAACACATAAAAAGTCATAAACAAAGGATGCATACATCAAACTGGGGGGTGCTACATTATCCCCACCATTGGTCTTTCTATCCTCAAAAAGTTGTGAACCCAGCTTTTTTCAAAAGAGCTCAGGGCATTTATTGACCATCCCTTTATCCCGCTCCCAAGTCTCCTCTTGGATCTGGCCATGCTGCCACAAAACCCAAACCACAATGATTATTTTACCCGCAATAATTTCTCTTTGTTATCCACAACTCACACTGGCACGTGCACCATCAAAGCATACATATCTCGATCTTCATAATCCCATCGAATAATATGGCGTAGATCTGGCTAATACTTTTACAAATGCAACACATGAAACACATTTTGCACCGCACTGGACCAAGGTGGCCAAGCCAAAGGATACACCACCACACTAACCCACTCAATAACTTCAAATGGTTCAATATACCTCAGAGATCACTTTCCCTAATTCCCAAACCGATGATGTCCCATCCTAGGAGACAACCTCAAGAAAACAAGATCACTCACCGTGAACGACAATGACCATCGACGATGATCCGCATAGGATTTCTGAGGACTCTGAGCTGTCTCCATTATATTCCTGATTAACATGATCTTCTCCATAGTCTCCTAGACATGGATCAGTCCAACCATCACGGACTCACCCATTTCCACCCAGTATAGTGGAGAACGACACCGACACCCCTACAATGCTTCAAATGGAGCCATATGTATGGATGCATGATAACTGTTATTGTACGAGAAGTCAGCCAACGACAAGTGCCCCTCCCACCAGCCACAAAAATGCTTGACACAAGCCCACAACATATCCTCTAAAGATTGTATCGTCCTCTCAAATTGACCATCCATCTGAGGGTGATACATTGTGCTCATAGTCAACTGTGTCCTAAGGGATTCCTGCAAGGATTTCCAAAAATGAGATATAAACATCAGATCTCTGCCTGATACAATATAAATTGGAATTCCATGCCTCTTTACCACCTCCTAGATATATATTTCAGAGAGATACTCCACCATATGAGATTCGCGAATTAGGACGAAATGGGCTGACTCTGTTAGACGATCCACTATCACCCTAATGGCATCATTATTCCTGACCATTCTTGGGAGACTTGTGAAAATATATATCGTAATTTTATCTCACTTACAAACATGGATTGGTAAAGACTGTAACATTTATGTAGTCCTCTAATGCTTTGTCTTGACCTACTGGCAAGTCAAGCATCTCAAAACAAACTCAGCCACACTTTTTTTCTTACTAACCCACCAGAACTGTGATTTCAATTCTTTATACATTTTCTTAATTCCAAGATGAAAATACCACCTATAATGATGATACACCTTGAGAAGATCCTCTTGACAATAAACTGGTACAACCATACAATTCTGATAACACAAAACTAATCTCCATTCAGTTGCCAACCCTCAATGTTCTCCCCACCATTGAGTTTCGACCTCATCGTCAAACAATCAGAATTAGATATCTTTGCCTCTTTAACAAGTGCCACCATGTCTGGAATAACCAAGACCGAATAGAAGACCACTCTATCACTCTAGTCCTCACATTCCAACTGCATGTCAGCTATAACCGACATCAACTGCCACTGGTCTGATGCTTCTTTCACCACATGAGCATTAGATTTTATACATAATGCATATGCCACCGAATTTCCCTTACCCTAAGTGTACATCAAATAAAAATAAAACATCTAGAGATATTCCATCCATCTCCTTTGCCTCAAGTTCAAATCCCATTTTGAGAAAAGGTGCCACAAGATCTTATGATCTATATATACCATGAATTTCTCACCGAATAGATAATGACACAACAATTTCAATGAATGGACCACTGCAGCCAATTCCAAATCATGAGTTGGGTAGTTATTCTAATTCCCCCTCAACTTTCGTGATCCATACACAACCACATGATTCCCTTTCATGATAAATCACCCCATACTTAATCCCAATGCATCGCAACACACCACACACCCTTCTCCTGGTTCTGGAAAAACCATGATTGGTGTTGTTGTAACGTGACCCTTTAGCTCTTCGAAACACTGCTGGCACTGTTCATTCCACTGGAATGGAACATTCTTTCTTGTAAAATCTGTCATCGGTGAAGCCAAATGGGAAAAATCATGAACCAAATTCTGATAAGACCCATCTAGGCTGAGGAAAATCCTTACCTATAACACATTCATTGGCGGTTTCCATGAGATAACAGCCTCAATCGTTCCTGGATCCACTGAAATACCCCTTTTAGAAATCACATGGCCAAGAAAACGGACTTCCTGTATCTAAAAGTCACACATTGGAAATTTTTAATACAATGGAGGATCCCTCAAGATACCCATCACTATCGCCAAGTGTGGCTCATGCTCCACCCTTGTCTTTGAATACACCAGAATGTATTCTACAAACACAACCACAAATAAATCCAGATATCTCTAAAATATCTGATTCATCAATTCCATTAATACCATTGGTGCATTCGTTAGACCAAAGGGCATAACCAACTATTCATAATTGTAATGCCTCGACCCTAGTTACCCAGAGTCGGTGCATTATTACATAACATTAGCATGATCACAAGAATGATCAAATCTCGAAAGACCGATTGGTTTAGTAGCCTTGGAAACTCTAGATATATTCATAAGTCTTACATTACATCATAATAATGAAAACTACAACAACATATTTTCTTCATAGTACAAAATTTTATCCCCACATACTATCCCTGCAGGTCATTCATATATTACTTCTTCACATCCTGTAAAAATAACACATTGAAAGGGGCGATCTCAGATGCTCAGTAAGGATAACAATATAGCAGAAAATTTAATAAATAAGCATAAACATTTAAGGCAATGTATAACTAAAACAAAAGCTTTTTAAACATGAACTTCAACATAGTATGGAAAAAATAAAATGAAATAATTCCATTTACTTATTCACATGGATATTCTACTAATCGAATAATCACATGAAATATTAATAACCACTTTCATAATGATGGAATGCATAATGCCAGACTATCATAACCACATAGCCAAGGCCTCGTGACAAGACTACAAATAAGATGTTTCCAAGGCCTTGTGCCAAGACACTAGTTTGTATCATGAGACCTACCGATGCATCGAGGAGCTATAGGGGGCTCCACCTGTCACATATTAAGTCCAATGCATTCCCATATGAAAAGGTTTAAACATAACATAAACATTCGTATTAAAACTAGCATATGAAATGTAAATACTTCATCCATAAACCATGAATGGTATAAAAATAACAAATCCACAGTCAAACATATCACAAAACCTTCAATACAATATATAAGTTTTGTATCATAATAAATCAACTTCAAATAAGCGTAAAATCCATCAAAGGATGGTGACATAGATGAAATCAAAACTCTTTTTAGAGAAATAACTCTTTTTATTTTGAAATCATTTAAGAGTCATATAAAATAAAACATTTTCATTGAAAATATTCTTATAAGCTTGTAATGGAATCTTTGACGATTTTACAACGGCGGAAAATAGCCACACCCGCCATATAATTTAAAAAAACATTCTTACCTTAATTCTGTTGAAAAGGTTAAAATGACCTTGTTTGGAAAACGATGGAAAACCACTTATAAAAGTCAACAAGGGTATAAATTACTTTAACCCATATTCTATTAAATAGTAAAAAATGTTTTGAAACACATTTTAAAAAAACATGGATGTGGATGATAAAGAAGTCCCAGTAGATTATTATGTATAAACAACCTCGGATAATGAGGAGATTGCAAAATAAACCATTACCTTGTACTTTTTCTTGGTTGGGTTAGGTTAACATCATGTATAATGGTGAAATAATTGTTTTTAAATTATACAAGAATCATATATATTAATATGATATCATATATGATTTTTGAAAATTGTTTTGATAATAATATCTTAGTATTATCGTTGTTTCGGGTGTTAACTTACTCGTTTTCTTTTATATGTTTTGTTATGTAAGCCATATTTTTTATGGATATATTTTATCTTATTAATATCCAGAATGATATTAGGTCCTTAATCAATATTATTAATTTTTAAATGTGAATTAGACTTGAATGGATTATGATGGAGAATGAATCTCATCACGTTCGTGGAGACGGTAGTCCGTACGTACGCACGAGAGACAATATCATTCTTTTGATATTAAAATAATATATAATTGGATATTATATAACATATACAGAATAATTATCATGTTATATTTATTATTTACAAGAATTACAAATCATTATTATACCCATCCAAATAATAATATATTGAATAACAATTACACCACGACGTGCAGACGGTAAGCCGTACGTACGCACATATAGTGACATGTCATTCAAATGATGGATAGAATACTGAATATGGTTGTACCATATTTATAATAATATTACAGTATGTAGGAAATACTGGATTCATTATTTTAGCATGGGAATAACAAAGAAAGAAGAAGTGGAAGAATAAAGGAACATGAAATGGTGTGGTGAAATCATTACCTCTTCTTCGGGTTCTTCCTTTTGATTTGATCAAAAGGGATCTTTACGTTGGCTTTCTAACTAATGTAAGGCCTCTAGGATTAATTTATAGAAGTTTATAGAGTATTTGTGGCAGAGTTGGGCTGATCCAAATGGCTTTGAAGGTGTGAATTAATGAGAAGGGGGAGTGCCCTTTTATAAGAGGGGTGAGGGGCACCTTTGGAAAAGCTAGAAATATTATTTTATAATAAATTCATATTCAGTTTCTAATGGCTCCAAAGTGTATTATTTAATGGTTAAGGTGGGTATGGGTCGAAAACCACTCAACCAATATAATTTAGACAGGTTTGGGTTATTATATTAACCTTATCATTAAGTATTAACTCTTAGTTAATTAGTTTCTCTTTTGCAATGTCTCATTGTATTTTTATCTTATATGGTTAACAAACATACTATATACATCCAAGAGACCCCAAAGTGGTCCATTAATGATACACCTATCATTATATAAGTCTCTTGGCCGAACGTTAGATTTCTAAGAATTTAATATCAATTAATAATATAATATTGTTTTTAAAAACTCTTTTATGTCAATTTTGTCACTATTCAATAATTGATTTTTTTGAAAATCCTAACAGAATTTTTAATTCGAAAAAAGTTAATTAAATATTTTATAACATGTCATATTAACCTATAAAATTAGTTTAATTCATAAAAAGTCTCAAATTATATTTATCTAGGTATCTACAATATCAATCATTTTAATTTTTTACTATTATGGTAATTACTGCATCACCATTGTGTCCTAAATAAATTAACTTATTTAATGTCTAAAAATTATAAATAAAATACACATATTTAGGAAATCGTTTTATCTTTCTAATGAATACTTAGAGTTCAAAATAAAACATATATAACTCTAGGTAAACATTGTTTTTCTAAAAGATATATGCTTGTGTTATTTTTGTATTCATTTTAACTTAATTAAAATAAAGTGTCCCTATCACTTACAAGTGGCACCATGGGGTCCCAAAATCTATCCAAAGATGCCCATGGTTGGACATGTATCAACTAAAAAGGTTAGGACAAATTTTAGGGTAATTTGTTATTATTATTATAATATTTGTTTAACCCTTATTTACCAGATTTACCCTTTAACCATGGTAAATAAAATATTTACCGAAGTAATTATTCAAAATGTCTAAAAATTAAAGTTACCTATTTACACAATTTGAACATCATGATTCCAAATATGGAATCCATTTTTCCAAATTCAAAACACAGAAGTGGCAGAAATTAATTTAAAATTAATTCCTGTTTTCAAAACAAAAAAGCGTGTTTTTAAGATATAAAAACTATTAAAAGATTGATACTTGTTTATGTTCGGTTTAATTGTGAAATTATGTCGAATGACCAAAATTGTATTAAATGGTAAAAATATATTCTAAATATACTTTAAAACCACTCAAATTCATAATTTATCGCTATTAATTATTTTGATTAAAAAAGTTGTTTTTAATTAAAATTTATTAATTTTCACTATTCATCAAATTATTAAAGTTATCCGAAAAGTACCAAAATTTCACCTTAGGCTAAATTCGATAATCCAAATCAAAAAATGGAGTCCATTTTGAGAGATAAAATCTCTAAAATTTTAAAAAGTAGGTATTACTATTCATAACGGCTAGTTTTGATCGGTTGTGGTGTGTGTTTGAACTCGATGTTGCGTACAACACACGCTATTGCATTATTTAAAGAGAAGAGTACCGTAGAATCTTGGGATGTTTCATTGTAAATTTTTGATGTCCCCATTCTAAAAAGTAAATTTATTTAGTCAAATTGAATATATAAAAGTTTAAAATATTGGTTTTAAAAAGGCTTCACTATTAAAAGTTGGTAAAATTGAAATACTGAAAATGAATTTGTTCTTACATTATGTCTAAGAAACTCATAATATGGACTCTAAAATTATAAGGATTATATAAAGTTTAAAATTTAGTTATTACTATTCATAACATCTTTTTAACGGCTTGTTTGGTAAGTCGTGGTGCGCTTGAACTCGGTGTTGTGTGGAGTGCAAGTTATTGAATTATTTTGAAGAAATAACACACTATGAAATCTCAGGGTGTTACAATAATGACCATATCTACTTCTCAAAGAGGTTTTATGAATATCGTCCTTCCTCGCCCGCAAATGATGATATCCCGACCTCATGTCGATCTTAGAGAACCACTGGGCTTCCCTCAACTTGTCGAACAAATCATCAATTCGTGCAAGTGGATATTTTTTATTTATCGTAACATAGTTAAGTTGATGATAATAAACACAGAGCCTCAAAGTTCCATCTGCATTTTTCACAAACAACATCGGTACTGCCTACGGAAATATGCTAGGCTGGATAAACCCTTTGTTTTCTAGCTCTTCCAACTGGAATTTCAATTCCAGCAATTCGGAAGGTGCAAAACGGTAAGATAGAAGTGAGATGGGATTGGTCCCCGGAAGGAGATCAATCATAAACTGCAATTCTCTTATGGGAGGTAACTCAAATAATTCATCAGGAAAAAACCATGAACTGATCCACCATTGTCGGAAGAACACTCTACCCAACACCCTCTATCGATTCCAATGACAACACCCCCAACTGATACGATAACATGCCCACTTATTGTTCCAACAAACCCGTTGCACCCTTCCACTCATGCCTCTCTCCTCTAAAGAGATGTCTAACGCCATCGTCTATCATAAAAGCCATTGTCCATGAATTACAGTCGATATGGGAATTAAACGCCATGAGCCAATCCATTCCCAGGATTGCATCATACCCATCCATCTCAAGTACTGATAAATTCCACATTATCTCAACCTCACCCACAACAACACAACGAGCTCTACACAAGAAGTCTCAACACTCTCTTCGACCCAGAGGAATTTGAATATCCAAAACCAAAGGCACCATTTCGAACCTTAAACCCAGCAACTCAACCAAACATGCTGCAATTAAAGAGTGTGAGGCACCCGTATCAAACAAAACTTGCATCAAGGTATAATTTAAAATAATAGTACCTCACATCATGGATGGTCCCGACTGATCATCCACCACAACCTTCTCGGCTCCGAACAACGCCTTGGTTGCCATACTATACTCTTTATTGCCCTGATGAGGAGTTGTGGGGTTTGGAGAATCGCCATAACTGACATTTCCTTACTGACGAGTGGTATTTTGTTGTCCCCATTGTGTCGATGCATACGACGTTTGTGATCCCTCAGGAGTGTCACGTGCACCCGACCTTGGATTCTTCTAACAATAACGCTGCAGATGCCCCATATGCTTACAATTGTGACATTCATGAGATTGTGTCGTATAGTCCAACTTGATGTGTGCCATAGAGCCACACTGAAAACATCATGGTTTGATATGGGGCTTCGAATAAAGATTCACCGATCCTACCGTCGGATTATATTCCATACACCCACCCTGGGAATAAGTGTCCCTTCTCCGCTTGAACCCAGTGTTAGATTTCCCACTATTCCCTAGGGGTACCACCATGCTTCCTCTTCCCGAAGCTCCCAAATAATCCCGCTCAGGCACTAATGCTCAACTAACCATCTCTGTGTGATCACCAATACATAGCACTTCTATTTTTGAATGGATCACTTTCCTTAACCCTCTTCTAAGATACTTTCCTTCAATGATGTGATATCGACTACCTCAGTTGCAAACCGCACTAATCTCGTAAACTTAGCTGAATACTCAATCACAGACATTTGACCTTGCTTCAAACTAAAGAAATCAGTTGTGCGCTTAATTCTGAACATATGTGGGTAGAATTGTTTATTAATCAATTCCTCATAGCCTTCTCACATCATACCCTGGTCCGTCCCCACTTGGACTACCAACTCCCACCACTGAAGAGTAATATTCTCTATCTTATACATTTCTAGATTTACTTTCATCTCTACCTGCATCCCCATGAATTCAAAAATTCTGTTAATTCTGGATAGCCATGCCTCTTCCCTTTCCGGGTCTGAACCACCCCTAAAGATGGTTGGAACCTAACTTTGAATATGATCCACATAATCAACATGATTTGTCTCTGCCGCTATATTCACACTTCCCACAGCTTGGAAATCTTGCACTATGCTCTGGACTAACTGCTAGTTCACCTGGGGCTCAGGTGCAACCAAGTTCTAATCGGCCACTTCCGGTTGGTCTCTAAGACGCCTACCCGGTGCCATTTCTATAAATAGAATACAAACAACCATGAGTCTGACCTCTTTAGACATCAATAATTTATATTTCAAATCGCATTACATAACACTATCATAACAAGGCATTCCACCTTTTTCACATTTTACTTGTTTCTCCATTTTTGAAAATCAAACCATTTTGAAAATACCATCGATTTCCATGTTTCAAATCCTTCTGTTTTGAAAACTAATTTAGATTTTTCAAAATCCACACATTCATATCACAACATAAATCATTATACAGCAATGAAATATGAATCCTAGAGGGAAGTAAATTTTACCATGCATGCCATGCTCATCTCATTGGCTAGACCCAGAACAATGAGATATCCAATGTATATAGGTGTCTCCAACCATGTATGTACCCAACTCCCTGATAATTTGAAGTTAATCATAAAAGGGTTATCTACGTCCTTTTATTCTATACATTCAAAGTTCCGACATTCCTACACCATGATACCATCTTGACTCAAGGAATATACTACAACGAATGTCAATTCCAAATCCGAGAATCAACTCCAAAGGACCAAACAAGTTGTTACCACTTGTAACACCCCACCCCTACCTCATTGCCTTGAAGAGGAGATGAGGGTTACATGGCCATAAGCGACGTTCCCAAGGCGCCAAAGGTAGGAAATAATTGGCGAGGGCTTCGAGAATAAATTGGGGAACGATTTCCCTTAACACAAAACCAACCAAATCATCGACTATCAACCACTATATGATGCATGTCAATCAAAACAATCAAACATGTATTCCCAAAGGATAACCTAGTTGTTCCACAATACAACCCAAAACCAATACAACCAATACCATATTAGAGTACTATGAGGAAGACTCAACCAAAGACCCAAAATAATCAAAGATGCACTCCATGGCTCCACACTAGGCTTCATGCTTCAATATCCACCCGGACATCACGATGCACCACTATTGGAGGGTGATGCATTACCTTTGTCCATGTCACGATACAACACATCTACAAAGATATTAACATTCCAAAGTAGGGGGTGAGTACAACTACTCAGTTGGATTTCTCCAAATGACTTCCCAACACACACCACTAGGATAAAACTATAAGCACATTTATATAAAACATTTTATATAAAATAATCACAAGTGAATCCATTACCATAACCCAAACACACCCTTTCCAAGCCATTTCACCCAAACCAAGTAAACCTAGGGAATGCCAAAAAATCATTCCATAAGCCAATAATTCCACTCAAGGTAGCCAAATCAACGACGCCATAAGACAATTACCTTTTCATATTTCACTCACAAGCCAAATCTACAATCATCGCCAAACAAGCAGATGACATATCATGGCGGTACTTCTCGTCCATCCCATTCATTATAAATCCACTCAAGTGGTTCTTCCCGCCCACATGCTTTTGATGGTGGCCCTTAAATCCACTATTCATCCCCTTTTTATAGTGGTACTTCCCACCCACATTCCCAACATTCAAACAAGCCAACATAACCGAGTATATAACCCATCCAGGCCACAACAACATGCAACCAACCATTTACATTACAAGCCAATCCACTTCAATAAATCAAACATTTATTGAAATCCCCATTTTATAATTTTCCATAACAAACCACAATTCAATAAAGCCACCCTTCTTATTGAAACCCATTTTCTCAGTGCATCTTAATCAACCAACAAAATAACTCATTTAAAAATATCATTTTAAAAACACATAAAGTGCATTTCGCCATTAGCCCTTTTTTCAAAAAATCCCCCAAACCATTACCAATGGGATTTCTATCTGATTTAGCACATAAAAAATACAATAAATTTTAGGAAAGACAAATTAATTGTAGCCAAACCACTAGTTCTCACCAAGTGGAGTCAAGAGAGATGCCACCTTCATTTTAGGGTTCGGTGAAATTGACCCACAAGAAAATACTCATCAAAACTGGTGAACGCACTACCGAAGCCTCTCTAGAACTCCTTCACTAACTTCCATAAGCCTTAAAATCAACATCCAAAGTAACCAAAAACCTAGATCTACACACAACGGGTATAGATCTAGAAAACCGAGAGATAGAGAGATGTAGATCTAGAGGAAAACACAAGGAATCCAAGGGGAGAGACTTACCCAGGAGAAACCACCTTCAATCCACCAAGAAACCTCGTCAAAATGCTTCCAAAATCATCTAGAGATCACCTTCAGCCTCTGATAACCCAAAATATCTAGTGAGGATTGAGTGGGAGAAGGTTTGGAGTGGAATGAGGCAAAATCGAGTGAGATCGATATTTAAAACCCTATTTTAAGTGGCCGCGCAGTTAGACCGCACAGTTGGACAAACCGTGTGCTAACTGTGCGCACTCTACTGCCTTGAGAGAAGGGGTCCACATGGTTTACTTGCATGGTTTGACAAACCATGTGTAGGCCATACAAAGCCTATTGTGTCCCACTACGTGGTTTCCTGGAAAACCCACATGGTTTTCCCTAAACGTGCTCAAACCGTGCTCTCTAAGAAAAGCCACCAAAGTTATCTGAAACCATTCCAATCTCTCCAAACATCTTCTCAACTCATACCTTGCACTTTAAACACATAAAAAGACATAAACAAAGGCTACATACCTCAAATTGAGGGTTCCACAATTTTTTTTCTTGATTTAAAAATGATGGTACTTGTCCTTTCACTCGTTCATGTTTCTTAATTCAATATTATTAAAAATTCAAAATGATCATCGAACTATATTTTCAATATTTCAAATCATCACGCATTATATTAATTCAAATATAGTTCTTCTCATATCATTATAAAATTATCCTTATCAATAGTATTTTAATCTAACTCAATTCACTTCTTTGTATAGATAGTATACACATAAAATCAAGTGGACTTTTCTAACAAAATTTAAATGACTCTGAGGATTAAGGTTTGTAGGAATTTATGTTTTAATGTCACGGCTAAATGAGGTAGATTATCTCATAATGAATAGTTCCTGATATCAAATATGAAATATTAATGGGATTCCCCCTTAAAAGTATAAACTCCAATTTCCCCAAAACTAAATGTAAATATTACTATCAAATAATTAATGATGAATGATTTTTGTACCCTGTTAATTTTTTTTCATATTTTATACGCCTTTTTTTAAATATCCTTTCAATTTATTAGTTTTATGTAAATTTATAATTAGAATAAACCTCACATACACAACCTAGGCACAAATGAAAAAACCATAGCTCTAGTAATCGTAATTTTTTTTCAAAATCCTCAACAAATTTTAATCAATTTTTCATTATTTTACTCAATTTATATTTTTAATTCAAGAAGGGAAGATAATGAAAATTCATGAATTAATCGTCAAATTTAATATATTTTCACAATAACAACCCCCACACATTTTTTGATTACATTTTTTACCATCCCTTACACTATGATTCCCATCACCCCCACATATCTACATTAAGATATCATGAAAATACTAAGTATTATATAAGAATGGGTAAAAGTTTCTAGAAACATCGCTCATCCCTACCAAGATATTTAATTTTTTTTTATTCGATAAACATGTATTGATATAATTGTGGTAGTTTAAGGACAATAGATTTTCAAATGATGAATTAACAATTTTAAATTTCTTTTTCTATATTATAACTTTGATATGTTAAAAATAAATATAGAACAGGTGTAATTTCCTATTACTACTCCATAAATATGATCATGAATAAAATATAATTTATATATTCTTAAAAATCAATCAAGAATGATAATTATAAAAATTGAAAATAAAACAAGTCATTATTAATAATATAAAATCATTTCACATGAATTATATAAATTCAATGCATGAAAAAATATAGTGACATTTTGTTTACAATAATGAATAAATTTTCTTATATCACGATTCCTCGTTTTCATATATGTGCGTCACAATAATCCTTCAATTATCTATTTTACTCAACCAATTCCATTACAATTGAAATATAAAATATAAAATCACCTTATTAATAATTAAATAACGTATCATTGATGATTAATGTAATGCATAAATCCAAATGTTGGAATGTTGTTTTCCAATTTAAAGATAATAACATGACATTGGACTAAAATGTGGGCAGTTTAAAATATAAAAAATAAAAATGTACTCTCATTCCCATGAAGATAGGTCCTTATATTAACTAGTTGTTGGTTTGATCAGTGACATCTTCTATTATGAACCTATAAAATTAAATTACACAGCTAAATAGAAGGATCATGCAATTTATGATCAAAAAGATAATATGTAGTGGGATGCATTTAATACTAATCCTAATAATCAAATTAAATTCTAAATTAGTAGAATACATGCTAAGATAAATCTATTTATGAACCCCAATGTCAGACATGAATTTATAATTCCCCCATAAGGTAGTACAAGGTGATATCTAACATCTTATAGTGGTTGAAGCTTCTTGGATTTTAGCCACCAAAAGTTTTATTTTACATCATTAATTTCATTGTTCTTATTAAAGTGAATTTAATTTATAGTCTAAACTATATATTCTCCCTTTTAAGTGAGGTATAACATGAAAGGTGGGGGTAGTATTAAGTATGGAACGTCATCCTCCATCATTGATACTTGTGAAACATCTTTTTCACTATCCAGTAGTAACAATTAAATTTCTGCATTAATAGAATAATCAATGGGTGAATTATCAGGACATTTAATTTTTACAAAATATAAATTTGAAAATTTAATTTTAGGTTCTTACATAATTTATTAAGCCAAATTTGTCGTTAGTTCTTCCGGAAGAGACAATGGAATCTCATCCTTGGACTCCCCAAATTTATGTTTAATAATATTCGGGAGCTCTATGTGTTTCTCAACAAGTTTATTTTCATTTTCCTTATCTTCCTCTAGGTTATGATATATTTTTTATAAATATTAACATTACTAAAACTAATATTGAAACTCAAATTCATTTAAATAAAATTATATTATTTTGAGTGGAAGAATGTATCATCTCCCTAAGATGGTTAAGCTTGGATCTCTTCTTCTGTGGAAAGAACCTATAGGAGTTGGATAGTGGAAAGCATATATAGGTTGATAAGATCCCTCATTTCTCTTATATCCTCATAAAAATAATAAAAGAAAAATTTATACAATTATTTGACCATTTCCATTAGAAAAACATCTATAATTTAGTTGTAGAACATCGTTAGATCCCATTCCATCCTTTCAAAATCTTGATTGTTCATTTCCTCCCTCAAGATGGCTATGGATTATTTGAATTCATATTACCCATTGTCTAAATTCTAAAATAATGTCACCTATATAACAACAAAAGAAACACCATTCTTAATGTAAAATGTAGATTTAATAATTAGTTCTTTCACATATGGGTAATTATTTTCTGACAGAAAAAATTAATCATTTGACAACATCATAAGAAAAATAACGTTTATAGTTTTTTATGGAAGTTAATGTAAAACATTATAAAATGTGAAAGTATAAAATGATATGTAAAATAATTATTTTATCCTAATAAATGGAACTTTTTTTAGACACACATGTGATTGGGAATGGAAAAAATATATGTTTTCCTAATGATTCATAGATGCTAATTGAGGTCATCCCACTTGGGGATCATTCCCATTTGTCCACACACTTATTATCTCTCACCAAAAATAATTCTTTTTAATTTTCTATTTTTTATGAATATAATAGAATTTAAAATACATTAAATGATAAAAAAAAATTACTCAAACATTCTGTCCAAATAGAAGGAAATTAAGAAGAAAAAATATGGAAATTGTTTTTTTGATTGTGGGTTCTATCATTCTCCTTTTTTGTGTTTAAATTAATTTAAAGAATTCAACTATGATATCCCATTCATGAATTAATATTATTATATTTAGTTCTTTTGAAGCCCTAGTTCCTTTATAAATCCAAATTACAAACCCTCATATAATCAAAGTGGATGGAACACCTCTATCAATAGTGTGACATATTCCATGATCTAGCTCTATCATATGCCATTTCATCTATTTAATTGATCAAACAATTTTTATGATGAGAATGTATAAATAATAATGGAAGTGAAATATTCATTAAATGAATAAAACATGAGTTTGAGAACATTTTCATGATGGTTGACCACCACACCCTTGCACATAACTCTTTCTCATCTCAAACTCAATAAAATATTACGCTTTAGGAATTGAATAAATAAAATACCCACTGGGTCCCCGTGACCAACACCTTATGTTAAACCCTCAATATTTTGGTTAATAGGTCTACGTAAAATGAAAAATAAGTAAAATAAAATAAAAAAAATTAAATAATGAAGATTATAAATTATGAAAATGTAAAATAAACACAAGAAATTTTTAAATAAAAAGAGAAGAAGAAAAAATATATGAATACAAGGTTACAAAATATTTAAAACAAAAAGGGTGTGTGGAAGAAGACACAAAAAATAAAAACATGCTTGAATTATGTTGTATTTAAAATAATCTAAATTTAAAATCATATTTTAATGAAAACTAAAGTAAAAAAATAAAAAAAATAATAAAAGAGGAAATAAAATTAGTGTAGGATATTTCCCTCCAGAATCTATTCTCTAAAATATGGATAATGTTTTTTCCACAATATGTCCAAATATACTAAAAAATAATTATTAAAATATAATCAAAATTAATTTTTCTACTGACCCTACTAATTATAACATAATTAGATCAGTAAATATAATGTTATGATACAATTACTGACTCACACTCTTAATAGAAGAATTTTTCCAAAATATTACTCAAAATTTGAGCATGTAATGGCTACATTGGTGAGTCAATATCTTCAATATATTTAATGAAAAAGATTTGAATATATTTATCCTTTAAATTAATCTAGATTGACCTCAACATTATCAGGTTATCCTGCTTTCTAATTCAATTACTGAGGCAGGGTCCAATTTTTCATTCAGAACAAGCCTTCAACATTCCAAATATTTTATGGCCTATAGATGCATGAATTAGTTCACGGTCCATATGATAATATTAAATCACACAAATCATGTAATACTAAAAAATAGGAATCACTATAACTGGATCGGTATTTTATAATTTATACCCAAAATTCCAAAGAGATAATAATCTATTTAAAATGTCTGAATTAAGAAATTTTTACATTTTACCCCAAAGAACTCCAAAAACCAAAAAACATGAAACTAAAATCATATTGATAAATTTAAGGAGTTCAAAAGACAAAAAATAATATATAAAATTATGGAAATATTTTATCTATCACATTTTCTAATGTAACCAACTCCTCACATGGTTTGGCCACACTGTTTGTCCAAACCATGTGCCGACTCTAAGTGGTAACTGTATATGTGACTCTATCTATGCGTCTAGGCATAATATTTCATTAACCCTAAAACGAATATAAAGGTACCTGATATAAATCCTCATTAGTTCTTCACATGACCATGAATCAAGCCTCAAACATTTTTTCAAACTATGATCATCTATTTATTGTTTTCATGTTTTAGTTATAGGGTTACTACTATTTATGTTCTAACCATGCTCCCCATATTGTTCTCTAGAAACATAAGCAACAAGATCAAAAAAAATAATCATACATTCCTAAAACCATCCAAAATCCTTTAATAACAATGATTATAAGATTGAAATGGAATTTAATTAGAAATTAGATGGTTCATAGCTCAAATGAAAATTCTAGACCATATAATTTAAAATTAGAAAAACATAATGAAAAACATATAAAATGGAACAACCATGAATATAATACAATATATGTGACATAACACAATATTACCACACATATGTGAAAAAATTCATTATATCCAAACATAATAATGTGATAAAATCCAGCATGCCCCCTCCTATATGAGAAACACATTTTTTGATGTATAAATCTATCTAGAGATATAAACTAAAACTAGTTCATTGGAGGGTGATATAGGATTCCAACCAACATGATAAATCCAAATGTGTTCCACATAAAAATATTTATCATAGTTTATTAATTAACATAAGGAAAAAATGAATAGGTTCCATAACCCTTTTAAAAACATCAAATAATATATATATATATAACATAAAATGATATCAAAAATTTCATTTTCTAAATGAGGTCATATCATTGTAAAATATTATGGGTGATCAAAACATCACATAATTAGAGATAAACCATTAATGTAATATGGAAATCAAAATAAAATTGGTTTCAACCGCATATTTTAAACATTCAATTACAATTTATTTCAAGAAACTATATATGAAGGGATAGTGAAGACATTTCTAAAACATAATATAAATAGTTCTAAATAATGTAACCTTATGAATACATAAATATTACAAAAAATGAGTTATAGTAAATTTAAAAATGTATACATTTCAAATATAATTAACAATAGATATTTGATAATGGTATAAATTTCACAAAAAGTAAATTGATATTAAATTAAAAAAAAATTACTTTAAATATAATCTATAATATTAGATACTTGATAAAGGCATGATTTTTTTTCAAATAGGGGAAGTGAAACTAATCTGAAAACATTAAATTTTAATATAATATATAATAACTAAAGCATCAAAGATACATGAAATTTTTTAATATAAAAGTTAAAATAATAATAACATTAAATATAAAAAATACACATTTATAGGTGAACCTTTAATAATGCATAAAATTTATCAGAATAAATATGGAGTGGATTTTAAAAAATTATATTTCAGAAGGATGGAAAACATTTAAACATATATAAATTACCTTCAAGATAACACAGATAATTAAACAAATCATGAAACATGTTCTAAAAATTATTAAAATCTGAATAACATTATCTTAATAGTATAAAAAATGGTTTCCATTCCACTGGGAAAATGAGGACATCATAAGTATGTAAAACATGCATATAGAAAAAATATCCATTAAAAATGTAACTGTTCCTAATAAAAATGAATTATAAGGATACATTGATGAATAATACTTTGTTATGAAGAATGATTTCCCTTAGATTAGAAGGTGTATTTACATAATAAAATAATCATAGGTTACTATAGACCAATCTTGAAAAATAATAGACAAATAAGATTAATTTTGACCTAATGATGATATTTGAGTCATAAAAAAAATATTAATTTAGATTTTTAAAATAAAACCCATTTAAAAAAATTAGATTTTAATTAGTCATTAAATACCATAATTAAAAGTTAATTAATAATATTATATCTCAAATAGGAAATATATATCACAATAATGATATTAGGGGAACAACACCAAATATGTCTCGAAGAGTGAAATCTTGTGATGAAATATCATTACATTATTTACATTCATAGTTGGATGTGATCTGACCTAATATTTCATAGTGATAAAGAAACTAATTACTTATTTCATAATATATTTCTATATCCTATTTATAATTTTCATTAACAAACATTCCCTTCATTTATTAAATTATTTTAATCTTTTTTTTACATAGGTTGAAAATAATTTTAAGTATTCTAAACTATTTTTATAATTGTGGTGTTTATCTTACCTTTTCTCCCAATGATTATCTTGTAAAACTAGTAAATGTAATTTTATTATGTTTTTAATAAATTCATATTCATTTTTGATTAAATTACATCTTAGTTTTAGTTATGTTTCATGAAATGGAAAATGGTAAAGAAGAAGTTTTGGTGTTTTACACATATTGATGGATTACACTATAATGTTCCATGATTTATGTATTACTAAAATAATAAAAAGATTTATGATATATATTAAATATATTTATCATATATACATATAAAATATAATTTAAAAATGACATGTTTGGATTGAAGGAAAAATTGAATCACATTTATTTGTGGGGGAATTAATCTGCAAAACACAAGAATCACATTGTAAATTTTCTAAATAGAAATGGGGAGGGTGGTTATGAATTTTACCATAATTTTAATAACATACAACTAAAATATTTTTTTTTTCAATATGTATAAATTATATTTTGAGATGATTTAAATTTAAAAAAAATGAAAAGATGTTTAAGAACTTTTAACGCACTACTTGGATTATCTACATCGTATAAGGGGTTAATCATTTGAGGGGTGGTCTTATGAGAAGACTAGAAATAAATAAATTAGATAAGGATATAGATAATATTTTTTTATTATACGAGCTGAAAACTAGGGTATATGGAGTGATGGGATGTGATGAGATGAGTGCCACATTTTTTATAGAAAAGTACTGAAATTTATTTAAATATGCCAAAAAATTCAATAATGGGAAGTCCTAATCTAGAAAAGTTCCCCATATATTGATAAATAACTAATTTTATGTAATATTGTTTCTATAAAAAACAAAATAAATCAAAAATAATAATTTCATAAACATGTTATTCCCATTACCCCAAGGAAAAAATAGTTTTACCATTTTAGTTTTCATAATGGTAATTAGTTTTTACATATGTAAAATATCCTTAACAAAAAAAATAAAAAATAGCCTAAAGATATTATTTATACTACTAACTATATCATTTAAGTAAAGTTTATCTTATAAAAATAATATGTTTATGAAAAATAATTTTTAACAGAAATTCATGTAATGGGAAAAAGCCCAGTTTTTTTAAACATTATTCTATGAAAAAATATTTACTATCACTATATAATTATCAATGACAATGATTCCAATTAATTTAAAATATTTATTATAATTTAAAATTTATTTATTTAAAATTAAAATAAATATGAAATTTATTTCTTATTCTTATGATTATTTAAACAAAACAACTAATAACAAATTTCATTAAAACGTTGCATAAATTTTTAAAATTTTGAAAATGATTCTATAAATTTGAGGTGGTATTTTAAAATACATAGTTATATATAATATAAAAAAACAAAAAATAAATAAATTCAATTTATTTTTATAATAAAATAATTTCATAAATGTGACTCAATAAATAAAATTTTTTGTTTCCATTATTCAACTATAATTTAGTTTTTTCAAAAAGGAACAAAAATTTAGCATAAGGTAGTATTACTATCATAATGAAAAAATTTTGTTACTTTTGTCAAATTAAATTTATAAAATATAATAATTCAATATTTTACTAAAGTATAAAAATATAGTGGAAAACTAATCATATTGGAAAATATATTTCTAAAATAAAATATATAATATAAAGAAAATAAATTTCATTTAAAATGAAATTTATATTAAAGAAATGTATTAATTATTTACATTCTATATGTAATAAAAGTTAATGGAATACAATACTAGTTTTTCTTAATGATATATTAATAAATTCTTCTTAATAATTTTTTTTTGTTTATGTTGGGAGTCATGTGTGCGAAAAATTATAGAACATGGTATGTATGTTAACTGATCAAAAATCTAAAGGCATTACCTTCTACATCGATTAAATTGATGTTATTTACATTCCATAAAATATTATTTCTATAGGAACACAATATTAACATATATGTTTATGAAATAATTTTAGATGAATATATAGATCGTTACAAAAGTACATTCCTGGGAAACTAAATTGTTTAATGGATTTTGATAACATTGAAACATAATCTTCTATATTGGTCAATGAACATCCAAATATCCCTTAAATATCTTCCCCTTTAGTACCCATACCTAATAATTTCCTTCATAAGCTCAGGGAATATAAAGATATAAAAGTTTATGCTCAAATGCTCATTAAGAGTAAATAATGAGGATTCATTAGTATGACTAGAGTATAAGTGTATGAGAACAAGTTCCTAAAATTTGAATGTCATACCTTGCATATCGAAGATAATAATATTAATTCATAGAATAAATATTGGTATTCAATAATAGATGAATCAAAACGAAATTGAAGAAAATAATCCATGAGAAAAATAATATGAATAGTACATAGAATTGTAGAATCCACATTATCTTATAACTATGTGAAATTATGCAGGTAAAAACAGGTTCACTCATTAAATAGTGGACTTCAAATCATGCCCGCATATAAACATATAGACAAGAATTGAGGACCACAAATAACATTTTAAACACATAAAAAGGTTAACAAATAACATTATGAACATATAATTAGGTCCACAAGTAAACAAATGGATGTGTAACCAGGTCCATGAATAACACTATGAATATGTAATCAGGTTCACGAATAACATTGTGATCACATAAGGTCCACTGATTACATTGTTAACATTTAATCACACCCATGCATAAATATATGGAAATGAAACAGGTTCCATGAATAACATTATAAACATGTAATCTGGTTCAAAAATAACATTTTTATCAAAAAATAATCTTCACTCATAACATTGTGAACATGTAATTACGTTCGTGCATAGGTGGATATAGCTCCTTAGTGGGACATTCCAACATCCACATTAGTTTGCCTTTCTTCATATTAGATTATGTCACAACTTCTTCTCACAGAAGATCATCATTATTAACTTCTTCCACCACTATCTCATGATATATAACTATTTGGACAATGTATTGGAGGGACATATAGGTCCCAACAATCACATAATAAAAACATATATATGTATACCGTAATATCATAACCATTAATCATATGATAAACAAATAAATTGAATGGGTAACATAAGAACATAATCCTATCATAACCTATGGAAAAAGGGATAGGTTTTATAATCATTATATTGTAGGATAACATGTTAAAATAAGTGAGTTTCAAAATTATTTTAATACGGTATAACACATTAAAGTGAAACCGGTTTCAAAGAAATCATTCAATCACAAAATTAATCCTTTAGTAGAATAATTTGAATGATATTCTCATAAAATATCCCTAGTAAAGCCTAAAATACATATAAATGTTTATTATAATTTGGAGACGGATTTTGAAATCTCAATTTGATAATTTGTAATAGAAATGATCCCTTCATCGTTAAAAACTCCTTTAAATTCATAAAACATTTCGAAAACCTTTTTCTTTGAAAAATGATTTCAAATATTAAAAGGAATATTTTTAATCCTTAAAACCATTTAATTTGTAAATGATATTAGATGTTAATTTTATACCATGTTTTAAAATCATTTTTATAAAATATGGTTTCTGAATAAAATGGACTTCTAACCAAGGAGACATAAAGTTGAATTTTATCAAAACATAATCTTAAATATCTTAAGTACCAAAGAGTGAAAAAATTCTATCAATACATGAACATATCAATAAAAAAAATTGAGTTGAAAATATTGATAATTCCATAGATAAGGATGAAAAAATTTCATTCATGGAATTGAAATCCTAAACAACCTTAAAAAATGATGTGATTATAGAAATAAAATCTTACATCCTTTCTAATGTTGAATAAAAATACCCAGGTAAAAATAACATTAAAATAAGATTAAAATATCATGAAAATAATAATATTCATGATTTTACCTATAAAATATACATATATAGACAATGTAAAATAATATAGGTGAAGAAAAATCCATGAAACCTAAAGATGAAAAATTGAGACAAAATTAATTTAACAGTTTGGAAGCCTTTGAACCAGAAAACCCAAGAAAGAGATTTCATAAAATGAACATGTAAATGTACATAAATTTAAGTTTAATAATCATTTAATTCATTCTTGTTCTGTATACACACCACAAAAAATAAATGAGTGGTGAATAGGGAATATGTCTTAGAGAAATAAAAGAGAAACATGAAATCCCATTACTACTTAACATTAAAATTTTGATCCTCGTGAAAGAATTACATAAGAAACAAAATTGAATATAATAAAATAAAATGAAATTATTGATATAAATTTCATCGGTTAGTATATACACCACAAAAAATGAAACGAGTGGTGAATATTTCATGTATCACAGTGAAATAAAAAGTGATATGAGAAAACACTTACTTTAAATCTTGACTTTCTTTATACAAATTTAAAACTAACATAATATAAATATATGTATATTATAATTAAAAAATAGAACCAGATTATTATATATTGTACCATATATGATTTCATTATGATGTTATATTAGTTGTTTATTAAAAATTTCTCATTAATGGTACATTTCACAGAATAATTTATATATTTTTCGAACATGTTTTGACATGATATTATTTAGCCTCTTAATGATATCATGATTTTATTATTTAAAAAATGCATGACATGATACCATTATCAAAAATATTCACTATATATGTATTTATAATAATCTATAAATGTTATAAATATAAAATTGAATACATCGTTCATGGAGATGATAGGTCATATGTACACATGAATGTTGTTTCTTTTTTCTTGTTGTATTGATAGAAAAAATTTTAATGAAATATAAATATAAACATATTTTTATCATTATATTATAATCATTATTTCATACATATATTATAACTTTTTAAACCTATTGTTGATACATTCCATGTAAGGTGTAAATTCATCCCATTGCTTTGAGGATGTGGTAGTCCAGACTTCAACAAATAATGTTACTATATTCTCAAAAAAAGTAAAGAATCAACTTATGTGTTATATAATAATATTAGAAGAATAAAAATTAATATATATTATACATATCATATAAAAATATTAATTTTATCATTATTACCAACATTTAAATGTGGTAATGGAGGAAAAATGAAATCGAATCACGAGGCGGTAGTCTTCTATACACACAAACGAGGGCTATTTATCAAATTTGATGTATGTGTGTGTGATTTTATGTCTTAAAAAATAACATAAAAACAAATAAAGACATTGAAAAATATTATTTTTTCATATAATAATTTAATAATAATAATTTTGGGGGTGGATAAAGTAATAAAACATAAGCTCTCATTGAAGGATGTTGCCTCTTCTTTTGGTAATTCCTTTTGGTTTACCTGAAAGAACTCACCCGATTTTCTATGTTCCAAAATTAAGGCATATAATATGAGATTAGGGATGTTGGGTAATTATTTGGGCATGTTTTAGATGAGCCAACGGGCTTTAGAATTTTGAATAACTAAGGGGGGTGAGTAACCTTTTATAGTGGGGGAGGAATGGAATTTTTGTAATTATAAAAGATAAAAACTATTATCAGATGTCTCTTTTACATCATGTCCCTATGAAAATAGACCTTTTTTTAATAAAATTTAAGATATTTTATAAATATGTACATATAATGGATTTTTTCATGTTTTTAGGTTATTTTCCCATTATGGTAATGTTTAAAAACAATGCAAAGTTGTTTTTAACATAATAATTGTAATTAGTTTTAATGAAATTCAATAAGATATTTTCTATGAAAATATGTTTACCATACTAGAAATTATAAAATATGTTGATCAAAAATATGTAATCGATTTTTTTAAATTCAATAAATAAGTGGCGTATTTGTTTTAAAAAATATTCCAATAGACAGGATGAGATAACACATTTTTAATGTGGAATTTTTTATGAGTTTGAAACATTTCTTTATCAGATATCAATATTAAAATGATTAATGTGACATAAATTTAGTGGATATATATTTAATTGATCAAAATAATAATAAAAAACAATTTATAAATATTATTCAACTATATAAATAAAAATGATGAAGACCTAGTATTCAACTAAAATTCAGTATTTTTCATTATTTATCAAAAAATGACACTTTTCTAAAGACAATAAAAATACACCCTAATTAGATTTTGAAATTTTGACTTAAAAATTTTATTTTTATTTTTTATAACAAAAATTATTAAGGTTTTAAAAGTTATATTTAAAATAGCTGCTCTATTAAAAGCTTGTTCAATTACCTTATTTAAAAATACAATTTTTTATTCACAAAATTTTATTTATTATTCTATTATGTCTATAAAATATATTAAATGAATGTGATAAAATTTAAATGAAGATAATATATATATATTATTAAAACATTAATTTATATTATTTTTTTTAATTTAATGAGATAACATTGTTTTTGTAAATAGAAAATTAGTTTTCTTAAAAAAAGAATTTTTTTATTTTATATCAGTTTTTACTTTTATTAATAAAAAAATTGATAACCAACAGAATCATTTCATATACATGTTTTAATTATATTGTCACGCATTAGTTAATGTTAATTCTAACATCCATTTCCATTTTATGGTGGTAACTATAGTAATAATATTTTAATAACAATTTTAATGTTATAATATAGTCCATAAAAAATTTTCCATATAGGAAATGGAAGTTAATCGTCATCTTGTATGTGGAGAAGTGTTTATGTGGGGTTGCATAAAAAGAAATATTAACTCTTTATTTATAACAGAATCCAAATTCCATGTTATATTAATTGAAAAATATTAAAAAGATTAAATTCTTTAAAAAATATATTTCACAATATATCAACGTGTTATACCCCCCCCCCACATAAAAATGAATTTTGACATCTAAATTCCATTTGATCACCAAAAGATTGATAAATTAAATTTAATATCATAGAAAATAACATATTATAAATGAATACTAAAACATATTTAAATAGAATAATTGGGTCATAATGGTTACCAAAAGTAACACATAACTTTGTTTCCACATATGAGAACATCAGATCATAGTAAAAAATGGACATAGAAGAAAAGCATAAATAATAACATGGAGTGATAAATATAATTGATCACCATCAATTGAATGATAAATGGAATGTTAAGGGCCCTAATACGATAAAAATATCATGATTTATATTACCATTAAAATTATGGAATTACGAAAAAACTTTTTCAATATCCATTTCCTATAGTTTATGGGTTCATTTATTATCTTTAAACATAAATGATTATAATTTGTGGGTTTAATTCCATTTCATAAGAAAAAAATCACCCTTTTGTTGTGTTGATCTCACAAAGATATATCATATTTTATCACTGATATACATGAGTATTACATTGTTTATAGTTTTAATCATCCCATTATTAAATCTTTTTTTTCACTCGATTTTTGTTTGGAATTATTTTATTGATGACATGATTAGAAGATGAAATTTCAAAATTTCCCAATTTAAAATTTATTCATAGGTTCAATCATATCATTATCTACATTGAATCATATGTTAGAATTAATTTTTGTATGGATTCTATACTCATTGGGAATTAATTTATCTAACTGTTGAAAAGGCTTAATGTGAGAACAAGGGGCCCAAACATGGCCAACAAGTGAAGAAATTTTTAGAGGACATAAATGTACAACCCTTCTATATTTGGGCCATATCGTGGACCTCTAAACTCAAATTGAGATGTTTCCACCTAAAATTGAAAACCTACTCAAAGGCCCACCTCATATAATACCTTCCAAAATTCCATGGTCTTCCTAGTGAGGATCCTCACAAACATTTCAATGACTTTCACACAGTGTTCTCCTCCATGAAATCCCAAAATGTGTCTAAGGAACTAATTAAGTTTAGTTCCTTCACCTTCTCCTTTGATTGTGTATCCAAATAATGGATTTACTATATTTCAACTGCCATTGGGGTAGGAATGAACTAAAACAACTCTTTATATTTATGTTTTTTCCTATCTCCGATAATATTTCAATTAGAATAGAGATATGGGGAATTTTGCAATCATAAGGACAAGCCCTACATGATTGTTTGGAGATATTCAATATAATTTGTTCAAGTTTCCCCCACCAAAAGATTAGTGAAAAATTTCTAAATTAATACTTCTATAATGGAATGTTCCCCATGGATAATGGAATAATATATATTCCAGCTAGTAGAGCCCTATTTAATGAAACACTTTCTACCACTAATGACTGAATATCCAACATGGCACAAAATGAAAAAATAATTGGTACACCAGTAATTACACCCCCATTAATAGTTAATAATTTCCCAAAACATTAGGATTCATATGAGTTTTAAATACTAGTATTCCCTATGAATTCATTCAAAAAAATCACATTACTTCACGAAATAAAAATTCATACAAAATCCAAACCTCAAGTAAAAGTAAAACCATAGTACTGACTAGTAGTAATCATAGGCCACCCTAAAAAAACTAGTATCAAAAAATAAAACTTATAAAACCGTATTATCATTCACTATCTTGAAACTATCATCCTCTTACCAAATATGATCCATGCCATGACGACATGGTGAATCAAATGGCTACCCATAACCTCCAGTTCCAACATGCTACACAATCAGCTATTCATGACCTATGAACACGTGTTGAAAAATTGGAAAACAACATTAGTGGGATAAAGATGAAAGTTAATAGAAAACTAACACCTCAACCCTTTTAAAATAAAAAACATAAAGTTAATATATGTGAAATTGAACTTCATATTGGTAAAGAAGTTCTTCCCTCTAATGATACAACAAAACAGGTATGTGCCCCTCTTAAAAACAGTCATTCCCTAAACTCAGAAGTTTATAATGTTGAAAAAAAAATGATGAACAATTTATCATTGAGGATTCCATTGAACAATGGATTCCTCTTCCTTTCCCCCATAGACTCTCTAAATCTATGAAATTTATTTATAATTATTTTGAACAATAGATAATGGACATATTTCAATCGATTAAAGTTTTCATTACTTTATTTTATATAGTTAGACAAATCCCACAATACACAAAATTTCCTAAATATAATTTCAACCATAGGGGGAGACTGAAATGGAATTAGAGACTCCACCTACAAAGCAATCTCTTAGCATTGATAAAACAAGCAATTCCAGCCAAATCCAAGGATACAAGAACTTTAAAAATACTATACACTATATGGGAGACCTTTTTTGTTTTAATTCAAGATATGGGTGAATCAATTTATATTTGGTCTTACACTATGTACACATATCTATAGGTTGGATTGATTCAACCATTGAGATTCATTATTCAAAGTTCCCACCGGAGCACAACACTCCACTCAGGAGAGCTCGAGTATGTCCTCGTAAAAGTGAAGAATCTCATATTCTCCGCCAATTTCTACATTCTTGAGAATGAAAATCATTGAATCAAAGTACATGCTTCTCTTAAACCTAGGATTACATTTCTTAAAATAGCATGGATGATCATAAATTTTCACAATGGTACATTGTTGATGGATTTCAGTGGAGAAATTTTATGTTTTGATATCCCTAAATCTATGAAACACCCCGTTCAAGGGAACTCCACTCTTCATATTTATTCCGTGTAATTTCTCTCTACCAAAACATACATGCTCAATATTATATTCTCAAACAATACTCAGATTCATTTTCTTCCTCTAAACTCTTGTATTATTTGAGTTTCGATACATTTTTTTAGTGTTGTGTGGGTTTATAAATTTTAAAATTTTATGATTTAATTAATGAGTGTGTTAATTTTGAGATACCCATCATCGCCAATGATTCAACAAATCCTTTTTCCATATACACACTTTCTATAGAGAATAAACATAATACAATAGACATTTTATTGAACCCCAGTCCTACTAAATCCCCTCCCTTAATCAAAAAATCACCATAATTGGATTTAAAATCACTTTCATCTATTTTAAAAAATGTTTTTCTTGAGGTTATTTACCAATTCCTATCATTATTGTCAATAACCACTCTCCATAATCAGAACCAAACTACTCGACCTTTTGAGATAGTATAAAATAGAAATGTGATGAATATTGGAATATATTCTCCAATTTATCCCATATATTTCTATACCCCATATACTTTTATATAATTTCTCTAAGACCCTAAATCAAGTGCAACTCTTATTGCATCCTTCTCTCCATAATGTGTTAAAATTGGGTTTTTTGTAACTTACTTGATGTTCAGATCATATGTCCTATTTATGATGGTAAATGTGTTACACAATAAAAAGTGTGCCTAGAAAACATGAATAATGGTTGTGTCAAATGAATAGAATGAATTGGTTCCCGCATGTGTGAAAAATAGTTCCCGAGTCTATACTGGATAACATGAACTGAATTAAGATGCATGAAAGGAGGACATTACAGTACCTTTTTATAACCAAATATATGAAATAATGGTTGGAATGTCCCAATATTAGTTATGTGATGGCTATTCAGGTTATTTCCTAATCCATATATCCTCAAAGGATCATGAGAATACAATATTTACTTATCCATTACACACATTTTATAGAATAATTATACCTTTTGTTATATTATAGTATCCATGTAATTTTCAATGATTTATATTGAGTATTTCTTCTGAGTACCTTGAGAATTTTTTGGATGATTTTTTGGATGATTTCAAGTTTAATATAACTTTCTTTTATGAATATTCAACACAACTATTTTTCTTTCACTACCATTGCATTAAAAAATATCTCATATTAAACTACTAGAAATTCTATTTCACTATTGAGGAGAGAAATGTTCTTTGTAATTCTATTTCAAACTATGGAACTGAAGTGGATAAATCATGAAATAAATAAATTTCCTCCCTTATATATCTAAAATGTGTTTTTGAGATATCATATTTCTTGGTCAATAATGTTGTTTACCAATATATATTTGATGACTTTAGTAATATCGTGTTTCCCTTTTCTTCAATATTGCAAACAGATTAATAATTTTTATATAAAAAATGAGAGGATGATTTTAATTCATAAAAAATGATTCACACATCACCTCTAATTATCCAACTACCATGATGGGATATCCCCTATGAACATTTTTTTATTCATCTATCATTGAAGTTAAGGATGTTTTCTCAAAAATGGATGGTAATTCCCCTAGTGACATTGCATATGTCTTATGTACCCTTGAACCTTCCCTTTGAAAGTACACTACCAATGAAAAATAACTCAATTCTATTGGGTTTTCCATTAAATAATTTGTTAATATCCTATTGTGTTAAATATTATTATGTTTTCAGATCATGTTTCCTTTCATTTTATCCTTTAAATACCAAATGTAATGTTTTTCATCATTCAGTGGATAATCCTCCTCCATCTGTTAGACAATGGTATTATAAATAATATAGTAGTGGAAAATATGCTACATGAGTACATTAGTAATATTTCCCCAAAATTGGACAAAAATTTTGACTCATCTTTCCCCATTGGATAATTCATTCTTCGTGATAACTATTGTGATGTGGTGATTCATATCCCATAGTATGTAGAAATTTTTAATTATCTGGATGTATCAAGGGTCCCCACTAATTTTATCACCTCACAATCGTAGATACATAAGAATTTTTCATGATGGTATATTTGGGATTAACCATACATGTTGATAA
This sequence comes from Viscum album, assembly GCA_963277665.1. NCBI lineage: Eukaryota > Viridiplantae > Streptophyta > Magnoliopsida > Santalales > Viscaceae > Viscum > Viscum album. The sequence goes on from OY728164.1 coordinate 327,110,443, forward strand.
TTATTAATGACCAATTAAAACATATGTGTGCCCTTGACCATGATGTTACCTCTTTTTTTTAACTTCTTCTAGACTTTGGCTTATGGGGGAAACATATACTCTCAATAAAATACACTAAAGGTCCATGACTCAGGACATTATTTTCCAATATTTTGTAGATATGGCCAATGGTTTTTTAAGTCATGTACTCAATGTCAATCCACATGATATATATCTAAGAGGAATGAAATTCCCCAATATCCCATGTTATTTTGCATGATCATCAATGCGCAATGCATTGAATTCAGGGGGAATCTTCTAAATTAATTTATCAATTCATACATCTTATTGGTTATAGAATATGTATTCAAATGGGTGAAATTGAATGATATAGAGACTAATGACTCTTGAGTGTTTGTTGTTTTTATATGGTCCTAAATTTTCACTATGATTTTTTTCTTGAGATTCATCAATAGTGATCAAGGTTCACATTTTTTAAATCCAAAAATAAAAACTGTTATTCATATGTATGGTGTTTTTCATAATGATTCAACTACATCTCACCCCAAAAATAATGGGGAAGAAAAAATAAAAAATTAGGATGCAAATAAAATATTGGAAAAAATATACAACCCAACAAGAAATATTGGATTTTGCATTTAGATGAAGCACTGTTTCCATTTCGTAATGATTTTAAAACCCCGATTATAATTTCGCTAAAGGGGAGAGTGTTTGGAAATGATTTTCACCTCTTAATAGATGTTAAACACAATGAATATTGTAATGTTAAACAATTTCAATGGAATCTTTCAGATGCATGTGATAGATGGAACCTGTAGATTCAAGAGTTAGAAAAATTATTATATGATGGATATGAGTACCCTAAAATCTATAAGGAGAAGCCAAAGACTATCCATGATGTGGTGATTAATTAGTGGAAGTTTAATTTTTGGTTTAAGGTCCAAATATACAATTCTAAAATAATGCTCCAACCACTTAATCTTCATTCACATTAGATAGTTTCATATAATATAATAATGCTTATACTTTGGGTGCTATATAGGTTTTTTGGGGGAAGAGTAGATAGAGGTTCGTTGTCAATGAGAAGTGGTTCAACCATTTCTATAAAAATTTTACAATGAATCTCATGGAGGAAATCCAAATGATGACTGCCACATATGAGGAGTCTCAAATGCACAATTCAATGCATGAATGCAAAACTAGAATGGGAAATACTTGAGGCACGCACGCTTTGGGGGAATTCAATGGCACACATGTGGTTGGGAAATATGGAAGCCCTTGGTGGAAAAACCTCTCCCTTCTCTACCAAATTTCATATGCTCATCCAAACTCTTCACCAGTCTTCACAATGGCTCGTGGGGGAAGGTAACATACTGTTCTAGTCTCACAACTGGGCAGGTTCTATTATCAGTTTTCCAAGATTCCATGGACCTCTGATTACCTTTAGGGAAGCGAGTATGTACCCTTAGTTCTATCAGGAAATTCTGGATGAGGAGCAGCGAGCCATTTTTTATTCAATTGTCATCTACTCAGAGCCAGATAAACTTATTTTCACTCCCTCTTCTTCAGTGGCCTTTACCATTAAGGATTTCTGGAGGCTTCTTTATTAACAGGATCGACACAGGGACTGGAATGATATTGTGTGGTGCACCAAAATCCCTTCCAAGTTCAATTTACTAACATGGAGATTAAGGCGTCAGGTGGTGGCAACAGACGACAACATTAAAAAGGTAGGTATCAACATGGCCTCTTGACGCAACTACTGCAGATTTCTGAAGGAGGAAAGCACGCATCACTTGTTTTTTCAAGGCGACTGGGCTTGGGCAGTCTGGTCAACCTTTGGTGTCTTCGATATGTCCATGGTACATTCCTATAAAGGGGAGTCCTTCCTGGACAGCTGGTTTCTGGGGACTATGGAGGAGAGTCTAGGTCGGGCGGTGAGGTCTATCATTTTCAGCGCCACCTGCTAGTGCTTATGGCAGGCTAGAAATCAATCCAGATTCGAGATCACCCATCCAACTTCAAGAATCATAATGGTTAGGATCAAGAATCTACTGATCGACATGCCAACTTTACTCAAAGGCGGTGACCATGCTCATATGCGTAGATTGCTCAAAATTCCATCCATGACTGCCCAGGTCTCCAGGAACAATGTAGCGGGTCAATGGGTATGCTGGCACCCCCCGAGAGTCGGTTATAAACTTTACACTGATGTATCCTGCATCACTGGTAGAATGAAAGGTGGGGGCATGGTTCTTGACACTCTAGGGGAAGTTATTATCGCCATCGCTATCACGTACGACAACAGAGACCCTCTCCAGGCAGAGGTGAAAGCTATGCTCACAGGTCTGTCCCTTTGAAATCAAAAGAACATTGAGCTATCCTATGTGGAGACTGACTCTTTGACCCTCCATGAGGCTCTTCTTGGAAGACACGCCCCCCTTGTTTCATATTATATATCGTCAGAAAGTGCAAAACTCTTTTTAACAGCAATATTCAGGTGGCACACACATGGAGAGAGGGGAACAAGGTGGCTGACTATTTCACCTCCATGTCAGATTCAGGGTTAAATATTTTCTTCAACACACATCCTTTCAAACCTGAGGGTGCTAATTTGTTTATAGGATATTCTCTAGGCCTCCATTACTTTAGACCCCCATTGGCTTTTTTTTCTTTTTTTCTCTCCCTTTTCCCTCTTTATCTATTGTATTGTTGCATTTTCTTAAAATAAAAATTTGATGTTGGATGGATGATAATTCATAGTTAAGATTAAAAAAATAAAACAAAATTTGATTTTTTTTATTTCATTTTTAGTATTTTCTATTTTTTGGATAAATAATGATATTTAAAAGAATATCCAAAATCATTTTTCATGCTTGATTTGATTTTGTGATACATTCCATTGTTTTTGGAGAATTGTGTTTAAAATTAATGTTGATATGTAATATTTTTCTATAATTTCAATTTTTATATCCTTATTAAATTTTTCATGGGTTTTTAAAACCCATGACTCTTTAGTACTGACCAATATTTTAATCCAACACATGAGATTCATTCAACAACCTTTACAAAATATTATTCATTTTAATCAATTTCTTGAATTTCTCATGTCATTTATAAAAGCCTAAAATTTTATTCATTCTATTTAAATCCATAAGATTCAATGTGTGCTACACTCATTATATTGGCTACCATTCATTGAAATTCCATTTGATAAACAATCCTTTATTTTTTTCAAACATTATATTCTACCCTTTTTAATCCCTATGGACCATGAAATGTCTATTAGGAAGCCGCATTACAAAAACATTTATCACTATCTACCCATATCTTGTGTGCAATCATTTTTTAATTTCATCAAGTGTGGGGGATAGGGTGTGTTAATTAGAATTCTATGGAAATAATCATTGTTATGGGTTGATATAACGGGTCCCTACATTTGTTTTGGGAAGTGGGCCCACAAACCATTTTTTCATTATGTTATACATATTTCAATATTTACCTCCAAAAAATTATATATAAATAATATAGTCCTTTACATCAAAAAAATTGAAAAAATGGAAAAAATTGGATGTTTAATCAATTATTATTCAGTTCTTGGTTGTGACCCACAAAAACGGACCATGGGGATAGTGAGATTGAAGTGATATACTTTTGGGGGTTGATTGTGTACATTTATCATGAATTCAATCTGTGTTTTGAAATTTTTTGTACTGATTTTATTAAACACTCTTATTATGCCTCAAATTTTTATTCATTACATCCTACAAACCCATGAACCGTGGATCAACCTATTGAAAGTCCTCTTGAGTAGAAGACAAGTTTCTACCAGTATAGAACATTGAATCTTGGAATGAATATAGTGAGATCACATGTTTTCTAGTAAAAGTGCTTAAATCCCCATTCATATATTCCTAGAGTGATGAGGGATAATTTTTAGGTGAGTTAGGTTTCTACATAGTGCATGGGTGAAAAAATGATCTTGAACAATATGACAACCCTGATCTTTTATTACACAATTAAACATAATTTATTACATAAAATTCATTTGATACCACATAGTAGATCTATAGGTGTAGTGTCTTTGGGGCCTAAGATCATTACATAACAACTTAAAACATTAAAAACAAAATCTTTATTGGAAACATTATTTACATGACCACTAAATTCCCTCGTACTTAGCATTGCATGGGATAACATGAGGGCATGCATAAGAAAAGGGTGAGCTATAAAGACTAGTACGGGAATAATCATGGAATAACATGGGGAATGCAATACATATTATAAAATAGGCATATCAATAGATCACAAGAGAATCATAAACATAAAGTCATGATAAATCATTATAATCATAACATGGAAATGTGGAAACAACACTTAACATTGAATTAGCATGAGCCAAGGCTTATAGCAGATGGAGCATGAGTAAATCCTCATTGTACATGAAGCACGAGTAAACCATCATTGCACATTAATTAGCATGATTAAACACCCATTTCACAGTATTTATCATTATACTATAGTTTACCCAATGCATTGAAGCAATATCAGGGCACACCCTTCTTAAACATTTCATTTCACGCATTACTGTGCCACATTGATCATAAAACATTGAATCATTCAACATAATCATTTATTCTACTATAAACGAATATGGAATACATACATGAAAGTCTTTAGACAATAATTAGATGTTCATAATGTTTGTCACGAACCGAATCTGGTCACTGCCAAAATCGGCACCAAACCCAGCCCGTGACATGACCAAAGGGGCATTCCCTATCCCCAAAGGCTGGAACAGGTGCCCGGGTATCATTAAATTAGGTTTGGGAATGATTTACCCGAGTATGAAAGCATAAAACATTAAAAACATTCCATAATATAAATCTGAAATTTTTGAGCCAAACAAGACTTAAGTAAATACCAGAACTGAGTACATTTGTTTAAATATAATATAAGTGGTCCAAATAAAAATAATTATAGCATCAAGACAGCCCCAAGGACTCCACACGACTAGGGGTCATCGCCCCCAAGCTATCTCCACAACTCTGCACCAAGGATGGAAACTAACACTATGAACCGCCATCACCCTTAGCCTTTCCTTTACCTGAATCAAACATAACCAAGTCTACTTACACATAAGGGGTGTAAGTAGGGTGTGAGCCTAAGCCCAGTAGGATACCACCCAATGATTCCAAATAGTAAGAAATGCAATGTGAAAAAGCAAGCAGTTTTCAAACGTAAGGAAAAGTAGTGTTAAAATTTCAAGAAATGAAACCTCTAATTGAAAATAGTTTTCAATAAAAAATTTTCAGAATATTAACACATTAAAATAGAAATGTTAGATACTGTAATTTACTTCCAAACACACCCTAAAACATGGGTAGATACTACAAATCCAATGAGCAACAACATTGGGAACACCCCTAGACACTAGGTTGTCTTGGGCCCTATGTACCTCGTACCTCGGTGTAAAGTAACCATAGAGAAATCCTTTATCGTTCACAAGCCACTAGTAGGGAAAATACCCATAACCTAGTGGTCCCCAATAATCATCCACATAGTTTAGTTAGAGTTTTCGTTATCCAAATGCTATGTGAAACAGGGACAAAACACATCCGGTCCACTAGCCGTACTAGTACAAATCTGCCCACCTAGGTACCCGGGCTTCCCCTTTTGTGCTCAATCAGTTACAGCCTGAAACATAAATAAATTTTCATATAAAACACCATTACTGGTAAAATACAACCAATACAGTATCTATCACATTTTATACCACTTAAAACACGCAACAAAACACTTAGATTTTTCATAAAACAATTCCTCAAAATCTCGTAGTGTTTCGGACACAAAACTCCTTATAGACCTCACATGCATACTATGTGCACATATTTAAGATTCCAAAACATAAAGGGAATCCTACTACATTTCAGTGAAAACACAAAATCATTTTTAGGGAAACCCCATATGGTTCAAGAAATGACATCATTGAAAAGTCTCCATTTTTACACAACACAACTCTTAGAATTTCATGTGGTTCGCAAACACCATTAAAACCATATTTTTCAGCAACAAACACAAGGGACAATCATTAAAAACAGTATTTTTATCCCTATTATAGTTCAATAAAATCAACTAGTTACTTATAGGGTATCCCCAATTAAACTAATAAAACATTTCTATGAAAACCCCCCAATTTCACATGAAATTGGCCTTTAAGATTCATTTTAAATACAAACACCACTAAAACTATATTTTTCAGAAATAATAAAATTTAATAAGAACGAAAATACCATATAAATAGTATCCAATTCACAAAGATTTCATACACAATGGAATCATCTACCAAAACCAAGGAAACCCTTGAATCCTTAGTGCGAAAACTCAAACGCACCACCGCCGCACCTCAAGGACGGTAAACTAGACCTAAAACTAGAATTTCAGACCATTAAACACAAGATAAAACCCTAATTTTTAAAACCTACATCCTGGACATTAGGAATCTCAATGATAATGGAAGAAACCCTATGTAAATATGATGTAACCCTAAACAAATTGAACGAAGAAAGGAGGAGAACAACTTACTTAAATTATCTTGTTGAAATTGCCCCCAAAAATACTAGTATCTGATTTTAAAAATACTAAAACCTTCAAGGGAGGTTATAACAAGGATAGGTAGATCATTTAGGAATTTTAATGGGGGGAAAATAGTAAGAATCAAAGGAGTTATGAAGGAAACAAATTACATTTATAAATCTGCATGAAATTTGAGTTCTTCAGACGTTTCGACCTAAACGGCGATGTAAATGAGCTGAAAAGAGTGTGGAAGGATATTGGACGCGCGGATGGGTTCAAGGGGAGTGTTTGGGGATTCGAATCACCAAAAAATACTTAAAAATTAATAAGTTATTAATTAATCAAATTTTATTTTTAAAACTGGAATTGGGCTTTCAGGCAGGCCCAATCCCTTAAATAAAAACCCATATACACATTGGTTATGGATTTCAAAAGCCTCCAAATTTTAATTTTGGTGTTAATATATCAGGGGAGGACATTTAGGAGTTGTAATGATTGAGAAATATTAAAAAATGAATAAGTTATAAAAGAAACAAAATTTATTTTTAAATCTGGAATTGGGCTCACGGTTTGGCCCAATTCCTGAAAACTCACCTATTCTCCATAAAAACTTTGGAAACCCCCCAAAACAAAGAATTAATGGAAATTAAAATAAAAATACATTTAAAATAAGATATTTATGTTACAATGTTTAATACCCTTGATAGAGAAATGGGCATGGTATTCACTACACAATGACATTGTCTTGGAAAAGCGCGGTGCAATTTCGGCGGCACAACGGCATGACATAAGAACTCATAAAAATGATTGATGAGAGAGAAAGGGGTGTATCATAATATTTACATGACATGGAAAGTTAGGGTGTCATATACATACATTTCCCAACAAATTTTATGGAATTTATATTAATGATACAAAATAATTGTTTCACTATAAATGAGGACAGAGAAATTCCTTTTAGAATTTTGGCATAGTTAAAGGTGTACATGAGAGGAATTTAATGAGAATGAATGGGCTCTCCCATAATTAAAAAATAAATATGGAAATATGGGGGAGGTTAAAAACCATAACCCCACATTTATAATTTAAATTAATTGATCATATCAATTTAAATTATATTGGATAAAAATGAGAATGAAAGAAATATCCTTACTTGGAAGTGTGCTTCCAAAGGCTTGAGAGAGGCTTGAGAGAGGCTTCTTGGGAGCTCGAGGAACCTTGGGAGGATTATATAGAGAGTAGGGAAGAGGATGGACGAACTCCAAAGGATTTTAGTGAGGATAAAGTTGGAGATTGGGTGATTTTATATAGGAAAGGTGAGGTAATTCTTTATTATTTAGGTTTGGGACACCTCAGATTAAACTAATCAAAACCACAAACTAGCCCATGGTTTTTGCCCATGGTTTTTGGAAAAGGGAAGTGGAAAAAAATATGGTATAATTACAAATTTCTAACTTTTTAAAATAATTGGGTTGATTATGTGTAGGTGAGTCACACTCCCAAGTAAAACATTTTAAAAAGACAAAGTGATTAATATGTATTAAAGGGTCCACTGAAGAATTGTAAAATAAAGCAAAAAAACCCATAATCACAATATTTTAATAGAAACACATATATTGGCCGAAAAAAAAGTTTAGAGTATTTTATTAAATCTCTATTGGGTCATTATGATGTCATAAAACACATTATATATTGAAATGGTATATAATTTTTACCAAAAAAATTGACTGTCTCAACAAATTATGAAAAATTCACTGTTGGATAATTTCGAAATCTTGATTCCAAAAATAATATTGATTTTATCTTAATAATTTGCTAAATATGTCAATTTTTACTTTTAATATAAAAACCGACATTTATCAAAAATTTATTGGTTTTGACAAAAATGACATTCAATCCTTAATAAAAATTACAATTTCATTCATAAAATTATACTGTCATTTTAGCTTAAAAAATTAATATAATTAAAATAATAATATTTTTTTAAATATTATTTAATTAAAAAATCCATTAATTCGTCAAAATAGATTCCTTAGTTGATCATTAACTAAAAATACTATTTGTTCTTTAAAAACTATTTTCATGGTGACAATAATAAAATGAATGTATATTGATTATTATATACAATAATATTGTACATCACCATTGTTCTATGATCTTGTTACATAACCCCTTATAACACCAGCATAAGACCGAAGAGTAAGGTGTGCGATGGTGAAAGTCTCCTGGGGTGGCTCGGATAACATTGCCCGGGTGGTAATCTCTATCAACATCCACTTCTCTAGTAGGTAGTCCTGCTCGAGCTTAACATATTCAAGCTTGGCTTGGGCTTGATCAAGAGAAAAAACCAAAGATGAAACCTCGTTTCTGAGCACTGAAAAATGGGCTTCTTATAGTGCATGTCTACTGGATGAGGCTATTGGTTCTATTATTTGATTAAATTGGATTTGTTAAAGCCCTATATTTATAAAAACCATGTAATCACTATTCAATGGCTATATTAGAAATGGTAACAATTCTTAAAATAAAACTAAAGAAGTTGAAATTTTATATAAACATTTTACATAAGGATACATTTAATCCTATCAAGAGGTATTTCCATTAATGAAATTTTGGTTCATTATAATCTTCACCCCTTAATAAATTTCACCCACAAAATTTCCTTTTCTCACACTAAAACAGATTTGGGAAACTCTGCTTCATCATTTCCTTTGATTCGCACATCACTTCTTCAAACATGTGGTTTCTCCATAACACCTTGATGAGGGGAATTGTCTTATTTCGTAGAACTTTTTCTCTATGATCTAAGATCTTCACTGGTTTCTCCTCATAAGAAAGATCATCCTCTAATTGTACCACCTCTGAAGAGAGTACATGTGAAGGGTCTAGTATTTACTTCCTTAACAGGGATACATGAAAGACGTCAAATACTTTGGCCATGGTAGGTTTAAGTGCTAGTCGATAGGCCACAACCCCACATGATAAAGAATCTATAAGGGGATGATGTAACTTGGACTTAACTTCCATTTCATTCCAACACTCATGACCTTATTCCATGGAGATCTGCAAAGAAATACCATATCTCCACCTTTAAACGCAAGGTCTCATCGATGGTTATCTTCATAACTCTTCTATTGACTCCGGTATTCCTTGATATGCTGCTGAAAGGTTTTCACCTTATCCACCATTTCGTGGACCATTTATGGTCAAAACATCTTATGCTCACCAACCTCATCCCAACACGCTGGTGTTATACACCTTTTCCAAGAAAGGGCTTCATATCATGCCATTTAGATGCTTGAGTGGAAACTATTATTATAAGTGAACTCAACCAAAGGAAGACGTTGATCCCATAATCCTTTACAGTCCATTGAGCATTCTCTCAACATGTCCTCCAGTGTTTTGATAGTTTTCTATAATTGGCCATCCTTTTGATGATGATAGGCCATACTGAAGATCATTTTAGTATTCAGAGCATTTTGAAGACGCTTCCAAAACATAGAGGTGAATATTGGATCTTGATCAGACACAATAGATAGTGGTGCTCCAAGAAGCCTTACCACTTCCCTGATATATATCTGTTCCATTTGATCCAATGAGAAATCCTTCCGAATAGCAATGAAGTGTGAAAGCTTTGTAAGATGATCCACAACAACCTAGATTTCATTGTTGTTGTTGTTTGTCTTCATAAGTCCAGTGACAAAATTCATAGTGATGTTCTGCCATTTCCATTCTGGTATGGGAAACGGTTTCATCATCCCCTTAGACGTATGCCTTTGTGCCTTCACTTGATGACACACCAGTCACTTTGATGTATATTCAGTGATCTCTTTCTTCATATTATCCCACCAATAATTCTCTCAGAGATCTTGATACATCTTTGTGTTTCCTGGGTGAATAGAGAAATTTTAACTTTGTGCATCATCCAAAAGTTCATTCTTCAGCTCTGGACATGATGGAACACATAGTATTTTCCTAAATCTCACAATTCCTTCTTCAAAAACATTAAACTCTGAGGATTTCTCTTTTCTTATGCATTCCACTTTTTCTTGAATTCCCACCTCATAATTTTGGGCATCCTTTAACCTTTCCTAATGTGATGGTTGAGAAATAATTTGGGAATGGATTGATGATATTACCTTCTTTATGATTCTAATGTCCATCTTCATCAAATATTAGAATATTAGATCCTTTTAAATTCTCATCAATGATATATTAACTGGGTCCTTTCTACTTAGGGCATCCTCAGCCTTTTTCACTTTCTTAGGGTGCTAATGGATTGAGTAGTCATAGTCTTTGATCAACTCTAACCATATTCATTGGCGTAGGTTCAAAACTTTCTGTGTGAATATATACTTGAGTTTTTTTTGGTCCGTATATATTTGACACTTCTCCCCAAAGAGAAAAGGACGCCCAATTTTCAAAAAGAAGATCACTGCATCCAACTCGTGGTCATGTGTTGGATAGTTTTGTTCATGAACTTTCAATTTCCTTGAAGCATAGGCAATTACTTTTTCATATTGTAGCAACACACATCCCAGGCCCTTCTTCGAAGCATCACTGAATACCACAATAAGTTCTCCACTAGTGGGTAAAGTGAGCACAAGTACAGTGATAAGCCTCCTTTTCAACTCCATGAATATTTCATCACATTCATCACTCTAATAAAACTGTAATCACTTAGAAGTCATCTTTTTAAGAGGGTTGGAAGATCATGATAGATTTCTCGTAAATTTTTTATAATATCCATCTAATCCCAAGAAGCTACAGATATCTGTTATTGATGTTTCCCTCGGCTATCCTGCAATTACATCTGTTTTGGAGGGATCCATAGATATCTTATTGCTTGTGATGATATAGACCAAGAATGAGACATTACTTAAACATAACTCACAATTGCTTTACTTTTCATAGAGCTTCTCCTTCCGCAAGGTCTCTAGTACAATTCTCAGAAGCTCCTCATGTTCCTCCTTGGTGTTGGATTATATCAAGATATTATCTATAAAAAATACAAAAAATTTGTTGAGTTAATCTCTAAATACTATATTCATCATTACATAAATATTTATAGAGCATTAGTGAGTCTGAAAGGCATTACTATGAATTCATAGTGCTCGTACCTGGTACGAAAAGCAGTCTTGGGGATATATTCCTTCTTCACCCTTGCATGATAATATCTCATTCACAAATCTAACATGGTGAAGTATTTTTATCCATGAAGTAGATAGAAGAAGTCATTAATTCGTGGGAGAGGATACTTTTTCTTTATCGTGATTTTTTTGAGCTCATGATAATCGATACAAAGGCGCATTTACCCATCCTTTCTCTTGATGAAGAGGACTGGTACACCCCATGGTGAAGCACTTTAGCATATGAACCCTTTATCCAGATTCTTCTATAGTTATTTCTTCAGCTCCTCAAGATCCACAATATCCATTCTATACAAAGTCTTGGATATTGGAAATTCCCCAGGTATAAGGTCAATTGAGAATTCAACATCTCTTCTAGGAGTAAGACAAGACAATTCCTTGGGAAACACTTTAGTGAATTCCATCCCAATAGGCATGCCTTCAAGGTTGGTTTCTTACTTGGACTTGATCATATGAACCAGATACATGTTCTCATAGGGAATTAATATCCATGATTTAGATGATGGAGATATAAAATATTCATCTTCCTCCAAGAACTGGTAAAGAATCGGGGGTTGATTCTCCATATGGAGAGTGATTTCCCACTAATGACAATTTATGTTGGCTCTATATAAGAAAACTCAATCCATGCCAAGAATCACATCAATTTCTACCATAGGGATTGTGACGAGGTTTTCCGTGAAGTTTAATCCACAAAATATGAAAGGGGAGTAGTTATATTCATGGGATGCAATGATTTCCTCATTTTTCGTACTCACTAACATCTTCACTTCCATGAATTGTGGTGGTGCAAGGATTATTCTACTAAACATTCAAGATATAAAAGAATGTGTAGAACCTGAATCAAAAAGTAATTTTTCTATTCATGAATGAATAACTAGAGTGCCTGTCACCACTTCATTATCGGGGTTCACTTCGGAAGTAGTGATGGAAAAAACTCGCCCTTGCTGCCTTGGAGGTATTTGGTTGACTCCGAAAACCCTTGACATAGTGAACTGATTTGCAGGATTCCCTAGTTCTTTTCATTTATATCATTGGACCATGCATTGAGGTTCGAATGGAGTGTTCCTCTCCTCTGACGTAGCCCTGGGTCTTTCTTGCCTATAGTTAATTGTCAGGTGCCCTTGTCTTCTACACCTGAAGAATTATCTCGTACCCTTCATTCAATTTCTAGGGTTCTTCTTTCCGCACCTTTGGTATGTGGGGTGCTGGATCTTCTTATCGCCATTGGATTTATCCATCGGACCACCAACATTGAATTCCACCATATGCATCTTATCCCCATGACACCCCTGAGATTCTATGATCTCTATTCCGACCGTGAGGGCACATCGGACAATTTCCTCATAGCTTTCGAATTCACGGATCGCAAGCGCATTCCGCAGGCTAGGATTCAGCCCACCAAGGAAGCGGTCAACATTATATTAGGGGGTAACAACAAAGTTGGAGGCATATCGTGCAAGAATTTTTATGTTTTCCTCGTATGCTCAGACAGACTCATCATATTTTTTCACGAGGGAAAATAATTTCTTTTCCATATTAAGTCAGAGGGTGCGTGGAAAAAATTTATCAAAAAACATTTTATAGAAATCCTTCTACTCCAATGCATCGATATCCTCCTCAGGATTCATATTTTTGATCAACGTCCATCATTGATCAGCTTCACCCTCCATACGATTTATAGCCAGAAGAACCATCTATTTTTCAGAACATTGAAGGATAGAGAATATCTTTTCAATGGATTTGATCCATTGTTCAATGATAGAGGGATCCGATGATCCATTAAAAGTAGGAGGCCATTGTTTCAAGAAGCTCTGGATAGGAACTTTTTCATTTTTAGGGGGGTTGAACATTATTCTTGACCCAGGTTTCTATTCATGTAACGCCCCGACCCCAGCTACCAAGAGTCGGTGCATTATTGCGTAACATTGGCATGATCACAAAAGATCATGTCTCGAAGGGCCGATTAGTTTAGTAGCCTTGAAACACTAGATACATTCATAAGTTTTACATTACATCATAAAGTAATACAAAACTAAAACAACATCTTTTCTTCATATCCCCTCATATTATCCCATCAGGTTATTCATAAAATACTTCTTCACATCCTGTAAAAATTAAAACATTGAAAGGTATGAGCTCAGATGCTCAGGAAGGATAACAATATTGCGGAAGCTTTCATAAATAAACACAAACATTTAAGTAAATGTATAACTAAAACAAAAGCCTTTTAAACCTGAACTTGAGCATAATATGGAAAAAGTAAAATGAAATAATTCTGTTTACTTATTCACATGGATATTCAACTGGTCGAATAATCACATGAAATATCAATAACCACTTTCATAATGATGGAATACATAATGCCAGACTATCATAACCACATAGCCAAGGCCTCGTGCCAAGACTACAAATAAGATTTTGTCAAGGCCTCGTGCCAAGACACCAGTTTGTCTCATGAGACCTGTTGATGCATCGAGGAGCTATAGTGGGCTCCACCTTTCACTTATTAATTCCTATGTATTCCTCATATGAACAAGTTTAAACATATCATAAACCATAACATAATCGTATCACATAAAACATGCATAAAGGAAACATAACATTTCCACATTTCAATCACAAGATATAAATACAACACATTGATATAATAAAAAGATTATCAAAACTATTTTCAATACCAAAATAAAAGAAAATTAAAACATGGTATTTATTTTTCATTTAAAAAAATGTTATGGCTTGTTGAGGAAGCTGAAACTCAAATAATGGTCACAACGGCGGAGAAGTCGTTGTCGCCGCATACGTACGACAAGAAAAACATTCCCTTTTGTCGTTTAATAAAATGATTCGTATAAAAATATTCCTTTTGAATAAACATAAAAGTCAAAGGGGTTTATACACCGTATAAAAGAAATTTGTGTATAAAACAAAATATGACTCAATGAATGGAGATTAAGATGAAGTCCCTTAAAAAAGTCATTTTTTAAAATAAAATAGATCTATTATGTGTATTCACTATAAGTACTCATAAAGAAAGTAAAAATACAAGATAGTATATAATAATATCATGACATAATTTTAATGTAGGATATTAACCCAAAGAATGGAAGTTGGGTTAAGAAGTTCCCTTACAATGATCATTTTTTTTAAATAAAATAAATCTATAATGTGTATTCAATATAAGTACACATAAAGAAATTAAAAATACAAGATAGGACATAATAATATCATGAAATATTTGAAAGTATGATATTAACCCAAAGAATAGAAATTGGGTTAAAAAATTCCCTTACCTCATGTCCGACTTGACCCGACCGCTCTTTAATTTCCTTAAAATCGGGTAACTCTTTTTTGATTTGAGCTCAAAGATTCCTTGGGAAGAATTATGCCCAAAGTGAGGATTATAGGAGTAAGATAGAGAAGTTGAGAGAGTATTTGGGAAGATTTTGGCCGATACAAAAGGCTTTGAAGGTGTCAGTAAGGTGGTAGTGGTGGGGGCCTTTTATAAGAGGAGAGGAGGGGCACTCTTGAAAAGTAATAAAATGTTACTTTATTATATAATGAGTTTCAGATTTTAAAGGTCCTACAATTATATATTTCGAGGGTAAGGTGATAAGGGTACTAAATCCACCCATCCAATATCTTTTGGACAAGCGTAAGTCTTAGATTTTATATTATCCTTCCATTTTATTAAAATCGTTAATTAATGAGGTAATCGATGTGTCATCATGGTGTCATAAATAATTTAATATATTTAATGTCTAAATATTATAAAAAAATATCATGATGTTGGAAATCTCTTTAGATTTCCGATGAATATTTATAGTAAAAAATATTACTTGTATAACCCCATTTAAATTTTTTTTAGTAAAACAACTCATGTTTGAGACATTTTTATTTTAACATTAAATAAAAAAAATTTAATGTCATTTTCCCACCAAAGTGGCTCCATGGGGTCACCAAGTTGACCCATGGATTTTCTTGGTCGGCCATGACTCATCCAATAGGGGTAGGACAAGTGTAAAGGTCATTTCATATTATTATAACATTATCTTTACCTTAAATTACACTAATTACCTTTAATCGCGATTAATTAAACTTAAAAGTTACTATTCACCAAAAAATTATTTTAATCCCATTGAACCACATTTTACTTCTTAATGACAACCATTTATGTTGGATTTTTGAAAATCAAATCACAGAAGTGGTAATGTTTCATTTAAACGAAAAATCAGTTTTTTTAACTACCACTTAGTGGTTTCACTATTCATCAAAAATTAAATTTTTGCATAACAATGCCAAAATTTCACCCTAATCTATAATTGATATTCCGAATTCAAAAATGATGACTTTTTTAAAAAATTACAAACATATAAGTTGCATTAATTAATTTTATAATTAATTCCCATTGTCACAACAAATAGCGTGTTTTTAAGAAATAATATATATCAAAAGATTGACAATTGTTTATGTCCAATTTCAAAGTAAAATTAACTATAATGACCACCATTGGATATAATGGTAAAAATATATTCTAATTATACTTTAAAACCACTCAATAGTATAATTTATCACTATAAATTATTTTGATTTAAAAAGTTGTTTTAAGTATTTTTCAAAATTCATAGAAAATTAGAAGTTCTCAGAGAATTAAAAAAAATTAAACTTAGGATAATTTCGATGTTCCAAATACAAAAATGAAGTCCATTTTGAAATATAAAATATATATAATTTGAAAAAGTGGGTTTTACTATTCATAATGGCTTTTTGATTGGTCGCGGTGTGTTAGAATCGCGAACTTGCGTACAATGCAAGCTATTGCATTATTGAAAGAGAAGCGTATCGTGGAAGCTCTGGGTGTTACATTCTCCCCTCCTTCAATAAATTGTGTCCTCGCAATTTGAAATTTTCTTTTAAAATAAAAGGTTGAAAATAGAAAATACCTTTGTGGACAACCCAAATCGGAAATAAGGTTAATAAAATTTAGCTTTAATAAGAGGGAAATAGAAATGAAAAAGTCACCACCATATTATGATCTCGATAAAGAGAACATTGGTGGAAATTAGAGACATATAATTGGAGGAAAAACGTAAATATTTTAAGGGAGTGATTGAGGTCATCAATCATAAACAAGTGTAAAATTAGGGCCTCAAAGCCTTCAATCTATGTTGATTTAAAATATTATCAGTTCAATAAGACATAAGGTATTAGGATAACACATTTTCTTGTTTTAATATCCCTTTACTAAAGTTTAAGAATTAATTTATTCATAGAATAAGAGATAGGTATATATATATATATATATATATGCTTGACAAGTAGAGCATCAACCTTCAACTAATTTCTACCACAAACTCATCTTTCACTCAAAAAGATAATAGAACTCAAAAATATTATATTTATC
Source organism: Viscum album (assembly GCA_963277665.1). Taxonomy (NCBI): domain Eukaryota; kingdom Viridiplantae; phylum Streptophyta; class Magnoliopsida; order Santalales; family Viscaceae; genus Viscum; species Viscum album. The sequence continues at coordinate 327,127,573 of OY728164.1, forward strand.
CTAATCGTACAAGGTTCAAAGTATTAACGCATACCATTTATATTAGGAAAAATATTTTTTAATAACCAGGGACTTCTTATAGGCTAGTGGTAGGTAATAAATTCCTATTGCACTATGGTTGTGGTTCGATTCCTTCAGCTTTGTCCGACGTGACGATTTATCCCCCAACCTGCAGGTTATCCTTTTCCTAAAACTATAATATTATAGTATTCCAAAAATAATCTTCATAAATGTTTTAACATTAAACAATACAATCGAATGTTCAACTTAATCCATTCCAACCTTTATAGTTATCCAAAATACCTTTTTCCAGACCTTCTCTAAAAGGTCTCTAAATCCCAAAATCAATTGTAACATCAGATTCCCCAAACAAAGTAAATTTTCTCTTATTATCACATACTAAAAATATGATTACCTTCATCATATTAAAACCTTAATGAAAAAACAAGTACTGCAGTACAATCCTTATATATATCACATTATTCTTATAACCAAAATATAGTCCTTGAGTCCAAAAGCACCAATACATTAATTATTCCGCTTCAACTGTAGTAACAGCATAAGATTTTCCTTGATCCCTTGGACTTTTCTGAGGTAAGTTTCCCTGACACTTAGGACATTCATTTGCATAATTCCACATTTCCCTACAATTGTAGCATTCAACGTTGATAGCCTCTTTCTTTCCCTTGAAATCACGCGTCTGGTGACCTTTTTCTCCACATTTATAACAAACTCCCATTCCTTTTAGGCAAGTACCAGGGTGATTCTTCCCACAATTATCACATAATGGAAAATCTATCTTTCCCTTTTCCCCTTTATCTATCTCTTGTTCCACCATTCTCTTCTTCCCTTGCTTTACTTTATTGTCATAAGATTTGGAGAATTCATTTTCTGTCTTGATAGCACATGAGACTATATCTTCATATGTTGAGAAGGATTGTGATACTAATGCTCGGTGGAGAAACGGTTTTAACCCATCAAAGAAACGATCGATCTTACTTCTTGGGTTACGTATATAATATGTAGCATGCCTCGCTATCCTTGTAAAGTTAGCCTCATACATTGCGACATTCTCATCCTCCTTCTGCCTCAGACTCAGAAATCGCCTTTCCATATCTGCTAGATGGTCACGAGGGATGTAATTTTCTAAGAAAATCTCTTTGAACTCCCTCCATTCCATATTTGATACTTCATCATCTTCATTTTTGTTTTGAATCAATGACCACCATTGATCAGCATCTCCAGTGAGGCGGTAAACTGCCATGACAACCTTCTCCATTTCACTACTCCCCAAGGCGTAGAATATTTTCTCTAAGGAGTTTATCCATTTCATAGATACTAATGGATTTTTACCCCCATTAAATGTTGGAGGTTGTTGCCTCATGAAGCGGTCTAACATTTATCCTCCACGTTGCGGATCAGGGTGCTCCATACGAGTAAGGTTATTATTCATAACCTGAGTGAGTTGTCCCAGTATGGTAATAAGTTGATCATCACCAGTTGTATCTCCAGCTCCACAATAATTATCTTGAGTAAGAGGGAAATCCCTACACGGAGTGAGTGCATTGATATGGTTTCCATTCCTTCCACTAGGCGCCATTTCTAAACAATGGCATAAGCTATATTAGTTTATGAATCAAAATACATAATTCCATACTTCTAAAACACTTAACATTAATTGAAATATTTATGGATATAATCCATAATCATAAAAATGTTTTCTTTAAGGAATTATATACTCATAACCCTTCGTAGTGGTTTGTAAAGAAAATGAGAATTATCCAAAGCATATCCCCCGGGAGTGTCGTAACCAAGAGTGCAGTAAGGCCCATTGTCGTGCACCAGTTCCCGTTCGAGTCTATCTCAAAGTGGTGTTTTCGGGTTCTACCCCTAGGTAAATATGTGCTAGATCCACCTCTACCTACTCGTATCTAGACAAGGATGTATTGCTCGGAAAACTCATAAAATCTCTATAATACCAAAATTCTAGGAAGTTCTTCTATACTAAACCTCAAATTATATCTTAGGGCTATGTGCTCTAATCATAGTTTATCTAAATCTATCTTCCATGGTTAGTACTAACCTCCCTCTGAAACCAACTGTAATGCCCCGACCCCAGCTACCCAGAGTCGGTGCATTATTGCATAACATTGGCATGATCACAAAAGATCAAGTCTCGAAAGACCGATTAGTTTAGTAGCCTTGAAACACTAGATACATTCATAAGTTTTACATTACATCATAAAGTAACACAAAACTAAAAAAAAATATTTTCTTCATATCCCCTCATATTATCCCATCAGTTCATTCATAAAATACTTCTTCACATCCTGGAAAAATTAAAACATTGAATGTGGTGAGCTCAGATGCTCAGAAAGTATAACAATATTGCAGAAGCTTTCATAAATAAACAAAAACATTTAAGTCAATGTATAACTAAAAAAAGCCTTTTAAACATGAACTTGAGCACTGTATAGAAAAAGTAAAGTGAAATAATGTCATTTACTTATCCACATGGATATTCTACTGGTCGAATAATCACATGCAATATCAATAACCACTTTCATAATGATGGAATGCATAATGCCAGACTATCATAACCACATAGCGAAGGCCTTGTGCCAAGACTAAAAATAAGATTTTGTCAAGGCCTCATGCCAAGACACTAGTTTGTCTCATGAGACCTGTCGATGCATCGAGGAGCTATAGCTGGCTCCACCAGGAACTTATTAAGTCCAATGCATTCCTCATTTGAACAGGTTTAAACATATCATATACCATAACAAAATTGTATCACATAAAACATGCATAAAGGAAACATAACATTTCCACATTTCAATCACAAGATATCAATACAACACATTTATATAATAAAAACATTATGAAACCCATTTTCAATACCAAAATAAATGAAAATTAAAACTTGGTATTTATTTTTAATTTAAAAAAAGTTATGGCTTGTTGAGGAAGCTGAAACTCAAATAATGGTCACGGCGGCAGAGAAGTCGTTTTGGCCGCATACGTACGACAAGAAAAATATTCCCTTTTGTCGTTTAGTAAAATGATTCGTATGAAAAGATTCCTTTTGAATAGACGTAAAAGTCAAAGGGGATTATACACCATATAAAAGAAATTTTTTTATAAAACTAAATATGACTCAATGAATGGAGATTGAGACGAAGTCCCTTAAAAATATCATTTTTTTTAAATAAAATAGATCTATTATCTGTATTCACTATAAGTACACATAAAGAAAGTAAAAATACAAGATAGGACATAATAATATCATGACATAATTTGAAATTAGGAGATTAACCCAAAGAATGGAAGTAGGGTTATGAAGTTCCCTTACAATGATCATTTTTTTATATAAAATAAATCTATTATGTCTATTGAATATAAGTACACATAAAGAAATTACAAATAAAAGATAGGACATAATAATATCATGACATAATTTTAAATTAGGATATTATCCCAAATAATAGAAATTGGGTTAAAAAATTCCATTACCTCATGTCCGACATGACTTGAACACTCTTTAATCTCTTTAAAATCGGGTAAATCTTTTTTGATTTGAGATCAAGGATTCCTTGGGAAGAATTATTCCCAAAGTGAGGATTATAAAAGTAAGATAGGGAAGTTGATAGATTATTTGGGCAGAGGTTGGTCGAGCCAATAGGCTTTGAAGGTGTCAGTAAGGTGGTAGTGGTGGGGGCCTTTTATAAGAGGAGAGGAGGGGCACTCTTGGAAAGTAATAAAATGTTACTTTATTATATAATGAGTTTCGGATTTTAAAGGTCCCACACTTATATATTACGAGGGTAAGGTGATAAGGGTTCGAAATCCACCCATCCAATAGGCTTTGTACAAGTTTAAGTCTTAGATTTAACATTATCCTTCCATTTTATTAAAATCATTAATTAATGAGGTAATCGATGCATCATCATGGTGTCATAAATAATTTTATTTATTTAATGTCTAAAAATTATAAAAAATATCATGATGTAGGAAATCTTTTTATATTTCCAATTAATATTTATAGTCAAAAATATGACTTGTATAACCCCATTTAAAAATTGTTTTAGTAAAACAACTCATGTTTGTGGCATTTTTATTTCAACATTAAATAAAAAGATTTTAATGTCATTTTCCCACCAAAGTGGCTCCATGGGGTCCCAAAGTTGACCCATGGATTGTCTTGGATGGCCATGACTCATCCAATAGGGGTAGGACAAGTGAAAAAGGTCATTTCATATTATTATAACATTATCTTTACCTTAAATTACACTAATTACCTTTAATCACTATTAATTAAACATAAAAGTTACTATTCACCAAAAAATTATTTTAATCCCATTGAACCACATTTTACTTCCTAATGACAACCATTTATGTCGGATTTTTGAAAATCAAATCACAGAAGTGGTAATGTTTCATTTAAATGAAAAATCAGTTTTATTAACTACCACTTAGTGGTTTCACTATTGATCAAAAATTGAAGTTTTTCATAACAATGCAAAAATTTCATCCAAATCTATAATTGATATTCCGAATTCAAAAATGATGTCTATTTTACAAAATTCCAAACATATAAGTTGCATTAATTAATTTTATAATTAATTCCCGCTGTCACAACAAATAGTGTGTTTTTAAGAAATAATATATATCAAAAGATTGACAATTGTTTATGTCCAATTTCAAAGTGAAATTAATTCTAATGACCACCATTGGAAAAAATGGTAAAAATATATTCTAATTATACTTTAAAACCACTCAATAGTATAATTTATCACTATAAATTATTTTTATTAAAAAATTTGTTTTAAGTATTTTTCGCTATTCATAGAAAATTAGTTCTCAGAAAATTAAAAAAAATTAAACATAGGATAATTTCAATGTTCTGAATACAAAAATGAAGTCCATTTTGAAATATAAAATATATATAATTTCAAAAAGTGGGTATTACTATTCATAATGGCTATTTCGATTGGTCGTGGTGTGTTAGAATCTCGAACTTGCGTACAATGCAAGCTATTGCATTATTGAAAGAGAAGCGTGTCGTGGAAGCTCGGGGTGTTACAATCCAAATCATGAGTTAGATGAAATAGATACATGAAAAACTTCACAATTTATGCTCCCATTGGATCGGGCATCTCATTATTATAGTCATCTCATTGACCTTCAAATCAGTTTTTAGCTTGAGTCCTCCAATTTAACGGCCATTGGGTAGAATAAATGGAATGTTAGGGGTAACATAAAAAGGGTAATCCAAGGACAAAACAGATGAATTATAAATATATTTTTTCCTTAACATATGAATCTATTGGCTTCAATCTAGGTAATCCATGGTTTACTTTTTAACATATATTCATAGGGCATTTTTTTCCCTTAATAATAGTTCATACTAAGCATGTGAATTTACCAAATAATATCCCTCAGGAGTGTCGTAACCATGAGTGCAGCAAGGCACGTTTTCGTGCACCAGTTCTCATTCGAGTCTAGCTCAATGTGGTGTTTTCGGGTTTTACGCCGAGGATACATCTATTCTAGAGCCACCTCTACCTTCTCCAATCCAGACAGGGATTTATTTGCTTGATAAACCACTTACTCAATTCTTACCAAAAATTTGGCATGTTTTTTTATAATTAGTCATATCTCTAAGGATTTACTAGGGTTTTCTAATCCTAATCCCAAAAATAACTAAACTTATCCTTGGCTACCAACTATGACAACCCTGATCTTTTATTACACAATTAAACCTAATTTATTAAATAAAATTCATTTGATACAACATATAAGATCTAGAGGTCTACTGTATTTGGGTCTTAGGATCATTACATAACAACATAAAACATTAAAAACAATATCTTTATTGAAAACTTCCTTTACATGACCACTACATTCTCTCGTACTTTACATTGTATGGGATAACATGAGGACATGCATAAGAAAACGGTGATCTATAAAGCCCTATAAGGGAATAATCATGGAATAAAATGAGGAATACAAAACATGTTAGACAATAGGCATCACAATAGAGCATAAGAGATTCATAAACATAAAGGCATGATAAAGAATTCTATTCATAACATGGAAATGTGGAAACAACACTTAACATGGAATTAGCATGAGCCAAGGCTCATTGCACATGGAGCATTAGTAAATCCTCATTGCACATAAAGAACGAGTAAACCCTCGTTGCACGAGAATTAGAATGATTAGACACCCATTTTGAATGATGTATCATTATACTATAGTTTACCCAATGCATTGGAGCTCTATCAGGGTACACCCTTCTTAAACATTTCATTTCATGCATAAGTGTGCCACATTGATCATAAAACATTGAATAATTCAACAAAATCATTTATTACACTATAAAAGAATGTTGAATACATACATGAAACTATTAAAACAATATGTAATTTTACATAAAGGTGAATACCCTTGATAGAGAATTGGGAATGATATTCACTACACAATGACTTTTGCCTGGAAAAGCGCTGTGCAATTTCGGCAGCATAACTGCGTGACATAAGAACTCATAAAAATGGTTTATGAGAGATAAAGGGGTGTCTCATCATATTTACATGAAATGGAAAGTAAGGGGGTCATATATATACATTTCCCAACAAATTTTCTAGAATTTAGATTCATGATACAAAATAATTACTTGAATTTAAATGAGGAGAGAGAAATTCCTTTCCGAATTTTGGCATAGTAACAGGTGTACATGTCAGGTATTTAATGAGAGTGAAAGGGGTCTCCCATAATTACAACATAAAATTGGTAGTATGGGGGAGGTGAAAACCATACCCCAAAATTAATAATTGAAATTAAATGGGCATAACATTTTAAATAATACAAGACAAAAATGAAAAAGGAATAAAACACCATACATTGAAGTGTGCTTGCAAAGGCTTGGGAGAGGCTTGAGAGAGGTTTCATGGGATCTTCGGGCACATTGGGAGGATTCTAGAGAGAGTAGGGAAGAGTCTGAAGGAACTTCAAAGGCTTAGAGTAATGAAGAATTGGGAGTGTGGGTGGGTTTATATAGGAAAGGTGAGGGAATTCTTTATTATTTAGGTTTGATGCACCTCACATTAAACTAATCAAAACCACATACCAGACCATGGTTTTTTATCATGGTTTTTGGAAAAGGGAAGTGGAACACAATAAATTATAAGGCCAATGTCCTAACTTCTTAAAATAATGGGGTTTCTTATGTGGAGGTGAGTCACCCTCCCAAGGAAAACAATTTAAACAGAAAAAATGTTTAATAAGTCTCGAAGGGTCCACTAAAGCATTGTAAAATAAATCAAACAAACCCAAAATCACATTATTTTAATGGAAAAACATATATTGGACGAACATAAAGTTTATAGTTTTTTATTACATCACTATTGTGTCATTATGATGTCATAAAATACATTATATATTTGAAAGGTATATAATTTTTACCGAAAAATTTTATTGTCTCAAAAAATTATCAAAAATCGAATGTTGGATAATTTTGATGTCATGATTCTAGAAATAATAATCATTTTATGTAAATAATTTTGTAAATATGTTAATTTTCACTTTTAAAATAAAAACTAACATTTATCAAAAATTCATGGGTTTTGACAAAAAAGGCTTTCAAACCTTAATAAAAAATACAATTTCATTCATTAAATTATGCGATCATTTATAATTGATAAAACATAATTTAAAAGTAATAATAATATTTTATTAAAATATTATTTAACACAAAAATCTATTAATTCATCAAAATAGATTTCTTAGTGGAATATTAACTAAAAATAATATTTGTGTTTTAAAAACTATTAACAAGGTAACAATAATAAAATGAAAGTATATTAATTATTAAATACAAAAATAATGTACATAACCATTGTGATAAGGTCTTATTAGATAACCTATTATAACACCTGCATAATACCGAAGAGTAATATGTGCGATGGTGACAGACTATTTGGTTGGCTCTGATAACATTGCTCGGGTGATTATCTCGATCAACTTCCACTTCTCTCGTAGGCGGTCCTGCTTAAGCTTAACATATTTAATCTCGGATTGGGCTCGGTTAAGAGAGAATCCCAAAGATGCAACCTCCTTTCTGAGCTTTGAAAAATGGGCATTCTATGGCTAACGTCTACTAGATGAGGCCATTGCTTTCTTTGTCTGAGTAAATTGGATTTGTTAAAGCCCTATATTTATACTATTCATGTGATCACTATTCAACGACTATATTAGAAACGGTCCCAATTCTTAACATAAAACTAAAGAAGTTGGCATTTTATATAAAAATTTTACATAAAGAGACATTTAATTATATCAAGAGAAAAATTTACTATTTTGGTATCGTGTCATTGTTTTTATCATATCAATAACTAAAATGAACCAAATGTTAAAATTCATTTTTTAGTATTATTTGGTAACTATGATTCAATTCATCTAACTAGGCCAAGGGAAAAATGTAAGCAAAAGGGGCCTAAACATGTCCCACATGTGAATGAATTTTGGGTTGGATAGATTGGACCACCCATATATATTTGGTTTATAACTCAGTAATTGTAACTATAATTAGGTTGTCCCTACCTCCAATGAACATCAAACTCAAAGGCCATCCTATCCCCCAAATTTCATGACATTAAAAACTAATTTATTCAGTCCACCAAATCGACATGTTATGGGAAATAATTCCTCCATGAATATTCCCCAATTATCATAGATACATGCCTTATATTATTGAAATTTTGATTTATTTCCACATAAAAACTTTCATAACACCCATTATATGGAATTTCATGACCAAAGATAAGGGTGAGTTGAAGTTGAGATCTTTATTCTTCCCATTTAATCTTATTCCCCCCCCCCCACATACTTCTAAATATATTATTGATCAATTTGGGGGTGTGGTCCTTATTGAAATCTTGTGATCCAAGAATATAATCCTTAAAGGATAAATGAATATCCATTTCTATTGTCCAATATTATTTTTTTCTATTTTTCTTTGGGTATGTTGAAATACAAATCGAAGGAACCAGAATCCTCATGCCTCCATGCATAAATCAGATCTTATGTTGGTTTGAGTGTGTTCACTTATTTTCATTCCTCTTCTCTTTCATATGTGTTTTTGTGGATTTAATTGTTTTATTTAATCCAAAATATATAACCCATGATAATTGTTTTGTGTTTCATGAGAAAAAATTTGAGATAGATCAAAATATGTACGTCTCAACATGGTGTGAATGTGATTCATTGATTGAGTTGGACTCTTAAATCAACATTATTTTATTGATTGTGAGAATTCACTAGTAATAAATATCATTGATTGATCTAATAATAGGTGGTATCCTTGTAATTAATCACACAAAATACTATTCTTTTGTATATAAATCAATGAATCCATTATCTTTTTCACTTCCCTTGAGAGTAACGATGGATGAGAACTAAGGGAAACTCACTAAATTGATCATGATTTCTTCATCCAATTTATATCACCTAGTAATATACATTCAATTCACGTTTCAAAATTAGGAAACCCTAGGTTTTCTAATATCATTATTCCCTTTTATCTTTAGAATCAAAAAATTTTTTATTCAATTATCTAATACTCCATTGAGATAAGACCTATGGTTTCTTCTATACAACCGAAATTCCAGTAAAATATAAAACAAATATTGCATTCTATACTATAGAATCATGTGAATTTCTTGATAAAGAATTCAAATATTAGTCAAAAAAATATGGCAAGTGTTTTCATTCCTTATGTATTAATAGGTCAGGAGTTAAATGATAAATAATTCAGTCTTTCTTTTGTTAACATCACAAAAAAATTTGTTTTCCAAATTTATCCAACATGCATAAATCTTTATACCGTGAAAAACTAATTTAATATCTAAAAAATAATCCTATATCTAACATAAACATTCTCTAAATGTTTAACCTTATTAACTATTAAAAATATAATTTACACATAATTCCTTAAATAGGTTAATATAATATATGAAAAATGATTTTCATGGAATCATGGGTCCATCATTTTACTAATACAATAATAAAAATGAATTTATTATTATAGAATACATATTTATATAGATATTCAGAATAATATACATTAAAGGATAAAAAATAGTATTATTCTAGGGATTATTCATACAAAATCAAACATGAAATTTCCATATAAGGGATGGGGATAAATGTGTCTTATTTATCAGGATTCTCTACATTCATTCTATTTACATAACCTTTCCCTTTCACATTTTCTTCAGATGTTTTTGTATTTTATCATCCATATTATACCTTAGATTTAGCCCCAAATCCAAATAATTCCCAATGTCCATAGACTTCAAACATTGAAGTGTGTGTGGTGCATTATATTGAGATCTTTGTCCAGTCATTTCACTTCTATATTATTTTTCACGATTTCTTGAATTCCCGCAACTAAAACACATTCTTTTTCAAATAAATCACTCGCCTAGGTGCTACATTCAATAGTTTGGTGATGTTGGAGTTCAAAACATTCCTTTCCATCCATGTGACATACCAATATATTATTCATCAAACCTCATTTTACTTTTATAATCACTTGAACTAATAGTGCTTCTAGCTTCCATTTCAACTTTTAGTGATCATTTAATAGGTTTTTCATGGAAACTAATGTCATTTGTCGAAAATTACCTTTATATATTTAGTTTAAATCCAAAAAAAATAATCACCATTACATTGAAGGTCAATTACAATAGCATAATACTACCTTAAATGTCTTGTATTTTTTCATAATAAGAACCAACAGATTCATCATACTTCAATATGAATTATAAGAATTACTTTTACATGTGTATATGAATAATAAGAGGAAAATTATTATTAAAAATATTATTTTATGCTCATCCATATTCATGGAATAATGTTTTTATTTTTTCCACGTATTCCTAATAATTGCATGACGGATCAACCACACCTTCATGATGGTAGATTTTGATAGGGAATTTTTTATGTTCTTAACACAATATAATGGAAAATATCTTTTTAGTGGTACTGATCTATTTCTCAAAAACTAAATGGTCAAAAGAGCCACTAAATGAATTTGGTAACTTCCTCATGATGAAATCAACTGAATAATGTTCCCTCTTTTTCTTGTATTGAAGTTCACCATGATTTATAGCGTTAGGAATTTTTGTGAGAATATTAATGAGGTTTTTCAGTCCATATCCCCTGAAATTAAGTTTATTATAAGTACAATCAATTACTTTTCCATTTCATTGCTAATAAACATGGTTACTTCAGGTTCCATCTATTTAATAAAACTAAAAATAGAGCATCAGTAACACTATTCAAAGTAGAAAACCGCATAATCATGAAATGTTATTATGGGATTTTGAAATCCTCAAAAATTTATTTTTTTATGTGAAACCATATGATAAAAATATTTTTTTACAGTCACAATATATTTAAATACATCATAATGGTTTATAATGTTTTAGTGAATTTTTGAAACATTTCCCAATAGATTGTCAAATTAGGAGTACGATAAGGCCCATTATAATTCAGTAGTTCCCAATCTATTCATGTTCAATACGGTGTTTTTTGGGGTTGTTACCCTTATCTACAAGCGTACCAAAGAAACATAAACTTTTATTATCTATAAGGGGAAGAAATTTCTTGTAAACTACTCTCTTTATCCTTTTCCAAAATCACATGATACTTTCCTAAACTTCTATTAAACCTTAGTCTTATCCTTTGCTACATCCCTAGATATATCCTTATAAATATCCCAAGGGATCTCACTAAATTTTTATCATCGTATTTTATATTGTATAACTAAACATTTAATTTGATTCCAACTATAGTGGCACATTTTTAACATACAAGGATAATACATCATTTTACATTAATATTTAACTAATTATAAATGTAAAATTTTGAGCACCGTAATAGTTATTTTCATTGGAAACTATGTAACATAATATTATATCATGGTGAAACATAATCATTATCTCCCTTAATGAACTTACACTTTAATAATATTAAATAAATACATTCTTCATAAACTAGACGAATGGAAGGATATAAAATGGTAAGCTTTATGCACAATATATGTAAATAAAGGATAAGCGCAAGTCTGACCTGAGTATATGGATATGAGAGAATGAGTATAAAATTTGAGTATCATATCTAAAATTTTAAATATCATAATCTTATGTCATATTATAAGGATTGATAGTTCATAATAAACAAATTATAATGTCATAAAATATAATACCTCATTAGATAAAACCATTGGCATAAGAAATAAAATTATGGAATTCATATCAGCGTATAAAAATGTGAAAATATGTAAGTTAAAATTAGTCCAATCATTACATTATACACCAAAAATCAGGCCCTCTCATAAACCTATGGAAACTAATCCATATCCATTTGTAACATTTTGAACACCTAATAAGGGAAAATCATAACATTAAGAACATGTAATTATCTCCCCACATTAAAATATGGACATGGAACCGGGTCTATAGAAAAATAATGAAAATGTAATAAGGTTTAATAATAACATTTTCAACACATAATATGTTACACTCGTAACATTGGGAACATGTTATAGTCTCCATGCATAAATATATGGTCATACAACTAGTTCCATGTATAATGATATGAAAATTTAATGAGCTTCACTCAAAACATTCTAAACCTGTAATAATGATCACTCATAGCATTGTGCACATGAAATAGGTTTCACACGTAGGTTTTTTTACATCCTGAGTGGGATAAAACAACACCCCAGTGGTATACCATTTCTTTTAGTGGAGTTGTTTACACCTTCATCTTATTCAACATCACGACCATCGAATTTTTTCCATCATTAACTCATGAGATATAATTCATTACCAAATTCATTAGAGGGAGGTATAAGTCACACCCATTACATAATATAAAGATATGTACGTGTTCCATGAGATCCAAAAAATTAATAATATCATAAAACATGAAAAGGCATGGGTAAAATATGAATTTAATCATACCATAACATATAGAAAATTATATAAGTTTCTTGATAATTTCATCGTAGAATTAACCATAAAGAGAAGAGGGTTTAATAAGAATTATAACATGGTATAACTCGTGAAATAGAAATGGTTTTCATATACATCATTACTTAAAAACATTAATCATTTAGAGAAAGAATATGAATAGTATTCTTGGATCATAACCATAGTAAATCATAAGTTTTATCAAAGGATTTCCTCTTATATGGATATAGATTTTTATAGATCACATTGATTATTTCATAATGAAAATATGTTTTTGGATTTGTAAAACACTTTTCGAATCATAGAAAATTTTGGATATCATTTTTTTTGAAAATTAATTTTAAAAATTAAAAAGGAATATTTGAAGTCAATGAATTCATTTAAATTGAAAATAATATTAATATGTCATTTAGAAATATTTTTGAACACCCTTTTCGAAGCGTGGTTTTTAAATTAAAATGACTTCTAACAGAATAGACATAAAGTCATAAATTATTAAAAACTTTTTCATAATTATAATAGGTAAAAATAATTATAATAATTATAAAAATACATTATAATATCATGAAGACCCATAATAGAATGAAATCATTAGAATTATTAAGATATAGATCATAATTTTTCATTAATGGAAGCATAATCATAAACAACCATAATAAATGATGATAATGTAGCAATAAACTCGTTCAACATTGGTAATATTGACTCAAAATCCACCTCTTATAATTAAATTATATGAATTTTAAAATATTATGAGAGTAAGGATATTTGTGATATAAAATTTCAAGTGGATGTATATAAACCCCATAAAATTATATAGGTTCTTGTGTCCCAATGAATGAAAAGTAAGACAAAATGACTTTTCCAATTTTCAAAATTTTGATCCTTAAACCCCTTGTAAGACAGACCATAAAATGAACATGTAAATACCCATAAATTTAAGTAAAAATTATCATATAATATATTAATGGGTTGTATATACACGATAAAAAACAAAAAATTTATTGATATGGAAAAAGTCTCATTGATCTAAAAGTTATACTTGAAATCCCATCACTACTTGAGTAAATTTAGAATCATGATCTCCATTAAGGAATTACATAAATAGAAACATATAATATCATAAAAGAACATTAAATTCGTGATATAATATATCATAGGAAAGTATATATATCACATAAAAAAATGGTGAATATGGAATTTTTGACATAGATATAAAAAGTGAGATGATAAAACCCTTACCTTTTGTCCTGAAATTCTTCGAAAAAGTTCAACGATCATGTATAATTAATATAATATTACATTAAATATACCACAAAACCATATTCCTATATATTATACCATATAAAATATTATTATTAACTAATTTTACCTAATTATTGATAATGTCATGTTAAATTTACATTTTAGGTAGTAGTTTTTTATTTTCCCTACATGTTTTGACATGTTTTTCTTGATACTTTTACATATATCATGATTTAGATAATTAAAAAATATATAAACATTATTAAATTAACATATATATTAATTATATAATTTTTTATAAAATTATATATAATATATAAATATGAAATGGAAAGCATCATTCTTTTAGATAGTTGGAAATACATACGCTTGAATGATGTTTTTGTTTTCCTGTCATATTGAAAAAAAGAAAATTACCGACACATATTTATATATACATATATATATTATCATTAATATATAATTATTGGGTCATATAGATCATATATTTTTACTATACGCATATTTAATACATTCCATGTAATGTTTGAACGAATCATATAACATTGATGAGGTTGTTGTCCATATATCCACAAACAAAGTTATCATATTCCCAAAAATAATAAATCTTGAAGGTATGTGTTAAATAATAACTACATAATCATAAATAACCCATTAATATCATATATATCATATGAAAATATAATTTCCATCATTATTATCTACCATAGATGGTGGTAAATAAATAACAAAAGACATTGATTTGCGAGTTTGTACACCTCCATACACGTCAATGGTAATTACATATCCCATTTAAGGGATGTGCGTGTGAGTGAAGGTCAAATCCTTAACATAAAAACCTCTCAATATATTTAGGATATCTATATTATTGTTAAATAATTCAATAAAAATAATTTAGGATTGGATAAGGAAATATAACACAATTTCTTATTGGAGGATATTCACCCTTTTTGGGATATTCCATTTACATTCAACAAAAAGACAAAATTGGATTAAATAATGAAAAAATTAATATTAAAATATTATGTTATTTAATTTTGGATTCTATTTGGTTAGGTATTTTATGATCTAAATGGCTTGGGATGTTTGAAGAAGTGAGGCGAGGTGGGTGACCTTTTATATTGAAGGAGGGTCATTATTGTTGATATAAAAAGATAAATATTATTGAGATGTATACCTTAAATCATATGCCTCCAATAATGGTCCATTTTCAATAAAAGTGGGTTAATGGTAGATATATTTCTATAAAATGGATTTTTATGATGTTTATAGGTTATTTTCCCCTTAAAATGATGTTTAACCTCAATTTAAACTAGTTTTACCATCATCATTATAATTAATTTCATTTACTGTCACTTATTATTTTCGAAAAAAATTAATTTTACCACACTTGAAATTATAAATTATGATGATTGAAAATATAGAATCCTTTATTCCCAACTCTAAAAACCTAATTTGTAGAAATAAATATGAAATTATTCTCGCAGACCAGATTAGACAATGTGTTTTTAAAGTGAAAATGTTCAAATGATTAAAAATTATTTCTATCAAATTTTAAGGTGAAATTGATTCCAATTAACATAAATTTTTTTAATATGTGTCTAATTTATATAAATATACATTAATAAAATTTAAATATGTAAATAAATTATTGGAAAATAATTCTCAATTTAAATTTTGTATTTTTTACTATTCATCAAATGATATATCTTCTCTCAAAAATACTAAAAAATCACCTAATGTAAATTTTGAAATCCTCATTACAAAAATTTCATTTATTTTCTAAAATGATAATTATAAAAGTGGAAAAATTATTTTTAATTTTTATTCAAACAAAAGATGGTAAAATTTACTTTTAAAAAAATATAACTTTTTATTCATAAAATTGGATTTATTCATATCATATATCTATCAAATATATTGGATGGGTGTAAAAAAATTATTGAATATATATTATATAAATTTTATTAATATATCCATAAATAGTTTAATTTATTGATATAAAATCATGTTTTTACATATTGAACTTATTTTCCATGAAAAATAATTTCTTCATTTTTAAATAGTTATTACATTCTTTTATAACTATTTGACAATCAAAGGAATAATTTTATAAACATATCAAAATTAGAGTTTTAAATCGTTGTTAATATCATTCATCTTTTCAATTCAAATGAATAGCATGTAACTATAATAATAATGTTTTCATAACAACAATAATAGTATATTGTAGTTCTGTAAAATTCAGCATTGCATAAAACGAAAGATAATATAAGTCTTTTGTGTATGGAATTATCAAAATGGTGTTTCGAAAAATTGATGATTAACATGGTTCATTATAACATAATAAATATTTAGTGTTGTATAAAATAAAAAATATTGAAATTATTCAATTAATTTGAAACTATATATTTCAAAAAAATATCAGGGTTTCACAATTTCTACTGATATGTTATCCTCACTATCATATAAAAGACGACTAAGAATTAATATTCCAAAACCATTACATGGAAATGTTTCTTATAAAATTTTATCAAGGACCATGTCACAGATTCAGTTTTTTTGTAGATAATTCTTATTTTTTGAAGTAGTTGGTTTTTACAATGGAAATAAAGAACTTTGTTTCCTAATATAGAATCAAATGATGAGTCATATTTTGTAGATCGATTCTACCTAAAAATTTGAATAATTTTTATTTGAGGATATTCTTATTTTCATAAATATTACTTCTAAAAATATAATAATTTTAATAGTAATTTTATTCCAGAAGGACAAGTCACTAAGGGTGATAATTTGATATTTATAGAAAACACCTTTGTTAAATAAAGTTTTATATAACTAGAATTCATCCACTAATTCAAGGATAATGTTTAGTAAATCCTACTTAACACTATTTTCTTCATAAATATTCATTACATTGGGTTTCTCATTCCCTGAAGGTTTTTGAGAATTTTGATTCCAATCATCATCAGTTATACATGGAATATGGAATTGAATTAAAAAATTCCTATGTCCTATAATCATAATATATTGAATTTTTAGTTTTTTCATTAGATAATCTCTATAATATAACCTTAATTCAAATAAATACATCATTTACCATTAGAAAATTGATTCCTAATGGCTACCATTACCACAAGTAATGAATATATTTGCCTCATTAAGGATATTCTGATAGTGATTCTTCAAAAAAAATTTGACATAAAGGTTATTTAACATACTTTATTTCATAATCTTAATAAATTGATAATTAATAATAATTTTTCCTTATCTTAATTGGTGTGTCTGTTATTTCAAACATTCTTACATTGTCAATCATAATATTTGATTTATGGTTTAGTATAATGACTTGATTTTTCATTCTAACTCCAATTCAGATGGGTTGTTCAATGATTTACTATTTTCATTATCATTGACAACCATTTTTTTATTCTACTTCATTCAATTACTAAAAAAATATTCTTTGAATGAGTAATGAAACATTTATAGTATTTGTATATAATCATAATTATAATATTAATTTCATCCGGAAAATGTCTTCTTCCTTTACATTATCACATTGAATAAAAGTTTACTCAATTAAACCAATAACAATATTAGTTTTACATAGGCTAATATAAACTGGGATATATTATACTTCTCAACCCAATCCCAAAAAAAAATTAGTGAATAAATCCATTATATTTATTTTTAAATGTCATTTTATTAACAAATTCATTTCCCAGGGTAGTTTCAATCTTGGTTAGTAGTTATGCCTCTCTAACCTACACAGGTTGATAATCATTTTAATACAAAATCCACTATATTAAAGGTTTTTATCCTTGGTAAAATTTATATTACATCTTTTAACCACTTTTACTATCTAGACAGGTAGGTATTTCTTTAGAAAACAGTCCACTCAATATATTACCAATATTTTTGGATATCATCCAATACCTTGACTAATATAATGGATCTTTATTTTTATTCTAGAACCCTATCAAAAAATTGAGCTTCACTAATCTCTAAATATATCACAAATCTACAATGATATAGAATATATTGACCCGATTATTAAATTGAAAAATTAATAAAATAATATATTTATTTAAATAATACATCTCAAAAACAGTCACATAACCCATATACATAAAGGCTTAGTGTATTCTATAGTATAAATATATAAATATTATCATAACAACTTCGAAAGATTTCTAAATAATAATTCTCTTATAGATCTATATATGACATATCACATGATATATTTATATTCATTACAAAGGGTTTGGGAAAATTTGAAATGGGTGAGAAAAATGTTCAGTAAGTGAAAAGTCATATCGTAATGTGTTGGATCATAAACATGATGAAGAATTTGAGTAAGAAATATATATCATGAAAATTAATCTGAAGAAAATATATTATTATAATGAAACTATTTGGAGACATAAAAGGACAAAAAAATATTGTTTATTTATTGTGAAAATATATCATGGGTCAAACACATTTCATTAATCATAAAAATTTGAGAGTGTTATAAAATTTTGGAATACATTTACATTATGAAAGAACTTAGAAAATATAGAATTTAATGGAAACTATATTCAAATTTAAAATCTTCTTTTATATGAAATGTAATTATGGAATTTTGAAAACCTATATGTATATGAAAACCTATGGGAGAAACCCCACTATTCTGATAAATATGTGAACCAAAAATTATGAGTAAACACATTATCCCAATGGCAATGTGAAAAACTCATTACATTATCATCTAGCTATCCCTTCAGACATAAAAATAAATCAATTCCTTTGAGGGTGAAAAAGGACCCCTCCCTTCTTTATCCATAAAAATATGTTTCACTTAAAATCATAGATCATCGTACCCTAAATAACAAAAGAAAACTGACCAGTAAACTAAAACAAACCAAGAACATAAAAATAACATAAATTTCATATTATATAGAAATTATTAAATTATATATGCACTCATATTATAAAAAAAATATTATATTAGATCAATACATCACTTCATTAGTTATAAACCACAAATGGTAATTTCAAGTAAAAATACAAATGTCTTCTAAAAACATTTTTTAAATAAGGAAAAGATATATACTTCCTAAAAATAATTTTAATGATGTAAAATGAAATAATTTTAAAATTATTTTTATAAATAATTCCAAATAAATTTTTATTGAAAAAATATCCTTCTTCTCAAAGTGGAGATATGATAAATTAAAATTTTTTATATTTCAAAATATTATTGGTAATTGAGACATTCAAAATAAATAATGTTTTATAAAAGGAAATAAAAAATACAATTAAGAGTTATGATTTTACTAGAATCATTAATAATTGAACCTTGGTAAAGACATGATTTTTCAAAAGTAATTGGATGTTAAAAATATATTTAAAATTTTTTCTTTTAAAAAAAAGTTTAATAATGGATACTTGAAAAATACCTACTATTTTTATTAATTAAAGTGAAAATAAATTGAAAACTCTTATATTTAAAAGTGATATTTCACACTAGATCCATCAAAATAAAAAAATTAAAAAGATGTGCACTAGATGATAAAACATTTTTTTAATGGATGAAAAATGATTTTGAACATTTGAAAATAACCACCTCGAAAACCCCAATCATTACAAGGAATATAAATCATTTTATTTAAGACTAATAAAATTGTTAAATAATCTTTATATATAAAAAATATATTTTCCACTATATATGGGAGATTATTTATGGTACGGAAAAAAATTGAATGGATCAAAAACTATGAAAATAAATGACAACTACTATTACCGAATCGAAATTTTAATGAACATAATGGAAGAATAATTTTGTGGGAAACATAATTTCCTATATAATATAAGGTGGAAATTTATTTTAAAATCATAATTGGGTAGGATAAATTAATCTATAATAACTATAATAAAAATAAGATTTAATATGAATAGAGAATTATATTTTGGTCAGGAAAATCCCTTATAACCTTTAGAACATTTGAATAGAACCCCCATTAGTCTTACAAAATTAAATAAAACACTAAATATAATAAATTCTATGTGTATCATGATATAAAATTAAAATATGGAAATATTTACAACATTCAAACTGAAACATGGTGTATATTATAAATATTTCTTAATAAATAAAGATTTAAGGCAAAGAAACCATTTCAACATTATAAATTTCAAATAAAAAACCATTAATCAATATGGGATTGAAATTAAACATTAAATACAATAATTTAAAGATAAATCATAATATTATATCATAAATATGATGAATATACAAAACATAAATTAAATTAAATTCATAATGCATAACATGTCTCAAAAAGAGGAATTTTGATATGAAAAATCATTACCTTCTTCCCTTTCATAGTTGAATGATCTCCGACTGCCTATATCATAAAGAAAAAAAACTTAATTAATTATTTTTTAAACTTATACCATTATAATTCTATTTTTTCCCATTCATTAATAATAATAATTTCCATGTGTTATATTCTTGTAATAACTTTTCCACATTGGGTGTTAATAATCATTACTAATTTGAACTGGGTTCAAAAAATAGATTTTGATATTTATTTTTCTAATAATTATCATCATATAAAGCACAATGTTTTTAAAAAATATTTTTAGAAATATATATAATTTTTTAATTCCAAGAAATGGATGTTTTAGTAATGTTCCTAAAAATGAAAATGGGAAAAACTAGTTTTGGATTTTTTACTAATATCAATGGATTTCTTAATATTGGTCATTAATTTTTGTGCTACTTAGCATGAACCTTTAAAATGATATAATTTACTTATAATTAACATATATACTTATAATATATAAACTAAAACCATTGATTTTAGGATGTGGAAGAAAAATTCAAACTTGTTTATTTTAGTAGGTGGTATTCTACACAACACAACATTCATGTTTTCATTTTTTATTAATGGAATGTGGGATAATGATTGAATAAATCAAATTATTTTAATAAAATAAATGTATAATAATGATACAAATTAATAATTTTATGAATGTCAAATGAAATTTTAGGATGATTAAATGTGTATAAAAATTAAAAAAAAGTGAGGTTTTTGAACTTATACCTCATTTTTGGATTACCATCATTCAAGAGGGGATCAAACCATTGAGAGATGGTCTATTGAGAATACTAGATCCTCATTATGTTTCTTAAGTGTGTGTGATAGCTTTTATGGTAGATTATTTTTTAAAATTATAGGTTTTGGAATGAGATTATTTGTAGAGTGAAGTTTACCTTCTTCTAGTGAAAAAATAGTGGTTTTTTTAAATACTCAAAACTATTAAATTAGGGGATGTCAATTGGAAGAAAAAGTATTCTATATTTGGTAAATAATAGTTTTGATGGATTATAAGTCCGATAAACACCTAAAAATTCAAAAGAAACATTTTTTATTCCTTTAAATAGCATTGTCCCTAAGATAACTCAATTTTGTCATTTTATTTTTCACAAAGAGAGTTTGTTTTTGTCACGGTAATTTATAAATTAATTAGAAAAATAAAATTAGAATTATTATATAATTTTTTACCATATATTCAAAATTTTTATTGTAATTAATCAAATAAAAATATTATTTCTATGGAAATTTAAATTTAATATAAAATAATTTTACATTCAAAACGCATTATTTTAGAAATATTTATTTTTTAACACAGATATTTATGATTTTTTATAATTATAAATTCCATTGATTATAATGAATTTATAAATATATTATTATTAATAATTTTTTTAAATTAATAGTTTAATACATTAATAACTTATTTTCATCATGTTATAATTAATTAAGAAAAACATCAAATAAGAGATTTCATTAAAATGTTACAAAAGATCTTTAAATGATGACTGAGGGATTTTAAATGCAACATAGTATTTTATAATAATTTATTATAAAAAATTTTAAATAAAATGGGGTTCAAAAAACATCAAATTTATATAAATAATAAAATAATATAATAATAATGAAAAGTTCATAAAATCCTTATATAAATTATTCTCCAAAAAAATATATTTTTTCAGAAAAGTCGCAAAAATTCATCTTATAATAATTTGACCATAGTAAATGAATAAAATGATATTCATTATTCTAAATTAATTTTTGAAAAATTAATAGTCAAATATTTAATACTATATTAAAATTTATAAGGAAACAATTTTATTGGGATATAATATTCTATAAAATTTATAATATAATTAAATGGTATTTTATTAAAAATAGGTTTATTGTTATTAATTCATATTAATTATTTACATTCGAAATGTAATAAATATTAATAGTTCACTATATTGGTGTTTATGAATGCTTTACTAATAATGTCTTCATAATATGTTATTCATTGGAAAAATTATATATAGCTTGTGCAACATGTAATATAACATCATATATATTTTAAAGTATCCAGATTTTTCAGTCGTTATATACAAATAATTGGAATGGGTGGGGAAATTGTAAAGTGGTGAGATCCTTATATATTGAAAGGGAGTTGTAATTTTTATAAAATCAATTTACTTTTCCAATAATTTCATTATATTATTTCACACCTAAGATTAAAAAAATGACCTATAATGCTGTGGGAAATGAGGAAATCTCTTAAATACCTCCATCGCCCAATAAAATTCATTTAATTCACTTGATTTAACCTTTTCCATAATGTTAATCAACATTAAACCAAATTTATCCTTACTATAGTAACTGTACATTCACCTTCATTATTTAATATTTATGGATATAATTAAAATTTATATTTATCAATAATATGAATGTACTAGTTTAAAAAATTAAAATCATTTTATAATCTAAAATATCTATGTTTTTTTATATTAATTTTAGTATTATCTCACATAATGAGTAAAACATGTTTCACAGAAAAACATTATTTTAAGTAAAAAAGATTATTTTTGGGATATTATTATAAACGTTATTGATATTGAAAAAGTGGTGTGGTTTATTATAAAAAAATAAATGTTATTTTCCTTTAAAATGAATATGATATATAAATTTAAAAAATTAATATTTAATTAAATGAAAATTCAAAAAATGTTTTATCATTCAAATAAAAAATATTCCTTTTGTTCTATATGGTTATCAATTGGTTTTATAAATTTATAAAAATAACATTCGGATTCAAAAAATTATTTCATAAATATATATTATATCTAATAAATTTTTTTATAAAATTATTTCTCTCTGATATATTCAATTAAATTAATAAAAGTAAAATCTTTTGAAAATGTGTATTTTTCAATATTCATCTAAAAATAAATTATTTCTTAAAAATCCCAAAAATAAATTCTATGCTCATTGTAACATGATTAATATCAAAATAGATGTAGTTTTTTTATAAGAGACTTATATAAGTGATAATATTTTGTTTTAGATATAACTTCCTAAAATGCAACATCAAAAATTAATGCATTTTATGCCATGAAATATATTAAGTGTTTTACTACAGTATAAGTTAACAAGTTATCCTAAAGAAAATATTATAAAACTTTTGTGGTACAAATTATTTGTTAGGTTATGTTAGTTCTTATCACATATATTTCCTTATATTACATATGTATATTTTTTAATGTGAAATTTCCTGTATAAATTCTCAATAATTACAACCTATGTATATCAATAGATAAATTTACTATATTTTTTACTGCCATAAAAATAGACACCATGATATTTATTGAAATTATTTTATTATTTTCTAATATATATATATATATATATATATCTTTTCTGAAGGATAATTTATCATATCACTTATAAATTTAAATTTTTGTAGTTATGTTTTTATATGATCATAACTTCATAAAAATCAATTAATTAACCTAACATTGTAATTGTACCAAAATAAATAAATAGATTATTTTATATACGTATTTTTTATTACCCCACCTAAAATTTTAATAATATAAATTCAAGAGTAGTCCACCAATTTAATTTATATTTTCATATACTATGTGTCATAATACAATCTGTTTTTGATGAAAAAAATCATTATAAATTGAAACATGAAATACATTTCTAATGGAGTCCTATTATCAAGATGGATTAAGAAAGCCAAAAATTTTTTTATAATCACTAAAAAATCCTTCATTAATTATTTAATATCATGTAAGAATATTCTTCTTAAATGGAAATTTTAATTGGTATGGTATTTTCATTTTTGAATATTTAGTGAGATCTTTTACCATTTCACGTAGATGTGTTTCTCATTTTTTATTTTTTTACCACATATATGATGCCTAAATTTCACCACATATTACTCTAAAATTTCAACTATTATTTCAATATATTAATTTACTGATAATTTAAAATGATCGTGGGACCCCATCACTATCCAAAATTTAAATTTAGGTAACCATAAAACTCAATTAAATCATTAACACCAAATATTTACAATGTGATAAATTCTCACAGATGTATATATAGAATACTATTAAATAAAAAAACATCTTCAGTAATCCAATATTTTTTTTCTATTCACACAACATGTTCACAGATGGGGTTCATCATGTAAAGTTATTTCGCAGATTTTATATCATTTTTTGTGGAAATATGTTTTTAAACTCTTTATAAATGAAGTAAATTTATAACAAAAATTAAAAAGCATGTATAATTAGAAGTTGGTTTCAATAAATATAATTTTTTACCACATTTTACTTCATCTAAAGATTTTTTATTCCTAAAATTCAATATTAAATGTACAGAAAATAATTTTTCTTACTCAAAATAGTATGTAAGAAAGCCTTTAATCAATGTATAAAATATAAAATATTTAAATAAAAATATTATTTGATTAATATATTATTAATTTAATATTTTTATATAATTAATACATTTAATTAATATTGATAAAGGATCACATATATATTAATCCTATTTTATATAAAATATCATATATTTTTTCTATTTTTATATCTTATATGAGTAATTATTTTATAATCTATTATTCGATTAAATAAACAATTTAAAATATTATGATTTTATATTATCTTTTATTAATTTTTATGATAACATTATTATCAATATGTAAACAAAATAAATAAATTTATACGATATTAATAATTGTTAATAAATTAATCATTTGATTAATTAATCTATATTCATCTAGTATATTTTATACTGTTATAAGAATTTTACGGCAATAGAAATGGTCAAAGTTTTTAAAAAATGTAAAAAAGGGCAAACACATATATCAAATAACATTAAATATCCATAGAAATAAAAAAAAGATCATTTTAAATACCCTTTTGTGACTTTTGGAACACTAAGAGATGGTGTGAATAGGGGTAATTAATATTTTTAAAATTATTTTCTCCATTCATTAGTTTTTATAAAATAATTATTCTCACATTATCTTATATGGGATTAGATTACTATACCACATGTCAAAACTCTGTTTTTTATAAGTCCTGCTACTCGATGTTATCATATAGTACACAAATTCGTGAAAGCCAAGTGGGTAAGGGATAACACAGAACCCTATTCAATTGTTTAATCCCAACAGTTCTTGTTTGTCCAAAGATATCTTGAAAAAAAAATCAGTTGGAATTAAATTAAAATATAATATATTTCATGTAATTTAACTACCCATATATAATATATTAACATTATTATTCCCCTATTTTTTATTGAAAATAAAACATCATCTGGGTAATTATTTTTTCATAGAATTGATACACCTTGGTGAATGGTGCATGATATATGAAAGGGGAGATGAATTAAATGACAAAAAAATAAAATTATATCATGAAAAATTATTCTCACTCTTGTTGAAGAATGGGAACAATGAAATGACCCCATATGGAAAAAATTAATTGGATAGATAAAGGGTAAGAATTCACCTATCATAATATATTATTAAAAATATTAGTCATTATTTTTATCAAGTATACAACCCATTTTGTTCAAAAATGAATCATCAAACCCAATTTATAGTGATATTATAATCATGGAATAGTTGAATTGTGTTACATATGGTACAAAAAATTAATTAAATAACTGTATAAAACATCCCTAAACAAATTAATTATAATTTATTATCCATTTTAATAATCTCCATCATGGGATATATTTTATTACTTCCTTATTATCATACTACTCAACAAAAATACTCTTAAAACTCTCTCATCACATTTTTTCAAACTATCTACAAGTTTCATTAAAATTTACCAAGTAAATCATTATGTTTTAAAGTCACTTCAAAAATCAAAGAATTATTCCATATATTTCATTCAAATATGTTCTCAATATAAAATTTGAAAATTATGCATCAAAAAATACATTAAAATATCTTCTTGTTTTTTCTTATTCGACTCATACATCAACCCAAATTAATTATAACTATATTCATTGTGATATTATATTTTGAACCTTAAGTATATAGGAATCCATTTCCCTAACTATATATAAATTCAAATTATTTTTTTGTGGCAATTATTCAACATTAAATTACAATATAGAATCTAATTCTATTGAGAGACACATTGTATCAATAAATTCAATATTATGATGTTTCAATCCAAATTATTTCATAAGAAACATCCTATATTAGAAAGTCATATAATCTTCCCCAGTTCTAATATTGTTTCAAATAAATTCCTTATATTTACAATTGAAAACCATATATTAATGATTATATGACATCTTATAGGTACACCATAATGAATTCATTGATATTTGTACAATGAAATCAAAATTTGGGGATTTATCCATTTGTCACTATCTATTAGGGATATAAAAAATATTGTGATTTTATTTTTTAAAATAAATAAATATTTTTTTTTCTAATTTAGAACTCCTATCAATATGTAATTAATCCTTTAAGTTAAAAATAAAAAAACAATAATTGATTATAAATAATATTGAATTATTTAACTAATGAAATTAAAAAAACCACACTCTAAATTATAGTTTCTTTTATAAAGAAAATAATTTAATAGAATAATGTTCTTGATGGTTCACTATGATTATATATGATTACCAATACTATAAATACCATTTATTTATAGAGTATTTGACATCTCCCACTTTTTAAATTAACTTTTTAAGAATTTTAATATTCCACCATGTATAATGTCTCATTAATCAACGCTGTGAAATTTTATGGAACATTATAAATATAGTCATTTATCTTTTTCAAGATTCATCTTCAATAAACGTCATGTGTCCCCCAGCAAAGAAACTCCTCCTCTCTACTAACAAGGACTTAGACATAAATAATCCATTAGATGTATCTATATATAAGAATTCATTTCATGCATTACCCTACAGACTTTTAGGTTTATAGTTTTTGTGAATTAGTGTATTTCCATTTAATAAATAAATATTACATATTCGAGATATAACATCCAACCAGTATCCATTTTCCCCAAAATACAGAAATAATATGGCATAATATGTTTTCTATAAAATATAATCCCAATTCATATAAAAATGGTTCTTAAATCTCCAAAATTTTCACCCCATCCTAAAAAAAATATTTAGGAATTATCAATGAATATTTGTTCTTTATATCCTCCCTCACATTGTTTTTGTTTTGGGCATTAGTGCCATAGGTTTCCCTGAATCATTGACCAATGAATTTTTATTATGTTTCTTATCGTTAATTTTTTTCTTATTGATTTTCACTTGTTATAAGTGTTCCCTTCCATATTTCATATATGTGGGATCTCTCATAGATCATGTTATTTTGTTATAATATTTTTAGTGGTGCACGAATCTCAATTAAATAGATCTGGTTTTGTTTTACATCCACAATCCTTTTCCACCCGATTATTGGTTAGAGTTTCTAGGTGGAGGGTAATAATAAACTAGAGATGGAATAGTCACACAGAACCTAGTGTGTGGTGATGTCCCAATTTAGAATTAGGAGACAAGTTCTTGATATTCGTCTTTGTGGAGTTTCTAGAAGTGACGTGGCATAAATCCATTTTTACAATTAAATTTGTTTGGTTCAATAATATAATCATGATTTGGAATCCTTTGGCATGGTGTATAATGAAATATGCTCTTTTGGCCTTCCCCTTAGTGCACACCCCCACTTTAGACTGGTTCCAAGGTTTTATCTAAAAATTGGGATGGTGTTGGAGGATCTGATGATGACATTTCTGAACAAGGAGGATTTTGACTTTGGTTCTCAATTATCCACAAAGTGACGGTCTCGCATGTTTTTTGGTCTGTTTTAGATGGGTTTGGTCCTGGACAGGGTTCTTTGCCCATCCCATTAATGGTTCCTTCTGATGATATGCTGGTTCTCAGTTGGCCTCAAAGTGATTTGTATAGTGGGTTCTCACATAACCAAAAAGTGTTTCAGAATAAAAAAAACTCAATATTCTGTCACTAGGATAAATTTAACTTGATTAAAAATAGTTATACTTTTGGTCTTATTAGTCAGATGTATTACAAGTTTCATTATGAAATATTTCTTTTGAAAAACCATATTTGATTGGCGGTATAAATTGGTTTTCATGTAGTTTTCTTTGGGTTGGAAACCATGATAGATGGATGGGTATGATGACACCCTCATTCACATGTCTTCCCACATTTTTTATGACACATATGGGTACCCTTCCTCTGATCACAGAACCCAAGGACTACTTTAATATTTTGAGAATCATTTGGTTAATGGTGATGTGAGATTATTGTAAGCATGGTTAATAGTGCTTCATGTATGATATATGGGTTTTATATAACCAATCATCCATCCCTCCCTACACATGATAATATAGATTGGAGGGGAGATCATTCACATTGTTGAAGTACAAACCATCATAACCTCTTAGTATGGGGACATACAACATTCTTGATGGTAAACACTAGTTCATGATCTGGAAAGTGGGTTAGGAGAATATTGTTTGGTGATCATCATAGAATAGTCACCAAGTAGTGCTTTAAGGTCCTATGATGGGGGTTTTAGTGCTAAAATATAATGCATGCATATTTTTTTATCCTCTGTACATTTAGATGGCCTTTAGGTCATGTTTCATTCAAGAATTTTCATATTCCATTTCTCTATCTGAGTAATATGTTCCTTCTTTTCCCATAATTTAAAGGGGATCTCTTTTTTTAACTTTAATTAAGGGGTCTAGAAACTCAATCTATTCAGAAATTAAATCTTCAATATTTTCATCTTGACCACATACGTTTCTCTACACATCATTAAACCCCATTAAAAAACATTTTGAAACCATTGGATGAGTTTAAAAAATTTCATTATATGAAATATAAAAAAGGATGAATAATTCTATTCTATGAATATTAAATAAAATTTTCCTTTTTCAGAATTTTCAGTGTGCTCAAAATTAATTGTTTCTCTACCAAAAAATCAATTTCTACGCCTAATGGTTTCTATAAAAAACATTTAACAATATATCTTTATTGAAAAATAGATCTCATAAATGCTTATTTTCTTTCATTAAAAAGTCATGAAATATTTTTCACCAAGTTATAAACTTCACTATTAAGAAATACCATATACATTTATATATATATTAAAAAAATTATTTTACGTACTGATATAATAAAATTTTAAAAAAAAATCCTAAAAAGTCAAAGATAAATAATGTAGGTAACTTGGAAGATAATATTAAAACTACTCCTATTAATGTGTAACCCACCGTGAAACATCACACATTCACTTAAGTGAATCATAACCAATTAAATATGTACGTTTACCAAATGCATTGAATATATATATGAGGATCACCAATCCAGGTTTTATAACAGATCCACCTCAATTTTATTTATAATGAAGCCACCAATACATGGTCTCAAATGGAACAAATCATCATCATAATTGATATCTTATAACCATATCATAATCATAGAATAAGAATTATTTCATAAAAACAGTTTATCCATATGAAAAACATATTCGGATATGGAAATAACTAATAAATTTATTACCATTTTTTGGATATGCTTATAAAAAATTGAATGCATGTTTTTCAATTAATAAAAACCTTAAACATCTCATTTTCATAAAAATATTCTTCTGCCCATAAGAAAAAATTATCCAGATATCCAAATATGCATTAAATTTATGAAACATTATTATAATTCCCATAATAATTGGAAGGAGGGTTATTCTTCAAACAAAACATGAAATAATGTAATCGAATAAAAAAATACATACATTGGGAGGAAAAACATAAACATCAAATTTGTTAAAATTGATTATTCCTTTTTTCCTTCTATTCAAAAATCTCTATATAAATTACCTAAAAATATTATTTTTGAAACCCATTAAATGAAATTTTAAATGTTTTAAAATTCCCTATATATTTCATTAGTGTCTATATAAATACATCAATAAACCGATTTTAATAAAATATGAATAAAAAGAAATTATTTCCAAAATGAACCATTAAATAATTTTATACTAAGCATAATGTATTTAGATTCATATTATAATTTTGGATACCCCCACCCCAAATAAGTTTTAGAGGGGACCATTCATGTCTCATTGGCCAAGAGGCCCAATGCTTAGTCCATGACCAAAGGGTCAAATGAAAATATTCATATAATATCCACTCCTTATATATTTTCACTTGACTCTCCTATAGTCCCACATCAAATAGAAGACATTGAAAAATTTCCCCATGTAGAATAGGATAATTTCTGGTAGTAATGTAAAAATCAGAACCATCTATTCATTCCTAATCTTGTTAATTTTTCTAGTGGTTGTCTCGTGCTCTAAATTTTCTTCTCCTTGGTCGGCATAAGGGGATATGTCTACACTACAACTAGGTTGAGAATTTCCAACACCTCTACGATCATATATTCTATGAATATGATCCCACATATTGCAATCCCTTCATCCATTGTGTCCCATTGTCCATCATTCCGACCCCACTTCCTTGATGTGAGACATCATTTCATTGATAAGATATTCCACACATACGTAAAAATAAAATTATCATTATTTAGAAACTATATAGGTTATAAATTAAATGATATCATATTTTTTATAATTATAAATTTCTAATGAATAATATATACATACACACCTTAAATTCATCATAATATCCAATTTTGAGATAAGATGAGGTAAAATGAAATATATTGGTTTGCGATGTCATGGTCCACCATACACAGAAATTGTGGTTTCATCTACCAATTAATGGAAGAGATGATTGATATATGTTATTAAATTAATAAAATAATTTCTTAATAATTGGGATATAATTATTTCAATATTTTTTCCTGTTATAAGAATACATGAGGGAGGTAAAAGAAAAAACAAAATTAAAATACTCGGTTAATAATCTTATCTCTTCTCAGGACAACCACTTTTGGATTATACCCAAAGCCATCCTAGTTTTATTTTATAATACAAAAAACTGTTTTGTGACATGTTTAGGGATGTTATATAAATATTAGAGAATATCATGTACAATTTACTATCCTCAATAATTATGGGGAGGAGAGTTGATAAGAAACCATTTATAATTGAGGGGTGGGGAACATTTAGAATTTCATAATGTATTTTGCATAATATAAATTAATTTAATTGTGAAAATTTATAAATATTGATATGATTCATTTTATAAGATTAGGTTGAGAAAATATACTCTCATCTAATAAAACCTATCCAATTTTGCAACACCCATCCTTTTTGGAATATTTATATTATTATTTGTATAGGGCATCGGGTAGATTGGGTCGAAGCCCGAATTAAAATTTCTGAGTTCTTATTTAAAAATGAATGTTTTGGTATTGACTGTGTCTAGCGCATCACGGTTGAAGTCATGCGGCCTCACCTGGGTCGTCGCGCGACCCCACCCAGTTAATCACATACCCGGCTCAATGGTTTATTAATTAAATAAAATGGATTAACAATAAAGTAATAAAATTATTAGTGTGATGAAAAAAAAATTAAATAAAATTAGAGTTTTTTAAAGATAATACTAATAATATGGAAATTTAGGGATATTATTATTACTATTATTATTATTATCATTATTGATCAACCTTTTTGTTTTATTTTAGTACTATTAATTGAGTTTTATTATCTTTATTGTTATTGACTTCATTCTTTATATTTTAGTTTATTATTATTAATATTAATAATAATAATATTATTATTATTATTATTGGGTTTAGCATCACTGGTCACACGAGCGGGGCAACGTTCTGGGACTGTGTGGTCTGCTCGGCTTTCAAAGAAGAGTTAAAACATAATGTGATAATAAAATAATAAAAAATAATGAAATATAAATAAAATGAAAATAATAAGTTTATTAAACTCTAAGAAATTTATTAAATGATAATAATAGAACTTTTGTTTGAGAATAATAGTATCATTATTTGTAATAGTGTTATGGATATAATATTTATTAAATTGATATTAATTTTGTGATGATAATTATTCTAGTTAATATTGTGTAATGTTATTACATTTTTTTATTATCTAACTTATTTTATTTATCAATTTTATTATTATTATTGTTATTCCCCTTTTTGCTTTGTGTTCGAACCGTTTTTTCTCCTCTCCCATTCCCATTGTAGCCTTCACCTCTACCCCTCGCACCGTATCTTGGTTGTGCCCTGTCTTGGCCGCTCGACCTCTCTAGGTTGTCCCTCCACCTTTTTACGGTGAACCCCAATGACCCCTTGCCTAGTCCAGCGAACCCCAACACCCCATGTTGTCCGGAGAACCCTAGCACCCCTTAATCTCTCCAGCCTCCTCACTTGAGCCACCTGCCGCTCATCCCTCTCATGCTCATCTCGTGCTATTGCCCCAACCCCCGGCCTGGCCCTTGCCCCGGGCCCTGTCCCCCACTTTGATCTCCATGGACCCCCACCGAAAACCCTCTCCCCATCGTCCATCTCGCTTTCCCACCTCCCTCTCCTTCCATCTGGCATTCCTCTTCACCAGACACCACCGGCACACACCTCTTCTTCCTCAGACAGACTCATGATCCCTTGTAGCGGATTTCCACTTCTATCGCCGCAAGTGCGGACCACATGGGTAATCCTTTCCTCCTCTTTTCTAGGGGTGTAGTAATGATTGGTAGGGGTGTTGGTGTTTCCAAAATTTTGGGTGTAAATTAGGGTCTTTTTTCATATTTTTTGTTCGATTTGTTGTTTGGGGATCGCCTTAGGGTTTTTTTGAGGTGTGGTTGGCGTGCGTTGATCTTTTCGCACCATGTTTTTGAATTCTACTACACCAAGGAAGTTGTTTCCTTGTTTAAACATAATTTAATAAATTA
The DNA here is from genome assembly GCA_963277665.1 of Viscum album. Classification (NCBI taxonomy): domain Eukaryota; kingdom Viridiplantae; phylum Streptophyta; class Magnoliopsida; order Santalales; family Viscaceae; genus Viscum; species Viscum album. The sequence continues at coordinate 327,161,095 of OY728164.1, forward strand.
TTTTTCTTTATTTGTTAATTTATAAAACTCATTGATTAATTATTTTGGGTATAGATTTGGTTTTTTTATGTTCTCCATGTGTTATATTTGTTTTTCAGTATGTTCATGTTGTGTTGGTGCATCCATTGATAGGAAACATATTTTTAGTCTATTGTTAGTGTTTAATAATATGTGAAGTTAGTTTTTTAGTTGTGAAAGTGGTTTTATGTGTGTTTTTGATACATTTTTGCATGTTTTTGGTCATAAGGGAAGGTGTTGTGTGGGTTTAAAGGGTTGTTTCTGTTAAAACCGACATTGAACTGTCTACTAGTGTTTTATAAAATTTGTTTTTGTTTTTTGAAAATGCGCAAAGTGTTCGGTTTTTGTTTTGGTGTAGTTTTATTGTGTTATTTTTTCAAAAAGAGGGTTTGAGAGGGTCTTTGGTGTTTAAAGTCATGTTTTATCTTCTGGAATTACTTAATAAAATTTCTTGGGTTTGTTCTAATAGGGAAAATTTCATTTAACTATGTGGTTCGATTATTAATCGATGTAAGTGATGAAAGTTTTTTTCACGATATGGTGTTGGGTGTGTTTGGTCATAAAGGAGGGTTGGGTTGGTTTTGTGTGTTAAGTTATTACTTTAATTTTATTAATTAACTTGTTTACAAAATTTAATATGTTTTACTAAATAATTATTAAAAATGAAAAAATGGTTTAATTGAGCAATATAAAGTCTTTTGTGTGTGGACTATTTCAAATGGTTATTGTGTGTTTGAAATTGTGGCGTTGGATTTAGGCAACTTCCTATTCAGTTTGTTCATCTGATTTTGACATGAAATGTGAAATTTGAACATATTGAGCTGAAAAAGGGAAAACCTGGGTACTAGGTAGGTGGACTAAATCAAGTGTGAAAGTGATACAGAAGCAGCTCTGGCCAGGTTTCACTTAGCTGGGTTGACCATTAAAACAATAACTAAACATTAGATGATGATTGGAGACCACTAGGATATGGATGTGTGACCCTACAAGTGGTTTGTGCATGAGAATGTAATTTTTTGTGATTCCTATACTACAGTTCACCGAGATGTGATGTTCTAGGGTCCCATTATTTCTTTTTTCTAGTACCTATAGGTCATATCCCACTTTTGGTGCCCCTGGACAACTATACACTCACTGTCGACATACAATGTAGATTTTGGGTTTTTTATGGTATCGTTTTTCTTAACTACAATGGTTTTTTTATTTATGTGGTTTTCTTTGAAATTGATTTCTTTATAGATATTTTTTTCTTTAAAAAAATTCAAGATTTGTTGGCCTTTCATTTATTTAGCTTGCAAATGTATTTTCCCTCAAATGCTTACACGTTGAACCTTTTTGTTGGGTGACATCCTACTGGGTCTTTTTCTCACAACCTGCTTACATATTTGGGTGTATACAGACCATGTTTCATTTGTATTCCAGGTTTTGACATCATGCATAGTGATATTGGGTCTGGTTGTAGATCATCATCACTGGGAGGTTGTTATTGGAGTTTTAGTTATCCATCTTTGTTGTTGTGCACTTGGGTTTTTTTGTGAAATTGTAGACTTTGAACCTATTTATGGTTTAAAGGCATGTTCGGTTTTTTGTTTCTAATTTCAATTTGTCTATCTTGTTAGTTGTTTTTTTATCTTTTATTTCGGTTAAACCATTCTGACATGTCACTCTTGATACCCGATCACTTATTCTAGCCTATGGGGATCGGTAACACCCTTCGGGCCATGTCGCGGACCGGGTCAGGCACTGGGTTGGATGGAGACCCAGCCTGGTTCATGAAAAAATGGAATCAGACGGAGGTTTGTCCTCTTGAGTAATGTTATTTCATGAGAGAGTCAGAGTAGACCAAAATTATGGATATCGGAACTCGACGCTCTAGCTATGAGTAATGTGCCTGGCCAGCACACCTCATTGTGGGACTCAAGTTACCATAGTAAGTTGAGGTTTGTTTGAGTCATTGGTTCCTATGGTTAATATTTTTTAGGGGAAATGAAAAGGGAGTAGGGTTAGTGGTTCAAGTGAGATCGCTAGGTCTGGCATGCCATGTGGAGCTGGGAATGCTATCTTAGAATACTCTCTATGGTGGTGGAGTGATTGGAATATGGCTGGTAGGCATATGTCTCAGTCACATGCTGACACTAGTCTTCCCTGTCATCATTCCTCATTCCCTTGTTTGAACTCATGGAAATATGGTTTATACGTAAAAATGATTTGATGTTTTAATAACCGATGACAATGTGGTGGGTCTTTTTGTTTTGTAAAATGTTGGATGTTAGGCGTTTCGAGCCATTAATCTGTTTTAAATGATTCGTGTCTTGAGTTTGAATTCTTATTTGTGAGTTTTTGAGAAAGCGTGTGGTTAGGGGTTTCCATTGAAATGTTCTTTGGGAAGCCTTTTAGTGGTTTCGCTTGCATGTTTAGTGTTCGCTTAGGGTTTTTCTTGGGCATTGGACTAGTTTGATTGGGTCTATTGTTTTCTTTCATGGCTGATGAATGACCCCATAAAGCATTTGCATGTAATTGATGTGTGGCTATTAGTAATTCACCGTTGGCCAAACATCCAGTTGATTAAATAAATCACTCTCTCTTTTGAGTGATAGTACTAAGCATGTTCTTTTTTTTCCTTTTCGGTCAAATGGATCCTCTTGCAGTGGGATGACAGACACAGGGAAAATTGATAGGAGTTTTGGTCTCCTTGTGTTGTCTGAGTCATCGGGAATGATGTTTGACATCGTTGTTTTGGAAGGTTCCCCCCAGAAATGGTGAAAGAGATTCTTGGGGGGAAAGCAGCTTGAATTTTTCGGTGCATGCTACTATTCTAAATGACCATTGGTTTTTCTTTGGTCCCATTTAAGAAAGGGTCTATGTTAGGCCACATGTGTGGCAAACCCAGTTACGTGGGGATGCTACGGTCGATTTCAGGACTCACGTGTTGTTTAAGACTCAGTTTGAAGTCCTTCTTCATATAATGTCTCTCTCAATAGTAATGGTCATGTTTGGTGATGACTTTCAGTGTTGTGATCTCATTCAATGTCACAAAGGAAGAAATACATGCACCATTTTAGCTCTTGTGTTGGTAAATGTTCTGCGTGGGTTCAAATGGATGTCCTGGTGTGTTGTGTTTGCTGGTGTTTTCTGGGTTGCGGTGTGGTTTTGTGTGACAAAAAAATAAGAAGATCTATTTAGAAGTCTTCAATACCTGACTATGAGGCTTTAGATTCTTCAAACATTATTTCTCTAGCCTTTGGCCTCGGAGTGAAGCTGACGCATGGTCTAGAACCACAAGAGTGTATGTGATCACACCTTTATTTATGTCATCGGTACTAAAGGTGTAGGAGGTTTACTTTTTTCCATATGGTTCCATTTTTAATGTCATGTTTGGGTGTATGGGGTTTCATGGGGCTATGAGGAGGTGTTATCTTCTCATTACATTAATATTTTGGGGGTCGCATCCCACCAAATTTAATTGCTTTTGGTGGTCTGTATGGGGGTCAGTTGGGTAAATTGGTGTCAAATTTGAATAATGCTTATCCAGGGATTTGGAGACGTCGGTCATTCTCCAGTCATGGTTTCAATGCTTGGTAGTTAGGTCTGGCCCTCCCCGCCTCTTGTGTTGGGGTTCTTGGTCACCGTTGGAAAATTTTCAATGTTTTTCATTTCTTGTCAATTCTAATGGTGGGGAGACCCATAGTGGTTCTTCCTCAAATGTGTCTGTAAGGATTCGGTGTTGGCACTTATTCATAATTGTGGGGAGTCCACTCAGGCCTCCCCATTTCATTTTTCTAGTCTCTTCTTATGAGTTGGTAAGTTTTTTATGGCAGGGAGCCACATCAGGCTTCCCCATGTTGTCCTTTTTGTTCTATTCCAGGAGATAGATTGGTGGGAGGTGAAAAGGGTGTTCTTTTGATATGGTTTGATCTTTTTTGTTCACTCTAGTAAAATGATGTGGTTTTCATTCAATGGTAATTGAGGTGTTTTGAATTGTGAAGTTAGTTTTCATGGGTGTGGGAGTTCCTTTCCTTGATCTGTCAACTGGAGGTGTTCTAGCTCTTTCGGGCGGGCGACACATAACAATATGTCCTTTTACGAGTTTCTTGAAGTATTCTATTGTGTCACTTCCTCTGAGAATGGTCTATTTCCCTTTTCTCATTTGATTTTTGTAGGGATCATTTTTTAACCCCAAGGGTGTATCAATTACTACTTCAGGGTTCAGCCTTAGTTGTGGATTTCTAGGGATGAAAATCGCTATGGTGGGGAGAATTCTCAAACCCATTATTTCTTGATTACTTATTTTATTATTTTTATTGTTCATCGGGTAGTACGAGTTGAGGCCCGACTTAAAATTTATATGTTCTTTTTTAAAAACAAATGATTTAGCCTTGACTGTGTCCAACACACTATGGTCGAAGGCACACGACCTCACCCGGTTTGTCGTGTGACCTCTCCCAGTTCATCGCATTCCATGCTCTATGGTCAATTAATTAAAAAAATGGATTAAAAATAATGCAGTAAAATTAATTGTGTGACTAAAAAAATAAGAGTTTTTTAAAGATAATAATAATAATAATAAGGAAATTCATGTATATTATTATTATTATTATCATGATTGACCTACGTTTTTATTTTATTTTTGTACTATTAATTGTGTTTTACTATTTTTATTACTATTGCCATCATTATTCATATTTTAGTTTATTATATTATTATTATTATTATTATTAGGACTGTTTCGGGTTTAGTGTCACCAGACGCATGGGTGGGGCACAGTTCTTGGACTGCGTGGTCCACTCAACTTTCAAAAATGAGTCAAAACATAATGGGATAATAAAATAAAAAAAATAATGAAATAGAAATAAAATGAAAATAAAAAGTTTAGTAAACTCTATAAAATTGTTTAATGGTAATAATAGAAATGTTTTATGAGAAAAATAGTATTATTTTTATGAACAGAGTTATAGATATAATATTTCATAAACGATTATTAATTTTGTGATGATAATTATTATATTTAAAACTATGTAATATAATTACTTTTTTTATTATCTCACTTATTTTATTTATTGATTTTATTATTATAATTATTTTTTACCCTCTTTTTCTTAGGGTTGAAACCCTTTTTATTCTCCTCTCACATTCCCATCACAACCTACTCTCTATACCCCTGGCCCTACATCAAGGGAGCGCCCCATCTAGGCTGCTCGACCTCTCAATACCGGCCCACCTACCTTTTTCCAGTGAACCCCAGCGCCCCATTTCCTTGTCTCGTAAACTCCAATAGCCCATAAAATCCGGTGAACCCAAGCTCCCCCTACTATGTCGAGCCTCCTCACCTGTTCCATCTTCCTCTCTTCACTCCCATGTTTGGCTCATGCTGTTGCCCCAACCCCTGGCCAGGCCCTTGCCACGCACCCTCTCCCCTACTTAGACCTACACGGACCCCTGTCAGTGATCCTCTCCCCCTCAGCCAGCTCGCTCAACTGCCTCCCTCTGCTTCCATCTGGTACACCTCTTCACTAGACACCGCCAGTGCCCCCCTCTTCTTCCTTGGACTGCCTCCCAATCCTTTGTAGAATCCTTCCACTTCCTTCCCCACAAGTGCGGACCACCTGAGTAATCCATTACTCCTTTTTTATAGGCTTTTAGTCATGCTTGTTTGGGGTTTTATTGTTTTCGGCATTTATGGTGTTAATTATGGTCTTATTTTTTCATATTGTTAGTTCAATTTCTTGTTTAGGGTTCGCCTTTATGTTCATTTGAGGAGCGGTTGGCAAGCAACGATCTATGCGCATCATGTTTTTGAATCCTACTACACCAAGGTAGGTGGTTACATGTTTGAACATTATTTAATAAATTAATTTTATTTCGTACTTAATTTATAATACTCTTTGATTAATTCATTTGGTTGCGGATTATGTTTTCTTTAATTTCTCCATGTGTTATATTGTTTTGGCAGAATGGTCATCCGGTGTGGGTGAGTTCTTTGATTGGAAACTTATTTTTAGTCTATCGTTAGTGTTTAATAATATTTGCAGTTAGTTTTTCATCTGTGGAAGTTGTGTTAAGTGTGTTTTCGATACATTTTTTCTTGTAATTGGTCATAAGGGAAGGTGTTTTGTGGGTTTAATGGGTTGTGTCTATGTAACCCTACATTGAACTATCTACTAGTGTTTTATAAAATTCGTTTTTGTATTTTCAAAATGTGCAATGTGAATGGTTTTCTGTTTTGGTGTAGTATTCATGTGAGTTTTTTCCAAAAAGATGGTTTCAGTGGTTCTTTGGTGTTTAAATTCATGTTTTATCTTCTAGAATTGCTGAATAAAATTTCTAGTTTTTTGTTTAATCAAGAAAATATCTTTTAACTATGCGGTTAGGTTTTTAATCGATGTAAGTGGTGTAGGTTCTATTCTCAATATGGTGATGGGTGTGTTTTGTCATGAAGGAGGACTGGGTTGGTTTTGTGTGTTAAGCCATCCCTTGTCTATTTATAAATAACTAGTTTAAAAAATTTAATATTTTTTTGTAAATAATTATTAATGGTGAAAAAATGGTTTAATTGAGTTATGTAATGTCTTTTGTGTGTAGACTATTTCAAAAGGTTTTTGTGTTTGTGCAAGTGTGGTGTTGGATTTAGGTAACATCCTCTTCATTTTTTTCATCTGAGTTTGACATGAAATGTTAAATTAGAACATCTTGAACACAAAAAGGGGAAGCTTGGGTACTAGGTGGGAGGACTAGATCTTGCAATCTAGTGATACAGAAGTGGCTCTAGCCCGATTTCACTTACCTGGTTTAACGATTACTACATTAACTAAACATTGGAAGAGGATTTGAGACCACTAGGTTATGGATGTGTTTCCCTACTAGTGTCATGTGCACGAGAAAAATTTTGTTTTGATTCTTATACTATTATTCACCAAGAAGCGGTGTTATAGGGTCCCATTTTTACTTTTTCTAGTATATATAGTGCCTCTCCCACTTTTGGTGCTCATGGACTACTATACACTCACCATCGGCATATGGTGTAGCTTTCGGGTTTTCATAAAGGATTGTGTTTTCTTAACTGCATGGGTGTTTTTTTATGTTGTTTTCATTGAATGTGTTTTCTTTATAGATTCAATTTCGTTAAAATTGTTCAAGATTTTGGGTCCATTCATTGATTTATCCTGAAAATGTATTTTTCATTTAATTTTTATACATGGAACCTTTTTATTGGCCGACATCCTACTAGGCCTTTTTCTCACACCCTACATACACCTTTGGGTGTCTGAAGACCTTGTTTTGGGTGTATTCCAGGTTGTGACATTGTGCTTAGTAATGGTGGGTCTGGTTGGAGATGGTCTCCGCATGGACATTGGTATTGGTGTTTTAGTTCTCTATCTTTATTATTGTGTACTTCAGTTTATTTTATGAAATGAAGACTTTGAACCTATTTATGGTTTAAAGTAATGTTTGCTTGTTTGTTTCTAGTTTCAGTTTTTCTATCGTGTTAATTGTTTTTATATCATTTATTTTAGGTAAACCGTTCCAACATGTTACTCTTGATACCCAGACACTTGTGCCAGCCCGTGTGGATCGGGAATGCCCTTTGGGCCATGTCGCGGACTGGGTCGGGTGTTGGGTCGGATAGCGACCCGGCCTGGATCGTGAAAATATTTAGGTAATTTTTTTACTATTATATATTTTTTAAACCACACCTCCCTTTACCCTTTTCTAAATTACTACGATAGAAGTGTTTCATAAAATTTTAATGTTAAGAAAAATAAAAATTGAAAATTGACTAATAAATGAACCATTTTATTATACCTCAAACCATATACCATTGAATTGGCCGAAGATAATATTTTTATAAAATATAAATTATTTTATTTAATATTTCATTTTATACGATATCATCAATGTCATTTTTAGAACTATTATATTTATGTGACTTTGAAAACAACATAAAAAACATAATTAGAAAATAATTAATTCACTTATACATGTAATTTATATAAATAATATTATTGAAAAACTATAATTGACCTAAAAAATTTCACTTTTAGGGTTTTTAGAATCATTTTCATGATTTTTCTAATGTATGCACAAGAAATTATTCAACATTTTATATGTGATTAAGGTAATTATTTGTCACTAAAACATTAAAAAAAAATTCAAGGATGTATTAATTAGTTCACATATTATATAAAAATTTATAACCAAATATATTTCTTTTTACCTCACTTAAAAAATTTAAAAGAACATAAAATAGAGATAGTAACATTTATTATATTATCCTTTTCATAAATGTGTTAATGTTCATATCAATGTAAAATTAGAATAAAATTTCATATTTTTAATTTTTTGATGTCTACGGATGACATATACTCATAATATGAAATATCTTAAAGTTTATTAATGAATTTTATTCCTTATAACATATGTTTTAAACATTTTAAATCAATTTTACTTTTAACATTGTATTAAAAATTTACAACAGTTTCTAGTCAAAAAGACACGAAGTAAAAGTGACCTGTTAGAAAAATTTGGACCTAATAATCAAATATATTGAGTAAATTTTTGAAGATTCAATGTCCATAAGTGTAAGAAATGAATTTTTAATTAAACCCACAAAACATGATGAAATGGGGTAATTTAGATATATTCCTTTAAGTATAAATTGATTTAATACTAAATTAAAATATAAAATTAATTAAAATTACTATTATAAGTATTTTTTAATATTAAAAAAGTGAAATTTTAAAATAAATATAAAACATAATTTTACTTTTTAAACACTTCAATAGAAAATAAATTTTCCTATAAAATTCGTTTTTCCAATGTTCCTTAAAAATATGTATTTTTATAAATGTATCAAAATTTTACACTGTGATAATTTTGATATGATTTTCTGAGAAATGAAAATGATTTTTTTTCATATTAAATATTTAATATTTTGAATAAATTTATTTAAATATGAACATATAATATGTATAAAAAAATTATGTAATATTGAAACTATTATCTATTTTACATATAAGTTAAGTAATATTATTATATTGAAAATAATTCAATAAAATAAAATTATGGAATATTAATATACCTGGATAATTATTTATAAAAACATTACCTAGGATTTTATAGTAAACCCCACTTCTAAAAAATATGTCCACAAAGATTTATTTATCAACTAAAAAATTATTGAATATCTTTCCCTCAATAAATTTCATGATTCCTATATTGCTTCTTCAACCATGTGGTTTTTTCAAAAAAATCATTAAATTGATAAAATAACTTATTCAGAATCACATTATATCTATAGTGAATATTTCATAATTTTTTCCTCATAATAATGGTTTTCATCCAATTTTACTACATTATCTCTAAATTCATGAGAAGCATCCACCAAATATTTTTATAAAAATGAGACATGAAATGCAAAATATACCAGGGATAAACTCTAAGGAAATTTCAATTGATATGAAACTAATCCATATTTATCTAGAATTTAATATAGTCTTCTGAAATATGTACATAACATCACAATTTTACCCAAATGAAGAACACATTCCCAGGTATAATCTCCAAGAAAATATTAATCACCTACAATGAATTAATGATCATTCCTTTGGTTTCCCGTATAACTTTTATTCGTACTCAAATATTTCCTCTTGTAATGCTAAATCATTTCAAACTTCCCAACCATTTATACTACCAATTATGGTCTTTAAAACATCATTCCATATCATCATCACAACATGGTGTAATCTGACATTTCACTCCATATAATGCTTGAAACGGTTCTACCTATATGCTAAAATGAATACAATTATTATAAAAAACAAAACCAAGTTCAGATATTGATAAAAACCATTCTGATAATCTAATAAATAAAGTTAATATATGTCCTCAAAACAATGAATCTTTTAATATACTTATTAATTATTTTAGGGATGTAAGGTTGTACTTAAATTTAATTTATTTCCTAAATACATCTGATGTCCTTTCTAGAAATTAGAGGTGAATCTATTATCATGATCAGATAAAATATTAATAGGCACACCATTAAATATAATTATTTCTCTATCATAAAGTTTATAAACATGATCCTAAATCATATTCTCTCAAATGGCATGAAAATTATAAGGCGTATTTAATCAATCAACTTTTACAGAAAATCTTTATTAACTTGATATTTTTTAAGAAAAACCACAATAAAATCCATGTTTATATTCTATATTTTTCATTATAGAATTGGAAATGGTTGAATATGTAACGCCCCGACCCCAGTTACCCAGAGTCGGTGCATTAATTACATAACATTGGCATGATCACGAGAAAGATCAAATCTCGAAAGACCGATTGGTTTAGTAGCCTTGGAAACACTAGATATATTCATAAGTTTTACATTACATAATTAAACGAAAAACTACTACAACAACATATTGTCTCCATAATCCACACTCATATCCCCACATAATATCCCTGCAGGTCATTCATAACTTACTTCTTCACTTCCTGGGAAAAATAAAACATAGAAAAGGGGTGAGCTCAAATGCCCAGTAAGGATAACAATATAGCGGAAACTTTCATAAATAAGAATAAACTTTTAAGGCAATGTATAACTAAAACAAAAGCCTTTCAAACATGAACTTTCAACATGGTATGGCATAAATAAAATGAAATAATGCCATTTACCTACTCACATGGATATTCTACTAATCGAATAATCACATGAAAAAAATCAATAACCACTTTCATAATGTTGGAATGCATAATGCTAAACGTTAATTTCTTTGTCTAGGCCTCATCCCAAGACCTAGGGGTTACTTCTAACCGGAACCCAACCCGGAGTGCCTCTAATAACCGGACACCAACCCGGAGTGCCTCTAATAACCGGACACCAACCCGGAGTGCCTCTAATAACCGGACACCAACCCGGAGGGCATACTTTCACCAGTCCCTAACCTGGAGGGCTTACTTTAACCAGTCCCCAACCTGGAGGGCTTACTATTACCAGTCCCCAACCTGGAGGGCTTACTTTTACCGGTCCCCAACCCGGAACATACTTGTTTAGCACATTCATCTGAAGAAAATTTTGAAATATAACATAAACATTCGGATTAAAACTAGCATACGAAATGTCAATAGTTTCACCATAAACTATGAATAGTATAAAATAGCACATCCACAGTCAAACATATCACAAAACCTTCAATACAATGTAGAAGTTTTGTATTATAATAAATCAACTTCAAATAAGCGTAAAATCCATTAAAGGATGTTGACATAGATGAAATCAAAACACTTTTTAGAGAAATATCTCTTTCTATTTTTGAAATCATTTAAGAGCCATATAAAATAAAACATTTTCTTGAAAATATTCTTGTAAGCTTGTAAGGAAAGCTTTGATGATTTTATAACGGCAGAAAATAACCGCACCCGCCGTATAAGTAAAAAAAACATTCTTATCTTAATTCTGTCGAAAAGGTCAAAAAGGGCCTTGTTTTGAAAACGACGGAAATATTCCTTTATAAACCTCTTACAAAAAGTCAAACAAGGGTATAAATGAATTTAACCCATATTCTTGTAAATAATAAATATGTTTTTAAATACATTTCGAAGAAACATGGATGTGGATGATAAAGAAATCCCAGTAGATTATTACGTATAAACAACCTCGGATAATGAAGAGATTGTGAAATAACCCTTACCTTGTACTTTTCCTTGGTTGGGGTAGGTTAACCTCCTGTATAATGGTGAAATAATTGTTATTAAATTATACAAGAATCATATATATTAATATGATATCATATATGATCTTTTAACATTGCTTTATTAATAATATCTTAGTATTATCGTCGTTTAGGGTGATAATCGATTCGTTCTTCTTAAATGTTTGGTTACGTAAGACATGTTTGTAATGGATAGATTATATCTTATTCATAATCAGAATGATATTAACATTATTTTTAACCCCAAAATGAGAATAAGACTTGGATGGATATGATGGAGAATGAATCATATCGCGTTCGTGGAGACGGTAGTCCGTACGTACGCACGAACGCTACTTCCATTTAATTTTTATTTTAAAAGAATCAAATCCAAATGATACATAGGTATATTACTATTCCAGTATAATATAATATTTTATATATGTTACTTAAGTTCATTAACACCATCCTTTATACGTTCCATGTGTGGTATGAACGAGTCATATCATTTTAAGGGGGCGGTAGTCCGCACTTCCTCAAATGAAATTATCGTATGTATATACAACATGAAACGAATAATGGTATGAAATAAAATGGAATTACAGAAGCTTATATATAAAATATATATCATTAATATCATATTTAATTACAGTGCCATCATAATGGCCACCATGAGAGGCGGTAAGATGTATTTGAACAATCATCGTTTCGTGAGGCGTTAGTTTTCCATCCACAGAAACATTATGTTCATCATCCATTATATGGAGTTGTGTGTATGTGTAGTTTGAATACTTCTTATAACAACATCCTAGTATATTGATAATACTGGTGTTGTTACAAAAGAAAGGAAATAAAAAGAGTTTGGGGGTTGAAGAAGAAAAATAAATGAAAATAATTTAAGAGAAATCGTTACCTTTAATTTAGGTATCTCACTTTGGTTGGAACCAAAGGACTTCTTGAAATGCTTTCTGCCTAAGGGGAAGCTTCAAGGAGGAGGAGAGGGATGTGGGGAGCTTAGTTGGGCAGAGTTTGGACGAGCCAAGTGGCTTGAGAGGTGTGAGGAAATGAGAAGGAGGAGTGCCCTTTTATAAGAGGGGTGAGGGGCACCTTTGGAAAAGCTAGAAATATTAATTTATAATAAATTCATATTCGGTTTCTAATGGCTCCAAAGTTGATTATTCAAAGGTTAAGGTGGGTATAGGTCGAAAACCACTCAACCAATATAATTTAGACAGGTTTGGGTACTTATATTAACCTTATCTTTAAGTATTAACTCTAAGTTAATTAGTTTCACTTTTACAATGTCTCTTTGTATTTTTATATAATATGGTTAATAAACTTACTATATACATCCAAGAGACCCCCAAGTGGTCCATTAATGATTAACCTATCATGATATAAGTCTCTTGGCCGAACCTTAGATTTTTAGGAATTTAATATCAATTAATAATATAATATTTGTTTTAAGAACTCTTTTATGTCAATTTTGACACTATTCATTAGTTGATTTTTGTGAAACTCATAACAGATTGATTACTTCGAACAAAGTCAATTAAATAAATCTTAATATATCATATTATCCTAGAAAATTAGTTTAATTCATTAAAAGTTTCATATTATATTTATTTGGGTATTTATAATATCACTTATTTTAATTTTTCACTATTATAGTAATTACTGCATCATCATTGTGTCATAAATAAAATAAATTATATAATGTCTAAAAATTATAAATAAAATATCATTATGTAGGAAATCTTTTTATCTTTATAATGAATATTTATAATCGAAAATCCAACATGTATAACCTTATGTAAAAATTCTTCTTCTAAAAGATGTAAGCTTATGCCATTTTTGTATTCATTTTAACTTAATTAAAATAAAGTGTCATTATCACCCACAAGTGGATCCATGGGGTCCCAAAATAGACCCAAAGATGCCCATGGTCGACCATATATCAACCAATAGGGTTAAGACACGTTTTAGGGTAATTTAGTATTATTATAATATTATTTTTTTAACCCTTATTTACCGGATTTACCCTTAACCATGGTAAATAAAATATTTACCGCAGTAATTATTCAAAATGTCTAAAAATAAAAGTTACCTATTTACACAATTTGAACATCCTGATTCCAAATATGGAATCCATTTTCCTAAATTCTAAACACAGAAGTGGCAGAAATTAATTTAAAATTAATTCCCGCTGTCAAAACAAAAATCGTGTTTTTAAGAGATAATAACTATCAAAAGATTGACACTTGTTTATGTTCGGTTTAATTGTAAAATTATGTCCAATGACCAAAATTATATTAAATGGTAAAAATATATTCTAAATATACTTTAAAACCACTCAAATTCATAATTTATCACTATTAATTATTTTGATTAAAAAAGTTGTTTTTAATTTAAATTTAGTAATTTTCACTATTCATCAAAATATGAAAGTTATCCGAAATGTACCAAAATTTCACCTTAGGCTAAATTCGATATTCAGAATCCAAAAATGAAGTCCATTTCAAAATATAAAATATATATAATTTCAAAATTTAGGTATTACTATTCATAACGGCTAGTTTGATCGGTTGTGGTGTGTGTTAAAACTCGAAGTTGCGTACAACACACGCTACTGTTTTATTCAAAGGAAAGCGTACCGTGGAAGCTTGGGATGTTTCATTTTAAATTTTTGATGTCCCCATTTAGTCAAAAAGTTTAAAATATAGTATCTAAAAAGGGTTCACTATTAAAATTTGGTAAAAGTGAAATACTGAAATGAATTTGTTCTTACATCATGTCTAAGAAACTCATAATATGGATTCTAAAATTATAAGGATTATATAAAGTTTAAAATTTAGTTAACACTATTCATAACCTCTTTTGAACAGCTTGTTTGGTAAGTCATGGTGCGATTGAACTTGGTGTTGCGTGTAGTGAAAGTTATTGAATTATTTTAAAGAAATAACACACTATAAAATCTTGGGGTGTTACAGAATAACCCCTCCAGTAATTATCATTATATATTAAATTGTCATCATGTAAAACATTTAATAGTAAACTCAATAATATTATTCTTTATTCATTCACACCTGAGTCATTTATTGAATTCTCTATACATTTCATTTCTATCATGATGAATTAAAAATGGAAATAGATGAGATTCACTCAATATTTTTTATTTGGGAGATTTCATTGTCATTTATTACAAATATTATTTTACCCAAAAAGAAATAAATAGAGTAATTTCAAACATAAATTATTTATAAGGAAAAATTATTCAAATTTATAAGAGAAATATCATATTAAAAATAGAGTATCTGTAGTGTAACATTATCTTTATGACTCTAAGAATAAACTATTCTATTGATATTCTATCCATCACCTCTATCTATTGATTAAATATTTTTGGGTGAATATATAATTCAAATTCTTTTGATCAGTATTTATTTCACCCATTTCTCAATATAAATTATATACCAAATTTTTTTAGAAAATATTATAGCAACTAATTATAGTTTAGGTGTATTATAATTTTTATAATGATATTTAAATTGAAATGATTAATAATAAACCAACTAATCATTATTCTTTAAAACACAACTCAATCCCCTCAAAAAAGAATTATATTGAAACAAAATTTACCATTTCTAAATAAAGTGACCAAAACTAGACTAATCACTGATGTACTTTTATATTCATGAAAACAATAATCGCATTATTTTTTCCAAATTAACCTAACTCTTTTTCATGTTTACTTGGTTAGTGGGAAACATCGAAATTCATGGTTTTCAATAATCCATTAGTAATAATGTACTATCGCAAGAAAACAACTAATATCATTAACATATGTATGGTTTTACTAATCAGAAACCAAATTACTTTTAACATGATTACTAATTATGAAATGTGTATTTTTTTTATGTCCATAGAATGAAATAGGTTGTGGAAAAATAAATTTTTTGAAAATTTTATATATAATTTAATATTTTTTAATGTTTACAGAAGAATCCTTATATGTTTATCATAATCTTAATTACCATTTTAATAAATTAAAATATCATTAGTAAACAAACCAAAATATTTATATAAATATTCATTAAAAAATATATTAATAATATCCATAAATTCAGTCGGATAATATTTTATCCCAGTTGGAATAACTAAAAACTCATAATGCATATACATTTTAAGAAAGAAAAATATATTTTTCGAATTTTTCTAATTGTTCACCTTAATCTTATGGAACTTGAAACACTGATCAGAATACAAAAAATTATATCCTATGATCTAATAAAAAATTCAACAATATGAAGAATCATATATTTATTATTAATGGTTATTTTTTTCAAAGAAGGATAATAAATAAAAATACATTAGGATCTATATCACTTTTTAACAAAAAAGTATAGCATCACCATATGGTGAATTTAAAAGGAAAAATAAAACCATTATTAGAAAACTCTAATAAATTATTATACAATTACAAATATTATACATAAGTCATTTTATAAGTGTGTTTTGAAATTGGATATGAATCCATCATTATTCTAATAATAAATTTTACTTCATGATCATGTAAAACAATTGAAAAAACCTCAAGAAAAAACATCTTAGTATTCTTTTACTTCCAAAACATCATTAATATAAAGAGTTCCCTTAAGTTAAATAGTATGAAAAATGTAACATTGATTTAAATTTCATAATCGTTCTCATATTCTTGATATGTTTTCAAAGTTTAGAATTTATTAATATAAAAAATGAACATTAATTTTTGAAAATAACTTCTTTGGCTATAAAATCTATCTTAACAATTAAAATTAAAATACAATAATTACCCATTATAACATAAAATTCTATAATGGGAAGGATAACAAGTGTCTCGGGGGAATCCTTTCAATATATGATAATATAAAAATATTTAAATATAATATTTTACTTTATACAATCCCATTTGTTTTCATAATATGTAATGCATTCATTTTTAGAGAAAAATTAATAATTATAAAAGAAAATTTCTTATAAAATAGTGAATTTGTATGGTAGTAACAAAACAATACGTTATAGTAATACGAATAAATAATTAATTTACATGATTCCAAATTATTCGTTGAACCAACATATACTATAGTAGTTTAGAAATATTTCACCACTACCTCATATATATATTCTTTTTTGCATCTCTCCATTTGTTATATACATTAGACACACGTCTCCATAATTACTCATTCCATTACAATTAATAAATCTTAATTCCCAAATTTTAAAATTAGTGTTACCACTACCATCATATTTTTAATTAGAGCCATGTTCAATACTCCAAAACATACCACATCGGAAACCCTTCCCATGTTTCCTAATACATTCCCTAGGATTCCTTTTCCACAAATATCACAAACTAGAGACTTGATGTTGTTACCTTCAAATTTTTATAATGGATTAACTCTCATTTCATTACATCTGTTCCTTTAATCTACTTGTTTTTAAAAAATACATATTTATGATCTAAATCCATTTCTACAACACCATCACAATGAAAAATTCTCTCATTAATTTTAAATTCATAAGAAATAAATTCCCTTTGATCTATTCTCTTAAATATAGATAAACCGAATTATTTTTACTATCAGGATTAGGAATAAAATTTGGTATATAACATTACAGTTGAATAAATATTTTATCTATAATTAATCTTCAAATATTTATCATTCTACCTCAATTACATGAATTTAGTTTCCATCCTATTTAAAAATACTTTAAGGGAATATTTATCAAGGAAATTATTCCAAAATTTATCATATCTAATTGAATAAATCTATTCTCTTCTAATATTATTCCAAACCATGGAAAACTAAAAATCAGCATCACCTTCATAAAGATAATTTTAAAAATCATCCTTTTTATGATATGAAAAACTCATGTCTTCGATTATCCATTCAAGAGATTCAACAAATCTGTCAATAAATAATGAGTTAGTATGTCCACTTGATTTTGGAGGGTGTTATAGTGTAAAATGATCCATTGATAACATGTTCCTTAGTAGTTGATTTGGTTTAGTTCTAACATTCAAACCACTGTAATTAACTGACTTAGTCATATGATCCATCATGGAAATATAAATCTCATTACAAATTATAACCATTCAAAGTTTTTGATTTGGAAATATATTTTCCTATTGACTCATTACTACATCATCTTACATATATAATCTATGGAAGAACATTCTAAATGTAAATATTTAAAATAATCACCAGGCCTTAAACATTACTTAATATTCTATTTTATGTCATGAAACAAAAATCTATCATTTTTGGACATTTTAAGGTTGATATTTTCAGAGAATTATGTTCTAATTCATACATAAAAAATTATATAATAAAAAGTTGACATGACCAATTAGTATAAATTTTTTCCAACTATAGATAATTTTTAAAACAATACATGATTTATTTTCAGGAAAAATCTTTATGAATTTCAACTAGATAACTTCAATTATTTACCCATCCAGATATACAATAATCCATTTTAAAAATATAGAATTAAGAAATTGATATGTTTGTGATATTCAATGAATAAAATAATTACTCCAAATAAAAACATGAAGACCAATGAAACCCCATTTAATAAATTTAAAAATATTACCCATAAATGGCATTGTCATTCTTTGAAGATGATTATATATCAAAACTTTTGTAAACAAAATATTTCATTAATAACTCATTAGGATGTATATGACATTTAGGTATGTACCATCGAGAATAATTTCATAAAAACCATATAGAACCCTTAGATAACCCTAAATAATTGTAAAAACCATATGTAAAACATCAGATATTGTTCTCCAGAGAACATAATAATTATCCAATGTCTTCTAGTGCTATATAGGTGTACCCATTGTTTAATCTATAATGGTCTCATCCAATATTATGTTGTTGGGTCGATAATATTAGAAGTAATGGTATCACCTACATATTTTTGGCCACACTCATCATAAAAATTTATAAGGACCATATAATGAATACATAATTTTTATATTGCAACTTTTCATTATAAAACTTCTTCAAAACACTTTTTAATTGAAATAAAAAACAATCTTGGACATCAAAATAAACATTTTTTTTAAAAACCCCCCATTTCTATACCAAATTATCAACAAAAAGGGAAATTTGGTTATTAATATAGGAAAAAATAAACTATTTCAAGGGAATATATAATCAGATAATAGTTATTATTGCAGTAATAATATTTTTTCATATACATTATATTATTAAATTTATTTTTTTTAGTTTATGAAAATCTTCTACATAAATTAGATAAAAGGATTCCTTTTAAAAACCATTTAAATAAATTAAAATTATTCAGAAAATTTAAATTATAAACCTTTAATTTCAATATAAAAACATTCTACACATAATTTTATATACAAGGAGTAGAAGAGAAAGAGGTTACGTAAAACAAATTACAAGAGATTTTTTTAAATAATATTCCCTTATTACATTGAAAATATTTTGAAAATAAGCCCCTGATAAAATAAAATTTTAAACATAAAATAACATGATATTTGAGTAATTCAAGACATAAAATTTTCTAGGTTATATGTATACTATTTATAAAATAATATATCTAGAAAACATTGAAATATGCCTCAACAAATTGAAATGGAGATGAAGTATCTTACATTGATTTTAATTTGACACGTAAATTATTTATCTTAATTAATAATAAAATTATGTTAATTGTTTATATAAATAAGAAAATATTCAATTTTATTATTATTTTTTATTTCACTTATGTCAATTTTATATATAATTTAATAATCAATTACGTTTATTTCAGTGGTTTTGGTGTTGTTTGTCTTATGTGTCCAAAAAGACTTTGGTAAAATCACTATGGTCAATGAAAACATTTTTAAAACATATATACAATAATAATAAATAAATAATTATTATAATTATCATATTTAAGAATTAATTATACTTTTAAAACATATCATGAATAATGGTTTGGAGAAATTAAGTATGCTTTGATCTAGGAGAATGGTAAGTCGTACATATGTATAAGTAATGTTTTCAATTTTCAATGATAATTATAGAGATAAGGTAAGTAATATTTTTTCATTATGTAGTTTTAATAATATAAAATATACCATTTTACATAATAAAATAAAATTATATATATCTTCCATGTCTTTTTTATGAAAAGAGTGTCACGTCATGTTTTGAAGGCCGTAGTCCACACACACCCGAATGGCATTATTATTTTTCAGTGAGTGAAAAGGTGTGACCGAAAATGACATATTTATTTTAAATAATAATAATTATTCTAATAAAATCATAATTATTATATTATTATATAATATATATTCATCAAATTTATCTTCATTAACTTCATTTTAAAGTGTTAGTTAAAAATGGATCATATCGTTTTGCAAGCTAGTAGTCTGTCACGCACCCGAACGACATTATCATATCTCATAGGAATTGAATGTAAAAAAGTAATATATGTTATCATGATTATATATGTATAATATTTATATAAATATATTATATATATTTTTGGTCAATAATTATAACCCACTATGATAGGAGTTGACTGAAATGTGCCACATCTGTTCATGAGATGGTAGTGTGTCATACACACAAGTGACGCTATCATTTCCCATTTGGGGTATAAATAGGTATATTTAGATAATTACCTTAAAATATAAACAAATAATTATATGGGAGATATTTTTGTTATTTTATAATCATTAATTATAAATATCTTATAGAGGATGAATAATAAATACATAAAATGCAAAGTATAGAATTTTACCTCTTCTTAGGAAACCTTTTTAAGATTTTAACTAAATTATTCCATGAATGGATTTATTAAAAAACTAGAGATTATAGAATTATATTATCCAATTCAAAAATTTATTAGTGAAGGTATTCGAAAAAAAAGGTGTTGGTGTTGAAAAGTGGAGAGCTGAGGGGTGGCCTTTTGTAACAAAGGTGAGTGGCACACAAGTAATTTTTAGAATAGAAAAAGCATACCATTTTTTTAAATGAAAGGGTACATAATGGAGAATCAATAAAACATATATATTATAACTTATAAATATGTAAATAAATGTGATTTTATACATGTTTTTATGAAATTTATCCCTTTTCAATCTAGCATATCCCTCATGAAAATCTTTTTTTACATTAATCGTGGTAATTATATTATGTTATTTTAATAATACATTGGGGTAAAAAATTATATATAAATTATAAGAAATAATACATTATAATGATTAAAATATGGAATAATTTTTTTAAAAATTAATTCCCATAATTGGAAAAATTAAATATAATATAAAACCCCCGTAGAAACAATGAAAAAAAAACCAAGTTTTCAAGAAGTGTATTTTTCGAGAAAAAAAACTATTTTAAATTATCTATGTGAATAATAATACCCATTGAATCAATTCAAATTAATATTTTCTTAGATATAATCATTAATTTTAGTTCAAAAACAATCCCTATTTTCTATTATATCAATCAATTAAAATGTGGAAATAATATTAATTTTAAAACAGTTTTCATAAAAATCCTGCATTTATACCCATAAAAAATTTCTACAAAAATAAAATATATTGTTGATTGAGAGTTAATTAAGATTATTAAATATAAATAAATAATACTTATTTTAAATTAAATTATATTAATAACATTTCTATGACATTTATATTACTTAATTAAATAAAAAATAAATCAAAGAGTTTAAAATATTTTCTATTCACAAAAAAAATCTATATTTTCCAAAATTATCCAAATTATCACTCAAAGTATTTTTTTTGATATGATAATTTCAAAACTAATGTTAATTAATAATAATTTATATTCTAAAATATATAAATTAAAATTTTTGGTAAAAAATTATAAAAAAAATATTTTAAGTAAAACTATGTCCCTTTTTATTTAAAAATTACATAATATTATTATAATGAATATATTTATATTAATAAACATGAAAAGGATTTATTATATCAATAACATGGACTTCATATTCTTTCTCCCTTTTAAAAACTAAATCCTACCAATATTAATCAATTATTAAAAAATTAGGGATGTCATTCCCTCATAACATTTTCAGGTTCACCTGTTGCCTCTTCAACCATAAGTTTTTTGAATTAAAACTTAACCTTATAAATCTATTTATTATAAAAAAAATTGTCTCAATTGTCATGAATCTAAAATAGTTGTTCCATATAAGATATATTATTTTCTAACATAACTAATTTAGTTCTCAAACCATGAGATGAATCTCTCAAATATTTACATAACATTGAAACATAAAATACGTTGTGTACCTTAGATAAACTCATATTCAAATCCACTTTGTAGGAAATATGTCCAAAATTATCTAATATTACATATGCTCTAGCGAACGATTTACATAGATTCAATTTATTAAAAAAATAGTAAAACATTTCATTGATGAATCATTGTGAAAGATGGGATGACCTATCTTTAAGGAAAAATCATTCCTCTAGTTATACAAATAACTTTTCTACCATTTATGAGCCATCCCGATTATTTGTTGAATCCACTAAACAATCTCATCCATTTAATCTAGTAACTCTAGTACAATAAACTTCACTTCCCATAAATCATCCAAAAAATATGGTGTTCAAAACTATTCCCCATTAAATGCCTAAAATGGTTCCATCAATATACCGTAATGAATACTTTTATTATAAGAAAACTCTTCAAAGAAATTATATTGATCCCAAAAACACATATAATCCATTTAAAATGTTAAAATCATATCTTACATGGTCTAAATTATTTCCTCATACTAGACATCAATATTTCCATTAAATGTTTTATCTAAATTTAATTCATTAACTAATGAAATCTAATTTCCATTCCAAAAAATAGATCTGGACATTTGATCATGGTCTTATACAATAGAGATAGTAACTCTATGTAACCTTGATATATCATTTAGATATAGTATAGTAAGCTAATCTAAAGACAACATTATCTCAAATAGGATAAGAATGGATAGATTTTGATTATCGACAAAGAGTAACTAAAATTTCATTGTTACGACATTGGTTTTTTTATTATACCTCCAAAAAAATCTATTGATATATTTTCCCAGTTCAACTCTAGAACTATTAATAGTTAAGGAATTGTTTTTGCTAATTTTAATTATTATTTCACATTATTATAGGTCAAACACTTCATTATAATGTTAGAAATATCTATTTTCATTCCATAACCCTAGTAATACTCCCAATGTTCTATGTACATATTAATAATGCATTAATGAATGGAAAATAGATAACTTTGGGCTTCACTTATGTTCTCTATCTTCAACTAGGTATCACTGGGAGGACATAATCATTTCTCAATTTATAAAGCACCTTTTTCATCAATATAAAAAAACATAAACTTACCCCTATTAAAAAATTCTTTCTTTTCATGAAAATTGTGATTCTATTTTGACAATTTTTAATTATTTCTTACAAGTCCAACTATTCTAAAAACTGACATAAAATTGAGGATATCCCATTATCCACAACATAAAGGCCAAAGTTTTTCACTAATTAATCAATGGGTCACATTCCAAATGTTACAAGGATAATGTAGAATATTTTATAACTCAATTAATTGGAAACATTGATTTCTTTTCTAAAGGGTAATTGTTTTTGAAATACTAATCCATGATCATTTGTAGTAATCTTCTTTTTCATGTGAATAGTTGTTTCAGGGTGAATACGTACTTCAATATTTAGTGATAAGTATATATTTCAATTATAACTCCATAAAATTATTCATCTAGGTTTTTAGAAGAATATACCACAAATTCTAATACTAGATCATGTGTATTATAATTAAACTCATAAGAATTCACCAGACGTGAAGAGTACGCAATTACCTAATTATTTTTCAATAGGACAAAACATTTTCTTTTCAACTAAGCATCACTATTGGTGAAAAATTATCAATTTCTATAATGAAGTAAAATAATTATATCATTAAACTATATTCCATTTATTTTATGAAAATAATTTTCACATTATTCTGTCCATATTAATTTTACTCGAATATTTCCACTTAGTCAGTCATCTAGTGAAATAATCATTTCCATCAATCCACCAGTAGTAACCCATGAATCCAAGAAAACTGTGGATCTATATTATATTTATGCAACTTGACTTTTCTCCACCCAATGTTTTTTGAAGGGTCAATAGCTATACAATATTTAGAAGTAATATTTCTAGGGAAAAAAATTTTACAAGAAAAACACCAACATGATAAATTTCCTATATTTTTAATTTTCTTTAAATTTTTTCCAAAATATAGTTATTTTTCTATCATGTTTATCTAAAATTTTATAAGACACTGAAATTTCATCAATAAACAAAAACAAAACCATATCTTATAACTAAATGAAAATTCTATTAATAATGTACATAAATAACATAGTTCTCTTTGGAAACCTAAATGAAATAAGTACAAACTCAAAGTTCCCATATCTTGTCTGAAAAGAAGTATTGGGAATGAAATCCTCCTTCACCATTAGTTAATAGTACCTAGACCACATTCCACCATTAAAAATTACTATTCTTCCTTTAGAGGTTAAAAAATTTGATATTATTAAAATGATACATTTTCTTAATTGTGTTGTTTTTCAAGGATCTCTAATCAATGAAATGACTCATTAGACCATCATTATTTTATATATAGAAAATAATATCACCCCATAGTGATATTCTAGGTTGAATTTAACCTTTATGTAATAAATACTACTATTTATTTTTCAATTCTAAAACTTTCACTTGAACCATTCCATATAGAAATTTATAAATTTGTTTATCATCATGCATAGATTCAACAGTGAACTCAACCTACCAATCATGAATAACACTACGAAACTCACCCATGAAAATATTTATGTATTTATTCTCTATTGGAACATCATTAATTTTATTACATTATTTCTTTTAAAAAATACAATCTAGGTAGTGTTCCTATGCCATATTTAATTAATATCTCAACTTCCATATATGTTATCAAATCCATTAAATCATTGAATAAAAATTTATTATCTTTGTAATATATCATAGCATGATAAATATAAATACAACCAAAAACCATAATTATATAAAATATACAATATTAAATTCAATAAAATTTATAAGTATGATCATTACAAGGATAACAATAAGATGATTCCAAAAAAAACATTTTTTCTTTACAACTTATTCCGTAAGTTTTTACACAATGTCCAGCTTACATTCATGAGATGATATTGAAAATTTAACTGAAAATTTTAATGAAATATATGAATATAAAGATCTATATTCAAACTAGTTATTGTCATAATTTTAATATACAAGTATCCTACACATAACAACATAAATAGATGGACCAACATCGACCATTATAGTTTAAAGACATTTTCCATACCTTTTTTTGTTCAGATATTATTGATTTCAAATATGATATTATAAATTCTTGCAAACATTATCACAATGAAAAAACTCATTATAACTTAAACATATCATCATCTGATGACTATTGATTACCACATTCATTTTTTAAAAAAAAATCCCCCTTCTATTCATGGTGTCTATAGCCAAACATTCCACAACGATAACACTTTTTTACTTTTTAATGTCATTATCCAAGGTTACTTCAATAATAATTAACAGAATTTATTAACACCATTTTCCTACCCCAATGTTTTCTTATTTTATGCTTCCTAACAGCATGTCATCCTGAATACTTCTTACATTAATCATCATGAGGAACATATGTGTGAGAATACACCATTTCATCATTTCCATCACAATGAACAACTTTCTAATTTATTTTAAATTATCGTATATCCAAAGCTATTAATGAAAATGGATTTAATACAGAGAAAAATTTATTATTTTTAATATCAATTTTCTTAAGAATATGGTACATACATGGGTAGTCAATTAAAATTTTATTCATATTTGGCCAAAGAAACTTCATCAATTCCCCTGAATTTCAAAAAATAGTCAAACCCAATTCAATCACTCTTAGGGATATATTTATCAAGGAAATATAC
This sequence comes from Viscum album, assembly GCA_963277665.1. NCBI lineage: Eukaryota > Viridiplantae > Streptophyta > Magnoliopsida > Santalales > Viscaceae > Viscum > Viscum album. Next base: position 327,186,873 of record OY728164.1, read on the forward strand.
ATAAATGGTTCATATTACAAGGAAACCAAAACATGTATCTATCTCATATTATTATCTAAATACCACCATCAATTAAATTAACCTTCAAAATTATAAATGGTAAGAGTTTCCTTTAGACATTCTGAACATCCCAGGATGTAATATATATTTTCAAAATATTGAACCATGCTTCAGCTACAATAGGTTCATATGTATGATTGAAATATGTGTGACTTTTCCCCATGAAATTTCCTTCTATAGAAACATTCCTTTATTGTATATTTTGTTCCTAACTTGCATGGATATGACCATAATTTGTAGATTATTTCAACTGATTCATCACTAAAATAGAATTTTATATTACAATTCAAACTCTCTTATGATGTTGAATTAGAAAGAAATTTTATTATTAAAGACTTTGTAATATATAAATATTTTTTTCTCTATAGAAAAATATTCTTAATATACACATTTTATATGAAGTGCCACTATAAATGAAAGGGGCGGGCTGGTTCGTGACAGCAAGGGTTCCATGCTTATGGGCTTTAGTTCCTACTTTGGTGTCGGTAATTCCTTGGGTGCGGAAGCTAAATCCTTGGTCATAGGTATTTCCTTATGTAGGAAGTTTAATATCCACATCACTGAAGTTGAGACAGATTCTTCTATGATGGTCAAATTTCTTCCGGGCAACGGGGTCGTCCCTTGGGATCTGGTTTATATGGTCCGTTACTGTAAACCCTTTTCCAACCATAATATTTCTATCAAGAAGACTTGGATTGAAGGGAATTACATGGCTTACTTGTTGGATAGTAAGGTAACATCAGGAGAGATACTGATTACCTACACTATCTTGGGATCTCTGCCCGATGATTACAAACTCATTTTCAGAAATGACGCTCTTGGTCTCCATTACTTTCGCCCTCCTTGATGACTTTGGATGTATGATCTTGATTTTTTGATTTTGAATAGAAATTTAATTTTCAGGAAAAATACCAACTATAAGGACCCAACCTTATACAATTCATAATCATGATTTTTAATTATTGAATTAATTCACTCAAATTTGAAAATATTTTCTAGTCTAGAGTTGTGTGGTATTAATTAATAACTCATACATAACAAAATCCAAATAACACAAAGTGGATAGTTCTGATTAGTATCCATTTTTTCAACCATATTGAACTTCTAAAACAAAACATGATTTATTTTCCTGACTAATCTTCATTAAATACATCTTAAAATCTTCCATTCCATTACACCTCCTTTTATTCTATGAAAAAAAATTTAAAACTATGGGATGAGAAAATAATTCACCACTAGAGACATAAAATGAATAAAATTCTTATCCCACTAAAATATATGAAAACCAATGAAAATTCATTTCTTAAAAACATTAATTACTAACCAAAATGGGTAATATCATTTTTTGAAACAAATCATTCCTCAGAAATTTTGAAAAAAAAAAATATTTCCATTAAAACTAATTGGTTGGAATAGGAAATTCAGGTGTATTTTTTAGGGAATCATCTCATGAAAACCTTATAGAACACATATAGAACACATACTAAATAGAATAACCATATGTCCAACATAAATTATAAATCATTAAGTATAATAATCATTAACCAATGTTTTAGAGTGTCATCTCAGTGCACCCAGGTTTTAACCTATAAAGGGATTATTTGACACTATCTTAGGGAACCAATCTTATAAGATATAATTAAATCACCCAGTTATATTTGGGTTCACTCAGCAGAAAAAATTTACAAGGACCATATAATTAAAAAAAATTAATCATGAAACAATACATGATGAAACTATTTAAAAACACCTTTTGAACCGTATAAAATACATTGGATTCCAAAATACCCCTTAATTTTTAAATACTATTTTTAATACCAGAATCACTATATAATGGGATAGAATATTTTTAATATTTTTTAAAAAATGAGATATTTAAAAGGATGATAAAAATCAAATAGCAGTCACAACATTAGGAATATTCATAATCATTTTATACATGAAGACAAGTATATTCCATTGGCATTTTTTCAAAATTTTACTTATAAAACACATAAAATGATTAAATTTTAAGACCAATGAGATGATGTAAAATTATATATAAAATTAACATCATAATTATTTATTTCCGTAAATAAATTTTTTTTAGGGTAAATATAAAATCTTGGATATGGAAGGGAATAATTATAAGGAAACCGTAGAGGATAATTTTTTAATGATAATTTCTAAATCACATTGGAAATATTTCAATGATAAACCCTATGAAAGAATAAAATTACACCAAACCTAAAATGAAACACATTAGAATGATGAAGGGTTAAATAACTTAATGATGTGACACATATCAACAAGGTGCACAAATGTTTTTGACATACTAACTGATTAGAAATCCATAGTTAAACATGTTTGTCTTGGAGTAGTGATTAAGAGGGATGACCTTCTAGGTAGTTTCCTATATTTTGTTTAAGTGAGGAAAAAATCACATCATAAAGGACATGTGTTTGGATACAGGGGTTGTTAATAGTCAGATGACATGTTCGAACACATGGGTGTTCCCTAGGGTGGAAACCACGTGTATGTGAGGCAACTAGTTGTACCTTGAAATCCAGGACATGAAATCCATGTTAAATGCGGGGTGTTTGAGCTATCACCAGGACCTAGTTCTTACATTTGGTAATAAAGGGTGATCCCAGTCTTATGGGAGGTGCATTACTTGGGTTTTGATGTAGGGCCCCCAATGAGGAATTTTTACTCTAAAGGGAGGGTGAATGAAACACCCTAGAATGATAAAGGATTTAATGACTAAATGATATGAATAATGTCATCTTGGTCAACATTCCATTTTGGGAGGCTAACTGATTAGAAATCCACAGTTGAGTGTGATTGGTTGGGAGTATTGATCAGGATGGGTGATCTTTTGGGATGTTTCCTAATATGTGTTTTAGTGAGAACAAAAGCACAATGTAAAGGGCATCTGTTATCCTATGGGGACTATAATTAGTCAGATGACCCATTCAAGAATGTGGGTGGGCCCTATGATGGGGACTAGTGAGGCAATAGGTGCTACCGGGTGGGCTAGGACCTGATGACCATGTTAATGTCTTAGTGTCTATTATATCACTGGAACACATTTGTTCTATTTGGTATTAGGGGAGGAACTCACCCTCAAGTGAGGTTTATTGGATGGGTTTAGACGTACGTGGGTTGGTCTCAAGGTGGGGACCATGTATCTTCAGGGCCACTGGTGGTACCTAGCTATCTAGGACCTGACATCTATGTTAAAAGCAGTGTTTCTATACTCTCACTAGGACACATTTGTTAAATTTGGTATTAGAGGAGGAACCTAGCATTAGGTGTGGTGCACTAACTAGGTTGAGAAGTAGTTCCCACAAACGATGTTGTTTGTCTATTAAGGTGATGTGAATTTAACACCCTATAATGATAAATGGTTAAATGACTAAATGGTATGACTCATGTTGAAATTGTGCACCTTCCTTTTAGGAAGACTACCTGCTTAGAACTCCATAGTTATGCATTATTGACATAGAGTATTGGTCACCAGGGGTGAATTTATAGTAATTTCCCCACGATGATTGTGAGTGAGGATAAAATCACATGGGAAATGACATGTTTTGGCCTATGGGGACTGTCATTAGTTAGATGACTCATTCGAGCATGCTTCTGCGGGGCAACTGGTGGTACCTGGAAGGCAAGGACCCCACGACCATGTTAAAGGCGGGGTGTCTTTCCTATCATTGGGGCAGATTTGACACCTAAAATACCATTAAAATAGATAAATTAACGATATAACATGTAAATGGGTCTATTTATACCCATTATAAATGAATATAGGTGAATAACATCAAAATATTCCTTAATGAAAGAAAATAGAGAAAAATTACATTACCTTGAGTCGAAATCATCACAAAAATTCATTATCATCATGAATAATGAACAAAGTTTAATTATATACATTCATAATAAAAACATTCTTGTTTAATATTTATTCTATTTTACTTATTACAATTTTATATATGGTTACTTATTAAATTATGCTTATGTCTTTTGTTTCGATGATAATTCTCTAATGTCTTCAATGACATTGATAGGTTAAATATTATTAAATAAGTAATTATTTAAACATATCCCGAAAAATAATTATCACATAATTATCATTTCAAATATAAATTATACTTTTAATAAAACTCATGTTTTTTTCATAAATTATACATGTTATTGTCATGAAGACTGTAGAAAATATATATACATGACTAACATTTCAATTTTTCAATGATCATTATAGAATAGTGGTATGTAATAATTTATATTTATAGAGTGATAATAATATCATATATACCATATTAAATCATTAAATATACTTATATATTTCATATATGTGTTGTAGATTTGAAATGAAACTCACATTACTCCATGTGGATGTTGGCCCACACATGCATGAATGACGTTATTATTTATCCATGAATGAGAAGGTATAAAATAAAATGATATATTATTATTTGATAATAATAAAAATTTAAATAATATCTTAATTATTTCATTGATAATAAATATTTTCATAAAATTAATCCATATTACCTTCCTTGTAAATTTTTATTGGAAAATAAAATACATCACTTCACAGAGAGGTACTTTGTCGTGCACACGAGTGATGTTATCACATACCTTACTGAATAGAATGTTAAAAGGTTTATTTGATATAATGAATCTATAAATATAATTTTTTTTAATTTGATATATATATTTATATCCATCATCATACACATCTATTAGATGTTTTGACAGAAATCATGTCACATTAGTTCGCGAGGTTGTAGTCCGTCATACACAGGAGTGGCATTTTTATTTCCTATTTGAGGGAAAATGAGATGGTTATATTTTATTCAGTAAACATAATAACATTTAAGTATATGGTAGAAATTTTTTTGTTATATAATAAAAATTTATATTATTTTAAAGTAGTTGAATAAGAAATAAAACAAAAATGCCTAGTTAGGAATTTTACCTCTTCTTGTACTGCCTCATTTGGATTATACCTAAAGTATTCCTAGAATGAATTTATGACATATTAAAGAATTATAGGTTATGATGAGGTAATTTTGGTATTTATTTGGTATGGGGTTATCTAAAAAATGGTTTTAATTTGTGATAAAAAGTGGATAGGTGGTTCTCTTTAATAAGTGGTGTGATTGCTGCATTGGTAATAATTGAAAAAAAAGATGTACACATGTTTTTCACCTTGCAAAAGGTTTAAAATAGAATTATTCTCAATACATAGACAATATAAGTTAGATATATTCCACAATAATATATTTCATATATATTTATTATCCATTTTCACACTTACCGGATTATTTTAACACATGGTGATCTCATTTTTAATTTAACAATGGTAATTAATATTTACAGCTATCACCATTCTTTATGGAAAAAAATTAACTGAAAATTATTAGAAAAAATAAACAAATATTATATCAACTAATGAATCCATTTTATCCTATTCAATTCATATAATTGAAATAATTAAATTCACAACAAAACCCATAGACATAAAGAATTAATAGGGGTTTCCATAAGTTTATTTTTCAAGAAAAGGATTATTTATATTAATTCTATATCAAATAATAATAAATTAATGAATAACAATTAATATTTAATGATATTTAATATAAAAATTTCAATTAAAATATTCATCATTATGCATTATCACAATTTTTTAAAATAGTTATTAATAATACATTTTAAAATTGTATTAAGAAATATCGTATTTTATAACACAAATAAATTATTTTAGAAATAAAGATAAAGTTCATTAATAAGTTAATATGTTGATTAAATATGAATAATAAATAATTATGTTATATTAAATCATATTAATAAAATTAGGACTTTAAAATAACTTAATATAACTAAAAAATTTTACGAAAATCGTTATTATACTCTATTCATTGAAAAATCAATATTTTCTAAAAAAACCCATTAATATCACCAAAAGTAAATTTTTGATATTCTAATTTCAAAAATAAAATAATTTTTTTATTAAAATTATACAATTGATAAATTAATATTTTAATTAAAACTAGATAATAAAATTGTTGATTTTAAAATATTTCTTTTTCTATTTAAAAGTTTATTAATATTTTTATATTGATTATATCTACATTGAAAACATGGAAGTCATATATTTTATATTTAACTATTTTTTTACATTTTAGATGAATGAAAATGGTAGTATTTAAATTCTATAACATAATGACCATAAATTTGATTCTCATAATTATATTTACAAAAATTATATTGACCACTAATATTATCTAATCGATAACTCTAATACCTACAATAATGAATCAACATTAATAAATATGTAAATTAAATCTATAAATATGGATTTCTTTCTTTCAATACAAAATTATATTTACTTTTGTGGTTTTAGTGACTTCTCCATCACCATTACAGAAATAAATATTAGAACACTACATTGAAACTTCCACTTAATATATATTTCAACCATAGTACAACACTTTTAAGATAAAATAAGTTACTTTATAACATATCATCCTAATTATCTTCTTAAACTCATCATCTTACCTGATCATCCTTAAACCCCTTTTAAAATAAGAAGAAAACATAGGATTAGTACATAAATCTTGTTATCATACTTATAAAAAGATGGAATGAAAACTTTTAGTCCAGAATACTCCTAAAAATTTCACTTTTCAAAATAAGATTTGAGATAAACATTTACACTTTTTTATCCAAGAAATATAAATATTTTCCAAATGGTTTTAATAATAAATGATAAAAAATATCAAGTTTAAATGCATCTCATAATGTTTTCTTTTCAATCTTGAACCAATCATGAAATTATTTTCACAAGGATATACATTTCAACCTCATGATGATTCATTTATGTTATTTTAAAGATAATCTCATTATATTACCATGTGGAATCATTATATTTATTTAAAATATATATAAGTCATAGATAAATAATATATGTAACTCAGGACATCATTTTTATATCACTCATTCAAATGTAATAACTAACCAGATAAATTCCAATTACCTCATTAGAATATCTAAACTGATTAAATTAATACCTTTACCCACTGAATTAGAGAGATATATCAAGCTTAATCATCCATGGGTTACAATGGATACATTTCTCAATTCTTTATAACATAACCACCCATTAATGGTTTTCAATAGAAGCACGTGTCATCATAAACAACTCCCATAAAATATAATATAATCATACCACAATAAATATTTGATACAAATATTCTTTACACCCATAACAAATACATATATATATATATATATCAAAATATAAATTCCATTTATAATATAATTTCCAAAATACTGGAAAAAATATAAGGTGGGTATTTCAATAAAAAAACATCAAATCTTTCATTTTAATCAAAATATTCATTTCAACCACAAGAAATGTTTTTTTGGATTTAAAAACATCCATTTAATTCAAAACAACATTTTAAAACACCAAAAAAAGAGATAATGGGGGTTTCTATTGGAAGAAGACATGAAGTTTTAAGAAATAATCCTAACATATAATATTGATTACATTATTAGAAAAAAATATTTATGATGTATACAATAAAATAGGACATTTCTTTTCTATTTTTTATAATAATATTATATATTAAATACATAAAAATATTCACATTGAAAATAATTGAAATAAAGTAAAAAGTGACATAAATTTTCCTTTATATTTCATTATTCTCTCAATAAGTAAATCAGTATGATAATATTTGGAATATGGTCCTAGAATAATTTATATTTAAAAACTAAAATTTAAAACATTTGAAAATATTTTTTTAAAATAAATGAGCACATTCCTCAAGTTAGACTCATCACGTATGTTTCAGGTCTTATTTAATAATTGTAACATGTGAATTGTATCCATTGTTAATAAACATTTTCCAATTTTTTATTGATGTTATTTTATCTTCTATAATTTTATATACAAATATTTGTAAATTTTGTTCCCATTTGATGTTTTAAAGACATTTAGAAGTTGTGTTCAAAATGACTTCGGTAAGTAGACTACAATAAAATTGGACATTATTATATCATTTTTTAAATAATAATAACTTAATAATTTAATCATTTATAAATCATTTTTAATTTTAAACCCACCTATGAATGATGGTTAGGATAAATAAATTACATTACAATCATAGAGACGGTGGATCATACAAACGCATGATTGATGTTTTCATTTTTCAAAGAGATTGATTGAATGAAGGTAGATATTATTTTATGATTCCATAATTATTATTGTGTTATTAATATAATATTCATTCATTAAATATAAATATATATAGAATCCATGTGATACAGTCGGAAAAAATGAATCGTATTGCTTTATGGGTGGGGGCGAATACACATATATGCTTGAACGAAATTTTCTTTCATTATGAGTGGAAAGTGATGAAATTGGATGATATATTATGTTTTTGTAATAATAAATATGTTATTAATTGTATATATAAAAAATCTAGAATTATAACCATCTTTGATAGGCAGTGAGGGAATATGAACTACATCAGTTAATGAGGTGCTTGTCTGCCATATATAAGAATTATGGTTTCATTTACCATTTGATACAACCATAGTTTTATATAGGTTATTTCATTAACATAATAATAACATATTAAATTTGATATAATATTTTTATTATTTTACCATGAATAAAATATATTTAATGTAGGTATAAGATGAAATAAATTAAAATCTCTCAGTTTAGAACATTGCCTCTACTCTAAAAAAAATTATTAGTTTTATATCCAAAGTCTCCTTTGGATGGTTTTATGATTAAAAAGTGCCTATATTAAATGGTAAGGGTTTTTTGAAGACCCTTGATATGTTCTATATAGATATATGGTCCTCAAATTTTGTGATGAAAAAGGGAGTTAAGATTCTATTTTATATGTGAGGGGAGTTGAAATTTGAGAAATACAAGAATTTTTTAATTAATATAAATTAATAAATATGGAAAATTTTTAAAATTTTGATTTAATTCAATGTTATGATTATGGTTATGTGAAATAATATAATAGAATAATATTTTACTTATTTAGGTGGTGCTTTAAACCTTATCACATTGTTTTAACCCCTCATTATCCCTATGGAAAATTAATGTGATATCAATGTATTACACTATTTAGGGGTCATGAAAGACACTGTAAAAGGAAAATTAAGAATTAAATATACCATGTAAGATATTTGAAATCGTATCACATTCAATTGGTTGATGATATAATTTTCAAGAATTATAAATGATTTAATAAATATTATTTAATATATAAATCATTGCGGTCATTCAAAAAATATTAGAATTTATTTGACTAGGAGAAAAATATAACCATAATGGATATCAAAATATTATAACCACTAATTTTTTGAAGTAGATAAAAATAATTATAATTTGGAAATTTTTCTTCTAGTGGATGGGACACTTTAGAAACCAAGTTTCGAATCATAATTTCGAGAAATAAAACACTATGAAGTGTGTGTTTTTAATCAAATTAATTAAATTAAACAAAACTAAAATATAAATAATATAAATTATAAATAAATGGGAAAATTATAACCCATAAATGTTTTTATAATAATTATAATATTATTAGTATTTTTATTTATTTTATTATTATTTTTGTTTTTAGAAAACCTAAGGGGTTATCCTAAACCTTCAATCCACTCACGACACCCTCATGGACTCCCTAGATTCCATGTGAGACCATTCTCTCCTACTTACTCACATGGAATGATGCACCCCTCCCTCCAACTCCCACCTTCTACAGCATTCTTCACCCAAATCTCCTAAGATTTTCTATTGGCTTTAGGTGGTAGATCTCTCTCCTTCCTTACCAAACATTACTTCAGTCAAATATGGTATTTTTTAGCCAATCTCATTCTTACAAAACCCTAGTCAAATGGGTATCTTTATTTTTGGGTTTTCTTCTTGTTTTCAGGTATAAGAATTCTCCCTCGGGACTCGTGAGTGCACATTTCGACATCCTCCAACAAAGGCGAGGCATATGGATCTGTTTTGGATTCCTGTTATTAGTTGGGGTAGGTTTTTACACCATATAATTTTTTTCAACCTTTATTTGATATTATTAAGGATTTTATGGTTTATTAATAATTTAGTATAGGGGCATTAAATCATCCAATTGTGTTTTTATGGTTCATTTAATTATTGTAGTTGGTTTTGGCCAACATTGATGGAATTCACATTCATATACGACGGTATGTATACATATAGTGTATATATATAATTAAATTCAATGTACATATACCCTCGTAGAGAATGTAATAGGTTCATTGGGTTAAATATATATATATATATATATATATATATATGATGTAATGGAATGCATGTGTGTGGAGAAGTTCCGGGTGGTCGTTGATAAATCTATCTTGAGCCAGGTGTTGACTCGGTTCCTCTTTGAGGTAGAGGAATTAAACATTTTCATTTAATTTAAGAGATACATAAATTAAATGTTCTAAATACCTTTTGCTAAATTTTATTTAATTTAGTAGAGTTTAGAGATTAAATGAAAACTTAGGGTGATTCCTAAATAAGGTGCTAAATGAGATAAATGACTACATGAATAGAAATATCAGGATTTTATGATAAATCCCCAACAAAAAAGTTGTTCTTCCTTAATAATAAAAACATAGTTAGTAGATTTTATATTTCTTGGCTTATTTCTATAGTTTTTTAATTATTATTTTTGTTTTTTTATAATTTGTAAAAAAACCATATTCAGGTGCTTTGTCCCTTTTTGTTGCATCTTCCATAGTGTGAACATCCTTGTTGCTCTGAAACCTCTCCCTTAAACTTGATCCCTGTAATATAATGTTATGTCTCAATGAGTTAAATGAAATGGTAATGGAAAATGGGTTGTTTAGAGGACATGGAAAAGAGGGTATCATCCCTAAAGGTTAATGAACAATATCTATTCATAAATGTCACCATAAAAAATTCATGTTTAAAAAAATTGAGTGAAAATTTCCTTGAGTAGGATATCACATACCAAATGGATTTCCTTGAATAAATTATTTAGGCCAACTGATTTTATTGACTAGTATTAAATTTTTGGTCTGGTATACCATTTCCATTATGACATTATCTTATGGAAAAAAAATTTAAGGGTGTTCTCCTTGCCTTTTTTCCACCCTTTTTGTGTTCCCGATCTGAAGGGACTTTTTTAATAATTCGTTCAATTTTTTCACCTTTGGATGAGTGTGTGGTACCATGGACTAATTTCCTAAATTTACAACTTGATATCAAAAAGTGAATTTAAATATAGACTAGGCCTTTGACAATGAACATGCCTTGTTCTTATTATTTAGCCTTGTTCATATGCATGTGTATGTATATTGTTTTTTCCAATGTAGATTAGATTGGTTGTATAATATATAAGGTCAAGCTAGATAGATTGATGACAAGAAATCTATTTGATGTTATATGGTTAAAGGAATGACAATTCAATGTGACTCTAGTTACATATCATTATCAGAGCTTATACAATGTTGTTAAGCCTCTTACATGAACCGTGATTAGGTTTATTTCTTATTAACTTGTGATATTTATTAGATTATTGGGTAAATTTATTGCTAAATTCATTATTCCATGTTGAGGGATTGGATTATTTTACATTATATCTTGAATATACTATTGATAACTGCACTTTTTTGAAATCATGATTTATGTATATGTTTTCCATGTGATATATGTGTTATTTTTTTAAGTGCAACTTGGTAACTATGGTTCAATTATTATTGGCAGGGTGAGAACATTGTTTTTATATTGATGAATTGTGTATTTAATCCCATGATAAGGTGCATATAAGACAACACACTAGGGAAGTGGTGCTTTAGTCTTACCATACAATGCCTCCCATAGGATTGTTTTTATATTATTGGGTGATATCAGTTCCCTAAGGGGAAACAGTAGACAAACCCACTAGAAAGATGGTTATTCGAATACCAATGTGATACTTGATCCCATACAAGTAATACCTAGGGTGAAATCATTGTTACCATACCACGAGTGATACTTGGTTATTAAAAAGGATCACCTTGGATGGGATCGGTGGTTGTGGATATTTTAAATGGATATAACATAGTGATACCACACGAATAGCCTAGGACATGAATACTACATTTGAAAGATTTATTGAAATGTATTGAATGATTTCATAGGGTATCTTGTTATGTTGTATTAGTTTCATCTATTTAAATTAGATCGTACACTTTTATCTTTTCACTTTTGATTATTAGAATACTTAGGTGACGACATTGGAATTAGACCCCAAGCCTAAGAAAAATCTTTGGGGTGAACCTCGTTGATTTTCCTTTTTTACTTTTGGCACTAGTGCAAATATTATTCATGCACAGGTACCTATTTTCTTATTTCTAGATTAGGTCGATGAATATGATATGGGACGGGTGTCCTTTAAGAACTCAGATCAGGTGGATATTATTAATTTTTTATCACTCTATATTAATTTTATATGGTACAATTCTTATTTTATATTTTATTGCCTAGATTAGGCTACACATCATGCTTGTCGGCCTACTGATATTTATATCTCACACCCTTCTCGGGTAGACTTGATACCCGAGTAGACCTTATAATTGTCAGATCTAGGATTACTATTGTATTTTTTATACAAGGGATTTAGGAGAAAAAGACCGACCAAGATATTAGGATGCTCATGGAGATCACTTAGGGGGCTTTGCTATCATTTATTTATTAATGTACTATTTTTTTAAATCATGTTTTATTAATTACTAATTTTTGTAAAGTATCATCACCGTGACATGAAATCATCTTTTTTTTATAATCTAGTGATGTACACATTTCTTAATTTTATAATTATTATCTTCTAGTGCATTGTCAATTATTTTTTATTTTTTTTACTGATGTTTATTCTTTTTATGCTTCCACAATCAATTATATATTTTTAGTCATCATGCATATTATTATATATAAGGATATTATCCCCCAACGGGCACACCATGGGCCCTAGAAACTAGTTGGAATACTCTTGAATTCAAGGGGATGCACTTGTAGACATGTGACCCAATTGTTTGGCCACCTTTTTAGAGGTGTGTTGGGTCCGGATGTTACAAAGTGGTATCAGAGGTAGTTTTTACATTGTCTTTCTATTTTTGGTTTGAAGATATAAGGTAATGAATGTGATGGAACATGTTTAACAGTCAGGCCAATGACTGATCACCCCATGTACATTAAATGACCATGTGGCAAGGCTAGGGAATTCATGTTAATGTTTTTTGATATTGTAGTTTATATGATTTTACCTTGAGTGATTGGTGTAATTTCCACCACTTATGGATTAAGAGCTTTTATGGTAGTTTACCCTTAGATTGTCAATCCATGGATAAGCCGTTACTAGTACCTTAATAGGAACATAGGTATGTGTACGTCTTGAATATACCATATCATTTAGCTACATTCATAGGTTTCCTTATGATGTGGTTTAGTTCTTTGATTTCCATGCAATTTTGTTGTGTTTATTAGCTTATATGTTTGTATATCCTACATAGTTGTTAATATTTTGTGCTTATTTGACTACATCATTTTCCCCCAATGTCAGATAATAGTGATGACAAGAAAGCTTAATTTTGATGAAATTTATTGCATAGGATAAATAGTTTTCATGGAATTAAATGGGAGCCAAATTCCACATGTAATGTGTATCTGTGCATTTTTGATTGGTAGATGGCTGCACATATGACTAGACTGTAGAACATATGTATGTTCTATTATGAAATGGTTTTAAATGTAAAGGGATTATAAATAGAACCTATAGTGGTGTCCTCTATTTAATAACCTCGTGTAAGGTTGGATATAGCTTCTTTCAGTGGCCTTGGAAAGGATGCAAAATAGTTTTACATAAGAACTCATTATTTTAGCAATGGATTAGATGATTGGATTTTGATCCTATTTAATTATTTTAGAATATCCATGTGTTATTGCCTATTATTTTTCATCATAAGGGCATAGTATATGGTAGTTAGCACCATTATAACATAATATCATTTCTAATGCTGTGAGTTTTTGGCCTTTTGGTGTCGTTTTCATGCCATTATCCCTAGTCGTACCCCTATCATAAAATGAAAAACTTTTTAAATGGGTGGTCATGTTTTTATTATCCTTTGATATGGGTGTGGGAAGTTAGTGGTGTTGAGTTTTTGTTGGTTAGACATTCCTTGGGCATGGTCGGCCGCTTGGTAGGTCACTTAACCCTTTCTATTCTTTAGTGATGGATGACTTGATACGGTGTCATCCAAGTTAATGGCCATATGGGGAAATACAATGATGGGTTAAATCAATTTTATGGACCACTTCATAAATGATTACATTGGGTGGGAATCCTATGTATAATAATCAGGATGTGTCGGTTCCTTGTGAAAACTCATGGTAGAGTGTGTCGGTAGACATTGTAACTATCGAGTGTATAATGTGGTGACAACCCAATTGAGTTTAGTGGAATCATTGAGCCTTGTGCTGCTGAATGCAATCACTGGTCTTTTCTATAGTATAGTTACCTGGGTGTAAATAGATAATGTTTTTTCAAATGCTTGGGATGAAATCTAGAGACTCGGGTGTTTTCACATTATGGTTGGTTCTGTTTTGGTCTTCATGCCAATTATTTAAATGTTTGAAATTATAGAAGTTATGACCTAGCATACATTTGAGTGGCTAGTCTATCTCTTCCTTTTGATGATTAAGAACTCCTTTGGTGGGGAGTTTCATGGTAGTTCTATTAAATACATGACCTTCTGGGAAGACATATCATAGACAAAAAAAACCATTAGAAAATAGTAGGTTTTATATACATGACAGTAATGCATGTGAACTTTAAATCATGCCAGTTATTTCATTAAAGCAAGACATTTGTGTGGTTGGAAATGTGTGAAACCCTATTGAATGGAAGTTGTTTGTGGGTAGATTTTGGTGGTTAATCATGGATTATCATGGGATACCTTAAGTTGTAAAGGAACGCTTATTGGTTAATGATTTTTCATCAGTAGGTGATGTTGAGTTTATTTCAATGTGAGTAGACCAGTTATGGTTTGATTGTACCTATTTTTAATAATTTATTTGTTTTGATAGAAAACCATTCAATCCTCTTCATGTACTCTTGATAAGATACATGTATTCCCCTTATCTTGTCATTTTCCTTGATACACTTAGAGAGAATTTTTCTTATTCCATGATGTAGTTTAAACATTATTGGGTGGATATAGTGTTGTTATAATGTTTCACACTAAATGCATGGTTCTTATCAAGGATTAGTTTGTCTAGAGATAGTGACCCTTGGGTCCCTATGTAGTAATTCCTTTGGTTAACTATTGAAAACAATCAGTTTCATCTAACATGACCACTAGGCTAATGGTGCTCTAGGCTCTGTCAATGTTTTGATGTGAACGTCTTGTCTAGGATCCAATGTCTCACTCGTAAACATGGTGTATGGATTTATTTGTGTTAGACCCCTTCACACCAATCATTCCAATATGTGGCTATCTTAGAGTTTTTTTAATCTCAGTGATGCTTATATCAATGAACATAACCTAGATTCAGGTATATTGACTTTAGGGGATGTGTGCATGGTGAATGTGAGGTACCTTGGAAGAAGGTATTGTAGTTTGGTTAATAAAAAATTCAATAATCTATGATTACATCTTTCTTTAATAGTTGGTCGGAGTTGCTCGACTAGTTATCTCTTTTTTCATTGAAGTGATCAGTGAAGGGCCATTTTCCTCACATCGTTAGAAATGGAGAGGTCTATTTGTGTCAGATATGGATTTTTTTGAAATTAATAAATGACTTGGGCTTTGAGGCCGATTGGGAATCAACCATTTTAATCACTTTGGAAACCATGTGAGAAAATTATCTAAAATGACTAATGTTATTTCTTCTAGGAAATTATGATAGTGGAAGGTGTCGGGGCTCTGATTATTTCCCATTTCTAACATTGAAGAAAAATGTGGGAAGTAACATTGACTGTATGTTAAAAGATATGATGATGTGATCATGTTTGTAGATAAATAGTATCAGGTGAGTGTTGTATCAGTTTTTGGTTGGAAAATGGTCATTTCTTCATGCTTCAAAAACATATGTATCTTGTCTTTACAAATATATTAATGTTTCATTAGGTTTTTGGATATGAATCATTATTGTTTGAAAAAATATTCATGACACTTGTAGGTTGGGGGGATGTTTAAAAAATTATTGAAAGCTTCATGGGGAATATATGTTCTTTGGTGGGGATCTTTTAACAACCTATGCTTTCAACCAAATAAAAGTTAATGAAATTTAAATTTTTTCCTCTACTTAATGGGACACTTTAAAAATTGAGTTTTGGATATTAATTTCGAGAACAGAAACACTGTGATGTGTGTTTTTTAGTAAATTAATATAATTCAATTAAATTAATAGTATAATAAATTAAGTAATAATTAAATTGGAAAATAATAACAAATAAATGTTTAAATAATGATAATATAATTATTATTATTATTATTATTATTTCAGATTTCATAAAAACCAAGGTAGTTCTCGTCCCCCTCTTGGTCCTTCATGATGGCCCCCCATGGGCTCCCACTAGGATACAAGACACTAACCTCCCCACCTCCCTCATAAGATGTGACACACACCTCTCTCATGTTCCCTCCTAAATAACTATTCACCTGAATCTCTTGCGATTCATGGTCTTCTTGATATTGTAGTTATCTCTCCCTCCTTATCATACATCTCATAAACTGATATTGGCCTTTTTATATCCAATAACATTTGGATGAAACCACATTCAAAGTGGTAAGTTGATTTTTTGTGGTTTCCATTGGTTTTAGGGTATGTGAAGCCTCCCTTGGGACTTGTGAGTTCATGTTCCAAAATCTGCCACAAAAGGTGGTGTGGATGGGTCCCTTTTGGAATATCTTTGTCTCTTAGGTTAAGGTTATAAACCCACTGATTGGTTTCACACTGTTTATTTGAGAGAAATAAGGTGTATTTGGGTTCTTAGTAATTTTATTGTGGGGTGTTGAACCTTGCTGCTATGTATTTACAGATTTTGTAATTATTGTAGTTGGTTTTGGGAAACTTTGATGGTGTCTTCACACACATACTAAGGTGTGTATATATATAGTCTATATATATATATCTTCATTGTACATATTTACTCATCATGTGTGGAATATGTGAATTGCGTTATATATATATGAAGGTATTTTAATGCATGTTTATGGAGCAGTTTTGGGTGGTTGCTGATAAATATATCTAGTACTATGTGTTGACATGGCTCCTCTAAATAGTAAGGTCTATTTTTCTTTTGACTTTAATTAAATGATATCATTAATTAAATGGATTAATACACTTTTATTATATTTTAATTAATGCAGGAGAGTTCATTTATTAAATTAAAATTTATTGTGATTCCTAAATAATGTTCTAAATGAGATAAATAATTACATGAATATAGATGTTAGGATATTATAACAAAACACCTCTAATGTAGGTGCACTGCAATCAAGATAAAAAAATTGTGGGTAGAATTTTTCATTTGATATAATTCTGAAAAATGCATATTCAGGTGTTTGGTCATTTTTTGTTTCGTTTTCTCAAGTGGGAACATCCTTGTTTCCCTAACAAGAATCCCTTACACTTGATCCCTATAATGTAGCTTCTATGTCTCAATGAGTTAAATTAAATGGTTAAAGAATATATGATTTTTAATATAACTTGGGAATGAGGGTATCATCCCTTACTGTTTAAGAACATGAACACATCATAACTAGTACCTTCAAAATAAATTTTACAAATTTAGGAAAATTGATTGACAATGACCTTGAGTATTATGGATGATACCTAATATAATGCCATGATTAAAATAATTAATCACAATTATTTTTTTGACTTGTATTAAATTTCCCGGTTTGTTCTATCATGTCTGTTATGACTTTTTCTTATGGTGAAACCCATTTGGGGTTGTATACCATTCCTCTTGGCTACCCATTTGGTTGTTACCAACAAAATTGTACTTTTTCATAATTAAATGAGTTTTATTTCACCTTAGAGTGATTGTGTGAAACAATATACAAATTTCTCACATTTATAACCTGATATAAAAATGGGAATTTAAAAATGTACTTGTAATTTGAAAATAAATATGCCCAGTTCGTATTGTTTATCCTTTTTCATATGTGTTTGTATTTATAATATTTTATTAGAAGTATAATTGCTTGGTTGTATGAAATATAGGGTCAATATTGGAATCTTTAGTCCTTGAAAAATCATTGACGACACATTGTTAAAGGCATGCAAATTCCATGGGACTCTAGTTGCATTTCATTATTAGAGCTTATTCCATGTTGCTAAGACTCTTGATTGAATCATGCTTATGTATATTTCTTATTACGTTTTAATATTTTTAAGAGCCTTGGGTTACATTTGGGAAACATTCCTTATTCCATGTTGATAGATTGAATTGTTTTACTTAAGAGCTTGAATAGCTTGTGGCTCACTATTCATGTTTGATATCATGATTTATTTATATGTCTTTCATGTGATATATGTATAGATGTTTCCCATTCAATGTTCATTGGTTACTATGGTTCACTTAATATGATCCAAGGGAATACATGAGTTTTATATTAATGACTCATGGATTGACTCATATGATTGGGTGGTTATACTATGATGAATTGGAAAAGCGATGATTTTAGATTTCCAAGAAAGGTCTCCCCCATGCTTTTTATTTTACTTTTGGGTCATACAGATTCTCTATGGGGAAACCATGGATAGACCTGTTGGAAAGATGGAATTTCCAAGACCTGGGTGATATTCAGTTCCTTATGTGTGATAAACTAGATAAACTCATGGTTAATATTCCACAAGTGATGCTTTTTTCCTTAAAAAGGATCACCTTGTATGGGCTCAATGGAATTGTATATTTTGAATGGATGTGTTGTAACGATACATCTAGGAGGGGATCAAACACCACTAATGTATTTAACAAATTGATTGAATTTCATTAGTTGATATCATTGTTTAATTGATTGTGCTATACTTATTTATTCAATTTATATTATAGAATTTACGTATGACTTTTCTCTCAAACTTATTACCACACATACGTGATAATATGGGAACTAGACCCCCAACTAAGCACAATCTTGTGGTGAACCTCATTGAGTTTCCTTTTTACTTTTGGAACTGGTACCCATATTATTCTTGCACTGGAACCTCTTTTATAATTTCCTTCTGGGTGCGAATAAGGTGGTATGGGATGAGTGTTTGTTAGAAATTTTAACCAAGTGGCTATTATTAATTTGTAATCACTCTGTAATTATTTTACATTACACACTTCTTAATTTATATTTCATTTTCTAGATTGGTCTAGACACTTTGTGCACTAGAAAACTAGGATTTATTTCCCTCACTATGCCCAGGAACCCTTGGTACCTGAGTAGACTTTATAATTGTTTGATCTAGGTTTACTATGGGTTTTTTTGTACCTAGGAGTTTGGTGAAAAGGACAGATCTAGAGCTCGGGATGCTCATGGAGATCACCCGTGGTGATTTTATGTCCTTTATTTATTATTACATTGTGTTGTAAAGAATGTTTTATTGATTAATTATTTATGTTATCTAGCATCACCATGACATGAATTCGACTGTTGTATAATCTGGTGTTGGACACTTTTATTAAATTGTAAATTATTTTCCTCTACCACTTTGAAAATTATTTATTATTCTTTCTTCTATGGTTTATTCTAATAATGATTCATATTTCTAGTTTATATTTTCAATCACTGTGAAAACTCTGATCTATGAGGGTGTAGTCTCCCCACAAACACACCCTAGTCTCTAGCTGCTAGTTGGTAGCCCTTGGCACTCGGGAAGATGAGTTAGAGGTCATTTGACCCACTGGTCCTACCAATATTGTAGATATGAGCTAGGATGAAAAATTACAAATATAAACCTTTCACATATCCCTAAATTGTATGTGTTATCCATAACATTTTTTTAAAACTATAACACACCAAAATAAAATTACTATTAGATAATTTTAAAATCATTAAAAATATTTTTTTATTTTACGCACAAGCATTCATTCATCATTATATATGCACTTAGTGACATTATATCATAAAAAAATTAAAAATAAATTAAAGTGTTAAAAAATAACACATTTTTTAAATAACCATTTATAGTCTTATATATATTGGTTATCCCTACCTCAAAATAAAAATGATATTAAAACAATGAGTGTGTCATTTATAATATTTTGATTTTTTTAAAATATGATAGATTCAAGAAAATAGATAAATAAAAAAAGAAATATTTTTTAATTTATTATTACTATTGTTGTAATAGACTCCTAAAATGAAATAATTTCCTGTTTTTTCATGGAATTATATACTCTATCAAATTAGTTTCAACTCGAAATTATCTATTTCTTTTTTACAGGGAATCAATAATTTACGATGGTAATTATTCATAATGAATAAAAATAGAAGAAAACTTTTTTAATAATTTTTGACCACATGATTGAAAAAATATAATCAATTTATAAAAATCCAATATATTAAAGTTATAAAGTTTAATTTAAAATTAAACTTTCAAAAGGTGATGAAGAAACGTTTTTCATAAATGTACCTTTTATGTATAAAAACTGATTACATACCAAATTAATGAATAAAATATATTTAAAATACTATAATTGGTTTTTAATCAAATGTAAAAATAAAATATTAAAAAATCCAAAATTTAATTTTAATATTTAAATACTTAATAATATTATTGACTTTCCAATAAAATAAGTACTTTTTTATTATTCATTGAAAAATAAAACATTTCTAACAATATTTAAAAATTGTCCCAAAATTAATTTTTATATAATGATTTAAAAAAGAAAATTTATATTAAAAAGGAAAATTTTATATTATAAAAATTAAATTTAAAATCTATTAAAATAAATACTTTTAATAAAACCATATAAAATATGAAAACACTTTAAATAAGAATAAAACTAATTCCTTTATTTCTGTAGAATAACATATTATATTTATATTGAAAATAACTATAAAAAATCAAATAAATTAATATTAAAAAGAGAGGAAAATTTTTTATTATATCATTACCGAGTTTGTTACACCTCTACCCTTTATAAACTCCCTATTTTACTAGTTTAAGTCCATAATTTCCAAATATTCTCCAAAACAATTCAAAAAAATTTAAAAAAATTGAATACTAATAAAAATTGTAAAATTATTCCTCAGAATAAAATAGATTTTTTAAGAGACTACATTTCTAAATAAAGTATAAACTAATTGAAAATATATTTCTTCTAGTGTATAATGGTGTTATCAATTACATTCAATTTTCTTAAAATATACATCAGGTTGTGAAATCTAAATTCCAATTTCTCCTTTGTGATGTGGTAATTGATTTCAAAATGATTATACCTTAATTATTTCATTATGTTCATTGAAAAACTAAGCCAATATTTATTTTTATACTAAATCATAAACTGGAATATAACTGTAACATTCATTTCATCTTTTTTTCCTGTCATTCATTTCTTTTTAGTTGTTTTATTTAATTCCACAAAATTCTTATTTTTCATTATTTATAATGTAACTAATATTTTTATTTTTGTGTCTCAGTCAAAGAACTGCAGTAAATATTTATATATCCCCAAATAAAGAGATTTTAGTCATTGAAATCACTTTTCTAATCATAATCATAAAAATAAAAAAACATATAATGATACAGAATTATTTTTAGTAAAGTAACAATTTTTACAACATTTATAATAAGTGAAATACTATTTTTTCTACCACAAGAATTAAATATTTTGTATTATATTGGAATTAGGAATGAAGAGTACTGATACTCACAACCTAATATCAAAATATTATTATATTGAATAATAATGTAATCATATATTAAAATTATAATTGATTCATACTCCTTCATACTTCATACATGGAAATCAAATTTTTATGTAATGTATGTTTTGATACCTCTCTCAACTAATCTATTCTGAAACAGTTAAAAAATACATGAGAATATATTTATTATGATATAAAAATAAAACATTTTGTTTCCATAAAATTGAAATATATAAAAATGTCAAATCACTGATTATTGACTATTCAAAATGTTTTACCCTTTATAATGAAAATTCATCAAAAGTTATATTTAAATTTTTATTAAATAATTTTATAAACCCAAACCATCAAAATGAATGCATTTTTGTAATATCCCATTGGAGAAATATTTTAAATTATGTTTATATTCATGAAATTCATTCACCTATGGATATATTCTAATTTATAATAACATTTTTGTTGCAATTTTTCAATCATTTAATTATTTATTTATTAATCATACAAAAGAACCATAATCATTAATTATAGTTTCCTATAGTGTATTAATTTAGGCCACCTCATTAGGTTCTCTGTTTTATAATATTGAGATCCCTTCCATTTGAATCACATTGTAATTCATTTCAACTACTATAAAAATAAAAATAACGTTCATTTCAAAAAATAATACTCTAGAGTGTAAATCCCAAAAAATATACCCTCAATTTGATATTAACAAATACATATAATAAAATTAATTTTTTGGCTCCACATTTCTCTTATCATAGATATTTTTTTTAAAATACATCATTAAAAATTCAATATTTTCATTTGGAAGTGAAACTAGGCTTCATGTACCATTCTTTTCAACTTTATTTATCTCTTCATCTAATACTATAATTTAATTATCATTTTTCATGTCACCCATTCATCATAGTTTTGATCAACTTATTAATGATTTTAGATAAGATTAAAATTATTTAGGATTCATAATATTTTAAAAAATCTTTTGTCATTATGAATTATTTCTGGTTTTATAGGTTTTCCAATTTTAGTTAACATATATATATATATATATATATATATTTCATTACCTTCCTCATTGGTGCATATTTTATAATGAATAGGAATATGTAAAACCCACAATTATAAATTATTATATTCTATCTACCATCCACATTCTCCACTTAACTCCACAAATTATACATTAATAGTATTTTTTTCATTGATATGATCTTCCATTTCCATTACATAAAATCTCTAAAAAATTATTCCCTGATTATTTTTTTTAATATCATTAATTACAACACAATGTTTTTCAATGATATATCCCCTCATTATCTCACTCATAAAATTCCATAACAATATATTTCATTAATTCTGATATATTTTGTTCTAGAAGATACATTATTTTACTCATTTTATCTATCCTTGATATAAATATCTCAAAATGTATTTTGGTTAAACGTAATCGACAATACCAAAATAAAAAGGTTTTTAATTAATTTGTATTGATAAAATATACTCTTAAATTATGTGATTCTCATTTCTAGTTATTGCATCTAGATATTGATTAATGATAAAATGTAATGAAAATAAATTTATCGAGAAATAAAAAACCTAAACAACATGGGTTTTACATGTTTCATAGAAAAAATATTATTACAATGATCCTCCATGAAGTGTAGATGTTTGGATCCCACTACCCACATTCCAGATTATTGTTAATGGAAAAAGGAAATGAATAATATAGTATTCTTGAACATTAATTAAAAAATAAAAAATTGTAAACAATCTTCATGATCTTATATTCCAATAAATTAGGTATTATAATTTTTACTAGGTCTACACCCTTTTATATATCATAAATATAATGTCAAATACTTCCTAGAATTTGGACTAATTGTCTCATAATCTCAAAATTTCCTAAAAAATTCATCCCTCCAAGAAGTCCAACTCACACATATATATAATTCAATTTTTCTGTAGTATGATTATATTTTCTAGGTGGTGACTTTAGATCAAAAATATATGGAAGGATGAATAAACAATATCACATATTTTCTCATAATATAATTGAATAACACTACATGATGACATGTATATTGAAACATTATGTATATAATTTTTCTAGATCCAACATTCCACTGAATTATCATCATTAGAACAATTATGGAATGGAACAACTATCCCAACATAGAACACATATAATATTAATAACAACAAATTCCTGAAAAAAATCATGTTTTTAGTGATGTGGATCTTTCTAATTTTTCACAACATTATTCACTTCATAGAACATTTGGATTTGAAACATTGTCTCATAGAATCAGGATAAATGAATATCAATCATATGTGACCTGAAATTCATCCAATATTCTCATTATAGTAGAGTAAACTCATTATAAATATTTTGATTGCCCCATATAGATAAACCCATGTAACTATGGAATAATCCTTCCAATATTTTAAAAATGTCTTTATCTTGTGTGATTATATCTATTGCATTTGATTATCAAATATGATTAATTAATTCCTCCATATTTTTAATAATAACATTACCATAACAATATTTTCATTATTATTTATTAAGAATATAAAACTCGATAAACATACATCCCATGTAATAAACATTTGCATCCTATTTGAGATAAAATCCAAAATTTTACAATAAAATCGCCACAATTCATGTTTTACTTTTATCATTGAAAAACTCATCCATTTCATTCTGGTGAATCTCTAATCACATATAAAGTTATTCTAAATCATACATCAGCATATCCATTGAAATACAAGTAAAAATAAACTAAATTTTAGAATTATCTCTCTCATGAAAAAATTTATAGAATTCATTCAATATGATGGTAAACAAAAAACCTCTACATACGATAGAACAATTTTGTGATAGAAAACCATCCATATATTTTTAACTAATTATATTTTAACCATGTCATAATTGAGATGAAATATACTCCCCCTTTATCAGTTCACTTCATAAGGGTTCTCTAATCTGATAAAATTATCTCCAACCTACTATTTTATTATTTAAGGACATGTAAATAAACACGTGATTAATTCTCTAAATTCCATCTTCCAACACCTCATTATCCCCCTAATGTAGAAAAATTATAAAAATTGTTACCATAATATTATCAACAAAATATAAAACTACATTCTCTACCATTTTCTTGAAAAATTCATTTGTTTTATTCCTCCTTTTTATCAAAATAAAATGAAAAATAGAGGAAAATATACCAAGAAATATTATCTGGATTTTAAGGAAGAATTAAATATGGAAAACATTGTTATTTTTTGTAAGCTTCCATCAAAATAATTTTAAATTTTTATTAATTACCTTACCTTTGATTATAAAATATTGAAAATACATCTCACCAAGAAACGTATTATCCTTAATGAATTGTTTCATTATATCAAAATGATTCAACCATTATGGTTATACTATATTCTTTGAAATATTATTGTTACTCTATTTATCAAAAAAAATTACAAATTTCCCAAATCATACATTTTTATGTATTTATATAGTGACATAATCTATACTATTTGAATTATGGTTATGATTGAATTTCATGATCAACTTCTATTTATATAATAGTGAAATAATTATACATCAATGAGTTCCCTTTAATGCATCATCCTTAGATAGAGAATGAAACTTTATAATATTCCTTTTTATATCCAATATCACTTATGTAATTTGTCTCAATATAGCTATAATGCTATTATAGCATATTTTTCTCAAACCTCAGCCCATAATCAAAAGATCCACAGATGTTGCAAAAAGATCTATTTTACTACTGAAACATACAACTCCACTTTTTTTTACTTTGGAATACTTCACAAAGTATAAAAAAATAAATAATGTAAGTAGTTTATATTGATAAATAGTTTCTATTTATAATGATCCATTGGAACACTTTTTCATTAAGAAACCTTTATTCTTCATCTATGTATCACTTAATTCCATTTTCTATAGAATTGAAACCATTTATAGAATCCTCCATTTTATAATTCCAACATAACCCATAAGGATGCTCTTCTTATGATTGATTGACTGAATCCATTACTTATTGATTTGATGACAGAATAAATAATTTAAATTTATAACCATTTATATGTCAAATAGATTAATCATTTGGGTATAAAATTCCAAATTATTTTCATTAATATTTGTAGAGAAAATTATTTCATCAATATACACAGTAAATATGAAAATGTTTGTGTCATATCACATGATATAAATTTATGAATCCAAATGTAATTTCATTAATTTTATTATACTTAAACATATCTCTATCATTGAAAACAATCATCTAGGATCTTCATTGATCCCATATACATACTTCTTCTCTTTGCACACTCAAGATAAAACATCACCATTAATATGATAATTTGTCTTTATAATGCTGACTTATTCTTCCATATCACAATTATGGAACATTGAAATGAAATCCATTTTTAATGCCAAGTATTTTCATTTTGAAAAAATTATAATATATATTTTAATCAATTCAAAAAACATTAACTAATGAAAAACACACATCAATTTCAATACCCCATATTTTGGAGTATCCATTACAATTAAGAGTTAATTATTTTTCTTTAGACATCCTCATTCATACTGGAATTAATTTTAGAACCACATATTTTATTGATATTTTTTTTACATTTGGAAAAAAAATACACAAGTTTCATTATTCTCAATCTAGTCCAACTTTTCTTCCCTTATAACTACCTGATATTTATGTATATATATAAATGATCATTAAAATAAATATCTTTCTTCACATGGACTATAAGGGAAATTATGATACTTAAATTTATTAATTTTACAACCTTTAAAATAAGAATGTGTTTCAATATATGACCTAATATTTTTAAATTCATTCAATTGGATTTCTTGTACAAAACCATATTAAAAACTCTTATAGATGAAAATTATCTTTCTTCAATAAAATTGTTTTGCCAATATATTCTTTATTTTAAATTCACATGTAAATATATTATAAGATAAATAATATTTATAATTTAATTAAAATAACTAAATTTAATTAATATCAAATTTTGAGTATTTTCCAAATATAAAAATTTTTAGTAGAAAATCTGGTATTTCCAAATATTATATTTTTTATGACTGACCAAGAATTCCATAAAAAAATTAGATGATAAAATATGAAATATTGAAATAAATTTATGAATTATTTAATGTTTTTTGTTATTAGAGAACCAATGCACTGAATTTTTAAAACAAAAAAAATATTAATATAATAATAAAAGTTATTTTATATCTTCTCTTTTAATTAAAGAATATTTTAGAAAAATTATGTTATGAATTTATTTTAATTTCACATAAAAATAATTCTTCACAGATAATCAATAAAAATCCTTAAAATGAGTAACTATAAAAAATGCATCATATACATTTGTTTACTAATAAATAAATAATTTTTTAAAATAATATTTATTTGTTATGTTTCTTAATTTAAAATAATATTGTCTTATATTTGTTAAATAAATTATATTAAATGGTGTATAATTGTTTTTGTTAATTTTTTTTTAATTTATTCATGTATTTTTAGTTATAAATTTATTACCATGAAAAATATTTATTTAATAAAAATTCATATTTTGGAGAGTAATAAATTATGTTAGAAATATTATTATGATTACATGACCTATAAAAATTATAGAAGTCGTTTAATTGGTTTTAATTTTTAACAAAATTCCTTACCAACATTACCTCACCAAAATATCCTAAATTTCATGTCTTTCTGTTCTTTCCCCTTATAAAAACATTTTCTCCACAGAAAAGCCCCTTTTTCTTCACTAATAAAATGAGACCACTTATAAATCTTCCATAATTAATCTCCCATTTGAATTATTTTTTAAATGTATAACTATTGTTTCATAATAAAACCCTCTCCCAAGAAGAATATACTTTTTACACCCATATTTAGACGAGTCCATCAATTTTCAAGGATATATCCATTGAAAATATAAGTCTATGGCATGGGTTTTTCTTTATCATTGTCCTCTTATTTTTTTAATTATCCCATATTATAAAAAACTAATTATATGGATGGAATATAATTTATATACTATGTAATAATTGTATTTATTTAACAAAAATTAACCATCCAAATGCATCCACTAAGAAAAACATAACTGTCCATCATGCATTGGCAAAATACTACCTCCACGATGTGATGTGGTTAATTTTTCTTCACCGCATTAATGGACAAAATAATTGTTGTTTTTTATGAATAATTATTCTTATTTATATCAATTATATAATTATTAAATTAGTAAATTTTACATTTACCTTTATTCTATAGATTCATTAAAAATGAGATAATTAATCATGTTTATGTAAGGACTACTCACTCCATGAATGACATGTCTTATTTGTGTTAATAACCAATAATGGGTGAACAATTATATAATTAATTATATCATATTATTTTTTCAATATGATTATTATGATGAAATTACAAATCAATTTATCTTCTACTTATCTACTATTTTATAGAAAATTAAATTGTCCACCATGTGTAAGTGCATATTACATTCTTCTTATAATAACACATTTTATATTACATTTCTATTAATTATAGATGATGTTAGAATATTATTTTAATGATAAAATTTATATCTAACAAATAATTTATATTATAATTGTTTTGAATATATTTTGGAAAAATTAGTTTCACCCTAGTAAACATACCAAGCTATCCACATACAAAAAAATCGAACCACCTAGAGTAAAAAACATAAGTGGAAGAAAATTAATGAATGATAAACATAAAATTATAAGTAGAAAAAAGTTAATTAATGAAGGATGAATAATTTTTTATTTTTTTATTTAATAGACAAGAATTTATTATTTGGTATGTCTTATGAAAGTGTAGAATTAATTCTTGCACATTTGAGGGTTTCATCTAAAATTTTCCTTATTTATTATGCTTGTACTCATATAAAACATAATTCATTTATACTATGTAAATAATTAAAATATTATATTTATTATAATGTATTACTCTTATTAATGGTGTTTTAACATCAATTTTGTAAAGACCTGAACTGGACGTACTTGGACATTACATTACTTTTGCAGAATACTTAATACATAATAAAAAGAGACACCAAAGGACCATAATAGTTTAGTGTCTTTGTAAACATGGAACAAAATCCTCTAATCATGGTGAAAGATCTTCAACATCTCCCATAAAGATCTTCCCTTTTGGTTTTCTTACCTAAAACCTTTCTTTATATCCTGGGGAAAAGATAACATAAAAAAGGGTGAGCTCAAATGCTCAGTAAGGATAAACATAGAGGACATAAAACAATACATAAAAATATGAATTAAAAAACATGAACATAAAATATAAAGTTAAAAATCATGAGCAATGAAATAAATCTTAGAAGTACGTAAGGCATAAATCATAATGGAACATCAATCATGATAAAATTTCATGGGAAGAAAACATGTAATTGTGGAAAACCATTAAAAACATGATATGATTTCCATAGTAGCCAATGCATTGCTGCCAAGACCATCTTAGTGGAAAAATTCCCTTTCTGAATCGAGTTCACTCCTCATTCCAGTCCTGTATCACTGAACCGGATTAACTTACAGTTCTTGCCATGTCTATCTCATGAGATACAAATCTTTACCAAATTAATTGGAGGGAGATATAGGTCCCACCCATTTCATAATGAAATAATTCTTACTTGTGCCACAACATAAACAGAAATCATTCATCATAACACAAATAATAAAATTGGTATCATAAACATCATCTCATCACAACAGAATCCATATAAAAAATGGATATCATTTCATCATAAGAAAAGTGAAACTATGTAAATCATAGAGAAATTATACTTGATACATAAAAATATGAAATAATTCCATCTCTTATGGAAAATGATTTAGATAAAACACTTGAAATGAATTCTTGAGTAAAATATCCTTTCTTCTTCAAAATCATTTTCTTTTTACAAAATTACATTCTATTTTAAAAGAAAAGGATTTTGTTGAAAATAATTATGAAATCATGTAGAGTAAGATTCCAGAAAATAAGGCGTTATAAAACCGTAAAAATATGTTCACAACATATATGTTGAAAAACATTTTCCTCGTAATTTTGTGGCAAAAGTCAAAAATGTTCCTCGTATGGTAAACAAGAGAAAGATTCCTTCCATAATATGTGGTAAAAGTCAAAAATTGGTAAAAAGGAAATTAAACATACATGAAAACAATGTTAGAAGACATGGACCTAGATGATAAAAATAACCCCAGTAAATACGTACAAATAACAATCTCGGATAAGAATGAGATTGAAATAGTTATCCCTTACCTTATGTCCAATTTCTTCCGTATGTGTCCGAGACTCCTCTTCCTCGACGCATCTCCATTAAACTTATTCTTAGGGCACTAGAGTTGGTCTTTTGAGAAGACTAGAACCACTATGATATAACTAGAGAGGTTTAGAAGAGGAATTGGTAGGGTTTGGCCGAGCTTCAAGGCTCAAAAGGGTGTGAAGAGAAGAGGGAAGGGGTACAATTTTTAAAAGGGAGAGGGTCACCTTAGTGAAAAAATAAAATATTATTTTATAATAAAGAAATATTCGGTTTATAATAGCTCAAAATTGATTTATTTCTAAGATAATGTAGGGATGGGTCTAAATCCTCTCAACCAATAGGTTTTAGACAAGATTAGGTTAATATTTTAACCTTATCATTTAGATTTAACTCTATGATAAATAATTTAACTTTTACTGTGTCGTTTTGTTTTCTCACACTATATGGTTAATAAACTTACTATAACAATCAAAAAGAACCCCAAGTGGTTCGTTATTAATATATATCCTTATCTAAGTCATTTTTAAAAACCATAGATTTTTAGGAAAAAAATAACAATTAATAATTTAATATTTGTTTTAAAAACAGTTTTATGTCAATTTTGACACTATTTGGTAATTGATATTTGTGAAACTCATAAAAGCATGATTAGTTCGAAAATAGTTAATTAAATCAATAATAACATGTCGTACTAACCTATAACATTGGTGGAATTCATAAAAAGTCTAAAATTACATTTATTTGGGTATTTATAACATCAATTATGTAAATATTTCATTAATAAGGTAATTACTGCATCACCATTGTGTTATAAATAAATTAAATTATTTACTATCTAAAAATTATAAATAAAATACCATTATGTAGGAAATCATTTTTTTCTTTATAATGAATATTTATAGTCAAATTTATCTAATCTATACCCTATATTAAAAATGTTTTATTTATTAAACATTGATTTTAACTATTTTCACTCTTATTTAAATAAAATAATAATGAATGTCCTAATCTAATCCAAGTGAACCTTAAGGGTAATATTTTATTCCTAAGGTTATTTTTGGTAAAATTAAACTCATCCAAAAGAATTAAGATATATGTTAGGGTAATAGTAATATCATTTTTACCCTCAATTACCCTATTTACTTTTAACCGTTGTAAATAAAAGTAAAAAGATACTATTCACAAAAATTTATTTTTATCTTATTGAACCACATTTTACTCCTTCATATTAACCATGTCTCTTTAATTTTCAATATTCCACTCACAAAAGCGTTAAAATTAAGTTTTATGTAGATTTTCAAATTCTCCTAGGAGGTAGGTAAAAGACGGTGAAAAGTTCAATAAAATTTTTATATATCTAAAATTATTATAAAATGACTCCAATGAATTACATTGAACTTATATAGGTATTATGTATCAATTTTCACCTAAAATAAATAGAAATAAAATAAATAATTATTTAAATAAAAATTGGTTTTTAAATAGTAACCCAATGTCTTCACTAATCATCAAAAATTGAAAGTTTTCCGGAAAATACCAAAAATTCACCCAAGACTAATTTCGATATTCCGAATCCAAAAATGAAGTCCGTTTTTAAAGATAAAATTTATTAAATTTCAAAAAGTGGGTATTACTATTAATAACGGCTAGTTTATATAATATTTAACATATCGCTGTTTAGTAAAACCTGGTATTGCGTACAACACACGATATCATGGAAGGTCACGATTGCATGTAATGTAAGACAAGTCAAGGATGCGTGTAGTGAAAGGTCTTTCTGGTGTAGCATAAAACACAAGACATCAATGAAATTAAAAATAATATTTTTCATAAAATCTCAGGTTGTTACAAATTTCATTCAATCATTCTTTCAAGAGGTTCTTATTTGTACATTTTAATTTCTTGAATCATTTTTTCTCTAACTCCATTCATTTGTGAATATTTTAATTTATGTACCAATTTAGTTTTATATGGTTTATATGCTTCCTAAATTTTATGTTGTCATGAAATAAATTATGCTCATGGAGTTTGAGTTTCATTTTAAAACTCCTTCCACTACAATGGGTTTGGTTCAAAAGTTCATATGGTTTAAACTCTTCTTCTTTTTCCATGAGTCCTGAACAATCATCCTGATATTGATCTTACAATTATAAATAGAAAAAAATAAATAATTATTCTTAATTTCAATTATATTTGAGTAAATTTAACAGTTTCATTATAAAATTTCTCTTTTGGGGGTCACATTCTCTTTCAAATTGTGGCACCTAATAAAATTATCCCCAATTAAAGAACATAACTTTTTTTCATCCACGTACACATTCTACCTATCAAAAATATTTTCTTTATTGTTTTAGGTGAACATTATACTTTTCATAACTAATTTTCACTCAATGTTTTTATCATACTTTTTAGGGTGGGGGTTTTACTAAAATGATTAATATAACATTAAATGATTTACTCATTAGTAATTTTCAAAAATTATATACTATAAATTAATGGTTCAAAATTTTCCAAAATTAATTACTTCATTTTTCTTAAAAATTTAATTTTCCACAATCATGAATTTCTAAAAAATCATTTTTTAAATGATATATTTTTAATTTTTCTTTATAGATCATTTTCTTAAAAAAGAACAATGTTTTTTTAATTTATCTATGATTGTATCTTTATAAAACCCTTTTCATTTTCTAAATGAAAAATATTCTACACATTGACATTTTAAAGAAGGATATTATTAATTTAATTGTATAATTAATTTTTTATTTTAAAAAAATTAATTGGAAATGGAAATTCTAATTTTCTATAATTTTTTCAAAATATTCTATGAGTTAAATTTAAATATATTATGTGATTAATCAATGTTATTCTACATATTACACTCACTTCATTAATTATGTCAATGTATTGTGAAATTATATTTTATTCACATTGGTTGTTTAATTTCTAATTTTATCTTTCCTAAGCATCCCTTTGCATTGGAATTATTTTTAACCAATGTATTTATGTTCTAAATTCCAAATTTTTCAATACATGATTGAAGGGTGTTTACATAGATTAACAATACAAGGATTACTTGGAAAATATTTTTATAAAAAATATTTCATTTTATATATTTTTCAAGTACCATATTCTTAATCCATGTTTTTAATAAGTATATAACTAAAATTATTATTAATGTCACTGTATACCTATTTCTCTTTTTATAGGTTTTATAGGATATATTTATTTATGGAATTATAGATGCTATATTTGGTAGACATTTTAAATGTATATAAATCAAAATTATTTTCCTTCAGTTTTTATGAAATATTTAATGATAACATAGAACACAAATATATTTATTTTTCATAATATGATTGGTTGACCCACAATTATATATTCATCCAATGCTTTGGGTAATTTTTTCTTCTCATAAGATTTAATTTTTTAGGATAAGTGAGTCTATCCATATTTAGTTTGTGTTTAATTAGTTTGTCCAAATTTCATATGATAATGTGGAAGAGATCCTTGAAATATGTGTATGCTGTCATGTTTATACTGTCACCATATTTATATGATTCCATAATCATAAGATTTGGTCATTTTTTAATCCATGCGGTCATCTCATTATTTCATTACCCCATGTTCATGATCATTATCACCATGATATAATGTTATGCATTATGTCTCTCAATATGTGATATTTTGTTATATTTAGTTTTATTTTGTGTTCAATTTCATCCCTTATATTTTTATCCAATTTCCCAAATTATGAAATAATGTGTTATGTATGACAATCCATGAAGATTAAATTTTATATATAATTTATGGAAAATATTGAAGACTCGTTATGCATTTATTAGCTTATTATATAGTAGAAAAAGGAGTCCATTGGATGATAAAGACATGGATTTTATTTGGAATTATTTTTTCCTATTTATAAATAACTCTAATGGAACATTTCAATGATTTTCAAAATATTTAAATGATATTGTAATCATATGTTTTTATCAATTCATGTTTTCTATGTTACTTGTTTTTTGACAATATATTATAGAAAGGGTCTTGGGGATCTTTAGTTAGAATCAATGAAGTGTCTATATAATTTTATATTTTCCAATGTTATTTGATGATGATGATTTAATATTTAGTAATGAAATAAAGGGTTTATTTCTTAAAAATGATCATACTTTAAGTATAATCGATAAATTAGGAGTTAATAAGTGTTGAATATATTCTATTTTTAAAATAATAATACAAAAATGGTTCAAAACCTATGTATAAGATTGAGTTCAAGATAACATACTGAAAGTTTTGTAATGAATATATTTGTGATGTTTTTGTATAAATTACTTCCAATTATAGTTACTATAAATTGGATGAAATTACTGAACAAATGAATCTAGGGGTAACAAAACAAAAAAAATATTTTTTCAACGTTATCAAAATTATCATTTTGTTTCTTAGTGCGTGGGTCTTAACTAGGCGCCTTGAAAGACACTTCTATGAGGTATAATTGGGTTAATTCACATTCAAATTAAATATCATTATGAATGAGTTTTACATATTATTTTACTGAATTAAAATATTTAGATTAGATAACATAATTGCAAGATTACCATGTATAATTCATATTGAACCTAGAAAATAAAAAATATATGTTATATAAGTATTTATTTAGTTACTTATCATAATTTCAAAGAATTAAATTTATTTGTTGTATGAAATGTATCATAGTTTAAATGAAGCTATCATTGGAGATGAAATCACTATATTCTATTTATTATTTAATATGTTCTTTTACTATGATTTTTCTTGATATTATCACAACAATTTTTGGATTTTTATTACCCTCGAAAACAGATCATGATATTGAAGATGGGTAAAGAAGGTATCAAGAAGCTACATAAACATACAGTTATCTAAAAATCATAATTGATATTAATGGTTAATAATAGTATAATATATTTATAGAATATGTTTATTTCTTAGTCTAACCTATGATAGTAAGATTAGAATCTTGAAAAAGAGTATATTATTATCAACTTATTCCCTTTAATATTTTCATAAATATAAAATAATTAAAAAATTAGGGCATAATTTATTTATGGATTAGAGTATGTAATGACCCGAAGGTTTAATATATATATATACACACATTAAATTAAAAATCATTATTCACATGTACTAAAATGAAATTTATGATATGATAATAAGTTAACTTATCAATATTAAATGATAATTATGTATTAATATTTGATATGATATAATGAAATTATTTCAAAAGATAGATCTTTAAAAAGTATTTAAAATGATTAGTGATTAAAGTCACATTCGGACAATATAATTTTTCATTAGTATATTGTATAAAATTAGTTAACAGTTAAATATATAATATTTATAAAAATAATTATGTAAAATTATATTTATTTTTGAATTTAAAAAATCAAAATTTAATTAGTGTAAATTGATGATCATTTTTTTGATATATGGAATTTTAGATGAAATTTTGATTTTTTTTTTAAAAATAGTTTTTATAGAAAAGAATAGAAGGTCATAAAGAAATTTTATTGATCAAAAATGAAATTAAAGGATATATTTGTTTGTTTTATAATATTATTTGAACTTATAAAATCGATGGTCAGACCATTTCAATATAACCTAAAGATTACATTAATAAATAAAACTTTTTTATGTGTCTTTTTAAAATAAATTAATATTTTGTTAGAATTTTGTTACTGATTGATTTTAATGGAACATAAAATTAATTTTAAAAATTATTTAATTACTATAATTAAAATATGTAACCACAAAAAGGTATCATATATATAAATTAAATATTTAATGACAATCTTTTATTTAAAAAATAATAAATTTCATGTATTTGTCTAATTTAAAATATGATTTTTCCCAAATTTATGAAATTAATTGGTTTAAAAGTTGTATAAGTTAGGATTTATCATATATAATTTTTGTAGGAATGATCCACTAAAAATTTAATTAATAAATTAATTATTATGATTAATATTTCATTAATCCTAAATAATGTTTAAGTGATTAATTTAATGTGCAATGAATTTTTCTCAGTTTACATGACATATAATAAATCTAAAAGATTTTTTTTGGTTTTAAGAAATTAACTACATGTTTTTTAAAACATTTATAACCTACGTCATATAAAATTCATGACATCCATTCATTTACATTTCATTGAATTATTTTCCATGGAAGGACACATTTTCTCAAATTATAAAAGGTAATCAGTTACACCCCTCCAATACTTAACTTCAAAATAAAATTACTTCGATAAAATATACCCCTTTATTCATTATATAACCCAATATTTGGAACCATATTCTTTTTCAAAAATTAATTAACATATTCCCTTCATTTCCACTATGAGTTGTATGGAAATATAACTCTCCAACCAGAGTGTTTCTTCTCTATAGTCTTAATTTTTTTAATTTTAAATATTAATATCTTTAATAAATTCATTAATACAATTCATTTAGTATCATTTATATAATTTAGTTTCTATGTTATTATATTAAAAAACTATTCATCCCTATGCATCGACTAACAAAAACTAAAGCATCAATTTTAAATTGTGTGGGAAACCACCTCCATGATGCGATGTAATTTATTTCACATCACAGACTCTTAATGAGACTATTAACACATATTCAAAACCATTTCAAATAAGCAATTATTAATAAAGTACTATTGATATATTATAAGTGGGTTATATATGATCATAAAATTATGTAAATGGTTATATTATATAATTATAATTGATATAAATTTATTACATAGGATGAAAAATATCTTACCAAACAACTCTAGCATGAGGTAGGTGTTAATTTCAAAATACCATCCTTACTTGTTAGTGTTAATCTTTATTTTAATAATGAGATAATTATATGATGCATCTATCTTAATCCCCATTTAACTTCATCTCGAATAGTTATTTTGACTGATTATAATTTTTTATTTCATTTTCCTCAATCAACGTACTCAAATAATTAATGGTATGTTATTATAGAAAGTTGACAATGTTATTTTATTTTCTCTGATATCTATTTCATTGATGTTCATAATTTTTTAATAATTATTTCAATATAATTAAATATTCAAAAATAAATTATTAAATTAATTCTTATCCTTATTCTATTTTATAAAATATAGTTTAAAATTAATCTTCTTTTTCATTTTCTAAATAAGGTAATTTTAACTAAATTTGTGAATATAGTCATTATTTTAATGAAACCCATACAAATGATTTTTCCCACTGTCCAAACATCTTATTGATTTAATGTTTCATGTATATATTTCAATGATTTATTATATAAAATTATTTATCTAGTATATTTGAATATAAGAAATATGTTATTTCAAATTAAAAATTACAACTTTTTTAAAATATGTTCTCGTGATCTTTTAAATTATGGAACACCTTATAATTAATATTATCCGTTAATGAGGATATACCATAATGATATCAACCACCATATTTATCTTTATACAATATGATCATTTTATCTGGGTAAAGATCTGAAATTATATTTCCAAATACTTAATATGTGGATTGTTTTTTATTATTAAGTCATAATGATTATGTTGTATTGTTTATTTATATGAAGAATGCATTTTGATTATTATGTGCCTGATGGGGACCATAATTACATAGTAATTTGATTTATCAATAGGATGTATGACACAAAATTGGTTGGGTATTTTTATTTCCCCTTACACATTTATATAAGATGTCTAGGATTCGAGACTCAGTAATAATTTACATATTTCTTTAATTATACGTTCTTGCATTTTGAAATCAGTTATTGATTAAAATTTTAATATTGTTATGATATACATGGATAATATTCAAGAACATGTGATTCTTTAAATTATTATTTGATCATAATATATTCTGCCATACTATTAATGATTTATTTATCCAATTATAGATTTCATTATACACATTCCCTTACTGAGAATATGATCTCACCACTTTTTATATTTCCTTTCACATTAGTATAGGTTGAGTACACATATTAATATGTCATGATATTCTAAGGGGTATAAAAATATTTTTAGAGGAATCACTACATTGAAAAATAATTTTTCATATATACTATGATATTTAATCACGTATCATGTTTTCCATAACTACGAAACTATTTGATTCATTGGGATGTGATCACTTGTATATACTTCCAATATAATAATGTAACCATCATCTCATGGCTACTAGGTTCATGGGATTACATTAATAATTAAGATTTATCTAGTTTAATATAATCTCAACAACTACCACTAAATATCTTCATAGCATCATCCAATCATATAGTATATCTTGATATCATATTTAAATCCACCGAAATTGAAATATTAATTTTAAAAAAATAATATATTTTATTAATTTAAGTAAAATAGATACAATTAACTTAAACATCAGTGGTTTGTCTCACTGTACCAAAACTATGAACAACTATTGTAGAATGGCCCTTGGTTCACCCTCAACACTATCCCAATAAAAAATTTAAATTAAAAAAACCATATAACATTCTAATTTCATTAAATTTAATAAAAAACAAAATCAAATTCTATTTATATATAAATATAATAAAACTAATTTAAATTCACGAAAATCATCATCCCTTCGCATACTCATTAAATGTCAAGAAAAATCTCAATAACTATAGGATGATTCCACAATGATCCAATTTAATTTTTAATGAAAACCTAGAAATAAATATCCCAAAATCAATGTAAATGGGTAAAACCAATAATAATTTATTGGTATAGGTGAGAACCAACCTCAAATAAAACATTAGATAATCCAAATAAAACCCCTACTTTAGGGGTATTATAATATTAATGATAGAGATAGAGTTGGTAGCATTAGGGAGAGAAAAATAATAGGAGAAGATATCAAAGCAAGAAATGTAAATACATACTAAAAAAATTAGCTTGACTATGAAACAATAAATCTTTGATGAGTGGTTTTCCAAAAAAAATTCCAATCATGAATTTCACATTGTATCAAGCCACAACCCCACATAAATTTAATCAAATGTTTTTACCAAAACATGCACCAAACATGAATCTCCCTATGGAAACCCTTTTCAGATGGTATGATTCCCATTTTATGGTTCCCCTAAACCATGTATATATAAATATATAACAAACCAGATCCTAAATAATTCACCAGGTTATCTCTAGAAGATAATATATTTTTCAACAATTGGGTAGAAATAGTGTTTTGGGAGGAAAACAACTTCAAAAAATCTAAATATCATCCCAAATTTTTTGATGTTCTCTTGAGAACTCGAGACCACTTGTAGGCCATGATCCATATCAAAAAACATTTCCTTAAGATATTATAACTCATAATGTTCATAACCAAAACAAGATTCCCAAAACATACCATTATACCTTCCTAGAATTTAACTTCCCAAGGTGTTTTAAAACCTGTTACAATATGGGTTGTTACATAGTACTTACTATAAACCTCTCATCCATAAGAATTCATGATGGTACTGTATCTCTCAATCAAAACCTACAATGGAAATAAATTAACCTCTAACTCATCATGTTATATCCATGAACACTGAAAGAGCTTCTTCTTCAAAATCCAAAAGTCAAGGGTCCAATATTCCCTAGAAATCGCGATTCCTACTCGTGATAGTCACAAACACCAAGAAATTGTTCTGAAACAACCCTCTTTTCCAAGACATCCAAATGTTTTCAACTAATTATTACTTTGGAAAATATTTCTCCAAAAAATTAAGATCTTATAACAATTTTGAATTTGATAAATAGTACTAACTACTATATGAAATACCAACTGACTAAAATTCTTATTTTTTCATCAACATGATTGATGTAGTTTACATCATATGGATTTAGATTTCATAAAAATATATGGGTGATTCCTCCTCTAGTGGACCTTTTCAAATAAAATGAGAAATATTTGTCAATTATGAACAGTTATATAACCTATTAAACATTCATTAATCCATTTATAAATTATGATATCATCCCAATACAATGAAAACGTTCAAAAACACCACTCAATATATTAGCGTTGTTCGATTCAAAACTAATCAAATCTGTCATCATAATCATTTCACTATAACTATCTCACCATTGATCAAAATCACCGTAAGGTCACATAAAAAACATAATGATCATGACTCTAATTATAAGACTCTATTTCAAAATACATCTGGATATTAATTCTAGTATATCACAAGGAACCAAAAAATTTATATTCTTCCCAATAAATAGTATCCATGTTCAGTTATGACCATCCACCATCTAGTCTCACTCCCTCCATGACACTTTAAACATTAGGTTCATTCATTTAAGACTCATAATATTTCCTACACCCGAGTCATATCCAAATAATTACACTTCTGAGTTGAAATTTTTTTTAATAACACCTCAAAATTCTAAAAAAAATTCCCCTGAAATAACATTGAATTATTCAACATCTATTTTCACATGAAATTGCAATTCCAAATTACATATGATATGACATTATGATACTCTAGTTGTTGGAATTGTAGGAATAAATTTTATTTACAACATTTTGATGAAAATTTATAATGTTTAATACATAATAAATATTTATTCAGTCTTTAGTAAAGTAATTTTACCATTAAAATATATTTTTTATTTAATGATTGTTTTTATTATATTTTACAATAAAAATTATAATGAATTTATATGTTTTTATAAAATTAATTTTATGTTATTTTTTTAAAATCTTCGTGTTAATGTTATCATAAAAGGAAATTCAAGTATTTTTTAAAATAATTTATTTTTAAGGAAGTATTGGAAAAATATGGTTTTGGTAAAACTATTATTTTTTTCATTATGTCAAGTGATTTAGTAGCCTCGTTATATTTTTAATTTGATAAAAATGTAACATAAACCTATTTTAATTATAAATAATATAATTTTTTACATTTGAATTGATATTAAGTTATATATATTTTTATGTTCATTCTTTGGTTTAGAAATGTATTTTTTCTAAAAAAATATTCTTCATCTCATTTTAAATAATTGTTTTTAAAATAAATTATTGAAATTATATATTTGAATTTTATAAATATAAATCCATAATTTGAATCATATTGTCAAAAAAAATCATTACTCTTATTTTATGTTTGCTCATTACGCATAGTAATGAACATAGAAAATCAATATTACGGTAATGGTTAAAATGGATTAAATGAGGTGTTAGACTAAAAATAAATGGATTAAAATTACTTAAAATATATTAGAAAATAATATTTAATATATATATTTAGCATAAATACCTTAAACCATTTTAATATAGTCTAATTTTGAGACAGATTTCTTGAGTAAGATATACAAATATTTTTAAAATTTTCAATATTTCATGTGTGTCATCTCCCTTCCTTATAAAAGGACACCACCTAT
The DNA here is from genome assembly GCA_963277665.1 of Viscum album. NCBI lineage: Eukaryota > Viridiplantae > Streptophyta > Magnoliopsida > Santalales > Viscaceae > Viscum > Viscum album. The sequence continues at coordinate 327,228,645 of OY728164.1, forward strand.
CCTCTATTCCTCTAACATAATGAGATATTGATATCGACCAATACCATAAAAAAATCCCCTCCTAATATCTCTCCACAAGATCTTTGGGTCCTAGTTTGATCTAAATACAAACAATGCATTTCAACAGTAGTAATTCAATAGAGGTTATCCAAAAAAGATGTATATCTCTTACATGTCTATTTGCATTTTATTTCGTATCATAACTCCTTTAAGTTAGTTTTGACCATGAGTATAAAAACATATTGATACCTTCTATATAATGATATATTATTATATTGATGGAGTAATATTATTCATCCCCTTCTCCATGGAATGGGAAAAAATGAATCATTTGTGCATACATGTGGACTACCACCTCCAAGTAGAGATATGGTTTATTTTCCATCAACATCATTCATGAATATTTATTAGGATTAATTAAATGTTTATATATGATATTTATAACATAATTAATGTTCTGTATTTATAATATATTATCAACCTTCATAACTATTAATCTATTAGTAAATGATTAGTTTTCTCTTGCGTACATATAGACTACCACCTCCATAAAGTGATATAATTATTTTTTCATCACCAATTTATATGAATACTTATAATTCTTTTATGATGTATAAATATGATACTTTAGTAATTATTATGGGATTATTTTATAATATATTTTTTTCATGAATTTTTATACTAAATTTCTTCTAAGAAAAATTCTATATACATTATCATTTTAAAAGGATTTATTTTATTCTCCTATAATAATTTATAAAAAAATATGTATTAGTATTATTTTTCATCTTTGGTATGTAAATTTACGGAGAAATATTTTTTAAAAGAAGATCAATCTTATTACTTATTTTGTCTAGGATCATTTTATTCAATTTCCACGTTCATTAAAATTGTTTTTTGGAATTTGATACCTACATATGAAATGTTTTAAAATATAAAATTTTTATTTCCTTAAATTTTATTTACTAATCATTTAAAATAATATTTTTAATGAAAAATTATCCTTTTATTGACTGTTTGAAAAAGTATGGAAATAATGTTATATTATATTGTATACATTATGAAGAGATTTTATAAACATAATAATTGTTCTTAATGTTTAACATTTCTTTAAATGTTTAAATTAGTATTTTCAATGAAAATATGTTTCTCAATATTTAGGGAATCTTTAGTAAAACTGCAATGAAAATGAATATTATTTTTTTATCATGTTTAAAAAAATTGTTCTTTTAAATTTATTTTTTATCTTTGCCAACAACCATTTTGGATATTTATGAATCACTAGGGATCAGATCTTATAATACTATCTTCTTTATTTTCTATATTTATTATATAGGTGTTGATATAAATATGGTTCAATGAAGCCCAATTTTTTACCATGGTATAATTATTTTATGATGAAACCATTATAATTCTCATTTATTTTCCATAAGATAAGCTACGATGATATAAATTAATGTTTATGAATTTTTATCCTTTTAAAGAGTTATAATATGATAATATGAGGATATTTTATTAATTTATAGAACACATATGTATGGTTTTCATTATTTAAAAGGTGGTATTGTAATTATATATCCCTTCAATTAATTGTGAAAATATGGATATATCATGACATAATAATGACAATATTTTGGCATGAACCTAGTTATATAAGGGAAACTTTTCAATAATGTAGTCTTGGGAGTGAACCATAACTAATGAAATAATGGAATTGGTACTGAACCAAATCTAGTATGATATTATTGGAAGTCATAATTTACAATGGGAATGATAAAATATTTTTATATGTATATCATAAAATTATATCTCAAATTATTAATGTGTCAACATGGATCATGGTTAATTATTGATGATTCTTCACCCCTATGACATATGCCATTTATTTTTAAAAAACATTTTTACACCATTTGTTAATAATGATCTATGAATGATATATTATAATTATTGTAATTTATTATTTTTTTATCATACCCTTACTCATAAAATTATCCCTTATGATTGTTGATAGATATCTCTTAAGTATACCTTTAATCAACTCCTGATAGCATTATTTATTCATTTTCAATCCCCAAGTTATAAATAATGGTTTTATGTGGGGGAATTCTCATCAAGTGTATGGTATGATAATAAATATTTGGAAGATTTTGATGATTATTCATGAGATAATATGATTATATACCAATCATTCAATAGAAATAAACCATTACCATGTTTTCGAATGTATTTTTATGAGATTTAATAAATATTCATAAATAATGATGTAAAATGTATTTATAAATTTCTCATGTTTTTTCATTTGGTATCATGGTAGGGTTTAGTCCATTAATGGAAATGTGGGTTAAAAAAAATTATAGCTATAGGGAATAATCCTATTAATTTGATAAAATAATAATGATTCGGTAAAGTATAGATTATATGGTTTTCCATTAATGTACACACTTTTCTAGATATTGGAACGTGGATACTGTTGTAGAGAAAATGCACCTGGGTGAAACTACTAAAAAATGGTGGATTGGGATTTAACTCAATCGTCACTAGAACATGATGAGTGGTCTTCATACTACACACCTGGATAAAATAACTCATGTGATATTATTAGTTATTTAAAATTTTGTCTTGTATACTTTTTATGGATTTAAATTATTAATGAACTTGAATTACATAGGGTTAACCTAATGTGTCAATGATTGAAATTAATGTGTCTTGATTTATAAATCATAAGGATTGTTTTTCATGATTTAATAACTAATTTGTATTATTATTATTTCTCAAACATTTCTTTTTGGTTATATATAATAGTTATACCTATGAGGAATCTTGTTAATACTGAATGTGATGACAAATGGATCAAAATCAATGAAAAATAATATATTAAGATATGGTATATTAGATCATGAGGTTTTGTTCACCCAAATATATCTTATTATGAATTTTACCCTAAATTATGTTAAAATTATAAATTTCCAAAGGAGGGAAAGTTAGTTATTTAAACAATAATTTCCTAAAATCCAACTTCCTTTAGGGTTCCTCTGATCCCCTTATTAATGAAAAGTGGACTAATGCTACAGAAAATATTATCAAAAATATCATAATGGATGGTAAAATTTACTCCATTGCACAATTTGATTTGGAGATGTATTTTTTCAATAAGAACATTCCATGAAAAAATCAGACAAAATGGATAGGGAGCTCAATGAAATGATACAAAAAAATATGATTAATCCATTAATACCTAGATTGAAAATTTCACTCATCTCCAAAGTTTTTATACTATTTTTACCATTCATTATAAAACAAAAAAAAATTGATTCATTAGTGGCCGGAAACTAATCCTCTCAATTGATTTTTTTGTAAAATATGTTCATATTTATGAAACAATTATTCCTTGTTCTCACAAACTAGAAATTTAATTTTGAGATAACTAACATTCCTATGGTTTTAGGGACAAAAAAATAATGAACTTTGAGAAAATTATAATATTAAAACCCTTTAGGTAATGAATATTAGTCTTCTTTAGTTTCAGAGGTCTATAATGAATCTTGATGTGAATTTCCATAAAGGGTATGGTAAATTTTTTATGTGTATGGAAGAATCCCATTGAGAAAAATACTGTTGAAATACTTTGAAGAGGACAGAAAATGAAAGGAATTTCTAAAATATCTAAAAAATGTGCTACCAGATCACTATTGGAATAATATCATAGATTATATACATTACACTAATTAGTTCATCAATCCAGGTGTTAATAATGATATTCATGATTAGAAACCTCTTAGTCCAATAAAAAAAAGGTAATGTTCATCTGATAACCACTTCTGAAGAAGGGGATGAGAATATAGTGGTGAAATTTACACATACCATCCACATTATAACTTAAAAGGTGGTATTTTATTATGTACATGCACACTATTTTATATATAAATGATTTTTTGTGGGTGTCACATCACCACATTAATAGTTAAATGATTAGTTTTCAGAAGAAGAAAAACTAAATTTATAATGATCACATCTAATGTGTATGGAAATTATATAATAGATTTTTCTGAGAATGTGCTTCCAAAAAGTCATTTATTCTCCCACTATTGGAATTTGATGGGATTTTTTCATAGATAGGGATAGTCTATACAGAACCCATATCAATTTTCAAGCATGTAATGTCTCTTTTCATATTCTGAGATAACCAATGATCAGTTTTAATGTAGATATTAATACAAAACACCAATTTAGGTTACTACAATTTTATGAGCTTATTGCCTATTCATGATTGATATTTATCTCAATTTAGTTGGGGAGAAACTCAATATTAGAGAAATTCATATTTTTCAATATCAGTCTAATGTATTCCCTAATAAAATTATATTATTCCAATGAATCATCAAGTTAAAGTTACAATATAACATATAAATAGTGATGTATATATTTTAGAGGAACTACTTAGATAGTCCTCAGTTAAGTTTCATAAATTAATGAAGATACAACCTGGTAATGATGAAAAAGTATGCATACACTATATTTCATCACCATTGTTTCCCCAATTATTTTTGTGAAGAACAGTGATTGGTAAAATTAAATTTGCATTGATTTTCAAGAACATAAATAATACTTATCAGGAACAAATAACCTCTACCTTATATTAATGTGTTTATGATCAATTATGGGGATCTCAATTTTCTTCTAGTATTGATCTTCACTATTGATATGATCAATTTATGGTAAACGAGGAGAATATCTACAGGACAAATTATATGTGAGGTATGGTCGTCATGAATTTGTATTAATTCCATTTCTACTAACAAATTATCCTTCTTTCTTCAACTATTTATTGAATTTCGTCTTTAGATACTATGTTGATTATATTTTGGTAGTATTTAAATAAAATATTCTTTTATATTCCAAAAAATGAAGATCATGAAAAACATTTAAGGATTGTATTGAATACCTATAAGAAATGGAAACATTATGTTAAATTTATGATGTGTGAACTTTAACTAGAGAAAATCGCAATATTGTTCCATGTAATGTGAAGTGATGATATATCATTTTATACTTCAATGATGGAAGTTATTGAACAATGGATTTGAACAAACATAGTGACTGGGATTTATATTTTTCATGGTTTTATGGATTCCAAAAAAAACATTATAGGTGATCAATAATGGATATATAATCCAATTAATAATTTTTCTATGAATGGATCCATGTTTAATTAAGCATGTGATTGTGGGGGAAATTTCAAGGAACTCAAATTTAGGTTAGTAAATAAATATTTAGTTATAATATTAGTATTTCTAAAATGGTTTTTGATCAATTTTGTAGCATCAAATAATGGATTGTGATGAATCCTTATGGATAATTATATATTGACAATATATTCCTCAATTTAAATGAAATATCATTATCAAAATAACCTAAATTATAATTTAGGAATGTAATTGGTATGTTTTTTGTTAAAAAATATGGATACATTATATTTATAGTGAAAGGTGTGATATATATATGTGGGTAATTAAATATTGAAGTATATAATTTCCTAAAAAAGAAGAATAAATACTAATGAATATGGTTTGAATTTTTGAAAGATTATGACTACTAAATACAATACAATAATGGGAATGAAAATATTGTGGATGGCACTCTATCTCTGAAAGACCGCGTATATTTTTAAAATAATGAGGATAGAAATTGATAAAAAAATAAAATGGAACTTAAAAACATAAGGAATGGAGAAAATTTTTATCTATATCAAATTAATGTTCATCTATCCATACATGTGATGTTTAAAGTGATAAAAAAGTAATATGTTGAACTCTAGATGAATGTAACTAATATTCCTGAGTTGAACTTGATTGTAATGGAATGATAATGTTTGGTAATAGAGTATGGGTTTTTTAAAAAGGTTTGTACATTGTTATAAAACCAAGTCACATTTATTTAAAAATATAAACATTACAAAAGCCAAAAAATGGAATTTTTTTATAGTATCTTCCATATAATAAAAGAAAGTTTGTAGGAAGGTAATATGACCATGTAATTTCATTTATGACTCATTTATTCAAAATCATGTCTAATACTTAGTTCACCTCTCAAAAATCATTTTTGATAGTATTTTTGATCCCCAAAAGAGAATGAAAACAATCCATCCATCGAATTGTAAGAGTCTAATAATGATGTACCATGCCTTTCCAATTTCATTCACAATAGTGGATAAATGAATTCTTAAACATATTTTTTTCCACCATTTTTCATTACAAATGTAACTACAATGAAAAAACTAAACATTTCTAATTATAGAGAATATGAAAAACCATATGTGCCATAATAACATTTTTTCATTGGCCCATTGTGGTCTGTATATATACCTCCAAAACCCAAGGGGACCTCATTTCCTTATGATTCATGATCTACTCTTACATTAATCCAACCCAATATACAGTAATGCGAGGAGAAAACAAAGGTACATCAAGGTTGGCCAAAATTTCTGTCAATTCCCATGCGGTGAAGGATGCTGAAATCACTAATGGAGTTTTGGAAAGTCTTATTTTGAATCGATCCAGCCTCCATGAAAGAATCATTTATCTTCCCAAAGACTATGAAAATTATATGAATTATTATGAGGATTAAGTGAATTTCTATTATTCGATATGATGTGTAGTGTCTTACAAATTTAGTAATAATTAGGTGTTTAATCTTAGAAGACATATCAATTGTAATACAAAATTGAATCTAGGGTCAAATGGAGTCCATTAAAATCCACCTGATATAGAAGATTTAAAATATATAATTCCATATTGTAGAATCATTGGAAACTGATATAAATATATGGTTAATTTCTTCTCTGTGTTTATTTAATATATGGAAGAGAATAAATTTGGAACCCAGATAATTAAATACACAAATACTTGGGAATGCTATTGTGAGAAATCCTTCAAAAAGTTTGAATCTAGATATCCTAATCTGAGTACTATCTCTGTATTTCACCCCGGAAAATTATTATTTGTGCCATTAATATTATGGCTATAGAAACACATAGAGTCCATAATACCATTATGAGAAGGTTCCCAGATTTTTAAATAATCAGAATTTGATAATTGGTAACTATTGATTATATTAATAATATCATCAGGTAAATTCAAGATCAGTTAGTTTAGGAATTCAATAATTGAAGCATTGTTTTCAATAGGTATGTGTTGAGTACCTACCATATAGATAAGGGGAGATTGATTCTACTATCTATCTAGTAATTCATAGAGGACTCTCTATTAACCATTCATCCAGAGTGATGCATAATATAGGAGAAAGAGTATTTTGAAGGGATGAAAGAATTGAGGAGTCCATATAATTTAAGATTATTTTGGTCAATTTATCAATTAATCTATATTTGAAAAAGATATAAGTCATGGAGTTATTACATAGGAGATTCTAAGTGAGCCTATACTTTAATGAATCATTGAATCATATGATATTTATGACACTAAAAAATTATTAGATGAAGGTTTAGAATAACTAGTCTAAGGGATAGTAACAAACATTATTTCAAGAGTATTCTATATCCAAACACAAAATTCATTATATTAAAATTGCATTATTTAAGAAGTCAGACATGCCATTTTTTAACCATCCAAGAATCAAAAACATTGAATCAATTATTTATTTAACAAGGAAAATTATACAAGCCATATATATATATTTCTCATTCCAAGTAGAAAGTTGATTTTTAATTTTACCATATATTTTATAAAAGTGACTACTCTTAGGAATACCAGAATATATGGGGACACCAATATATCTCAAGGGGAAGTTACCCTCTTCGATAACCAAATCGACTACAATATTAATTTTTCTAGCAATCGAGATCCGTTTTATAATGAAATTAAAGGATTTTCTCCATATTATAGATGTTCAATATGTCCCTTCAAAATCAAATATTGAAACCCTATGATTTTGGATATTTCTTTTTCTCCCTTTTAAGAAAGGAAAAATGTGATCTATAGAGAGGAGGTGAAAAGGAATAACTATATTTCTAGATTAAATAATAGGATTAATTTTACATTGATTCACCAAATTGGTGAAAATTCTACTAATGTAATCCTCTACAATACAGAAGTGTATGGGAGAAGGGGGTCTCCCTATCTGACACCTTTGGTTCAATTAAAATAAACTGTAGGTGAACCATTAAAATGGATACAAATATGAGAAGAGCTAAAAAGAGTATTAGTTCTATTTAAATATATCATCAAACCCGAAACATTGGAGGAATTAATAAATAAAACACTATTCCATTGTATCAATGGCCATTAAAATTTTATGTTTAATAGAACTATTTCCTCCCCTATTTAATTTCATTTTAATAATATGTCATTTTCAAGATAAGGAGCAGTAATCTAGAATGGTTTATCCCTTGGAAAAACAAACTTGATTCTAGGAAACAATACAATTATCAATTGATGAAAGTATTTTATAAAGGATATAATAAATGAATTTATATAGTGTGGTTATATTATAAATAGGTCTCAAGAGCAGGATCTCAGAGGCATTTTTTACATTTGGAATCAAAAAGACGAATTTGGAATTATGAACATGGGTAAGAGTGTCATTAGATAATTATTAATTAACCAACATACAAATATCTGGTTGAATTATGTCCCAATATTGTTTAAAAAATAATTAGTGTAAGCAACATGTAGAGGAGCACTATATTGCTTTAGTTAAAAAACTACATGTTGGATCTCATACTCAAGTTGGATACTGATGATCAAAGTATTATCAAAATCTAAAAAAATGGAAGGAATGAAATTAGTGAGAACATAATTATCAAGATTTGTTCCAATGGAAATATTGTTAAAATAAGAGACAATGTGATCTAAAAGACCTTAGGATTTTGTAGAGCATTGGATTTATAACTTCATATTTAATCAATTTAGTTTAAAATTTATATTTTTGATGTTTATATATAATAGAGAGTAATGAGTTATGTTTGGTAGAAGGTTCAATTTATTTATTTAGATCAATATTAAAATCTGAGTTGGTATAGGAAAATTGATGTTTATTAGTATTTTCTTCCAAAGAATAAATATCATTATTAATTTGTATAAATTTGACTGTAAAACATCCATTAAGTTTTTGTTTTATGAATTTTAATTTCATGATATGAGAAAAGGAATCATTACAATATTTCGTAGAATTCCATGTTTCACTAAAAATATTTTCGTATTAAAAAAATGAAGATGATGAATTATTAAATATAATAGTATGGATATGTCTAGAACTTCTACTATAAAGACAGAACAAAATGGGGGTGATGATATGGATTTAGTTTGAGAATGATAATGCTGGAGATAGTATCTCATTTATCAATAGCTTTATCTTTTGAAAATACTTACTCATGTTTACTAGATACTAATCATTTGCAATGTATTCTATACCGATTATACATGGATACCACTAGATTGATCTAAATAAAATTATTATTTTCAATACAAGATGTAAATTCCCTTGAAGATTTTTTGGAATAAGCATGACTCGTTTTTTCCACTCGGACCTATGATAAGATTAAAATCCCTAATAATGATTCACAGTTTAATATTTTTGTTACCTAATCAGGAAACTTCATACCAAATAAATCTCCTATCTTGATACCATTTTTTCATAAATAATGGAAAAATCATATGGGAGTTCTGAGAGACTACTTCAAAGGTGATGACCATGTCAGCAATGTTATGACCAAATACCTTGTTTAGGGAATAATGTGTAAAAATCCAACGTGGTCCCCTAAAAGATTTATTAATTATATAACCAATAAAAATATATCCAATAAGATCTAAATAAGAAAATCTGTTTGAAAAAAACAATTTTAGCCATATAAATCAGAAGAAAAAAAATTTGTTTCTATCTGTGAATCAATATTTTTAAGGATGTGACAGTTTCAATGTTTGCTATACCCTAATAGTTTGAAAAGAAAATATTAATTTGATTATATAATTTGTGTTAGATCCCCTTTTATTTTTACCTCAAAATTTATTGCACATTATATGTTTCATGGTTCTTTTAGTTTTTTTAGAACTAGGAGAAGAAGATTCATCTTCCTATTTTTGCAAAGTAGAAGTAAGATAATTTTTCTTAGATTCACCAGAATCTAGAGCAGTGGGATTATTTTTTTCATGATAGGTGATATTATTAGAGGATAATGTTTTTGGACCTATTCTTAAATATAAAGTGTCCTAAAAAACTATATCATCATCTTCATATTGAGAGAATGAAAGGGAAGTATTAGTAATAGTGTTGGAATACTGTATATTCTCTTTATTTTCACGAATTTCGATTTATGTGAGTTCATCGGATGGGGTAGAAATGACATCAATGTTAGAGTTCTTTTATAAATATTGTAATAGTATTATCAGACCTTGAAAAGTGAATTTAGAATTAAGAGGATACTATTTAGGTAGATCATGAGATCTTTTAGAAGTATCACCTTTATTTTTTTTCTTAACAAGACATTTTATTTATTATCTCAGCATCCTGTAATTATATGGCACCTAGACCATTACCCATATTGGAAATCTGAATTATTATTGCCTATAGAATTATTTTTATTACAATGGTTTATAACTTCAAGAATGTGGTCAGGTTATGTATGTTGGATTATATCCAAGACCTCATTATAAATTTCTTCATCTATGAATTCTTCTCTCGAATCATTCTATTTATATTATACAGAATGAGAAAAATGTTTTCCACAGATAGTTTTTGTGGTATAAGTGAGGCCCTTCCTTTTCACCCATCCCCCATAGTTAGTCATGGGGTCATCATGGTCAATAATATATGTTTTACCCTTTTTATGTCATTTTAACTCCTTCTATTAATTTTCAAGGGGTGGTATCAAGTTATTTTGAATCATACTACTATTACAGATGGGGTGACCAATTATCTTGCATACCTAGTTAAATGTATTCTTTCACACATATTCTTCTTTTCCATCTACTCCTTAGTCATTGATCATTAAGAAAATTAATTATAGTAATTTAGAATCTATATAATCCTCGAACATAACTCTAGAATATAGACATATCCCCCCATTTAATCTACATGGATCAATCTTCAATAGAAAAACAATATAAAAATCAATGTCATTTAAAATTTTCAAGTTCCAACATTTTCTCAACCTGTCCAAATTGGTCCTGTGTCGCGACTCTCCACACCCGCCTCTAATAGACAAGGGGCTGGTGACTAGCATAGAGTAGTCATATTACTGACATGGGAGGCATTTCTTAAGTACCTATACACACACACAAATATCTGAGCCCAAAAATGATGAAATGCACAAAACACTAAGGAACAAAAAGCATGCATACTAATAAACCCAACCAAACATAGTACGACAGAAGGTAATGTACTGAATGTAAACTGGGCCAGAATACAAGCCCGCCAAAAACCGGAGACTACAAACTAAAATGTCTAACCTCTAATCACACAGAGGTAGTGGCACTGAAACTCGTAGCTATAGGAACACCACAGCCTATAGGGAACTCAGAAAGCTCAATCCTGCCCAGGTCCTCCTTAGACTCCATCAAAAGGTCACTCATTTGAACAAGACATGACACGTGCTGGTGAAGCCCGTGTAGGGGAGAGTATAACATTACTCAGTAGAGGACGCCAAAAACCACAAAGAAACACACAAAGGATAGGTAAGGCCATCTCCACATAGTATATGTATACTTAATATATAATAGGAGAACACAATCTAGATATACTCTAAACCCAGACCTGCAGTCTAAAGACAAGTCAGATAACCACATAACGCTGCTAGGGATTTAGTTCGAAGGTTATAAGAAGCACTCATCCAGGAGAACACACTCCCTTAGTCTAATGTCTCAGATTTCATCTATCCAAGAAGTACTGTTCTTCAGGAAAACCCACAAGAGATAGATACACTCATTTTGGGAGAACACACACTAGAGTGGAGAAAGATCATGATATATAGATGAGGATCTCTACCAAGGCCTTAGTAGATATCACAAAAAATCCCGATTCAACAGCTAGAGAGAGGATCAAATCCCTATGGGAATATTCAAGTTGATACCTAACTCTACCAAGGGTCAATAATGGATAGAAGATCTCACTTCGGGCCTCACCGAGGGTTACCCGACTCAATCTCGAGAAGTTGTGCTCAAGGGATCATACTCACGTGAATGGAAACGATACCTGAACATCAGGGGAACGAGAAGAAGGGGAACTAACCCAAATAAAACATTTACAAGATATAATGGACAACAATATGAAGTCGTATACTAAGAATTGCATGGTGTGTAGATGTGTCACACATTGTGTCTTCAGAGCTTGGGTGCTGCCCATACACAACAACCCCTGTCATAAGGATTATCATGTGAAACAAAATTACATGGCATGTAGAAAAGATCAGACACCATTTAAAAGTATATAGGGTCTACTTCAAGTATTCTATTCGTTTTCTCGTACACGTCCTCAACCCATGTGTGCCAACCTTTGTAATCGGCATACGAGGTGACCCGCATTATTGGCCTCGTATGGTCCGGTGGTGTCGTACACCACGTGTACTCCACCCCGTGTTTGTGTATCACCTTGGATACATTCCGAGCCTCGTGTAAGGACCCACATGTTGTGTTTTCTGGAGAACATCATGTGTCACCTCTTCACGCATCGCGGATCCATAGCCGCCACTTTGATAGATATACACATAGTGTTCTTCGGGATACACGCTGTGTGTTCTGGAAAATTACAAATTCACAAACCTCTACCGTTGTGGCTCAGGAGAAGCTACGATATTTGATCCAGTCATCCATTTGACATGAAACCTGAAGACTAAAGTCACCACGATATCCTGAAGTCATCTCCTTTGTTTTGGGGCCTCTGATCGGCCCAGAAAACACATATCGATCCACCCGTATGAAGAACACTTGAAGAATGGTCTCTCTATATATGAGGTGATTCATCTCCTTCTATTGTCGGCGTACCTCTTCTAGGTCTTCAGAACATCGGATATCCATTTTCAGATCATTTCCTTTCAAAAAGGATGTGTAATGATCCGTCCTACATTCCTCGTAAAGAACATCAAGAACGCAATGAAAAGAGGAAAGAAAATCAAACAAACCAAAATTGGGAACAAACCTCCGCTGAAGTTCATCACAACATCGTTAACCTCTCATTTATTGGTTTAACTATTGAATCAGATAATAATCCCACAATTATCCCAATTATATTTTCAAATCAAACCCCAATGAAATGGAAAATAACACCCTCCTGCAAGAACACATGATCCGCAGATCACCATGTTTGTGGGTTGATCCATGATAATTATTTAATCCAATAATGGTGAAGGGAAGAATTGAAATAACAACCCTTACCTCATAAATTTATGAAGACGGAGATCAGTCACCGGACGGTATTTGATCTCGCTACGCAACGATCATTGCATCATCGTTCGTCGGCACCCATCAAAACTCCACCAAGGTTGGCTCCTCTCCAAATCTCTAGAGGATTCTAGGGAGTTATCTAGGGTTATTATTATAACCTTTACTTACTTCATATTTAACGATAATAAGATTCATTGCATTATGGAAACATTTAAAATAAAATATATTATTTATTTTAATTTATTTCCATTAAAACATCGCAAAAAATAAATCTTGCAACTTACCCATTCTGGTAGATGTTAGGACCTGTCTAAGGAAAATTTGCTACTCTGAACACAACGGTGCCCTTATATTTCTGATCTAGGAAACCATATAATTTTTATGCAACATTTTCATGAAAATCACTCATTCATGCTGTTTAAAGTTTAATTAATTTAAAACATTGATTTTGGGAACTTCGGGCCTTTGAATCGCATGCCGTAGAAATATCTAGTCTCGAAATAATTCCATATAATATTTAAAAACAATACACGGAATATCCAAAAAATCATATTCTCCCCACCTTGGGGCTTTGCATCGTTGAAAATCCAAAACAAGGCCTACTCAAAAAGATGTGGGTATTGGGCACAGATTTGAGTCTCCCTCTCCCACATGATCTCTTAAAGATTCATGTGCTACCGCTGAATTTCCACCAAGGTAATTGATCACCAACGAAGGATCCTATATTGCAAATCCTTGATCTTTAGTGGGTACTCAAAAAAGGTTTCTCTATCCACGATGTCCATCTCACCCCAGTCGATGATGTCTGATGTGTCATGCAGGTACCTCCTCAACTGCGACAAGTGGAAGGCATCATGTACCTGGTAAAAATATGGTGCTTGAGATAGGTAGTACACCACCACGGAAACTCTTTACAATATCTGAAAAGGTATGACGAACCTCGGAGATAGCTTGCCACCCTGAGAAAATCTCTGCAACCCTCGCTGAGATGAGACACTAATGAAGACATTGTACCCTTCCACAAACTTCAGAGTTCTTCTTCGTCAGTCTGCATAAGACTCCATCCAGTACTATACAGTCTTCATTTGTTCCCAGATGATATGAACCTTCTCAGTCATAGATCACACCAAATATGGACTCATAATTGATGACTCTCCAGTGTCTGTCCAGCCAAACGGTGATGGACAGGGTCTCCCATATAAAGCCTCAAACGGTGCCATACCAATGGTGGAGAGATAGTTGTTGTTGTACGCAAACTCCACCAGTGGTAGGTTTTCCTACCAACTACGACCAATTTCCAAGATACAAGCCCAAAATATATCCTCCAAAACCATAATGGTCCTCTAAGTCACACCATCTATCTTTGGATGGGACGTTTTGGTCAAGCGTAGCCGAGTTTTGAAAGCCTCCAACAATCCCTTCCACAACTGGGATGTGAAGAAGGCGTCTTGAACTGAGACTATGGTCGAAGGGAAACCATGAAGCTGAACTATATCAAGAATTAATAGGTGTCACAGTATCTCCATGGAACTCTTCTCCCTAATATCTTGGAAGTGGGCCGACTTAGTGAGTTGGTCAACAATCACCCTGATGGAATCATGTCCATTGGATTTTTTTGTAAGCCTGTCACAAAGTCCATCAATATTCCATCCTGCATCCACACTGTAGCTTCCAGGGTTGACCTAATCCCACTATAACCTAGGGCTCATCCTTCACCGGTTGGCATGTAAGGCATCAAGAAACAAAATCTCCTAGTGCATTCATCATTTATGACCACCAGAACTGTCATCAGAGATCCTAGAATATCTTCACCACCCCAGCATGTACTTACAAGAGGGATGTATGAAACTATCTTAGGACCTCCTCCCACAATTCCACTAGTACAATAATGTATCCTCTGAAAAGAACTACCCACTCTCCACCTTGATAATATCTATTAGGGGCATGCCTTAAGGATAATTGAGAACGTAAAGACTCATAGTCGACATCCCCAAGTTGTGCCTCACAAACTCGCTGTAAGAGTTGAGGAGTGACAACCATCGACAGGAGGTGAGCAACATCCTCTCTGTCCTTGAAGGAAAACTCTAACAAGGCCAATGGTTCCATCGCTTCACTCAATAGATGTGATCTCAATCTCCTGCTAAAGGTATATGCCACGTTGTTCCCCTTACTCAGAGTATAGATGATCTAGATATCATAGTTCTAGAAGAAACATAGCCAATTCCTCAACGTCAAATTTATATCCTTCTACAAGAAAAAGTACTTGAGGCATGTGGGGTCAGAATAGATGATGAACTGCTCACCCATAAGGCAGTGTTGCCACTTCTTCAATGCGAAGAATACCGCTGCAAACTCGAGATCATGGGTTTCATAGTTTTGATCATGTGTCCTAAGATGGAATGAACCATAAGCAATCACTGCCTATCTCTACATCAGGACACAGCCATGCCTGGTCCTCAATGCATCGCAGAACACTACGTACTTGACACCCTCCTCTAGAAATCTCAAAATTGAGGTACTCGTCAATCTTTGCCTCAACATCTCAAAAGCTTGCTGGAACTTCTCTATCCACATGATGGGTTTCCCCTGGTAGGTCAAGGCTTTCATCTGTGCTAATATATGGGGGAAATCATAAATGAATCTCTAGTAATATGCAACCAACCCAAGGAAGCTTCGCACCACCGTTACGCATCGATATAACTCCCATGGTAACACTGCATCCACCATGGCTCGGTCCACAACTTCTCCATATACAGAGATGACCTGTCCCAAAAAGTGGACCTCTCAAATTGAGAACTGGCACTTTGATAGATTCCCATGATGTTGGTTCTCTCGAAGTACGTTCAGAACCATCCGCGGCTTTCTCGCGTGCTCCTCTGTGGATGCTGAGTACACAAGGATTTCATCGATGAAGACCACTACGAACCAGTATAAATACGGTTGGAATATCTAGTTCATAAATCCCATGAACACTACGGGGGTATTCATCACACCAAAAGGTATCACTATGTACTCATACTGACTGTAGAAGCATCTAAATGTTTTCTTCAATATATCCTCTTACCGTCCTTGTAAATATTGGTAACCTGACCAAAGGTCATCCTTTACGAACCATTTTTCCCCTCTCAGCTGATTGAATTGGTATTCGATCCTCGACAGTGGATACTTGATCTTCACCATCACCTATTTTAGGTGCCATTAATCCACACACAACCTCATAATCCCATATAACTTCGTGGAAAATAAAACTGGGGCCACCCAGGGTGAAATTCTGGGTTGCACGAAACCCTTTCTCTGCAAATCATTCAATTGCACCCTTAGCTCCCGAACCTCTGCGTGAGCCATCTGATATGCTGGTGATGAAATCAGTGCCGTTTATGGGTGTAAGTAGATGCAGATATCGATATCCCAGTGGGGAGGTAATCCTAGACCATCCTCGGGAAAGACGTCCATGTACTACACAACTTCTATTGGGAACTCGAAGCTCACAAAATATATTGCTCCTAGGGTAATGCTAGCCAAATAATGAGTGATCGGCTGCAGAATCATATGCATGAGAAAATTTAGTTCTGCCTAGGCCTCCTTTTCATAGATAAAGGAAAATCTCATCCCATCATTACATACACACCGCACGCTTCCCCTAAAGCAGTCAATCTTTGCATGGACCAAAGACAACCAATCTATACTGAGAATGACGTCGTAAATCCTCGATGCTTCCACCACGAGGTTCCAACCGAAACTCTCACATCCATCAGTGAGATCACATAGTATGAAAATGCGTGTGATCATCGAGTCTCCTCCTGTAGGTGTCTCCATGTGTATGGGTCGAGTCAAAGGCTCTACCAAAATCTCAAGGTTTCACACAAGACATGTGGCAGGGAAGGAATGACAGGAACATGTGTCTATAAGTATGAAAGTTAAGGTAGAAAATGTGAAGATCGTACCTCGTATCATCCCTGGAGTCCCTAGGTCGTACACCTCGACCACATGTTTTTGTCCCCACCCCTGTCCCCCAGCTTCCTAATCTTGGTGCGGACCTCCTAGGGGTGGTGGTGGAACTAGATTGAAGCGTCTTCCACCACCAGCAGCTCTCCCTACTCTTCTTCCACATCCGCCACATGGCGAGTTGGTTTAATCCACACTCTACCTCTGAATTAGTGGTTCATCCACCGCTTCCCTTTCAGCAGCTTGATGGGTCATACAATCAATAGAAATATGTCCCCTGCCATCGCACGAGTAGCATTGTCTCTCCCTAGGCTAACTGGATCTATCCTGAGAGACAAGGACTATTGATCCCCTATCCTGGGTCCTCATATTACATCCCACATATCCAGATCCTGGTTCCTGGATGTCAAATCACTCTTGTTGAGGTATCTACTCTTGTCTACCTGCTCTTAACTTCTATCAGGTATCTCTGCTCAACTAAGAATATCTCGATCACTAAGGCCCATTCGAGCACTCCAGAATATGTCATGATGCATAGAGGGATGATACTAGCTTGGATGTCTCCTCATAGACCTCTCTCAAAGTTCTGAGCTTTAAAGTACTGATCCCTGACCATATCCATTGGGTACCTAGTGAGGTTAGTGAACCTCGATGAGTAGTCATCCACCATCTAACAGCCCTGCTAGATCTGAAGAAGCTCCTGGATACGCAGCGTTCTCAATGTAACCAAAGTGAACTCCTCCCTAAAGAGTCTCTCAAACTCCTTCCACAAAAGAGTCTCCTCATTTTGTGTCTGTGTGGTAGGACTCCACCATTTTCCTACCAAACCCTAAAGAAGGCTCACTCATAGGATTTCCATCCACTCTGTTGGTGTCCTAAAACGACTAAAAATTCGGATCACTGCCTCAAGACAGTCCTCAGCCACGTGAGGGTCGGGATTTCCTAGAAACCTGAGGGGTCTCTGTCTCTAGAACTCATAGAGCGTGCTCAGCCTTCTCCCCTCATTGGTCAATACTACAGGTACTACAGGTTTCTCTACTGGTGGTGGTATAGCAGTTTCACCACCTGGAGGTAACCCCTGAGGAACTGGTCGTTGTATCAAATCCTCGTCACTGAGGGGGTCATCCTTGTGATCACATTGTTGAATCCTAGTGGGTATATATCATGGTGGAATCCTGTAAGGAACAATATATTCCATTGTCAAAGAGTTTATTTAGATATCTGAAACAAAGGAAAAGGAACATGCAACCCAATATTATATGATGGATGTATCCATATCTTATTTCCAAACAACTTGTGATTTTATGTACAGAGTTGACAAGCGGGTTATCAGATTCCTGGTGTATGGATACATCGGCCACCTAAACCAACATTAGAGTATCTATCCTAAAAGACAACCTCAAAACAGATAACATGGTTTCTCAAAACCAATCTCATTGACTCTTGGTTCTATGTTAGAACTGACCACCTCTGATACCACTCTACAACAACCCGTCCCAGTGGTTCCCGCGCCGCAACTCCCCAAGCCCCACTCTAATTGGCCAGGTGCTGGTGACTAACACCGTGTATGCATGTTACTAATGTGGGATGGATTTCCTATGTACCTGTAAAAATGCACACATCTCCAACCCACAAATGTTGAAATGAAAAAACCACTAAATAATAAAAAGCATGCAAACAACTAAACCCAACCAAACAAAGTACGATGGAAGGTAATGTACAGAATGTAAAAGGGGCCAGAAAACAATCCAACCAAAAACAAAAGACTAAAATCTAAAAATTCCAACTTGTAAGCTCAAATAGGTACTAGGAATGTTGCTTGTATTCATAGGGACACCTCGGCCTATAGGGATCACCGAATGCCCAGTCCTACCTTAGTCCACCCTGGACTCTGTCAAAAGGTTGCTCGTGTGCACAATACACGACACGTGCGGGTGAAACCAGTGTAGAGGTGAGTATAACAATACTCATTAGAGGACCCTGAAAACCACTAAGAAATAAAAAAAAGGATAGGTAAAATTATCTCTACATAGTATATGTCTACTATAAATATAATGGGAGAACTCAATCCTGGTATACAAAAACTCAGACCTGCTCTCTATAGAGAAGTAACACTTCTGAATACCACCGTTGGGGATTCAGTTTGATGATTCCATGAAGAAATCTTTTGGTTGAACTCACTCCATCAGTCTAATAGCTCTGATTTCATCTTCCCGAGAAGTACTATTATTTAGGAAAATCCATGAGATATAGATACACTCGTTCTAGGAGAACACACTATTGAGTGGGTAAAGATAATGACACACTGATGGTGATCTCTTCTAGGGCCCTGGAAGATACCACGACTCATCCGGATTCACCTACATGATTGAAGATCGACGCCCTATGAGAATAGTCGCATCGATACCTAACTCTAACTAGTTTCAATAATGGATAAAGGATCCCACTCTGGGCCTCATGGAGGGATACCTGACTCTATCTCGGGATGTCCTGTCGAAGGGATCATACTCTAATGAATGTAAATGACACCTAACCTTCAGTGGAACGAGAAGAAGGGGAATTAATCCAAATGAAACAAGTCCATGATATAGTGTACAAGATGATCATTCCCTGTAATGAGAAGTACACAGCATGTGTAAGTGTAACAGGTCGTGTCTTCTGACCTCAGGTACTGCCCATGTACAACGGCCCGTGACGTAAGGCTGGTCATGTAAAACGAAACTACACAACTTGCAGAAAGGATCACATGCCATGTAAAAGTATCTAGGATTCACTCCGAGTACGCTGGTCGTGTGCCCATATACAGCCTCACCCCATGTGTTCTAACCTGTGTAATCGACATACGGGGTGTCCCACACCACTGGCCTCATATGGCCATGGGGTGTCGTACACGGCTTGTACTCCACCCCGTGTTCATCTATCGCCTAGGATACATGATGAGACTCATGTAAGGACCCACATGTTGTGTTCTTTGGAGAACACGCCATGTCATCAGTTCACGCTCTGTTGTTCCCTAGCCGCCACTTACTTGGACCGACACGCCGTGTTCTTCGGGATACACGATTTGTGTTCCAGAAATTTACAGTATCATGAACCTCTACTGTTGCACCTTGGGAAAATCTCCGATATTTGATCTGTCCGTATGTTAGCCATAAAACATGATTATTAAGGTCACAATGATATCACAAAGTCATCTTTTTTGTTTTCGGGCCTTCGGTAGGCCCCCAAAATGCGTATGAGTCCACCAGCATGAAAACTGTTCAAACAATTGTCTCTCCCGATCCAAGCCTATTCATTGTTCATCATTATCACCCCAACTCCACTAGGTCATCACAATGTTGGATCTCCAATTTTGGGTCACTGTGTTGTGAAATGGATGTGCAACGATCTGTTGTTTCGTTTCCCCACGAAGAACATGAAGAACCTGAAAAAAAGAAAAAGGAAAATCCAACAAACTAAATTGAGGAATGAACCCCCTCCATTATTCATCATGGAATTGATCATCCCCCATTAATAGGTTTAATAAGATAATAAAACAATAATCCCACAATTATCACAATCATATTCCCAAATAAAACCCCAAAGAAACAAAAAATAACACCCTCCCTCAAGAACACAGGATCCGCAGATCACCATGTTTTTGGTTTGATCCGCATTTATTGTTTAATCCAAAGATAGGGAAGAGAATAATTGAAATAAAAAACCATTCCTATTTCATCGACAAAGAGGGATATCAATCGTCGGTCGAGATTAGATCTCACAGCGCAAAGATGCACACGTCATCTTTCATCAGCGTCCGTTAAAACTCTTCCAAGGTTTTCTCCTCCCCAAAGCTCTAGATAATTCTAGGGAGTTCTCCATGGTTATGAGTTTAACCCTAGTCTCATGATTAATTAATGATAATAAGATTAGTTGTGTTATATAAACATTTTAAATAAAATAAATTATTAATTTTATTTAATTTCCATTAAAATGTCCAAAAAACTAACTCTTGCAGCTGACCCATGCTGGTCAATGTTAGTCCCTACCTAGGGAAAAGTCGTTATTCTGAACACAACATTGCCATAATATTTATTATATGGGAAACTATTTAAAATTTATTACACTTAATCAATAAAACCACTCATGCACACTATTTAAAGTTTAATTAATTTCAACCATTGATTCGGGGAACTCTGGGCCTCTGAATCGCACGCCGTCAAAAGGTCTAGTCTTGAAATAATTCCATATAATATTTAAAAATAATATGGGGAATATCCAATACATTAAAAATAATACCCAATTTCATCATATAATTTTGATCCATATTTGGGCCATATAATTTTTGTGGGGGAAGATTAAAATAAATATCCAATTTATATAATCATAGGAAGCTATAATGCAATTTTAGAATACCATACATCCAAATGAAACTTAAATCTTCCTGGTAGCTATGTATTTTGTGATAATAGGCTCTCCTGATTGGTATAATTTCCAAACAAAAAAATTCTTATAGAGGGAAGTTGTGGATTTAATATCTACATTTGGAAATTTATTTCCCCCATTTAAATAATTAATATACTTCAAGTTCAATAAAATATAAATGTGGGGCCATTTGGGTAGAGATTCAATATCATCATCTATAAAATCCTTTCATCTTCCTATATTTTGATATAAGGGATTTTCAATGTAGTAATTTTTTATTATCAACTACATTACTCAGCTCAAATGAGGATGTGCCTTTTGATTTTGAGGGGAACTCAGAATTCAGATCATTACCAAATAGATCCTTTTCCTCTGATTCATCATAAGAATGCTTTTCAAAGTAACATTCCCATTCGGGGTTATAGGAATATCTGATTTTTTGGAAGATCTTTTAAATCAATAATAGACCATTATCGATCATTAGTGAATCCTTATTAAAAGTTTTGAAGAAATTCATTCAGATTAATATAATGTGATTTCTTCCTTTATCACTCCCCTCACTTCTTGGTAAATGAGTATGTGTCCCATAAATATCATATTGGAAGATGGAGTTATATAATGAATCCCAGAATTCAATATTCATCCAAAAAGTTCAATAATGTATAGATATCTGGAAGAATATTACATTTGGTAAAACATGAAAATGGATATTTTAGAATGTGTATTTTGATACCTTGTATATAATGAAGTTATGGATGATATACATATTTCTATGGGTATTCTATATCAATTATCCATTCTCTAATAGAAATGGGAAAATGTCACCATAAATGTTATTTCCAGAATCCCCAAAATATGTAAAGGGTTTGATTCTATTTGTGTTGTATCCAATTACTATATAAATTATCCACATTTCTATTTTATCATATAATATTTCTCTCATGATATTCATTCTAGTATATACATTAACGAACTGGTAATTTTTTATGGAGCTCCACATTCTACTAAATCTGATCATGATAAGAGTTTAACCTTGAAGCTCTATAGAACTCTTCAAGAAGATTTGAAGACATAATTGAGATTTATCATATAATATAATCCTTAGAAAAATTTTCATTCTAAGTGTAATTGTGATGTTCTAAATGATAAGATGATATCCAAGTTTATTGATTTTATAAGTTGTCGAGATCGACACCAAACATTAGTGAAATTTTCTTACGATAAGACAATTCAATCGAGCATTTAGATGGATACTCATGAAGAAATATATTGTAGTATGTTTAGTTAACCAATGTTATGGGATAATGTTTAAGAATAGATTTTATTGGGACCTAACCTAGGTGAGGAAATAACATTGAAGGTTATAGGTATTCAGTATCACATCATTACAGCTTAGAGTCAATATAAAAGTTATGCTGACAAAATTATAGAAATGTAGTGTTTTTTATTGTGGAAACGATATTCATAAATATTTCTCCTTTGATAAAGAGTATTAGATTTGAAAATAAGGGAAAAATTATTCCTAATTAAATTGATCCCTTTAACATTCTAGATCAATTATTCATAGTTTCTTATCACTTATCACATACACTGAATCAATCAAATGGTCACGATGTGTTCCATGTATCTCTCTTTAGGAAGTAATGAGCAGATTTTAATGTATAATGAACTTTAGGGTCATAATATTTGTGACATATATCTATTATGTCAAATAATTGGTTGACATTAAGTATCAAAGAGGTAAAGTGATGCATAACAAGACCACCCACCTAGTGAAAGTTTTTTGCTAAAAAAAATTTTGAAGCTACCTGGGAATATGAAAATGTGAAGAGGTAAAAGTACAATAAATTGTTTATGATGAAGTGAAATATTTTCAATAGTGAAAAGATTTTTAGGATGTTAGAATTTAGAAAACCTAGTTTTATATATATATATATATATATATATATTCCTTAGAAATAATCATTTGTTATTTAATATCATGGATTACTTGAATCCTCAAGACTAAATGGTCTATGATATAGCATATTATTAAAACATATCCATTAAGATAGTGTCTATATATAGTATTTAAAACAATCTAAAAATTCATATAAACTTTAATGCATAATAAATAAGTAATCATTCTTTATTAATATCATTTTATGGTTAAAATTTCATTTTTTTCAAAAAAGGTTTTTATTTTTATTTTCTCAACTAGAATAATAATTATGTTTTAACAAACTATAACAAGTTAACCATAAATAGTGTTTATTTAATTTCAATGATAAAATATACATGAGATATCACCACAAAGTGATAATCTATTATATAGACAGGGAAAACTATATACACATATGATTTCCATATAATGTTAAAAATATAGAAACATAAAATAGAAAACATTATTTCAACCATCATATCAATCATAATATCCTTATTTATTTTATAATGAAAGGAAAACCAAAAAAATATTTACCTTGGAATCTCAGTATGGTTTATGTATAGAGGAAGCTATCATGAGTAAATAAGGATTAATTAATTTTGTAGAGTGGATAATTAAAACACAAGTCATTAAATCAATAACACAATTTCAGTAAAAATATTTGGATAATATCAATAAAAAACACATGGATAATGATATCTGATTTCATTATATGGAGAATTAATAATTCTTGATATTCAAGATCAATGGATCATAAAAAAGACATCAAGAATAGTACCATCAAGTCCCCTCAACAAGTATATCATTCTAAATAAATGAGTAGGTGTAATCCAAATAATAATTTTATATGGAATGGATATTATTTTGTAACATTAGAATAGTTAATGAATCATGGGGATATCTATAAATGTGAACCACCTATGTCATTAAAATCCAATACATTCCACATATATCAAAATATCAATATAAATCATTCTCAATATTAATTCTTATTTGATAATTATGTAGATTTAATCGTGAATATGAAAAACTAATATTTTATAATCATGATAAAAACCACCCTGCAAAAAATAAATAAGTATCTTTAGATGATATCCTATATAACATCAATTAAATTTTTCATAGACCAAAATATGTTCAAAATATTATGGGAACATTTCATGGGTTAAATACCCCTTTCATTTATGAAATAAATTCTTTAAATTCAAAAATTTAGTTAAAAAATACAAAGAATTTATATTTGAAAATAACCATGGAAAATTTTAAATTATCCTTCAAATTAAAGAGTATTAATTATGTTAGAAAAAATAATTTGTTTGATGTGTGTTAAAAGATTGATTTTTTCACGACATTGAAAATAGTTACCTTGTTTTGAAAATGACGTAAATATTCATTGAAAAAAATTATTAAAACTAAAACATTGATAAAAATTAATTTAATAAATATTTGGATAATAGTAAAAATATAATTGAATATATTTTAAACAAAATATCTACATGGATGAAAAATTGTTGAAAGGAAAACATCATAGAGATATTTTAAAAGAATGTCCCTTAAATGAGACTTACTTGTTGATTCTTGATCAAAAAAATTAATAACAAAAAATTGAAAATGTGAAATCCAAACGTAAAAATAAGAGATGGGAATGTATGGGGATTAATTGTTTAGAATCATATAATTTTTTATAATTAAATCAGAATATAAACAATCCAAAAATAATGTGAAATCGTAAAAGAATTTTCATTCAACAAGATTGAATTACCTCATTGGTGAATTTATCCCCCTATATGATAATTATTTCATTATTATAGTTTTCTAATAGAGCCATAAAAATGATTTTAATTTAATATATTATCCAATTATAACATATTAATATGCATTTTTGGATAATATCTTTTTAAAATAGATGCTTCTGAGTGTCCATTATTTTATTTATCTTGTAGGTTTTGGTTCCAAGGTTTTAGTCCCTATATTATAGTCATGGTTACATTACCTCTAGAATGTAAATTATGATATAAACATAAAATATATTTTATATTCATATTAATAATCATCCTATAATATTTTACATGAAAAATGAATCACAACGATTCATGGATGTGTTAGTCCATGGGTACACACAAGCTATGTTATCATTTTATTTACTAGTTAAAGATTAAGAATGTAACTGATATATTATATTCATATAATCATTATAATGTCATAAATATAATATATATATATATATATTATTTATATATTTATATCAATTCATATAAAGTGGTTTACAAAACTGAACTACACCTCTACATGGTGATGGTAGGATATAGGAACGCACAAAAAATGTTTACATTTTTCAAGGTAAGAAAATTTGCGTAATAATGGTTGTTACATCATTTTTATAAAAAATATAATATATTTTAAATACTTAAATAAATATTTTTTAATGAATACTATTTATTTGGATGAGGAAGAAAATAAATAAAATTTAATGTATAGGGTTAAGAGATATACCTCTTTATTAAGTAAAATGATTTGTATTCCTCTTAATGCCTTTAACAGAAGTTATTTTTTAATGATCATGTGATCTTGGACTTGGGGAAGGAAAATTGATTAGTATTATGGTAAATATGGGTGGATATATATGGCTAAAAAAATTTGAATAAGAGAGAAGAGTTGGTGACCTTTTATAAGTGAGAGAAATTACACACCACTAATATCTTAAATGATTAAATAATATATATATATTCTAATCATGTAATTTAGAAAAAATAGATCCTACATTCAATGTCAATATGTATGAGAGTAAAAATAAACTGAAAAAATCCAATTTTTAAAATAATTTTATTGATTTTAAGCATTAAATTCTACAAAAAACCTCTTTGAACTTATTTTAACCTTTATCGTGATAACGTATATTTTTACCATCATAAAAGAATTATATGGCCAAAAATTAATCGGGAAGTATAGAAACATATATAATTATTATTAAAAATTATACTTCATATTATCATCTTCAATATCAAAATGTGGTAGAAATTAATTTTCATACTATAGTAGAAAAATCATGAAAAAACAATTCTTAGGAAAATGATTTATTTAAGAGTAAAAATATTTTTATAGTGGAATCAAGTAAAATCATGGATTTGAAAAATCTATTGTGGTATATAATAAAAAGTGGTGAATTTATAAACATTTCAATTAATCCAAAATTTAATGAATCCTTCCAACCATGCCATTAAATTCAACATTCAGTTCCCCAATTCCAATTAATGTTTTAAAATAATTTTCTTACCTTATTAAAAATCTATATGGTCAAACACCACTCACAAATTTGGATAATGGAAAGTGTTGGAGAGATTTTAAAGCCTTACTCCATAATTTTAATCTAATTGTACCAGTGTTACCATTAATGGGGTAACAAATATTTACCATGATTTCTATTAATGATGACCGAAATTAAGATGAAACTGTTATGTTATATTTTTTATTTTGATTCCAAATACAAAATAAATTTTATAAAATATAATTTTTATAATTTGAATAAATTAATTTAAAAATAATCCTAAAAAATGTGATGAACATTTATTTTTGATGAAAATTCATTTTCTAAGAATAAGATGATCGTAAAACAACTCTATGAATCGTAATCATGAATATATGAATATCAATTAATATTGATAGATATATAATCTATAAATTTATATTCAATCATTTTTCATTAGGAATAAATTTAATTGAATGAAATGGTGAAATAATTATACCCTTAAAAATAGTTTTCTAAAGAGTATAATATACCATTAATCTCTTAATGATCTTGTATTTATTTATATAAAATTTAAAATCAATATATCAATAATTATACATATTATAACACATTATTAAAATTAAATGGTGGATTATCTATAATCTACATTTTTAATTATTCATTAATGAATTTTTATAAGATAAATTTTCTAGAATTCATTCAAGGAATAATTTTTACATAGTATGTAAAAAATTAATATTCATCCTATCAAATTAGAATTTTTGTGCCAAGATATAATAAAATGTTTTTTTATATAATTTCATTATGGTAAAGGGTTCACTTATAATAATTGATTCTTGGGTGTTTTATACTTTCTACCTATTTTAGAGATTTTATTTTATGTCATAACTTTTTTTTAAAATAATTATGTTAATATTTATTAGGTTTATTTTTTTGATTTTTCGAAAACACATGTTTTTAGGTGAATTGTAAAAAATATGTATTCTTGAAAAAATTTAAATTTTTCATTAAGTAAAGTCATATAAAATCCCCATTATATTATTAAATTCATCATAAATTAACATGAATATATATATATATATAAATAATATAATTAATTACATATGAATCTAAATTATATGTGATATTGATATTAGTTCACATTTTTGTTTAAAAAAATATTTCTAAAAAATGGTTTCATTTCATTTTACTGGTTTATTTTTAAATAAAAATAAAAATTTATAGAAATTTATTTTTATAAAATTGGATCCATAATTGGAATTATAATTTTATAATTTTATAACCCAAAAACCTTCCCTTTTTATTATGAATTGAAATCAAGCTAAAAATTCAATACATCAATAAAGGTTAAAAAATTGAGGTATAGGTTAAAATAAATAGATATGGGTAAGAATCACATTAAACATTAATAAATAAAATTACCTCTCAAGATTTTTTTTCTTAACTCTTAATACATTAAAATTATTATAATGTTGATCCACGTTAATTGAGTAATACATTAATATTTTTTATCTTTCAAAAAAAATTATGTATTCTTTTCCATCCATTATTAAAAGACATTACCTATCCACTCTTCATAAAACATTATCGGCCCTCAATATTATCTATTACCAACCAAAATACATTCCAAACATCTAACCACCTGATCTAGAGTTAATTTTTTATCAAAAATTATCTCTTTATGGTTTCTAGTGTAAGTGAGTGGAGGGTGTCCAAAGACAAGTTATAGCTCTTAATTTATTGTTTTTTTATATCTTATACATTCATAAATTTTTTATAAATAATGATAAAATATTACCATAAATATCATCCACATACTAATATTTTATTATATTTACGGAGTATCCTTTTTTATATTCTTCTATATCAAATGGGAAACAATAAAATTATGTGTGTGTATATAGGGACTACAAACTCTATAGGGAAATATGATTTAATTTCAACCAAAAAAATTAAAATCTTGTTATTATACTATTTATAAAGTTAATATATGATTTTTATGAAATTTTATTACTTCTAATATTATAATATATTATGTACCATTTCATAATTACATCCATTAGAAAATGAAAACCTCACACAGGTGTATATGCGGACTACCACCACCATGATGTGATGTAATTTATTTTAAATAACATTCTAATATAAATAATTATTAAATTTAATATAAAAAATAAATATGTTAATTATTTAATTATTATTATTTTCTAGATGGTGAATCCATGACAAATTTTTAAGTACAAGAACCATCAAACTGAAACATGCATGATAAGCACACCGGTTTTCACCATAATATTCATTTCAGTGAAGGAATTATAAATGAAAGGATATATGAATATAGTAATTATACATAATAATATGTGTATGAATATGTTCCATAACACACACACACATATATATATATATATCATAAATCTATATTTATTATATATTATATTTTTAAATTTATGAATGATGATGTGTCTTAATGTAAGTGTTTATGTTAAATCCTAATTTATTTTTAGTATTGAATGTGATAAATTATCATTGTGTAAAATTATTTATATATTATCCAATAAAACCCATATAATTCCTTATCCTCTATTTATTTTATGAATTTGTTTGAATTCAGGCAATTTCCTTCTCTATGTTACTTAAAATGTTCAATAATATGTTTTGAAAGAGAAATCAAACTAATTTCCTCATTTATTGATGAGATTATTTCCATTTACAAGATCTTAAAATTTTAAAGTTTTGAAATATGCTTAAAAAATTTTAAAATGAAAAACTCAATTACCTTCTACATTATTTACATAGGATTAAAAGGAATTTTATTAAACATTTTTCAAATAAGTAGACTAGTGAAATCTTTCATAAGTTTTAAGATAAAGTTCTATTTTTTAAATATGTGATATTTAAAAATTTTCTACCTTCATAACCTTTCATTTCATAGAAACCTACTTTACATGTTTCTGTGGTAAATTTCAAATTAACTATTTTTCTTAAAACTCTACGAATGTTATGTTAATATTTTATCAAAATAAAAGGATATTTATTTAATTTTTTCAAATAAATGATAAAATATTCAATTGAATTAATTTTTCATATTTTCCAACATCCATTAATAATATTTATTCTTCATTAGGGGTAGGATATTATTATACCATCCAATTAAATTCTCAGGATTTATTGTGTTTAAGTTAATTTAATTATAATTTCTAACACCCCAAGAAATGTGAGTCTTAAAAGGATAAATGTTACAACCCATGTAAAAAGTTAACCTTTATTTTTGAGAGACTACTACATTTGAAGTACAAAAAATGTGAGTCATGGATTGGAGTATTATCAGGATGGGTGGTATCCAACGATGACTCCCATGTTATGTGTGACATTAGAAAGAGAAAACAAATAAAACATTTTTTGGCCTATGGGGACAACCTATAGTATATTAAATGACCCCTTTGGGTAACATCATGTGGTGTTCTTGGAAGGTAACCAATGTATTATTGGACACCCATAGTTTTTGATAACCTAGTACATAGACTTGAGATTCTGATTCAGGAAAAATTGAATCAGATCCAATAACCAAATAGAATAGCAGATGAATTTCCAGAGTTTGAGTTGTGAGGTCCACAATAGGTCCATTTTTCTTTAATGGGCAGAAAATTAAAACACCCGAACTAAAATTAAGGTATAAGAAACTAAATGTTACTAACCATGTTTATACAGTGAATAATTCTTTTAAGGATCCAACTATATTATAAATCTGTTAGTCTTTTCCAAGAGTGGTGTTAGTATAGTTGACATCATGGGATGAAGTCTAAGGTATGTGTGAGTATGAAAAAATAAAACTAAAATAATATGTGTTGGACTATGGGTAAAGTCATTATTATTATAATAAAACCCTAAGAGTAATAACTGAAGGTATGTTGGTATGGTAACTAGTTTATTACCTCAGACACATGGGGATCAATTTACTAGGTTCCATGAACATAGGGGTTGATTCATGGCATGATTATATGAAACTCATTTATTTCTCATGGGTTAATTATGATATGACGAAACCATTTTGAAAAAAAATTCATATCCAAGGGTTACACTGTTATGAAATTGAGAAATGTTTATCAAATTTTATTCCTTTCAATGGGATATGATATGATGATACTGTAAATTTTTTTCAATCTCGTGGAAAACATATAAATGGTTCTAATTATGTAATAGGAGGGCCAATAATTATTTAATACTATAATGAATTTGGTAAATTGGTATATCTAATAATATAATATGGATTATAATAGGGTTAAAGATAGTTTAGTAAGGGACGATGACTAAAAATATTGTTAAGGGAGTTGACTTTCACTAAGAAAATGATTTAATTGGGAGTAACACCAATGCCGTATAATATTATGGATAGTGAACATATTTTAAGAAAATTATTATATATATATATATATATGTTTCCACTAAATTATATAATATGGTTATTATTTGTTCTGTTAGATCATGGTTGATTATTAATGATTTCATACACATATGAAATAAGTATTTTATTACAATAAAATATTTATTCCATTATTTATGATAAATGATCATTGAGAAATTGATTATGATTATTATATGTAATGATAATATTATCATTAATATGTTCTCAAATTACTCAAATTTATGATCATTTATTAATATCCTTTATTGTAACCATTACAATGTAACAGAGCTCGCCTTTTGTTATGTTTCATTCCTTATTTTTTAAATATTTTTTTTTTGTTTTTCATGACTACAAATTTTACTCAAAGAGATTAACATTGTGGGACATATTAAAGATATTTTATTAAATAAGATGATTACATATCTAGTATCCAATGAAATAAAACCTTTTTGATTCTTGAGTGATTATTTTTATGATATTCATTAAATAATCCAAACAAATATGCAATATATATTTATGATAGGCATGGGATAGCCCATGATCTCCATGTACAGTGCTCTATCTATTACCATAAATAATAATTATATATGACTATAAAACTCATAATTGAGATTGAATGTGAAATATCAATCATTTTACATTCCTGTCTAACCATGAATGTAAACCTAGATATCCCTTTAAATTTTAATCAAAACAAGAACCACTATATTAAATAGAAAATGGTCAACTATAATCCATATGGATTTCTATACATTTATCTATAAGTGAAACATCAATAATAATTACATCATCATACATGGATCACTCTCATTGATCCATGATCACCCATCCATAACAACTCATTCTATAGAAGAAATATTGATTTTCTATACCACTATAACCCTAAAAAATAATGAGGCCACCTATTCCAACAGTGGGACACCTCCCATTCTCACTAATACCTCAATCCACTCTTCATGCAAGAATCTCAATGATCACATTTATTATCAGCACCCTTCATCACAAAATATCATAGTTTCCTACAACCCATAGATTTATTAATGAAACCACACAAGGACCTCTCACCAAACCAATAGGATATAATAGTACCAAAGGTACAGGTTCAATTACAAACCAAGTATTTCCCTATAAATACATGTTATTGTTCACTATCCTTTAGTGAGAGTGATTGATCCTAAAACTAATTCTCTTCCAATTTCATAACCACTATCAAACATCATATCATCTAAAGAAAATGATTGAACTCTCCCATAAAACTAGATCACACAATCTGACACATAAAACCATTAGTAACATTCCATAAATACTTATTCTGTGCACCTAAACAACAATCCATAAAACCCTCCCATGTCAATATCATCTACCCATAATAATTTAAGTTTTTTACTTCTAAAAATATTGACATCCCACTCCCCAAATGACATATGAAAAAATCGTACACCAGATAGTAATAACTCGGAAAACCAAAATGTATTTACCCATTCTCTATCAATCGTAAATATATCCATCTATGATCATGATTCACAATACATAAGGAATGACAATGCATGAAACATGTTTTTAATAGCACCTCCCCTGAATTAATGAAATGGAAAAATATAAAAACAATTAATATCTATATGGAACCATTATGACAAGGATGACCTCCCTTTAGGGTTTCCCTTGTGTCTCATAAAATATCTCAACAATAAAACTATAAAAAGTCCTTCAACCCAACCACAATGCACAAATGCTCAATATCCAATTCTAAATATCATGATTACTAGATTCTATAACTTATTCAAAAGACCATGAATCATATGATATGATACTCATGGAAATCATATATATTATATTCTCAAATAGATCAAGGTAAGTCATGTATCAACAAACCACTTAGGGTTCGAAAATATGCATCTCAGGCCTCACATGTCGAGCCAACTTGCCACTCTCAAGAAACCATCTTCACTACACATTAATTAAGAATAATATCACTTGAGGATTATTTTATATACATATTAATATAATAACATTATCTAATAATAAATCATATAATTTAAAATCATATTCAATCAATTTTTTTAGGAAAAATTACACCAAATAATATCTATGGCAACGTATTACATTGGTTGTTATTAATAGTTTCTATAATAAAACCAATATCTAAATCACCCATAAAGGGTCTAAAAATAATAAATATAATGTATACATTGAATTAATAGTGTTAATTGTGCATCCATTTCATAGAATGACCAAATATTTATCATTGAGGAACACCCCTAAATAATATCAACATCAACTAATATCAGAGAAAATATTCTATTTTAGGTGAGTGTAATGTTAAGAAAATGTTATATAATAAAATTACTTATAAGTTGGTGTAAACAATTTAAAGAACAAAACCCTATATCATTAGTGATATCATTCACACACACCCAAATGAGCATCATGTGAATCAAATGTTCCAAAAACAATACATGTTCATAGAAAAAATTTCAATATGATGAGAGAAAAAATCATCAACATTGATAACAAATAATAATACCATTTTCGAATTAGTGTATCCATTGGAACATAAAAACCCAATAATAATAATTATCCAATGCCCTGGTAACCAAGACTTCACAAAAGAATTTTTCTTCATTTTATAGAATTCTATTTCCACCAATATCTATGAAATGTATTTATTCAATTTCAACTACACCCAAAATAAAGAGTATATGTTACAAAATTAATATTCATCTTGGGTTTGATACCACTCACCACAGTATTGGTCAGTGGTTTTACATGAAATCAGTCACACCTACTCTTATATTTGAGGTTAGTAAATAACAACATGGTTCTAAGGCGTTCATTAAGGAAACATACCCTCACATCTTAATGAAAACATAGTGTAAATAACCATGAACAATCAAGATTAAACAATTATAGTATACATTAGAAATAAATCTATCAATTCTAAATTATGAGAAATGATATCATATAGTCATACATCCCTAAAAAGTTTCCACCAAGTCAATCACATAATCACGTGAATAAATGAAATATATTTAATGAGTCTCTAGTACCAACCAAGACCCCCATCCCATCTCAGTATTCGAATCAAATTGATATTTTTTATTGATAATGAATCCTTAGCCTATTCTCTACCTAAACTAACAAACAACAAGGTCTAATAATGTACTTGATTATAAGGGCTACTTGATCAATGTGCGAGTAAAACTCTAAAAGCCACTAAAAATGGATTCTATTATATAAAAAATTAAAGTAGTGTATTAACTTGTTATATTCTCAGAATAAATTAACATATGAAAATAAAATAAGTAAACCACCATATGTCCTCAATTTCTAAGGTTACACTCAACATCATGAAAACTTACTTAGACTAGTGAAATATGTCTATGATAACAAATCATATCTCTTAGGGAAGTATATATTGACCATGAATCATAATAATAACTCTATATGTATCAAAATATAATATTATAACCATAGTAATGTCATAGTACTAAGTGACCCATGTAATTTCTTGAACCAAATCACATATCATACACTCTGAGGACACATGTCCTCCACATGACCATATATAACATACATCTTAAGA
The DNA here is from genome assembly GCA_963277665.1 of Viscum album. NCBI lineage: Eukaryota > Viridiplantae > Streptophyta > Magnoliopsida > Santalales > Viscaceae > Viscum > Viscum album. Next base: position 327,263,541 of record OY728164.1, read on the forward strand.
AATCAGCCTCTCCATAACCAAATATCACATACACCTGGGGGCCAGCTCACCCTAATACCCCATATCAAATACATGGTGCATCATCCTCCCAATAACCTCATATCACATATACCCAAGGAGTTTCACCCCCCCCCCAATGAAACATGTACCAAGTCATCATTATTCGGTGCCGCAAACAACATAGATGTATAAATATTCTTAAAATATTACATATATATAAATATATTTCACGTAACATAGGTACATCATCCTGAGATCAGTGTATCACACCTTCATGGGTTATCCACTAGCTAGAACCAAACAAACATCCTTGGTGCCTCCTTATCAAACAAAATAAAGTGACATGCCTTTATATATTATCATATATCTTGATGAACATATCATCATCTATCTATACATATAAGATAATTCCCCCAATAATATCTTGTTCATATAATCAGTTCATTTCAATCCCATAGAAATTCTCATCTACACCACATATGCAACCCTTATGGTATGTTATACCTATCCATGCCCTTTATTAACAAAATCATTCCATATTAAAAGTCGTACAACCATTAATCTATGCATTGGGCCTTCCCTATCACTATACTCATGATACAAGTGTGAATCCTCAAACAATTATCAAATTGAAACTCAAACTCGATCACCATGTAATTTCCCGAGCTAACTCTTGTAAGGCCCATGGAAACACCATGTAATGTAATTTATTCTTACCCTAACCCCTCACTGTTCCCATATCATATATCTCTTAGAAGTGATATCAACCCATAAACCAAAAAAAATGCATATTATTCACTAATCATCTCATCTCTAAGGATTGTCCCTAGTCATGGAACAATCTAATTCTATACACCACACTCATGAGGGTGTTCTCTGTCATGATGAAGACATGTGTCCATCTCACTCATTTTTATTTGACTATTCACATCATACCTACCTAATTAGACATTTAAAACCCACATAGGGCTATACAAATATCATCTATTTCCCTATGACCCATCCATTGTCTCTTGAGACCAACATTTCTCTCTTCTAAACCATGATGTTATAGTCACATTGACACTATATATTTCACAAACATCAATGGAGAAATCAATCTGAACACATGTTCCTTATAACACACTATCTTCTAGTTTACTATAAATATTCCATTAATATAATTTACACCCCTCATGGTCTATGAGAAACATAATACACATTTATAATTAACCAATTATCCATTTTCATTCAAGGAAGTATATTATTGTCAATGGTCTACTATGGACCGAGAAACATCCATTCATTTTAATGTGGTTCAAGTGGAAAAATAATTTAATTAAAGGTTTAACTCCCATATTAGAGAGACCACATATCCCATACTACATATGATGAGGATAAAAAATAAATATATTTATAGGATCAATATACCACATATTCTACTATTCCCATAAATAAAAGCTGGGAAACCACCACATATTCTCATCCAACCCATGTTCAACCACATAACAGCTCTCTGGATCTTATCTCAATCCATTATAATCAAATAATTAATTATATCAATTTATAATTATTTTTTAAAATTGTAATTAAAACTGGTAAAATTTCATAAATCTCATCAGGACATCTCCCCACATTAATAATATGACCAACCACACCTAAAAGCTCCATATAGAACACCACCCCCACCATATCAAGAAAAATACCTACCAACTATGGCCTAGTCACTCCCTGATTTGATTATTTTATTTAGAACACTTAGTTGAATTAATAAATAGAGGTTCATCAAATAAAATTGTTAGAGACAACATTTATTCACCCTCTCGGGGTGTCTATTAAATAGAACACCCAAATTTTTCATTATCGGGGGATAATTCCACCATGTTTCGTTTGAATAATCATAAAACCCTAATAGTAAACTTATTATAATTAGTAGATATAAAAGTTAGAATGAAATTAAATAGAGGGATAGGGATATCCTACTTAAAATATATCATTAAAACATACATGAACCACCCCAAATAATGGTGTTTTTTGAATGAATGAGAGTGAGAGATACAAACACATGAGCTCGAGGAATAAGAGATGATAAGGGATTGAAACTTCATATGTAAAAATGGAGAGATAAATTTTTTAACATATTAGTAAAGCTATATGGTTTTTCATATTGGTTTTATACACATTATATAAACCATGAAACTTTTTTTCTCTATAGACACCACCCTCTTATATTTTTTCAAAAATATTTAACAAACTTTCCCTATTTGTGACGACACATACAAAATTCTGTAGAGCTATGCATGGTTTTCTATGCATTTTTCTCCCTAACTGTGCTCACTTTTTTGTAACAACACCCCCCCACATGAAATATTTAGTACGATTTTCTCTGGAACTCATTGTGGTTTCTAATATAATGAAATAATTTTGTGCTTATGGAAACCCCTTCAAAATTTTAAACATAAACATTATTATCCCAAAATCCTTCCATTAATCTGAAACCTATATCAATAATTTTTCTATATCTAAATACACATCTAGGAGTTTCTCGAACTACGAGAAATCAAACCTTGAAATCAATAATAAACACATCACCTGAATAAAAAAATCATATATCCTCTAAATTTCACAAAAGAAAACAAATTAGTTCATTAGGTAACAAAATTATGATGAAAATGTGTAATATTATTATCTAGCATTACAATTACAAGATGACAAATAATATTTTTATTGTTGAATGGTCTTAACATCATGTACCACATGTGCCTCTATAATTTATAATTAATATACACCATTTTTCATCTCCTTAGTATGATATCAAATAATTTATATAATTTTTTATGATACTCTTAGTGTATAATATTTTTTATTTACATACCTTTCAAAATTTAAGTGACAAAACTTTTATATATTAGATATACATCTTGGTGTAACTATTTTTAAACTTCTATAATCCTAAAATCCAGAAAATATATATGAATAAATGTCAAAAATATAAAATTATCATTTTATATCTTTGAATATATTTCTGACATGATAATTATATTACATAATGGAATATTGAATTTACTAGAATCTATAATTCACAGATATTTCATATCTAAACTGATTACTATGTGTAGCATGTATCTTAAGGTGGCATTTGTAAAATATCATGAACAAGCGGATCCTGATGAAATTACATTATTTTTTTAGTTTGTATCCCCTTATATTGTAAATATTTTATTTATATCACCGCACAATGAAATTTGTACCACTATCTCATGGTGAGAGGCCTCAATACTCACAAACAACTATGAAACTCAATTATCCTTGGATGGACATAATAAAATTTATTAATTCAAAAAAAATTCATTTATTACCAATTATGATAAAAAAACTAGTTTAGCTTCATATTAAATCCATGACACAATAATATAATATAAATATACCTCATTTACCCACCAATTTCCTCATGACATAGCCAAATAACAAATTAATGATTTCATATCATGTATGATTAACTCATGGAATTCCTTTAAAACATATCATACATCCTATTATCACATGATATTTAATCCACCATGACATGGTGTGACTACAAATATTCACATTATAGTTTTTTATAAGCATCATATTATAATTCCTTTTATTTTTGGGCATATACAATCAACTCTTAAGGAATTCCAACTTATCGATTGTCATGTTTTAAATGAATAAAACAATAAAACATAAAATATAAGAGATTAATTAACTCATAATTTTTGTAAATTCATTCCTTTGATATGAAATTCTCATATAAAAATGCCATTATAACATATAATATTGACTGTAATTTAATTTCATCCCTTAGGGTAAGGCCATTGAAATTTTTACCATGTCTCAATTATGCTTAGTTCAACTCTCCCTATGTTAATGGTCTTCAATATGTTTCTCCAATAAATCAATGGTATGTTGATATATTCTATATTACATTAAGCTATGAGTGTTGATAAACCCATTTGTGTATATATTGAACAAACCAGGTTAACACCAATCATGTTAGTCTAGTCAGCTTGTGATAATCCTTTAGAGGCACTCAATATCCTCCCGAGGTGGTAGCTAGTGTTGGGCATCAAATATTTTCAATCGGGAAAAATTTAGACCCTAAAATACATATAAATAAATATAAATAAAATAAATAACCATCTAGAAGAAAAAAACAAATTTGATAAACATACATCCAAGTGACCTCATGGGTCACCACCAATCATAGAACTAAGCTCTCATTAAGTGTGCCCCCAAAACTAGTGGAATCTAAAATAGTAAATGATGATGTATTTGTGATCATAAAGATATTAAGCTAGGATGTAGAAGAAGAAAAAATCCTTATAACTTTATTTTTAATAGAAATCCATATCATAATAGTCCGAAAATAAGACATATAAAAATAATTTTTTATTTTCTGTCCAAAAACAATTAATAAGAATTCATTTAAAAAACCATTTCGGTTACATTTCAAAAATAACCTCCAAAGCATGAAAATAAATTTCAATCAAATTAAATTGATATATTATTAGTTACATAATGGGTATTTAATATGGAATGAAGAGAAACAATGTCACTTTTTAAAAATACTAGAAGATAATGGACGATAAAATATACGTGAAATAGTAATCATAGGATGTAACCAGACACCACGTGAAGATAACCTATACATCATCAGTTCCAAATCCATTGGCCAGCCAATAAATGTGATCCATATTCATTCACCGACTCAACTACTTTCAACTAATTTCACTGCTGCAACAACACAAAAGTATTTACATATAATGGGTATACAGTCTGTCCAATGGGGACTAAAGAGAAATTATCTCTTTACTATCACCCTACCTCATAGGATTCAATTGATATAGAAAATATGGGATGAGTTTAATCGACAATGAACATAAGGAAATCCACCATATATGATAATTCACACCTTTTGACAACATCCATTAAAACTCCCCATAAAATAGGGAGTATACATTAAGGCTCCCTCATTTTTTCAAAACATTCAATTTTTCCATAATGGCTTACATATCAAGGTTGTTAAACCCATTTTCCAAGAAAACATTGAAGGATTGAAATAGGCCTTACCACTCTTAATGAAACAACATTTTGGAACCAAATCAACCATTGAAAATACATAACATTTTATTATACAAGGTTGAGCGCATATACTAAAATGTATTTCTCATGATGCAAGTTTAGTTATATTATGAAAAATAAATGAAATTACCTTTTCTATGTACCATAAAAAATTTTGAGAGAATGTAATTCCTATATAATAATGAAAAAATATTTTCATAAAAATTAAAAAATTGTAGAATTAAAATTAAAGAGTTGGGCGTTTGGATCATACCTAAAACTCAAGTAACATGGACATGAAAACCCAAAATTCCCTTTTATACTTTCACTCATATGAACATATGAATATATATAAAGAACCTAGCCATAATTTAGGTATTTTCATGGAAAAATAAGTACAAATGAATCCTTGGATATATGTTTATACATGAATGTACCCCTTTAATCTTACACACATTCACATTTAAATATAAAATTATAAACACACATATCACCATTATATATATCCATCCTTCCATGGGTTAATTTATATAAAGGGGGAATTATAAATGTTTATACTACGTATGCATACACACGCATGTCTTAGAAAATGGAAGATCAAATCCAACTCCATGAGGTCCAAGATTCACTAAAACAATTATAGGAATGCAAAAATAAAAATTTAAAAATTTAAAATAATCTTAAAGAAAATGAAGAAGGAAACCAACATCAAAATTTCAGTGGTCATAATTAAATGCTCCAAAATGAATCTATTTTGGTGGATAATGTGGAAACATGTCAGAAATCGACCGGAGAAATACATTACATACACAAATAAGGGATATAAACCAATGTAACTAGGTTGAATCGTGATATAGGGTTCAGTTGAGGTATGTTTGGATATGGGGATCATAAAAACCCACAAATGATAAAGAGGAGGGAAGAGGAGTTCTTGCCTATAAACATCTACCAACAAACCTGGATAAAAAATTTAAAATGATGTGGAAGAGGGTGATAATAATTGGGGGATATGTGTGGGGATTTATATAAAGAGGGAGAGGGAATCACGCTAGACCAATCATGAGGATGTAAATGATAAAAAGTAAGAAAGATAAAAAACAAATAAATTTTTTAAAATATTTGGAATCCCACACAGTTTTCACACTATTTACCAAACAATGTACCCACTGTGTGCTAGCCACAGCCTAGGCTAGGAACCCTCACACTATTACCCCTAGGCAGGTGCACAATTGAGAAAATCGTTCTCAAATCATGCCACTTAGATTTGTTAACTCAAAAATCCAAATCACATACTTTCTACATTGTTTCATATACCATGTGCATTCAGTGTTTCAAAACATAGAACCACCTAGCCACCCACATGGGTTACACATAGTTACTACTAACCATGCAAGACAACCATAAAACATCTAAAGAGTCCCTAAAAATTTAAATTATGGCCCAAAACGACCACAACACATTACCATTGAACCACAATATAGAATAATAACAAAAATAAATATAATTAAAGAGAAGATTCAGGTTGGGATGGGAGAATTATCCCCACCATTAACAATTAATGTCCCAAATAAGTGCCAAGACACTATATTAATAAAAGTATGAATTATGGACACAACAACCCTTAAAAATAACCCTCTAAAAAAAGGTGTGAAAACTGAGGACTCACTCTTACTCAAAAGTCGAAACATTGAAATCCCAAAAAGTGCTGAGAAAATAAAGACCTAATGACTGAGGGGATTATATCTCCAAACATAATCCCACATAAGGAACAACCTAACCCCTAACATAATAATCCCCGAATAAACTCATTGGGGTTGGGTGATATGATGGAATGGGATACTCCATCATGAAGGCTAGAGGAAAAAAAATCACTATGAGTTCTTTTTATGGGGGTCCCCCACAATTTTGGGACCCCATTCATGCACTATTTCTAAGGCCAAATATGAAATAAGTCATGATAGAACCTTTAACACTAGTATGACCACTTAATTTACAGGGAAAAACATCACCATCATAAAATAGGATAACAACGAGTCCAAAAGTGGGTCTCCCCGCCATTTATAAACTAACTATAACATATAAACACCAAACACAAGGGGGCCAAAAAGGGAATAAAATTAAACACCATAACAAACCAATTCATCTCCCAACAGGAATATCTCAAAACTAAAACCGTTCCAAAATAAAGATACCAAAACCAAAAAAAAAAGTTTGGTTACACAAAAGACTACAATAAAAAGATAAAAATTAAAAATGGATTCCTCTCTTACATCAGAGAAAATAAATTAGGTCAACATCCACTACACCCAAAAAAACCATGACATAATGAAAAGATTCACTCTAGAAAATGTGGTTGAAAACATTATGTCCTGAAGAATCTTCTTTACTAAAGATTGGATGTTGATTAATGTTCTAAAATTGGCCACATTGGAGGAAATCAATTGAGTGGTTCGATAATCGTGAAGTAGTAACTGGTGAATAAGTCACACCCACATGAAATTTATCCACATCACACTCATCAACTAATGGAAACCCTTTGAGTGGACAAAGTGGAACTAGACTACCAACCCCCACATGAATACCCTTGTAAAGAAATTTAGAAGGAAACATAAAACACCAACATCCCAAATAGAACATTCTAAAATAAGATAACTAATTCCTTAATAACTAGATGGATTTATCACATGAAGAAAGGGAATTTCAACAAATTGCACAATTCTAAATAGGTGTAAAAGAAGCTAGAATATTAAATATTTTAAACAAAAACACTAAACCTTATGTCAAACATGATTAAAATCAATAGGATCTAAAATCATTCAGCATCTAATGATCCATTTCCACCACATGAAATAGGAAAAAAATGAAAAGAACATGACTACACTACTCCACATGAAGTCTGGATAAAACCATCAACCAGAAGAAACTCCCAAGAAATCATTGGCCTTTTCTTGGTTTCATCTTCTGAATATCAAAAAAACCTAACTAAAACCATGATAAACCAAATCAAAATCGAGATAACATTTAAACCCAAAAAACAATAATTCAAAAACCAATCACCCCACAATAAAACCAAAATACCTCATTTTTTTGAAATAATAACTTTCATTACAAATTCAAAACCATTTTTCACTTAAAATTAATTTGAACACAAAACCCCATTTAGAATTCTTATTTCCATTTCATGTTCTCTTGGACTAAAATTATTCCAAAACAAAAACATATCAAAACATCATAATTCCATTTTTATAAAAAAAATTATAAATAAAAAAATGATAAAAAAGATGGGCATGTACCGATGGTATTCTAGGATGACTCACACATATAAACTCTCATTACAACTTAAGAGACCATCCACGCATGCCAATAATTATCCATTTTCCACATATATACATACATGAGAGAATAAATAGTCATAAAAAGGGTCAAACACATAAAATATTTTTCAAAACCTCTATTCAAATTATGGCAATGATTTTTTCAGAACCAACGATTTTTATTCAAAACCGAAACATTTCTATACTCCTAGTTTTCAAAAAATTCATCTCACATTTTACAAATATTTCCATAATTCCTAAAATCATCTTTCAAATGGATTGCATTTCCAAAAAAATTATTATTTAAAAAATCCATTTTCATTTTTACAGAGCCCCGTTTTTTTAATTTCACAACTTCGATCACAATAATTAAAATACGAAAAACTCCTAAAAATGAAACACTAAAAAAACCAATTTCCTATAGAAAACACAATATCAAAACTCTGATTTTGTGGAAAAAACATCATATAATACTCTATATATACAATAATCCTTTGGAATAGATTTTCATCAAGAACATACCTATGACTAGAAAATTTATTTCTAAAAATACAATCCCCAAAATAATTGGACATCCCAAATGTATAGTTCTAAACAACCTCAATTACCAATTTTTCGTGAACCAACCTGAGTTAACCCCTATCATGTCACCCAATCCGGCACATGATAAGTCCCAATAAGAGTTCCTGATTCTCTCGTGGTTGTAAAATAGTGTCGACCAACTAATATGATTAATTGAGAACAAGTTAGGAAATAAAATAGATATAAATAATAATAATAACCCAATTTGAAGCAGAAATTAAATAATAATAAATGGATAATCATATATCCTATTGATCTCATGGGTAACCACCAATCACAGAACCACAATATCTCTGAGAGTGTTCCCAAAGCAGGAGAAACAAGAAATTGAAAAATATTATGTAGGAGTGTAAACTTAGATAATCATTAGTGATTACTAAGAATAACCACATCCTATACCTTAGATTTTAAAAAAGAAACCATTTAATTCTTGTTTGAATGTAATACATATAAAAAATATGTTCTTCAATTATTTTTAAAAACAAGTAACAAGATTCCATTTTAGAAAAGGCTAATTTTTCATGTCATTTCCCAAAAAATCTAATTCATCAAAAGACATTTCAATAGAATTATTTAAAATATAATTAATACTGGAACAACTATTTAATATGGACTGCAAAGAAATGGTATCACTTTATAAAAATAATATAATAAAATTGAATATAAAATACATTTGAAATAGTTATCATGGGACGTACCTTGACACCAAGTGATGTGAACATAGATGTCCTCATTTGAGAATCTATTTGTCATCCTATCAATGTGATCCATAATTCATAATCATCCTAGCTGCTCTCAACTAGTCTCACTAATGACACAACCAACAGAACCTTTCCCTAACATGGGGATTTATTCCATTTAATCATGACTAAATAGAAATCATCACTTGACTCTAATAATGATTTCATGGTTCCAATGCATATAAAAAATGTTTTTGGGTTGGAAGTATGCATGAACAGAAGGAAATCCACCATACATGCTAATTCACACATCCTGACACCATCATTGGGAATTCCCCTTAAATTGGAGAGTACCCTTCGAGGCACCCTCCTTTCAAGATAAAAATAAAAAGGTGCCCATCGAGACTACATATGTAGAGAGTTTAAAAATAAATTACAATAAATACATATAGGTTCAAAACAGTCCTTACCACTCTTAATGAAATATCATTTAAGAAACCAATATAACATTGAAAATACATTATATTTTCCGATAAAATGATGAAAGAATTTATTTAAATGAAAAAATCACGTGGATATTTTATCTAAATTATATGAAACAAATTAATTTATAATTTAAAAGTACCAAAGAAAATTAATATTATATAATATATGTTTAACAATGAAAAATTATTTTTAAAATAGTCAGGAAATTATTAATTTCTAATTAAAGGGTTAGTCATAGGGAACCTATCTCAAAATCAAGGCTCATTAACACAACAAATAGAATATTCTCTTTTTTAATTACATGCATATGCACCTTCATATATATATAATGAAACCTGGTCATTGTTTACATATTTTCATGGAAAATTATGAACAAGGTTATCCTTACATATATGATTATACTTGCATATACCTCTATACACATACACACATATGAATTTTCATATACATAAATAAGTACACATGTCCCAATTATATATATTCATGTTGCCACTAGGGAATTTATATAATGTTGAAACTTATATATGTACATTCCTAACTATGCATACTCATGCAAGTATTTGACAATGGTGGATAAAATCCACTGCCACAAGGTCCAAGAAGAACTACAAAAATACTAGGATCCCAAAAATTACAAGCAAAATAATTAAAATTGGGCTAAAAATGTAGAATTAAACTAACCTCAAAACACTAGTGGGATAATAAAAATGGACCAAATTTCTTCTTCATCAGTGCAAAATGCTGAAATACACACAAATTCGACCTGATTGGCCCATTTCATTCCCAAAAAATAAATGAAACCCAAAATAACTAGGTTAACCATTAAATAAGGGTTTGGAAAAGATTATTTGGGAGAAGGGGAAGAAAATAATTCCATGAGAGAGTTATAGGATGAAAGATGATGTATTATACTGAGACTTCGACAAAAAACCCCAAAAAAATACAATAAAGCATGATGGAGAATACGTATCAGAATAGGGGGTGACGTGCCTAGATAGAGAGGAAGAGTGGGAGGGTGTTATCTAGACCAAGGAAGAAGAAAAGAATAAATAATAGGAAAGAAATAAAATAAAAAATAAAACTATAAATTTATTGGGAAACCCACACGATTTTTACACTATTTACCAAAATGTTCCCTGACCATGTTCTATCCAAGACCATTTCTACGTACCCTCGCACAGTTACTCCTATGAAGATGAATTTTGCAGAAACCCATGCTCAAACCATGAAAATTTGAATTTTCAAATCATAGAGACAAATTGAAATCTTTCTACACCATTTGATAAATTGTCTGAAAGTCCAGCACCACCTCCCAGATCTACTTTGGGACCTGTATAGGTACCGCAAGTTTACTACTAAAAATGAGGGATAAATATGGAACCGCTGAAGAGCCTCCAAAATTAAAATTCTATCCCATAAAATACAGGGACTCAAGCCCACTCATGTAAAAGATATAATATGTCTAAAGATAAATAAAATAAGGATGAAGTGTTATATTGTGGTGTAAAAGAGTATATTTAAAAAAAATAAATTTAACTAAAAAAATAATATAGAATTCCCCAAATCATCCAAAAAAATTATTATTTAAAAAATCCATTCTGGTAGGGTGTGGTTGGAGAAATATATTCATTCACTTTATTATGATTTTTTTGATATTCTACAATACTTTCATATTTGTTTTGAAATTTTTTATCCAACATCATTAATTCTATCTCATTTTTTAATTTTTCCAATAAATATATAAAAATTTATCTCTCTTGGGGTTTTGATTTACTCGATAAAAAATATATTTAAGCCATTTTTATAAAATCTTTAATATATAAGTGATGTGTTTATGAATATTGATATTTTTCATGATCTTCAAACCACACAGATCTAACCAAAAAAAATATTGTACATTTCATTCATTGATCTCATCCTTCCTTAGAGGTTGTTTTACCATTTTTTTTATGACACAAATTGTAAGAATTCAGTTTTTCATGATTGAGTGTTGTTGGATTCCAAATAGCATCTTCAAAGGGATATTTTTACATATTCATTTACACCATATGAACAAGTTATCTATGAAAAATATAATTTTCCCCCATTACATTGATGAATAAATGTTTATAATCAACAAAAAATCATGAATAAATTTTAAGACATTAAATTTAACAAATACTTATCTATATTTAACATTTATAATAATCAAAAATATTCTATAACCTGGGAAATTAATTTATTTTTTATTACTATTGTAAATATGAAACTAATTTTTTAAAATGTATTTAAATTAACTTTTTATTGTTTTTTTCTTTTTTTTAATTATTTGAAAATTTATTCCCTAATTTGGGGTTATAGAATTATATTGTTCAAGTATATTAAATCAGATCATTCTTTTTTTAATTCATTTTGATATAGAATTTGGGAAAAATATAATATTGAGGCTATTTTTTCCAATTTTATGTATAAAAAAACTAAGGCATGAATTATATAAAATTGGTCTATGATTGTATGAAATAATCATCATAATGTATTAGAGAGTCCAAGCCTAATAATCCAGTGACACTCACTCATATAACTTTATGGGCATCTAACTTCACTACTAACCATAATACTCCCTCGACATTATGAAACAATAGAATTTCTAGTCTTCAATATGTATTATGGTAGTATGAGTGATTTAATAATAATATAAAAATCATAAATAATACACCAAGGATATGAAACTATTAACTTGATTAAAATAGAGCTATGTAAGGGTCATCACATTACTATGACTCTTGTTTTTCTCCCTTGTCAATTAAATCTAATTTTCAAAAATTAAAAAAAAACTCAACCTAAAATCAAAATCATTTCCATCTCAATGGTTTGACTGAACTGAGGAAGAAAATCATAAGTTATGCATTTATAGATCTTCCAAATGATGAATTAGATAAATACCATAGCGAAAATTCCAATGATTCAAGAGGATTTGAGATTCCCAATCATGACACTTGAGAGGAGAACATAGAAATGAACAAATATAATGGATTTGGGAATTAAATTTGAGTAAATATTTCAATTTTTTATGAGATAAAGGATATAGAGTGTTTGTAACTAAAATGGAAGGTGAAAATTATAGTGACCCAATATTTACATACATTAACATTACATAACTTTTTCAGAATACAGAAGACATTATATAAACAAACACCCATAGACCATACAAGACTATTTCCATTAGAAATAGTGAAACATAAATGATGATATGTATGTGACCTATATTATCTCCCACAGGGTTCTTCTTCAGTAAAACCCTTATTAGACACATCATACATAATACAAATATTCAGAACCTTGTGAAGGAAACATAAAAAAGGGGTGATCTAAAATGCTCTCTGTAATGGTTAAAAAGGGATATATGCAAGAATAATCATGAGAATAATGGTATAAGAACACGATGATAAATATAGAATATCATAACCTAAATATCAAAGATCATATACATGAATCGGGGAATAAAGATTCTTAGTTCATAAGAGGTCATTCATAATGAAATAAAGAACATAATCTACATAATCATAGAATAGAATAGAATATGGAATTGTGGAAGATGCATATGCATATAATATGATCTCCATTGTATCTAATTCATTGCTTCCAATACCATATTAGTAGTATGGGTTCACTATACATACCATCTTGGTATTCATGGTTCACTGCCTTGGCAAACATAGTAGCCAGACTTCTCTCCTCATACTATTTTTTTAATTCTGGTTCACTACACGACCATCATAGTAGTAGAGGGTCACACCCATGACAATATTAGTCTATCAATTGGGATATAAATATTTACCCGATGAATTGGAGGGAGATATATGTCCAACCCATCTGATAATAAAATCATACGTAAATGATCAACTATATCATAAATAAGCATATCATCACCCATGTAATTAAATTTTTATTATAAGCATGTAATCATATCATAACCTATGAAAAATGAAATCTTTCATATTCATTTAATCATAAACATAACCTATGAAAATAAGTGAGTTTCAAAATATTATAACTCAAGAAAGGGAAATAGATTTCATCAACCTCATTCTATCAAAACATAATCCATTTAGAGAAAGAATATGAATGTAAAAATTGTATAATTTCTAAAAAAAAGTCATTAATAACACCAATATATGTAAAAATTTATCGGAAATTATTTTTAAATATCTTTTAAAAACATTTCCTAATGAAAAAATCTTTTCTTCCTTGAAAAATGCTTTTTAAAACATAATACACTTTAAACAAATTTTTCATCAAAAATAAATTTTAAAACATATAATGAAATATTTGAAAATAATAAAATATTTTTATAATCCTTTTTCCTTGAAAATTATCTACAAGGATTATTTTAAGTTTTTTTAAAAATATGGGTTTTGAAATAAAATATATTCATGTCCAAAGTGGGAAATATGGTGAGATTTTCATAAAAACATTTAATTAATTACCTTATATACCAATGAGTGGGGAAATGGTACTAATACATTAATATATCTTTAATAAACATAAGATAAGAAAAACTCATGGGTATTCCTATGATATAGATCATTATATTTCACCAAATAAGAATATTGATTAACAATCATGAAAAGTGGTGAGATTATTTCAATAAAATATTACCACCTAGCTACATCATAGCATACATTACATATAAGAAAATTAAATTTAATGAGGCTAAAAATATCACTAATAGAAATATATTATTTATATATCATGTAAAATTTAATTCCATTGACCTCAAAGAATAATTTAGTTTCTTAACAAAACATGAGACTCAATGAAGGTAATTTGATAGATAACTATTTTACCGATATGGTATCTTTTGAAACATAAAAACCATTAAAGAAAGTTGATAAAATGGATATCTAAATACCCATAAATTTATTTATATGAATCATTTAATACATTCATGGTTAGTATACACACCACACAAAATGATTGGGTTGTGAATAATGAATGCATCTCAATGAAATAAAAAGTGAGATGAAGTTCCCTTACCATGTGTATTGACTCTCATCGTACTCATTGAGAACACATATATAATAAATATAAAATGAATATAATACTTTTAAAGATCCATATTCTTCTATATATTACCATATATGGTTTTATAGTGACATTATATTACCCTCTAGTCAACAATCCAGTGTTAAGGTTTCACTTCGGGTAAAATCGGCTTTGGTCATTTAATGTGTCTTAATCTATTATATCTTTATTCATTAAACATATATAATGATTCCAGAATGTAAAAAATAATATAAATATACTTTATATTAATAATATTTTTATTATAATAATCTACAGAATATAAAATTACAGAATTTAATACATCGTTCATTGAGATGGTATGTTGTATGTACGCATGAACATTCTTTCCATTTTAATTGTCGTACTAAAATAAAGATGGTGATTGAAATATATGTATATATATGTGTGTGTGTGTGTGTGTCAATATTCTATTAGAATTATTATATCATATACTTCAAATAATTTCACTAAACTCATAATTAATACCATCCACGTAGTGATTGAATGAATCACATCTATTTGAGAGGGCAGTCGTCAAAAATTCCTCAAACAGAATTACCATATTTACAAAAAATGGAATGTAAAAAAGTTATTAATTGTAAAAATATAAAAATAAAAAAATTCTAAATATGATAAATAATATATATATAAATATATTTATTCCAATTTCCAACATGAGAGGTAGTATAGGAAAAACAAACAATCATCATTTAGTGGGGCGTAGTTTTCCATACAAATAAATAATATGTTCCTTACCCATTTGATATAATTTTGGGTTGTTTTAGTTATAGACCTAGTATGAAAAGTTACTATTATATTGAATGTACTAGTGTTTTTATACAATATTTGGAAAGAGAAATTTTAGTGGGTGGATAATGAAAATAAAAGAAAGGAGTTTGAGAGAAGATGTTGCATCTTAATTGGGAAACTCCATTTGGATTGTATGAAAAGGATTCACTGGATGTATTTCATCCAATTGGGAGGATTATAAGAGTAATTTAGGGATGTTTGGAAGCATATTGGTTAGAGCTTGTTGGGACATAAGTGGTTTGAGAGATGCGATGAAGATGGATAGGTGGTTTCCTTTTATAGGAAAGAGAAAGGACACACTTTCCATTTTTGAAAAAAAGTTATATCTATGGATGTTTTTACCTAAAAACAGTTATACCAAAACAAAAAACAATAATGTAAGGTAAATGGCTGATTAATGGCCAGAAAATGGGGTTTGGGAAAGTTTTTAGGTCGTTTTGGTTTTTGAATGTATGGTAAACCTAATTTTTCTCTTAATCATCATAATAAATTTTAATCACATTCAATAATATTTTTGGTAAAAAACTATATTGATATTATTGGAAATAAAAAATTATTCTAATTAAAAATATAGAATATATTATTTCAATTTATAATCATAGAAGTTGTAGTAATTAAATTAAAATTAATCCAATAGTAGGCTCGATAATGTGGGGTTTTAAAATAATAAAAAAATCAAAAGTTTGACATGATTTTATACCCTCATTTAATGATAAATTGATCACATTGACTTAAATTGTATTAATTTATAAAAATATTACCTAGTTGATATTTGAAACCAATTTAAAATATAATTTGAATATATAAGTCAATTAGAAGAAAATCGAGTTTGAATTAAAATCTGGTATTTTTTCACTCTTCAACCGAAAAATAAAGTATCTAATAAACTTCCCAAAAAACCACCTAAAGCTAATTTCAACATTATAAATTTAAAAATGAAGTTTATTTTATAATATTAAACTTCAAAAAGTTTATAAAATTAATTAATTATTTTTCATATATAAGTAAAATAAAATCAATTCACTTGTGAAAATTATATTTTTAAATATATAAGGACTTTACCAAAATTTATATATTTTATTATAAATAAGTTTTATTTATATTCAAAAATTATAACCAATATTTGACAAGTCATTATTATTCATATAATTATGATTATGTTCTTGTTCATAACTATCTCATGAAATGATTATAATAATAACTTGATGGTTTGTAGAAACATTAGTGTTGTGTGTGATGTACATCATGTCACGGTTTCATATAATATACGCCATGTCGATGTTAAGTGTATAATATGCTGAATTTGTGTCATGGAACGTATTCCAGGTCAGTTCCCTGTGAAATTAATGTTTCAATTAGTAAATTTCAATACATAAAAAAATTATTTTATTAAAGAAAACAAATGTCTAAAAAAACTAGGTATGTTACATTCTACCCCCCTTAAAATGAATTTTGGGCTCCAATTTTCTCACATGGGATAAAAATGGATACTTATACTTCATCATATCTTCATGTTCCCGCATAGGTTCATCTAACTGGTTATTTCCCCATAAAACATTTAAAATGGGAGTTGTCCTATTTCATATACCATTCTCTATAAGATCTAGAATTTCAATAGGTTTATACTGATAATAAAGATACTCCTCCAGTGGTACGAACTTAGAGTTCAGTAATTGTGAATGGTCAAGTACATAATTCCTTAGGATAGATACATGGAACACATCATGGACTTGAGAGTGATTGGGAGGAAGTTCCTACTGATAGGCTACAATCAATATATGATCATCAATCTCAATGGGGAATATATACCTAGGTCTTAGTTTCTATTTCTTCCCAACTCTCATAACATTCTTCTAGGGTGAGATTCAAAGAAACACATTTTCGCAAAATTCAAATTCTAAATCATGCTGATGGTTATCATCATAACATTTCTACCAATATTGAGTTGCACTGATATGTTGTCGAATGGTTCTAACCTCCTTGAACATTTATTTAGTGATCTCAAGCCCCATTAACTATATTTCTCCAACCTCATCCAAACACATTTGAGATCTTCATTTATTCCCATAGAGGGATTCATAAGGTGTCATATGAATTCTTGAGTGAAATATATTGAGGTTTGAAATCTAAACTATAGGAAGGTGTTGATCGCACTGACCTTTGAAATTTATATAACATGATCTCAACATACCCTATAGTGTTTGAATTTTTCTTTTAGACACACCATCTCTCAGAGGGTTCAAAGTATCATTGAAACTCAATTATGTATGAAGTGAATTTTAATTACATCTCTCTAACTTTTAGGTAATCCTCAAATCCCAATCTGATATTATAGAATGTAGTAATCCATGAAACGTTACCACACAACGTATATTGTGGAAATAAGATCCCAAAATAATCCTTCCCTGATAACGATGAATTGTGATGACTTAATAAGGAGACTAATAAACACCCATATATAATTAAAACCTTTATAGGTTTTATGTAGTCCAATAACAAAATCCAAAGTGATGTTTTCAGATTTCTATTTTGGTCTATGTAATGGATTCAAAATCCCCTTAGAATTTTTCCTTTTAGCTTAAACTTATTTCCATACCAATCACCGAGATACAAACTCTGTGATATCTCTCTTCATTTTGTCCTAAGAGAAGTATTATTTAAATTCCCTATGCAACTTCATACTTCATGGTTTAATAGATAATGAAGAACAATGAGCTTCCTCTAATAGATCCTTCTTCTAATCTGGTATTCATAGAAAGAATACATGGTTCTTGAACATTTTCATTCTACACTGCCCATGGTTAGTCTCCAGAAAATTTATAGATTTCTTTTTCAACTCTACGTATTCCTTTAGAGGATCCTTAATGATCACTTCTATAGAGGATTGAATATTATTTTGATAAAGATATGATTTTACGAATCCTTCAGGATTTCTAGATCCATCCATTGAAAATCCATATATATTGGATATTTTGTTATCATTATCATGGTTAAGCTAGCATGTACTTATGACTCAAAGCATCAGCCACCTTGTTTGCATTCCCATGGTGGTAATATATTGATTAGTCATAATATTTTATCCACTATTACTATATTCTCTAGAGTATCTTTGACTCCTTATTTGTTAATATATATTTCATAATTTTTTGATTGGTGTATATATCACAATTTCCTCCATAAAGATAATTCCTTTATATATTTAATTAAAAAAATTACAGCTACAAACACTAAATCATGAGTTTGGCAATTTTTCTCATGAATTCTCAAAATCATGAGGAATACATGATAACCATGCTATTCTTCATATGAAAACATCTAAATCCCTTCATTGATTTATCACTCTATATCAAAACCCCATCTTTACTATATGTTAATTTAATCATATGTGCATTGGGTATCCTTCTCTTCAGTTCCTTGAAATTTTCCTCCCATCTATTTTTTCAATAGAAATGTGACATCTTTCCGAGTTAACTTCGTCAGAGGATTAGAAAGTCATGAGAAATTCACAGGTGATAATATAATTCTAAACAAAAAATGATATAGATATAAATCACCATGGTTGGCCTAGGCTAACATTCAATCGCATCTTTTTTTATGAATCTACAGTTATACCACCTCATGAGATTATGTTACCAAAAAATGAAACATTTTTCCGACAAAATTCTTACATTATAAATTTTTCACATAGATTCTCCTTCCATAGGGTATTTAGTTCAATAATCAATTGATATTTAGGTTATTGTTGTTTATTTTTATAGATAATAATATAATCTATAAGAACAACCATAAACTGAATGGGGTAATCTCTAAATACTCTATTAATTATATCCATAATGATATAAGTGGAATTATTAAGGCCAAAAGGCATCACTATATATTCTTAGTTTCCATACCTTGTATAGAATGTTTTTTTAGGTATATAATCTATATTGACCCTCAATTTATGATATCCAAAATTTAGGTCAATATTAGGAAAGTATTGTGATCTTTTAATTAGATCAAATATGTTATTAATATATTGGAAATGATACTTGTTCTTGATTGTGATCTGGTTCAACTCCCAACAATCACTTTAGAGTGAGTTTTTTTAATCGGTTTTTGAATAAATAAATTTAAAAACTGTATAAGTTAAATTTTTTAAAAAAAATATTCCATTAAGGAAACATATTTGATACCTCCATTTCTTTAAAACAATAAATTTATTTTCTATTTCAATTAATATTTTTTATATATTTAAAATTTTAAAATTTTATTATTGTTATGTTATGTATATATATATATATAATGTTTCATCATAATTTATCTCTTATTCAAGTATGTGAATTTTCTATCCTATGACATAAAAAATATTAGACCAATATAAATGAAATTTTTAACATATATTTAAAATATAATAAGTACTCTAAAAATAATTTCTTAAAAATGTTGATGGAAAATAATTTCTATGTTTTCTAATCCACCTACTTGAAACATAAAAATGTTTCAAGTATTTTAATTTTCATTCCTATAAAATATAAACTATAAGACCAATATGAATGAAATTTAAACATTGATTAAAAATATAACAATTAGTTAAAAATATAAATAATTTCATAAAAATATTAATGAAAAATAATTTATATGCTTTCTAATCCACATACATAAAACCTAAAAATGTTTTAATTTTGTGACTTGGATAGCCTAAAAAATAATAAATATAAGGCCAATATAAAGGAAATTTTAAATGTTAATTAAACATATAATAAGTATTAGAAAACAAAAAAATCCAAAAAACTGTTGATGAAAATTAATTTATATGATTTTTAATACATCTACCTGAAACATAAAAATGTTTCAAGTGCATGAATTTCCTAGCCTATAGAATATAAAATATTTGAACAATATTAATGAAATTTTAAAAATTTATTAATCATATAACTAGTAGCCTAAATTAAAAATAATTTCATAAAAATGTTGTTGAAAAATAGTTTATAAGCATTCTAATACACCTAATTGAAACATAAAATTGTATCAAGTTTATGACTCTATTACCATATATAATATAAACTATAAGACCAATACGAATGATGTTTTGAAAATTGATTAAATAGGTAACTAGTAGTAGAAAATAAAAAATTATTTCTTATAAAATATTGTTGAAAAATAATTTATAAGCTTTCTAATCAACCTACATGAAAATTAAATATGTTTCAAGTATGTGACTTTTCTAGCCCGTAAAAAATAAATTGTAAGACCAATATGAAGGAATTTTTAAACATTGGTTAAATATATAACAATCAGATGAATTTTTTTAAAACATTGATGAAAAATAATTTATATGCTTTGTAATCCTCCTACATGATACTTAAAAATGTTTCATGTACATGACTTTTATAGCCTGTAAAATATAAATTCTAAGACCAATACGAATAAAATTTTAAGCATTGATTAAACATATAATGAGTAGTATAATTTTTAAATTTTATTTATATGGGTTTTATAGTTTATATTTTATAGGCTTTCAAAGTCTGTATATGTCTTAGGATCCTCCTCGACATTCCTTTTTTCACTCTCACTTCGATATTACTTTTCTTAAATTCCCTTCATTTTCATTTATTTTTTTTATTTATGAAACTATTTATTTTAAACATATTTTTATATATTTATGATATCCTTTAAATTTTATTTATGTTGTTTTTATACTGTATATTTTATAAGATTATAAAGTTTTAGACTTCAAATTTTATAATTAATCCTATGTTTCAAGTAGTCGACTTTGAAAGATGTCAAATATAAACTGTGCCTAAAATATAAATGAAAACTGAAATAATGGATAAACATATATGAAGGGATAAATCTAATAATAGTATTTTCATTTCAACTGATATAAAACATATAAATGAACATGTAAAATCAATTTCAATGTCTATGGAGAGAAGATTTTGTCCCACGTTGTGGACTGCGAATAGGGCGTATGCGTTGAGTTCATTGTGGAGTCTAACGACCAAGAGAGGGATTAACCTCTAGAACTCAATTGTCGATTTTCACATACTCTATCTTTGTGTTAGTGGTAGGATCTTCCAAATGCATATTGCACTACCCTCCTGATCCTTCGTCCATTAAGGTGGTAGAAGGACCTTCCATCATCACAGTAGAGAACCATGCATGTGATGGAGCTATACCCCAAGCCTATCATAGAACTCAACCTCAAGGTTATGATGGAACTAGACCCCAAGATTGTGATAGATCTAGACCCCAAGGATGCTATGGATCTAGACCCCAAAATAGAGAGAACATGGGATGTCCTTTTAAGAAAGATGGATCCCCACCTACCAGAGGCACATCCTAAATCGGGTGAGGCTAGACTACCAGAGGGCCAAACTCTGCCTGTGGAATAGGTGAGGCATCATGTGTAACATGATGATGAATTTTTCATCGTGGTGTCACTCTTTAGCACCAGAATTTTCTGTAGGACGTTCTTTCAGGACAGGAACCTCCTCTCTCTGGGATGGATGGTCGATGATGTTCTCATGAAGAACAAGAAAATATTCCCTTATCTCTTACACTTCGGAATGGAAAACTTCTTGGCTAAAGACCCCTACCTATTCATCACTCATGCGAAAAAGATACTCTGAGTGGATGCCTTGTAATGAGATTCAAAATGAATTTGAAAATATTAAAATTAACAAAATAATTTAAATATATTGACTTACCATTCTCTATAACTCTTTGTAGTGTTGGGTAAGACATAGTATAAACTAAAGCCTATACCATGAATCATAATCAACCTGCTCTGAAAGGATGAAGCGATTCATAGGTACACCTTGAATAAAAATTCTACTCATGTGCACTAATAGTGGTGAAACTGGCATGTACTCGGCCCTAGTCCTTATCCTACCTTCATTTCATCTTAATCAGAAGAAGCTACTATGTCTGTCTCAGTAGCAATGGAATCGGATGAGCACAGAAAAATTAGCGCATTAATCTGTTATGATTATTTCACTCAATAATTTGGGAGTGAATGAGGGGCACTATAGCCATAACATCCTCAAGACAAATAGTGTTTTCTACTAGAAACTGGTCCATAATACATCAGTATAGAAGCCATGAAATTTGAAATGACATATGGTCATTTTCAAAAAATCTCCAAACTAAAAACCAAAATTGATGCTATTATTAAATTTGTTAGACAGTGATAGATTGTATATAAATACCATGTCCAGAAAGAGACTGTCCAATTGGAGCCGATATATGCCAGAATGGTGTCTCAAAACCCTGTCGAAATTGTGTCACTGACACCACCATTAAAATACAACATCGATAGTGAAAAATAATGAGAAGTTAAAGTCAATAACTCCTAGTAGCATCAGAAACCAAAAGAAATGGGCGATCTTACCATGATCCATGTAGAGAATCATGTTGTACCTCCAACTCGATCAGCAGACTAGCATACTCATGTTAGAATGTGGGGATGCACTCCCATTTCCACATCTGAATAAGGATGAGGCATCCTCGGAGACCTATGCGGTCCCTATGGGATATCTTTCATAAGGCTTTGTACGTGTATTCTATGTAGGCCGATCCCCAGCTTTGCATCATGGCCCGATCAAAGTCCTCTAGTAGGAGTGGATACATCATGTGCATGTGAATCCTCGAGTTATCAGTACACATGGTCTCTCCAATGAGCTATAATATATATACCCGTTCATAATTCATGACAGACTGCTCGTCAACAACATCAGGTAAATGTGTAATCTTCACCCTAACAAGGGCATAGATATAGACACTCCATATGTATCCCTACGGTCGGAAAAAATTTCATTGACTAATAAGAATTTAGAGAGGACTAAAAAATATTCACATGTGGGTCCAATAACAGCTCTCCCCTGGATAGGAACATTGAGAAGCATTGCCACATCCTGGTAGGTGATGGTCATCTCTTACTCAGGCTAGTGGAAGGTGTGTGTCTCTGGTCTCCACCTCTCAATAAGGGAAGCAAGCAAGTGATGGTATACAAATGTGAAATATGATATGGAAATTCCATAGAATCCAACACGATGGATGTATGGTCTAATTCCATGTGTAGGCTCCCAGGAATGAAAATGGTATGCTCGATGCACCCTGATTGATCGATCATCACCACCATCTAGTGTGACCAGGGTAATATGGGTACAATACTGAGTGAGTAGTACGGTATCATCCATTAGCATATAAAAAAATTTAATTATTCATAAGTTTAAAATAGAAATATAATGTTATGGTCAGAATAATGTAATAAATTTTAACATGTAAGACATGCCATTTTTATTCACATTGTTTTATGAAGTTATTTTTCCAAAAAGAAAGGGGAATGTATTCATGTTTTTCAAGGTATATTACTTGTCACGACCCGTCCTCGGGGCCCATGTCATGACTACCCCAAGCCCGCCTTCCATAGTCCAGGGGCTGGCGACTAGCACCAAGGTGTAATTCCCGGTAAAAAGGGAAGGCATTGCCTTTGTAAAGTAAACAAACACCACAAAGCAAGCAAGCAGTAGAAGTAAACACTAAGTAAAAACTGGGTACAACAGTAAGTGCGGAAAAGTAAGTGGGCCAGAATAGAAACCCAAACAGAAAGTAAAGTACAACTGGAAAGGGGACAATAGAAACTACAAGTAAAGCCGCAACGTCGAGCCATCCACTGGAAGTCCCACCTGAAGGGTGAGTACAGATAGCCTCCACAGCTCCTCGGGTCTAGCTGTCCGCTCCGAAAACGTCCCGCCCAGTGGTCCACCTCCAGGTACTATCCTGCTCCGCAAGCCTCAACCACGATCAGCACTGTCCATCATCTGCAACCAACACAACGTAGTGTGGGCATATCCCGTGCAGGGGTGAGTATAAGCTACTCAGTAGGGACCCTGAGACCCCCGAAGGTCTCCCAAAATCCAAAAAGGATAATCCACAAAGGAAAGATACAATCACGAAATAACATCCGACACTACTTAGGTATATTCCCATACATATAACTAAGACATCAATTACAGTACGCTCCAACTTCCGAGCTCATGTACAACCCAGTCCACACAAAAAAGAAAAACGTAAATCCACACAGGATTGCACAACACAATCCACATAGGAAATAAAATCAGGATTCAGCTCACACAGGTATACTTCTTCGTATGACGATAGAGATGATCAGATATAGCCACTGATTCATCTAATCTGTCGGACCCACAAAGGACCGATAGGTACTAACTCCAGCAATGACCCAAAAAGGATCTGACCCACAAAGGATCGATAGGTAACTAACACCCGCAATGACCCACAAAGGATCTGACCCATAAAGGATCGAAATGTAACAAACCCTTGCAAAGACCCACACAGGATCGGACCCACACAGGATCTGTAGGCGCTGGACCACATAGAACCACTGAGCACTGACCCACACAGGATCGGACCCACACAGGATCGGTAGCACTAATCCACGTAGGATCGCTGAGTGTTGTAGTCGTCGCCATTGAATCCACTGAGGATCTCTGCACAATCGTCGTCGTAGTCACAGCCAGCTCTAGGGTTCCCGCACATAGCAAACTCGTTCGAGAGGGTTTGCTCCACGTGCCGAGGGGCTGATACATCAACGGACACATAGTCCGGAGTTGATGTATCCAAAAGTTCTGTATCGTCAACAGGAACTCAACGTCACAGACGGCGCGTCAATCGGACGCCCGGTCTGAGAGTTCTTGGCTTTTTCATTCTAGGGGCCCGGTTGGTTTTTAATCCAAAACCAACCTGACCGTTCTCCAACTGTGTCCAAACCTCGATCGGAGTAAGCCAAAAGATCTTTCTCACATAGAATAATCCATCAAAGTCGACGACATGTCAATCGGACATCCGGAACTCAAGTTATGAGCGTTTCCGCTCCGAGGGCCCGGTTGGTTTCGTGTACGAACCAACCCGGCCGAACCCAAAGTATTCCAAAAACATGAGTGCGATATACCAAAACGATCGTCTCGATCCAAGGATTACATCGCAACTGATGGTTCATCGATTGGAGGCCCGTATCTCAAGTTATGGGAAACAGACTGAAAATGGTTTGGTAACAGGGGGTCCGGGCCTGGTCCGACCCGGCCCGATACCCCCAGGGTCGGCCCGAACCGGGTCCGGGTCCGGCCCGCTTGGGCGCGGCCTGGCGGTCCGGTTTGGCGGACCGGCCAGGACAACCGCCCGGTGTGCGGCGTTCTGGCGCACCGCCAAGGGTTCGGCCGAACGGCCGAACCATTTCAGGGGGGAGGGCGCTGCCCCCGCGTGAAGTAAACTGCGGCCCCTTTAATGGGGCCGCTCAGTTGGTCGGCCAGGGGTTACGACCGCTGGTGCTCTCCTCAAATCGGCCAGCCCGGCTGGCCGGCCGGCTACCGCCATCACGGGACCGGCAGGGGCCGGTCCCCTCGCTCGGACGCCGGCGGCTCAGAACCGGCCGCCGGTTCCCATGCTCCGCCACGGCCCGGAACCGGCCGCAACCTTCGTCCGTCCGACGCAGTGCGACGGCGCCACGCCCCTCCGTCGCGGCCCCACTCCGGCCGCAGTGCCTCTGAGGTCCTCCGACACGGCGCGATGGCACCACGTCTTTTGTTCATCTTCTACGGCACGGCGCGATCACGCTACGGATTTATTGTTGCCAACGGCGCGGTGCGACAGGGCCGCGCTTCTCCTCTCTTCCTTTTACAAAATCTGTGCGGTGCTTTGGCACCGCGTCTCCTTGCTCGCCGCATCATTATCAACAACAAAAAAGATGGGAGGAGTGTCGGTCGTGTTCGTGCGGTCCGACCTCCACCCGTTAATGTGATAACATGCGGTTCAATTTAAAGGGGGATAACGACGGAAGTAATCACAAGAAAAATAAACCCCTACCTCAACACTGTCGTCGAACGAGCGTTCGTCGCGGAATTAACCGCTGCGGAAGAAGAGGGTCGCCGTGGAAGAAGAGGATCATCATGTAAGAAGAGTCGCGGAAGGAGGATCGTCGCGTCGCAGTACACGGCGTCGCGCCGTCGATCTTGGAGGGTTCGGCGTTCTTCGTCTCCCTTCGTCATAGGTCGACGTTCTTCGTTGGCAACGATGCATTCATCGCATTCTTCGTGTTCTTCAGCGAAGGAGGATGAAGATCTTCAAGCCTTAGAGTTTTCTCCAAATCCTCTCAACAAGAAAACCCTCAACCATAATAAAATAAGTCCAACCCTTATTTTTTTATCAACCTAAGCTTTTGAAATTCAAAAGATAAGAAACGAACAATTAATTTGAAGAATTAATTATAACAATTTAACTGCCCAATTTAATGGGGCGTTTATTAACCAGAAAAACACGTGTTTGACTTTCATTAAAGAGGGGGTTTTCGGGTGCGTTACTTAGAGGGAAAGAAACGGTGGGGCTTCTGTGGGCCCCACCTCAAAAATATCCTACCATGTGGGTAGGATATTTTGGATTCCACCCTATCCGCTTAACTTGGATTAAGTGGCTTTAAGTGAAATAAAATAAAGTTGTCGCACCACTTTATTTTATTTCATAACTTAACCCCAAAAATAAAAAACCACACCCGAGCAAACGCAACTCTGGAAAAGGCGTTTCTAAACAAATACTGGTGTTGCGATTCTATTGGTGCCCTCGGAATTTGATTCCGAGCACCGGTTAAAAAGTTAGAAAACCCTGCTTGTTCGTTCAATGAACATACCCGAGCTAAACTTCGAAAATTGATTCTGGGCACACCGGGCCTCGGAATCAGGTGCCGTCAGAAACTACGTTTTTTTTAAATCCCAAGAAAATTAAGAAAAAAAATTCCTTGAATTTTATGGGTGTTTACATCACTCCCACATCAGGGCTTTACGTCCCCATAAAGATACATCAAAACTAGGGAAACAAAAGTGGGTACTGAGCATGCATCTGAGCCTCCCGCTCCTAAGTGCTCTCCTAGAGGTTCCCGTGCTGCCATCTGATGCGCACAAGAGAAATCGACCGTCCACGTAGGACCTGCTCCTGTCGATCCTCGATCTCCACCGGAATCTCCACAAAAGTCACCCCATCATCAACGTACATCTCCCCATGGTCAATGATATGCGACGGGTCATGCACGTATCTCCTCAGCTGAGATACGTGGAAGACGTCATGCACCAAGTGCAACTGAGGTGGTAGAGATAGGCGATAAGCCACCTCGCCAATCCTGCTGAGGACCTGAAAAGGTCTGATGAAGCGTGGAGAAAACTTGTTGCCTTGGACAAATCTCCGTAATCCACGTCGATATGAGACATGCAAGAAGACGTGGTCGCCATCCTCGAACTCTAGTGGCCTCCGCCTCCTTTCAGCATAAGACTTCTGCCGGCTCTGAGATATTCTCATCCACTCCTGGATGACCTAGACCTTCTCTGTCGTGGCCTGGACCATCTCCGGTCCCACAAGTGATGACTCCCCAGGGTCTATCCAGCACAAAGGAGATCTGCAAGGTCGGCCGTACAACTCCTCGTATGGTTCCATCCCGATGGTTGAGTGGTAGCTGTTGTTGTACGCAAACTCCACCAAGGTTAGGTGGTCCTCCTAACTACGACCAAAGTCGAGGAAACATGCGCGGAGCATGTCCTCGAGATTTTGTATGGTCCTCTCCGTCTGACCATCTGTATGAGGGTGAAAGGCGGTGCTCAGACGTAGTTTTGTCCTGAACGCCTCTTGCAACCCCTTCCAAAGCCGGGAAGTAAAGTGAGCATCCCGATCGGAGACGATAGATGATGGCACACCATGAAGTCGTAAAATCTCCTGAATGTAGAGATGTCCCAAGCTCTCCAGTGAGACCTGCTCTCTGATGGGTAAGAAGTGATCCGACTTGGTGAGTCGGTTGACAATCACCCAAATGGAGTCGTGACATCTGGAAGTGCGTGGAAGTCCAGTCACGAAGTCCATATATATCCCGTCCCACTTCCACTCCGGGACCTCCAAGGGTTGTACCAAGCCTGCTGGTACCTAATGCTCTGCCTTCACCTGCTGGCAGGTTAGGCATCGAGAAACGAACTCTTCCACAACCTTCTTCATGCCCGGCCACCAATGCTGTCATCTGGGATCCTGGTACATATTCCCCACTCCAGGATGTACCGCCAAAGGACAGGTGTGAAACTCTCTCAGAACCTCCTCCCATAAAGAAACTGGTACCAAGGTATGTCCTCTGAAAAGGATTTCGTGCTCTGATCCAAAGTAGAAACCATCAGGTGCCCATCCTGAGGATATCTGCGCACGCCGCGTCTCACAGTCAACATCCCCACGTTGTGCCTCTCTGACCCGATGCAGTAGTGGAGGGGTGACTGTGAGAGACTGAAGGAAGGCTGCCCCATCTCTATCCATGAATGATATCTGCAAAGCGACTAGCTGCTCCGTCGCCTCCTCAAGTAGCTGAATTCTCGTCCTCCTTCTGAGAGCATCGGATACTACGTTCTCCTTCCTAGGAGTATATACTATCTCAAAGTCATAGTCCTGGAGGAACTCGAGCCATCGCTGTTGTCTCAGGTTCAGGTCCTTCTGAGAGAAGATGTACCTAATACTCTGATGGTCAGAAAGACTGTAAAGCGCTCGCCCATCATGTAGTGTCGCCATGTCTTCAGAGAGAAGACCACTACTGCTAACTCCATTTCATGTGTAGCGTAGTTCTACTCGTGCGGCCTCAACTGATGTGATCCATAGGCGATCACCGCCCGCTCCTGCATCAGGACACATCCGAGTCTGGTCCCTGATGCATCACAGTAGACTACGTACCCTACTCCCTCCTCCAGCAACCTCAAGATAGGGGCGCTGGTCAATCTCTGTCTCAGCTCCTGGAAGCTCTATTGACATATGTATGACCAGACAAAGGTTTTCTCCTTCTTCGTCAAAGCTGAGAGTGGTTCCGCAACTCTAGAGATGTCTAGAACAAATCTCTGATAGTATCTAGCTAGTCCCAAGAAACTCCGCACCTCCGTCACGCTCATAGGTGGCTCCCAAGCTAGCACTGCCTCGATCTTTGCAGGATCCACCGCAACTCCCACCTCAGAGATGACATGTCCCAAGAAGTGGACCTCACGTATCCAGAACTGACACTTTGAGAGCTTTCCATAAAGCCGGTGCTCTCAGAGTGTGTCTAGTACAACGCGCAAGTGGTAGGAGTTCTCCTCCTTAGTCGTCGAGTATATCAAAATTTCGTCGATGAAGACCACGACAAATCGATCGAGGTATGGCTGAAAGATCCTGTTCATGAGGCCCATGAACACTGCCGGAGCATTGGTCACGCCGAAAGGAATAACCAAGAACTCATAGTGTCCATACCGACATCTGAAGGTCGTCTTCTGCACGTCCTCATCCCGAACTCTGAGTTGATGATAGCCTAACCTGAGGTCTATCTTTGAGAACCACCATGCTCCCTTGAGCTAATCGAAGAGTTCATCAATCCTTGGTAGCAGATACTTGTTCCTTACTATCATCGGGTTCAGGCGACGATAGTCGACACAAAGTCGCAAGCTCCCGTCCGCCTTCTTGGTGAACAACATCGGGGAAGCCCAGGGTGAAACACTGGGTCGGATGAATCCCTTTCCCTACAAGTCCTCCAACTCTACCCGTATCTCTCGAAACTCAGCGGAGGCCATCCGATATGCTGGAGTGGATATCGGGGTTGTCTTGGGGTACAGATCAATATAAAAGTCTACCTCTCTGCGAGGAGGTAGTCCTGGAACGTCGTCAGGAAAAACGTCTGCATACTGATCCACCATTGTAGGAAATCTAGGACTCCGTACATCAACTTCTCCTAGGATGAGGCTAGCCAACTGATGAGTGATGGGTTGTCCTCTCCTCTGCGGAAGTCTGTCCTGTGCTGCGAAGGCTCCCTTCTCTCCGGTGAAGGTGAACCTTCTCCCGTCGGTGCGTAAACATCGCACCTTGCGCCTAATACAGTTGATCTGATCATGGACTATAGATAACCAATCCATGCCCAAGATGACGTTGTAAGGCCTCGACGCCGCTACAAAGAAGATCCCAGCTGAAGCTCTCGCCTCCTAGAGTAAACTCACACTTCTGGCATCAGTGCGTAATCGTCGAGTCTGCTCCCGTAGGAGTCTCTAGCCATAAGGATCGAGCCACGGATCTGTCGGAATCTCCGAGCTCCGAACAAGGGCATCAGCTATGAAAGAGTGACTCACTCTTGTGTCTATAATAACTGCAGAAAGGGTGAATGGACACATATAGTACCTCGAATCATCTCGGGCGTGCCGTGGTCGTAGGCCTCCGCTGCCAGGAGTTGTGCCTGTCTCTACCCGCCAGCTCCCTGTGGTCAGGGTGGACCTCCTGGTGGTGGTCGTGGTAGAGCCTCAAAGCGTCGCCCACCACCTGCTACTCAGACAGCTCCTCTGCCTCGTCTTCCTACTCCCTGCGGACCGCCACAGTCGACCCTCTACCTCTTCCTGGGTGGCCCCTCAACCGTCTGCTCCTCCTCGGCACGGCGGCTCGGGCAGTCACGAGCCATGTGGCCCTACCCGCCGCATGTGTAGCATTGTCTGCCTCTCGAAAGGCTGGCTCCGCGTTGTGTGCCCCGCACTGCTGAGCTAGTGTCTTGAGGTCGTCTGCCTGAGGGTCTGGTCTGCCTGGACCCATGAGTCATCCGTCGACTGCCTGCTGCAGAAGACTCTCCTACGTGCCGCCCTGCGGTAGGTCTCGCTGCTGAAGAAGGCTCACCAAGAAAGCTCTCGATCAAAAGGGCTCTCTCCAGTACTCCTGCCTGGGTCAGAATGCTGAGGGAGATCAGTGATGCCTTGATCTCATGCCTCAATCCATGCTCAAAGGTCCGGGCCCGAAATAATGGGTCTCGTACCATGTCTATCGAGTAGCGCGAGAGATCGGTAAATCTCACCGAGTACTGGGCGACCGACAAGCTGCCCTACCGCAGCTGTAGAAGCTCCTGGATGCGCACCGCACGGAGGGTGGCTGAGACGAACTCTGAGCGAAAGAGGCTCTCAAAGTCCGTCCAGAGAAGAGATGTCTCATTGTGCACCTGGAGAATCAAGCTCCACCATCAGCCCGCTGTCGCATGCAGTAGGCTCACTGCGAGGATCACCATGAGGTCTGATGGTGTCCTCACTAACCTGAAAACTCGTACCACTACCTCCAGCCAATCCTCGGCTGCCTGGGGGTCCGTCTCCCCGCGAAACCTTGGCGGTCGCTGGCATTGGAACTCGTGCAGTTCACTAAGGCGACGTGCATCGTCAGCGGCTGGGGCTGGTAGCATCGGTGGCTCGGCGGGTAGAGGTATCGTCGGTGCCTCTGCTGTCAAAGGGCCCTGTACCGAGGCCTCGTCGCTTGGTGGGTTGTCGTCACACACAACTCTCGGAACCCTAGATGGCTGCCATCATGGGGCCATCTTGAAAAGAAACAGGTGTGCCACGGTCAAAACAGTATACATGGTGAGCTGACACAAAGTAATCACAAAGAAAACTTGAAACACACAAGCAATCAATGTTTTCGTGCATTAAGTCGGAAAATCAGAAGTCAGGGTCTTGGTGTATGGATACGTCGGCCGCCGCACCAACACTGGACTCCCTGAACTGATAACCACACCCATTACGCTTAACACTATTTCTTCACATAGAAAAAGATCAGAGTCCAAAGTTCTGCGGTAGAACCAAGCTCCTCTGATACCAATTTGTCACGACCCATCCTCGAGGCCCGTGTCGTGACTACCCCAAACCTGCCTTCCATAGGCCAGGGGCTGGCGACTAGCACCAAGGCGTAATTCCCGGTAAAAAGGGAATGCATTGCCTTTATAAAGTAAACAAACACCACAGAGCAAGCAAGAAGTAGAAGTAAACACTAAGTAAAAACTGGGTACAACAGTAAGTGCGGAAAAGTAAGTGGGCCAGAATACAAACCCAAACTGAAAGTAAAGTACAACTAGAAAGGGGAAAACAACAACAAAAAGTAAAGCCGCAACGTCGAGCTGTCCACTAGATGTCCCACCTGAAGGGTGAGTACAGATAGCCTCCACAGCTCCTCGGGTCCAACCGTCCGCTCCGAAAATGCCCCGCCCAGTGGTCCACCTCCAGGTACTGTCCTGCTCCGCAAGCCTCAACCACGATCAGCACTGTCCGTCGTCTGCAACCGACACAATGTAGTGTGGCCATAGCCCGTGCAGGGGTGAGTATAAGCTACTCAGTAGGGAACCCGAGACCCCCGAAGGTCTCGCAGAATCCACAAAAGGATAATCTACAAAGGAAAGATACAATCGCGAAAGAACATCAGACACTACTTAGGTATATTCCCATACATATACCTAGGTCATCAATTCCAGTACGCTCCAACTTCCGAGCCCATGTACAACCCAGTCCACACAGGAAGGCAAAACGTAAATCCACACAGGATAGCAGAACACAATCCATATAGGAAAGAAAATCAGGATTCAGCTCACACAGGTATACTTCTTCATATGACGATGGAGATGATCAGATATAGCCACTAATTTATCTATGTCATCGGACCCACAAAGGATCGATAGATACTAACCCCCGCAATGACCCACAAAGGATATGACCCACAAAGGATCAATAGGTAACTAACCCCCGCAATGATCCACAAAGGATCTGACCCACAAAGGATCGAAAGGTAACTAACCCCCGCAAAGACCCACACAGGATCTGTAGGCGCTGGCCCACACAGGACCGCTGAGCGCTGACCCACACAGGATCGGACCCACACAGGATCGGTAGCACTGGTCCACGTAGGATCGCTGAGTGTTGTAGTCGTCGCCGTCGAATCCACTGAGGATCTCTGCACAGTCGTCATCGTAGTCGCAGCCAGCTCTAGGGTTCCTGCACACAGCAAGCTCGTTCGGGAGGGTCCGCTCCACGAGCCGAGGGGCTGATACATCAACTGACACATAGTCTAGATTTGATGTATCCAAAAGTTCTGTATCGTCAACAGGAACTCAACGTCACAGACGGCGCGTCAATCGGACGCCCGGTCTGAGAGTTATTGGCTTTTTCGTTCCAAGGGCCCGGTTGGTTTTTAAGGAAAAACCAACCCGAACATTCTCCAACTGCGTCCAAACCTCGAGCAGAGTAAGCCAAAAGAGCCGTCTCACCTAGAGGAATCCATCGAAGTCGACGACACATCAATCAGACGTCCGGAACTCAAGTTATGAGTGTTTTAGCTTCGAGGGCCCGGTTGGTTTCATGTACGAACCAACCCGGCCGAACCCAAAGTATTCCTAAACCTTGAGTGTGATATACCTAAACGATCGCCTCGATCCAAGGATCGCATCGCAACTGATGGTGCATCGATCGGATGCATGTAGCTCATGTTATGGGCAACAGACCGAAAATGGTTTGGTAACAAGGGGTTCGGGCCCGGTCCGATACCCCCAGGGTCGGCCCGAACCGGGTCCGGGTCCAGCCCGCTTGGGCGCGGCCCAGCATGGCGGTCCGGTTCGGCTGACCGGTCAGGTCAGCCACCCGGCGCGCGGCGTGCTGGCGCTCCGCCAGGGGTTCGGCCAAACGGTCGAACCATTTCGGGGCGGGGGGGGGGGGGGGGGGCACTGCCCCCGCGTGAAGTAAGCCAAGGCCCCTTTAATGGGGCCGCTCAGCTGGCCGGCTGGGGGTTACGACCCCCGGTGCTCTCCTCGAACCAGCCGGCCCGGCTGGCCGGCCGGCTGCCGCCATCACGGGACCGGCAGGGGCCGGTCCCCTCGCTCCGACGCCGGCGGCCTGGAACCGGCCGCCGGTTCCCCTACTCCGCCGCGGCCCCGCTCCGGCCGCGGTGCCTCTGAGGTCCTCTGGCGCGGCGCGACGGCGCCGCGTCTTTTGATAATCTTCTACGGCGCGGCGCGACAGCGCCGCGGATTTATTGTTTCGAACGGCGCGGTGCGACGACGCCGTGCATCTCCGCTCTTCCTTTTACAAAATCTGCGCAGTGCTTTGACACCGCGTCGCCTTGCTCGCCGCGTCAACATCAACAACCAAAAATAGGGGAGGAGTGTCGGCCGTGTTCGTGCGCTCTGACCTCCTCCCGTTAATGCGATAAAAGGCGGTTCAATTGAAAGGGGGATAATGACGGAAGTAATCAAAATAAAAATAAACCCCTACCTCAACGTTGTCATCAAATGAGCATTCGTCGCGGAATTAACCGCCACGGATGAAGAGGGTCGCCGCAGAAGAAGAGGATCGTCGCGGAAGAAGCATCGCGGAAAGAGGATCGTCGCGTCGCGGTACATGGCATCACGTCGTCGATCTCCGAGGGTTCGGCGTTCTTCGTCACCCTTCGTCGGAGGCCGGCGTTCTTCGTCGGCGACGATGCGTTCTTCGCATTCTTCGCGTTCTTCAGTGAAGGAGGATGAAGATCTTCAAGCCTTAGAGTTTTCTCCAAATCCTCTCAACAAGAAAACCCTCAACCATAATAAAATAATTCCAACCCTTATT
Source organism: Viscum album (assembly GCA_963277665.1). Classification (NCBI taxonomy): domain Eukaryota; kingdom Viridiplantae; phylum Streptophyta; class Magnoliopsida; order Santalales; family Viscaceae; genus Viscum; species Viscum album. The sequence goes on from OY728164.1 coordinate 327,298,941, forward strand.
TTATTATCAACCTAAGCTTTTGAAATTCAAAAGATAAGAAACGAACAATTAATTCGAAGAATTAATTGTAACAATTTAACTGCCCAGTTTAATGGGGCATTTCTTAACCAGAAAAACGCACGGTTGACTTTCATTAAAGAGGGGGTTTGTGGGTGCGTTACTTAGAGGGAAAGAAATGGTGGGGCTCGTGCGGGCCCACCTCACAAATATCGTACCAAGTGGGTAGGATATTTTGGGTTCCACCCTATCCCCTTAACTTGGCTTAAGTGACTTTAAGTGAAATAAAATAAAGTTGTCGCACCACTTTATTTTATTTCTTAACTTAACCCCAAAAATTAAAAACCACACCCGAGAAAACACAACTCCGGAAAAGGAGTTTCTAAGAAAATACCAGTGCTACGATTCCATTGGTGCCCTCAGAATTTGATTTCAAGCACCGGTTCATAAGTTAGAAAAACTCGCTCGTTCGTTCACTGAACGTACCCGAGCTAAACTTTGGAAATTGATTCTGGGCACACCGGGCCTCGGAATCAGGTGCCGTCAGAAACTACGTTCTTGTAAAAATCCCAAGAAAATTAAGAAAAAAATTTCCTTCAATTTTACGGGTCTTTACATTACTTACGTGTTGTTAAGATATGATTTTACCTATAAAATAGTGTTTTCTTGGATATGGTTTTATATATTTATATATATATATATAATTTCTTTGTAATGTAGATGTTTATTAGAAAATAGTCTTATTTTTAATTTATTTATGTCTGCCACATGATGGCATGTTTAATGATCATTTTTCAAATGTAAAGGTGATTTTGTAATAGTTACATAACCTCAAGAATTAATTTATTGTAAATGAACCACGACGTAGGAGGAACAGTGACAACGGTGGTGGTTATGATGTAAAATCATTCCATCACGGCTGTCATTTTCACTCTTCCTCCTGCATCATGGTTCATTTCCCACAAATTCTTTCTTTAAGTTCATTTATTTTTATATAATTAGTTGTACTGACCTCTACTGTTGGTTGTGTACTATAAGTAGCTCCTTTATCAGTTTGTATAACATCCATGTAGTAGTATACACAGGTAAAACCTGAATTTATACGTCAATTTTTTTTTCAAATCATGATTTTAATAGTGTAACTAATAATACCCATGATGGTTGATCATAAAATCTTTATTATACTAAAATATTATAACACATTCTTGAAAAATAATATATGATACAATTATTTAGTTCCATAAAATTTTATCAAAATATCATACAATTGATGTTTTCAAAAAACGAGGTAAATGGAAGATGTTTTTGAGTTTACGATTCGTCTTTTAGGTTTAAGGATTTATATTTTAGTGTTTTAATTATTGAGTTTTGGGACTAGGTTTTGGTACTTTTTGTAAGGATTTAGGGTTTAGGTTTATGAATTCAAGGTTAGGGTTTAGTATTTAATGTTTAGGGTTTAGAATTTTGATATTAAGGTATAGAGAAGATGTTTTTAGGTTGTGTGTTATGCTTTTGGGTCTTGGGGTTTATAAAACTGTGGAAAAAAAGAATAGATAACAACATATAATTTACAATTTGAGAATCTCACAATGAAGACAATTTATCATTGTTGTAGAGAGTGTGAACTCGACCAAACAATGTTAGGGATTTGTTTCTAGTTATGACCTTCTGGATGAAATATGGATCAACTAAAACTCTACCCTTGTTCTTGTGCCCAATCCTTCTCATTCAGCTTCCATCGGTCCTTCAGTATCCAATGGGGATGTAACCGATTGATGTCAGGTATCACTATCAGCTGGGCTTCAAGAATTTTGAAATAACTAAACTCCCCAATAGGTGTCCATGGTGCAGCATAATAGTTATCAATGGTGTCCATATGGTACACTATATTCTTATCATGATATGTTCATTAACTCACATGATTTGATGGCATGTGTTATTGGAAATCATAAGGCCTGAAAATTTCCACATTGACATTGCTTTGTTTCTAGTAATGCCACTATTTTTTCACCAATGAAATTTGTGATGGTGTATGAATTCTCATGAACTTCAAATCGATAGTATTCGCGTTGAAAAATTCAAACATGATAACCAGATGTTTCTTCAATATTCATTTCAATATCTCATTGAAAGTGTCTTCCATACCATATCCCCTACTGTATTCCGTCTGATGCTAGTTTTTGTCTATCAACAATGTACTTCACATAATGATATAATGTCCCCTGAAATGGGGGAGATACAGGTAGCTTGTGAATCTCATTGAATACACCATTTATGCACTCCACAATGTGTTTGGTCATGTGTCAATAATTATTCCCCCCATCATATGCCAATGTCTATTTTTATTTTGGAATAATCTTCATATAATCATAAACATCTTTATTATCATGGAGGATTTGTTAAAAATTTTCTTCAAAACTCTAGGGATATAACTCATATGATACATATAATACATAATATTTCACATAATTTTATTTTATCATTACATATAAATAGTAAAAAATAACAAATACAATGCGTACCAAGGATCACTTTTGCATTCTACATCAGTTTGTTGTGAAATTTTTATGCATGTTGCTAGAAATGTTAATAATTCAAAACTAATGATGTGCATTTGGGTACCTACATGTATCAGGAATCGCCTTTTTTGACTAATTAATTGCTCTATTGAGATAAGCTATCAATCAAACACCCCGAATGTTGTTGAAATGAGTAATAATACATGCCAAAAACCAACTCCAGAATTCATAGTTTTCTTTCTCTACAATTGAAAAGGATAGTGGAATAGGGGAATACTTTCTATTTTGAGTTGCTAAAATAAAAAAAAAACCTTTTTATTTTGCATATAGAAACATTCCATCAATCTGAATGAACTGTTTTCTAAAACATAATGTTCAGATACAAGGGAAGAACTCCTAGAACAACCAATTTAATTGAACATGAGAAGGATCAATTCGGTAATCGTGAAAAACGTGTTTTTTATCAATATAGAATACAACTTTTTAATGATGCCTTAGTATGGCTAGAAATTTTGGAAACACCCAATATGAGCCATCCCAATCACCGTAGAGCTTCAAAATTTACTTCTATTTCTCCATCCATGCCTTATTATAGGAAATCTTATAACCAGATGCCTGTTGTATCCAATCTTGCGCAAGGGATATTGGAACATTTTTTCATGTCCTAATAATCTCAACAACAACGAATTACAGAAATTCTACATCCAATGTGGTATGATCTATTGTCAGGATTGGCTAAATGCAAGTATGAGCTGCCTCAATCCTTGAGATTCTCCAACCTCCAAATACAATGTCTGAAATCACCATTAAGAAAAATGTACAGTCCTCCCAATACTTCTATAATATAATGGGATATTTCTAAATAATTATTAGTGAACTATATTGATGCAGTTCCTCTGAATGTGAAATCTCTTTAACGTGCTTTTTAATGCATTTTTACTAGGAAAATTCTATCAAACATATAAGAATTTGTCCATCACACCAAACGTATCTGGTACAACTCTAGGGAACTCAGTTGTCAGTATGAGAACTTTATTGTTGAATTTACGCATATGTGTCATTGGCTCTAACCAAGATTGAATGAATGGTAGATAATTTATTGTAGGTTGAGGCTGATGTACATGTGACGCATTTCTAGAAACCTCCTCCCTAACATCTGTTGGTCCCTTCTCATCAGCATTGTTGTCCCATTTATTCTTCCATTACAAAACTCCTCAATGGAAGTCAGATTGACATGTATATCAGGAAGATTGTCAAGGTTTTCCTCTGCATTACTATTTTAAATAGACACAATTTTAGGGGGCGGACTATCTTCAACCACTATTGTATGTATACTTCTTAATACAATTTGACATTGTTGTTTTATAGTAGAAACATCAACATATAACTCCTTTATGGTACCATATGATCATTGAGAAAATAAATTAATTTCTTTTACCCACTTCGCATCATCATCCAAAGGACAAGCTAGATGCCACAGTGTTTCCGAGAATTGCAAATATATATGTCATAGAATTGATCTCTTGACAGGGTCCTAGATTTAAGGAACCACAAATTCTCTTTTGATGTTCACTTAGGATTAGACAATCATTAGAACACACCACTGTTATTGGTTGTATACTAAAAGAGTCTCTTTGCTCAGTTTGAATAACCTCCACATTGTAGTACACACAGGAAAACATGACAATCTATGTGAAAAATGTTTTCTTTCATCAAAATTTTTATAGTGTAACAAATATTAACAATGATGGTTGACCATATAATAATTATTAGAATGTAATTTTAGGAGGAATTTTTATTGCTTAAAATATTCTAGTAATGTTTCATTATATAAAAATTATTAGAGTATAAGTCACAAAATGTTTAGGGAAACAAGTTAAAAAGAAGAGGAAACATAAAATTAGCTTAGTTATCATTGACATAATGACAGTTCGGATCATATAAATTAAAATGAATAAGAAGAAATACATTAAACAACACGTTAATGCTTTATAACATACAATAAATTCGTTTTTGATTTTCAATAAAATATGGTTTGGATGACATGAGTATCACTTAAGATGATGTAAAATCTAACTTATTTTTTATTGTTAGCTTAATAACATCTTTGAAAGAAATTTACTTCACTTTTGAACTATCAATTGATTTCTACCTTCTAATGACAAATCTTAGGTGTAATCATAGATGTCACTTGAAATCCAAAAAACATTTGAATGTTCAAAAGTGAAGTACATATCCTTTGAAGATTTTATTAAGTTGCCAATTAAAAATAAGATGAATTTTACCTCATGTACAAAGTCAGACTCATCTCATCCAAACAAAACTCTATTGAAATGTGTCAACGAATTTATTGTATGCCCTAAATTATTCATGTGTTACTTAATGTGTTTTTTCGTCTTGATTTCACTTTATATGATCATAAATATTGTTAGCTAACCATTATACGGAATCATTTTTTAATCCTCTGTTATTTATTAAGTAATCAATAATTAATCATTAAAAATAATAACTATTATCTATAAACAATATAATCTTTATGATAACACAGTTTTAAATAATTTTCTTATATCTAAACTATGATACTAATTTTTCTTAGTACCGTTTTTATTAAGTTAAACATTATTTAATCAATAGTTAATCATTACTAAGTAAATCATTAGTTAGTCATTCTTCAATCAATCTATTATAGATAATAACAAACACATAAAAAAACACATGTATTTTTTACAACATAAAATAAGTTATAACTTTTTTAACAGAAAATCGTTTGGATGATATGAGCCTAACATCGTAAGTGAGGTAAAACCCAACTTATTTTTATTTGATATCTTAATAACATCTTCTAAAAATATATTCATAACTTGTAAAGTACATATCTTTAGATGATGTAATTATGCTACCAAATAAAAATAAACTTGATTTTACCTCACTTCATAATTGTCCCTCATCTCATCCAAACCATGTTTACAAGGGAAGGGTGGAGGAGGAACATTGGCGGCTACATGATGGAATATGTTTCTTTGAGCATCCCATCTCCGATGGAATCGTTCGAGGGCCTTCTGAAAGGGTCATCTACCTTGGCATCAGGATCTGGTTTGCCTTCACGGTAGGAGGAGGGAAAGGCTTCAGGGGGGCAGCACAGAGGGGTGTCGTTTAAGGATGCCCTTTGCGGACCGTCTTTGGCCCGGGGCCCTCCGTGGAAAGGGAGAAGCTGCCCTCGGTTCAGGAGTTGGTGGAAATACCCCTAGTTGTGGTGTAGCAGAGAGGTATGGCTAGGGAAGAGGGAGCGTCGGTGGTGGTTCTATTAGGGAAGGAGCTTCGGGAGGCGGCGACTTATCAGCGCCTGTCTTTGGTGGCTCCTTTCGGACGTAGCAAGCCGACGCATAGATTGTTTAAAAGCTGTGTGGATTCTTCGGGGCTAAAGTGACCTGCGGATGTCTCTAAGATATCCAGAGTGGCCTTCTTCATCCATACATTCTCAAGGTATGATTTTGTGGTGGCGTGGGCGTGTGCTGCTCGTAGGTGTGGAGCTTGGTGGTTCTCTTTGTCCCGGTGGTCTTCGGACTGCTTCTACGGCAGGGAGTCTTCTTCGAAGGCGGTTTGGATGAGTTTTCCGGGGCTCCCTCTGCCTTCCCAGAATCCTTCTATTCTTAAAGTGGTGGGTGTTTCTTTGGGGTCGTTCCTTTGTTTGGATTCGGAGACAAGATGTCTTCTGGCGTCGTCTTGTCCTCGTATCTGGGTGGAGCGGCCTTCACGTGTTCTTATCAGATCGGATGACGGCTTCAGTTGGTGGAAAAGAATTATATACAAAGAACCGACGAGGTTCCGTGGGTTTTTCGGGTTTCATGGGCATTCGGTGGCTGTGTGCAGGTGAAAGTCGGCGACAGTGGGAGCCTCGAGGGGACCTGCTGCGGTTATCCTGGTTAGGGATTCATCGTGCTCGAAGGAGTCGACTCCGTTCGTTCGGGCGGTGGAAGAGGTTACCGTTGGAGGGGCACTTCAATTTTGAATTCGGGAGGTAGGCTACACGCGCTAGAAACGACTTCGGTGGGGCAGACAGACGTGGTTCCTCAGCAGTCTCTGCTGTTCTCCGGGCTAATTTAGGATATGGGGTTTTTATTTATTTTTTTTAATTTAAAGGGTCTGTTTTTTTTATTTTGATAAATGGGTGTGTCTAGCGCCAAATGAATTGGCGCTAGACACTTTTACCCTAGAGCGCCAATTTATGGCGCTCTTGGGTTTTGGTTTCCAAAACCCAGGCAACCCCTCCCCAACCCTTATATATATATATATATATCTTATTTATTATAATTATATAATTGTTATAATTATAATAAATATATAATTATAAATATAATAATTATATAATTACTAAAATTATAATAATTATATAATTGTAAATATAATAATTATATAATTATAATAAATATACAATTATAATTACAATAATTCTATAATTATAAATATAATAAATATACACTTATAATTATTAAATAATTTTAATAAATATATAATTATAAATATAATAAATATATAAATATATAATTGTTATAATTATTAATAATTACATAATTGTTATAATTATAATAAATATATAATTAGTGTAATTACATAATTATTATAAATATATAATTACTGTAGTTATATAATTATTATAATTATATAATTATTGTAAATATATAATTATTGTAAATATATACCTATTATATATATATATATATATAATTAATAAGGTTTATATATATAAAGATATGATTATAATAATTAATATATAATTAAAATATAATAAATATATAGTTATAAATATAATGAATATATGATTAGAGTAATTACATAATTATAATTAATATGTAATTATGATAATTATATAATATTTAATAAAGTTTATTTATATAAAGATAAATAATTTTAATAATGTTTATTTAAATATAAATTTATAAATTTTAAATATAAGGTTTATTTATATATAATTATTTATAAATTTATAAATTTAAATATAATTATTTAAATACATAAATAAACCATATTAAATTTATTTATAAATTTATATATATATATATATATAAACATTATTAAAATTATTTATATTTATTATATTTATTATAATATATTATAATTATTTATATATATATAATTACATTTAATAATAAATAATTACAATTTTAAAAATATATTTATAAATGTAAATTTAAAAATGTGAGATTATTTATAATTATACTTATAAATATAAATATAATTATACAATTATAAATATATATTTAGATAGTTATATATAAATATATAAATATATTTAATAAATTTATTTATCACATTAATAAATATGTATTTATTTATAATAAAAGTATAATAAAATAAATATATAAATATAATAATTATAAATATAAAAAATCCATAATTGTAATTAATATATAATTATAATAAATATCTAATTATAATAAATATCTAATCATAATAAATATATAATTAAAAATATAATAATTATATAATCACAATAAATATATAATTGAAATAAATATATAATTATAATAAATACATAATAATAAATATAATAAATGCATAATTATAATATATTTATTACAAATATATATTTAATATATAATTATAATAAATATGTAATTATTGTAAATATAAGATTATAATAAATATATGATTAAAAATATAATAAATATATAATTATAAATATAATAAATATATGATTATAATAATTATGTAATTATAATAATAATTTAATATTTCATAATGTTTATTTATATAAATATAAATAATTTTAATAATGTTTATATATATATATAAATTTATAAATAAATTTAATATGGTTTAATTATGTATTTAAATAATTATATATAAATTTATAAATTTTAAATATAAGGTTTATTTATATTTAAATATTTATATATAATAATAAATATAATTATAAATAATTTCATATTTTTAAATACATATTTATAAATATATTTTAAAATTTGTAGTTATTATTTTTAAATGTAATTATAAATATATAATTATATATATTTATGAGTATATATATATGTGACTATATTTAGTATATTTATGATTATATATTTATTATATTTATTTATTTATTTATTACTTAAATATATGTTTATAAATATAAATTTATTTATGTAAAGATAAATTTAAAATTATAAATAAATATAATTATAAATATATATATTTAACTACATATATAAATATATAATTATATATTAACAACTATAAATAAATATAATTATAAATATATACATATTTATAATTATATATATATGTGTATATTTTAATTTTATATTTATCATATTTATAATTATATATATTATAATATTTAAAGATATAATAAATTTATAATATTTTTAAATATATAATATTTTATATTTATTATATTTTTAATATATTTATTATATTTAAAACATATTTATTATATTTATAATGTATTTATCATATTTATATTTATGATAGTTATAATATATTTATTATATATTTATTTAATTATATGTAAATATAATAAATTCTTACAATTACATATTTATTATTATATTTACAATTATATTTTTATTATATTTATTGTTATATTTACAAATATTTTTATTATATTTCTTATATATTTAATCCTATTTATATTGTATTTTATATTTATAATAAATTTATTATATGTATATTATATTTATTATAATATATATATATATAGGTAGGTTAAGGGGATGGGGCGTGGGGTGCAAAGCGCCACTTCAAGTGGCGCTGCATCACCCCATTTCCCCAAATAATAAACCCCCTGCCCCATTAAACTAAAAATAAAAAATAAAAAACCCCACCCCCTTCTCTACGTGTCTGGGCGTTTTGGTGTCGAATGCAGGCAATTTTTCGGAATTCTCGTGCCCTTTGCAGATGGGTTCCTCCAGCGGTGCTCAGGCCTTAGTGCCAGTTGTCTCCCTGGTGAGGGACCACTCGATCTCTTTGGATACATGTGGTTTGCTCTCTAGCCTTGCTTAGCGAATTCCCCACATCCCCCGTTTTTCATTTCACAGCAGCTCTCTCCAGAGTCGCTGAAGAGATCTCTGACCTCTAATCTAGCGTCAGGGGTAAATGGTCAGGAGATGGGGGGAGCACTATTGGCGGATGCAGTGGGGAAACTCAAGGCAGTGTGTGACTCTACTCCTCGGATCCTCTTGGTCTCTCTGCTACATGTAGAGCCGGATGATTGTCTCTTTTCATCGCCTCCTAATTCTAGCGGCTTGTCTCTGTCAGAGGTTTCGGATGGTTCATGCAGGAGGACCATTCTCACGCCGAAAATGGGTCTTCTCCTCTGAAGGGTCGTCAAGGCCGATTACTCGCTCTAAGTTGAAGGAGTCAGGAGAAATAGCATTCATATATCTTCCTAATGGATCCGGTCAGAAAGACAGGAAGCACTTGTGAGTATGGTATCACTCCTCGTCTGGAATGCCTGGGGTCTCGGGGCAGCAGCGAAGTGTGCCTTTGTCGTAAACGAGTCCCGTAAACATTTGACTTCTCTCGTGGCCATACCCGAGCCTAAGAAAAACCCAAATAAGCTTTCCATGAAGGCATCGAAAATGGGGTATTCCAAGTTCTTGATTGGGCACCCGCAGAACACTCATATATGGGTTTGCTGGAGGAACAATCATTTTGTGGAGTTGTTGGCCTCTCATCACAGTGCATGGACATTAAAATTTCTGGTAATGGTCTTGTGATTTTGTTTAGTATTGTATATGCGAGTAACAATGTGCAGGAGAGAAAGCTCCTATGGCAGCACCTGGAGTCTACACAATCAAGTGGACTACCATGGTTTGTAGGGGATGATTTTAATGTGATACCGGATCTCTCATAAAGGAAGGCAAGATTGGTAAATTTATCAGAGGGTCTATAAGAATTCGGTTTTTGCTACGAAATACTTTGGAATATTCTTGATAATATTCCAGAGCAGCGCCTTCAGACGTCGTGCAATTCCGAGCCCTGGAGTGGCCGAAATTAAATTTTCAGTGCATTCACACTGGAAACGCCAAATAAATGGGATAACTCCTAAACAAAGTTCCGGATCAGAGATCCGAGTGTACGGATGGGTCCGGAATGGGGTGTTTACCCTAGAAACGACATAAAACGTGTCGGCGCGGGAAGTTTGGACCCCTCGCTCATTTTCGGAACGTTAAACGTATACATTAATTAATTAATTTATTCGTTTAATGGTGAAATGATTGTATCTCTTAAACGGTGGCTTGGACTGGAAAACCGAGAGCACTGTTGACTTCGGAGCGTGTCGTTTACCCTAGGAGGGGTATTAGTTTCGCGGGCGCAGGCCGTTTGTGAAAAATGGCCCCGTGGGCGTTTTCGTAATTTAGCGGCTTCAGACGTTAAATTTTATAACTTTTGAACGGGGTCTCGAATTAAAATTACGAGACCGCCGTTGTGCTTGGGAGGTGGTGTTTACCCTAGGGGAGCCTTAACCTTGACCCTGCTGAGGGTTCGGGTTCGGACCGACGGGCGGGTGGTTAAGCATTTCTATTTAAACGCTTAAGTCACCCACACCCTCTTCCTCTCCCTCACCTGGACAGCACCAAGGAGGAGCTCCTCCCTCTCCTCCTACAGCTCCGGCGAAGCAGCTCCGGCAAGGTGCGGCGCGGCGGCAGACTCCCCGTGAAGCTTCGGGCATCACCCAAGAGGTAGGAGGATTTTGGTTGCGTTTTAATTTCGGAACCCTATTTCGACCTCAATTATATGCATCGATTGTTGTTTGTTTGTCAAATCAAAGCCCATGATCACGTAGTAGTTTTTATGATCTATCTGACGCATCTTTCGGTTTCGGTTTTGGAGTTCGGAGGAACCCGCAATCATTCGCCGAAGATTGCGGGTTTGCGGAGGAGATCCGGGGTGTTCCGGCGGGCAGGCGCGGCGGCCGGCCATGCCAGGCGGCGGCGCGGTGAGCCGGGCGGCGGCTTGAGGCGGCTGGGCGTGCGAGGGTGATGCCACGGCCGACGGCGGACGACGGTGGCGGTGGCTCCTGGCGCAAGCGGCGGGGTCGCGGCAAGCGCGCGCGGAGGCCGGTGGAGGCGTTCGGGCGACCTGGGGTCGGCGGGGTCGGCGGCGAGCGCAAGGGGCGCGAGGACCCGGGGTCTTCAAGACCCCGGTCGGTGGACAGGACCCGTGCCGCGCGGGTCCACGCGGAGACCAGACTGGTCGAGCCGGTCCGGGCGGTTCAGGGCGGCCCGCGTGGTGAACCGCGGACCGCCGGTCCGAAGTACGGGTGGGCCGGCCGAACCGGCCCCGCTCACCCGTTTCGGTCCCTGAATGCTAAAACGCTCCTAAAACTCAAATCGTAAATCGAATTTGCATGCCGTCTGCGTCAGTGGGACCGTATCGTCTAGGCGGACTTTTTTATATGGTTTTAGGAAATTTTAGTTCCCAAAACGAGGGGTCACGGAGGCGCGACGTGTCCTTAAGTGGACGAGCGTAATTCCCGAGATTCTTGTTTTGAGCGGCGCAGACGCATCCTACGTCCGCTTTGAGCGCCGTCAGCGGCGTTGGAACCCTGGCGTCGAGACGGAGGTTTCCAGGGTGGTTCTGGGAGTTGAAGCTGGAGTAGAGGCTTGGGCCCCACGACCCGTCTTTTGAGCTGCGTGTAGTTTTTAGCGCCTTTTTCATCGGACGTCTGTTTGGAGCGTGCGAGTAGTCGTTTCTGGATTTTTTTCCGAGGGGATTTCAATGGTGCAATCCGCCATCCCTAATTCGGCACGAGGGTGTGGGGCCCGCGAGGGCCGTTTCGGGATTTGACGGTCATTTCCAGCTTTATCACCGGGTGTCCGTTTTGGACAAGTGGATAGTCCATCTTGTGTGCTTTTTCGAGAGGATCGCAACGATACAATCCGTTCGTTGTGTTTCGGGACCGGGATGCGGGTCCCATGTGGCACCGTTCATGTGCGGTGCGCCGAGATGCGTCTTTTCTCCGGATATCCGTTGCACTCAAGTGAGTAGTGCTTTTGACATGTTTTCCCGAGGGGATCGCATTGGTACGATGTGCCCGACTGTTTTCGGGGCCGAGGCTCAGGATCACGGGACGTCGTTCGGGCGTGAGGCGGTGGTGGTGAATTTTCCGTTGTATATCTGTTGGAGGCGAGTAAGTAGTCGATATCACGTGTTTTTCCGTGAGGATTACAACGGTTTTATCTGTTCAGGCGAGTGGAGCCTCTCACACGATCTTATTAAATGTGGAAGCATGGAAGGTGCTCCGGTGGTGGTTCTTCCTACCTTGTTTGTAGCGGACCCTTGACGTGTGATCGCGCACTCTTGGGAGAGTGATATAAATGATTCACAAGATGTGGTTGGTCGTGCCTGGGCCTTTGAGGTGGAGTTGTTACGTCACCCCTTCGTGTTGACGTTGGGGTGCCATGTGCACGATAGCCTTAGGGCTGGAGACGTGGTATACTCTGGGATTATACGAGAGCGCTTGGAGGTATGTGTGGTTTGTACCTGAGAATGTTCGTGTGCTTGGTTGGGGTTGACTTGGGGTCACACGTCGTGTGGGCCCCATGTGCATGCAGTGTTCTACTTTGCGTACTTTGACCTCTCGTGACGTAGAGGGTCCCCCTGTGCTCGTTTGTTTGACCAGTAGGGTGGAGCTTTTCCCCTGGCTCTGTGCTCGTTTGTTGACCAGCAGGGTTGAGTGGTCTCCCCCTAGTTTCGTTCTCGATGGATCGGCCAGTAGCGGTGCTAGTGACACCCCGTGATGGAACAGGCGCTGAACCTCTTTTGGGAGAGTTGTTCTGGAGTTGGGTGGTTGCGTGATACCCACTCCGTGTTCGGTTGGCCAGTGGTGTACCCTCCATTAGATATGGCCAGAGCAGTTCTGAGTTTTACCCTCCAGCGAGGCTGGGCAGTGGGTTACTAATCGACTTCTAGGGTTTACCCTCTAGCAGAGACTGGGCAGTGGGTCACCCGACGCAGTTAGGGTCTACCCTCCAGCAGAGACTGGGAAGTGGGTCACCCGACGTCATTAGGGTCTACCCTCCAGCAGAGACTGGGCAGTGGGTCACCCGACGCACTTAGGGTCTACCCTCCAGCAGAGACTGGGCAGTGGGTCACCCGGCGACCTCTTAGGGTCTACCCTCCAGCAGGGCCGGGCAGTGGGTCGCCCGTCGTTTAGTTCCAGGTCTACCCTCCAGTAAGGCTGGGAAGTGGGTCGCCTGTCGACTTATTCCATGCCTACCCTCCAGCGGGGCTGGGCAGTGGGTCGCCGGATGATGTATTATGGTTTACCCTCCAGCAGGGCTAGGCAGTGGGTCACCCGATATCATATTATGAATTACCCTCTAGCAGGGCTGGGCAGTGGGACACCTGTTGGCATTCCAGACTCAGTCCTTCCGACTAGGCTAGTCTGTGGCTTTCCTCCATGATTACCAGAGCGGAACCCTTGGTTATACGGGCCAGTGTTGTGACGGCTTGACTTTGGGAGGACCTCTCAACTGCGGGGTAGTGACGAGTTTTGGTTGACGTTCCCCCAGAACTCTCAAGTACGAGGAGCGCTTTTTCCCACCGAGACACGTTCTTGTGACGCGACCTAAAACTGTGCAGGCGAGTCAGTGCCGCTCAAAGCGGATAGTGTTGAGGTGCGGTGGTTTGAGCCCCTTGACTTGTATTTCGGGGAAGACGTGCGGGATGCTGGGCATCGATGGAGTTTACTTCTTGGACTGTTGGCTACTTCTTTTCTTGGGCTGGGCTACGGGACGGAGATCCCCTTACGAGCTTGTTCGGTCTTCTTGTAGAGCATATATATATGTATATACCTTGTTTCCGGTACCCAATTCTTGGGTTTGGTTACTCTCCTTCCAGGAGAGGTGAAGACGCGCGGGGTATGCCACGTGCTTTCCGTGTCTAGATTCTCGTGGTTGGACGAGTCTACTCTCCTGATATAGGTAGCGAAGACTCGACGAGAAGTTCGCCTTCTCAATGTTTCCAGCTCCTTGTGTCTGGACGAGTCTACCCTCTTTCCTCTTGTTGGGTTGAGCTGGACTCTTTACTGAACTCTTTGTTGTACTTATGTTCTACTCCCTGTTTGATCTACTGCTCACCCTTCGGTACCTCCTTTGTTGCTCTCTCGAGCCTTCAGAGTATCCTACTGAGTATTTTTGTACTCACCCCTGCTTGGGCTTTGCCCGCACTTGGTGTGCCCTTGTAGACGACGGACAGGTGGAGCATGGCTTCAGTGGAGCATAGGAGCTTGGGAGCTTGGACTGCGTGCGGTGGTCATGGCAGGGTTCCAGGTGGGAGACCCGTCAACTGTTTCTTTTTGTTTACCTGTTGCCGGGTTGTGGCACTTTTTGGTTGGGCGCGTGTTTTGCCCCTTTTCTTTTCAGTTTGTACTTTGTACTGTTTAGAGGTCTATGCACATCTGTGGTTTATACATATAACAGTTGTTCTTTTACTCCGCTCTTTTGCATTGAGTGTGTTGCGTGTGTGTGTACAGGTACTTAGGCAAAGGCCTCCCCGAGTTATTGTGCCTTCGGCACTGGTCGCCAGCCCCTGGCCTATGGAGGCGGGCCTGGGGTAGTTGCGGCTCGAGCCCAGGTAGAGTCGGGTCGTGACAAAGTGGTATCAGAACTGGTTCTTTCCTTGGGACGCTGTTCGGATGCCCCTAAAATTAATGGAACTGGTTGAGATTTAGGGAAACAGTGTTAATGTGTCTCGAGATCGGCTCTCAGGCCAGGGAGTCCAGTGATGGTGTGGCGGCCGACGTATCCATTCACCAGGACCTTGATAACCCGCTTGTCGACTTGGCATGCTGAGACACTTGTTGTAGGGGAATTTGTTTGTGCATCACATAGGACTGAGTCTTGACTGTCCTTCTTGATTCATCTCCCCATCATTGTTGTTGTTGGTATATACATTATGCTCATCTGACCGCGACACTCCTTGATAATATTCAGGATGTCTTCGTGAGGACAGCCAGCCAGGATACCAGCTTTGGTTCATGATGACGACCCTGTGAGCTACGAGGCCACAGTACATGACCCATCATGCGAGCCCCTTTCTCCGGGTGGTCCGGTAGCAGCACCCCCACTCGTTGAGCAGCATGCAGTTTCAGTAGAGCAGGCTGATCTTGATCACAGGTTGAGCGCGCTCCGTGAGTTCCAGCGGCAGAGACCGCCGAGGTTCAGTGGTGAGCCAGACCCTCATGCAGTAGAGGTTTGGCTCGAGGTAGTGGTTCGCCTTTTCAGGATTGTGCAGGCACCGACAGATTAGAGAGTGGATTTGGTAGCCACCCTTTTCGTGGAGCAGCTCGGCGTTGGTGGAGTCTAGTGACTCAGCTTCTTGATGAGTCGTCGCTTTCGTGGGGTGACTTTCTATTTTCATTTCGTGAGGAGTTTTGCCCCTCCTGCTTGCGCTTCGTTCGGATTCAGGAGCTCCTACAGTTTCAGCAGGGAGGGATGACGGTGGCCGAGTACGCGACTAGTTTTGCAGACCGTGCACGCTTTTCCCCGGACGTGGTCCATGACGACAACCTCCGAGCGCAGAAGTTTGAGCAGGGTCTCTGCCGAGAGATTCGTGCTGTCATAGTACCCTTGGGAATTTCCACATATGCTGGGGTGCTAGAGCAGGCACTGGTGACAGAGGGCTTCCTGTCTCGCACTAGTGATGGTGGTGGAAGCAGGCACGTTGGAGCCACGACGTCTGTCGTAGCTAGCAGGCGCCAGATGACAGAACCTCGATGCAGGTGACCTTCCCACTTCCGGTTTTGGAGACGTGGTCGTATACCACTGAGGCGAAAAGGCGCAGGGCCTCAACTGAGTATTCCCTTCCGTGAGTGGATCCTGGGCTGTGGTCGTACACCACAGTGGCGCCGGAGGGCACCAGGGCAGCCCAGAGAGCACCGGATGACAGAACCTCGATGCAGGTGGCCTTCCCACTACCGGTTTCGGAGACGTGGTCGTATACCACTATGGAGAAAAGGCGCAGGGCCTCAACCGAGGATTCCCTTCCGTGAGTGGATCCCGGGCTGTGGTCGTACACCACAGTGGCGCCGGAGGGCACCAGGGAATCCCAGAGAGCGCTGGTGTTATGCTTGTGATGGGCGAGATCACTTGGCATGAGACTGCCCGACCCGAGTTGCTGGGAGCTTTGGGCAGGCAGCAGGCGCACCACCACGGTAGAGGCAGCGCTGTGATCGGAGTAGTACCCAGAGAGGTGGTGCTAGCAGAGGAGCGGGAGGAGCTGGTAGTGGGGGACGACTTTACGAGATCTCCCCATCACCACTAGGCGGTCCACGTCAGGCTCCAGGAGCTGACAGTTGGGACCACGGACAACCGCGAGCTTTGGATGTCTACGATCCTGTAGAGAATGGGATGGTGAGAGGTACCCCTTGCAGATCTTCTACTTTTTGCAGTAGAATTGTTAGGCTCTGCGTGTGAAAGGATTTTCTCCCTGCTCCTTGTTTGTGGTGTTACCAGGGTGACGCAGGGCGTCGGGTGTAACCCTGTGTTGGTAAGGAAAAAGGCATGAGACCTTTTCCTTTAGTCGATGGTGTCGACTCCATTGCTCATCGAGCGTGTAAAAGAGCCTCAGTTGTGGAGTCTTGAGTGACCAGATATCCTTGGGTGTTTCACCATATAGATATTCTGAAGGAGGGAATCACCGGGCCTTGTTTCAGGTGCAGGCGGTGATTTCAGTTGCGGCGTTCGACGTAGAGGTTTGACCAAGGAGGTGAGCTACCCCCGAGGGCCTTCGGGCCGGTTGGAGACCGTGCAAAGGATGGCGAGGTACCCTACCGCCTTTCCCTAACCCCAAAGTCTAATGTGGGTGCACGACGTCGGCAAGGGCCAACCTAGCGTGAATAGATCAATCATTTGGTCAGTGTGTGGTGACGCAGAGCTGTGCGTGAGTTCTTCTGGGCATGGGAAAGCCAGGTGTGGGATTTGTACCCTATGTTGCTCCCTAGTTTTGCTTTTCGGGGACGAAAATCTTAAAGGAAGGAATGATGTAAGAACCCGGTTTTTTCTACGAAATACTTTGGAATATTCTTGATAATATTCCAGAGCAGCGCCTTTAGACGGCGTGCGATTCTGAGCCCCGGAGTGGCCGGAATTAAATTTTCAATGCATTCACACTGGGAACGCCAAATAAATGCGATAACTCCTAAACGGAGTTCCGGATCAGATATCCGAGTGAACGGATGGGTCAGGAATGGGGTTTTTACCTTAGGAACGACATAAAACGTGTCGGCGCGGGACGTTGGGACCCCTCGCTCGCTTTCGGAACGTTAAACGTATTAATTAATTAATTAATTTGTTCGCTTAATGGTGAAACGATTGTATCTCTTAAACGGTGGCTCGAATTAGAAAACCGAGAGCACAATTGACTTTGGAGCGTTCCATTTACTCTAGGAGGGGTATACGTTTCGCGGGCGCGGGCCGTTTGTGAAAAATGGCCCCAGGGGCGTTTTCATAATTTAGCGGCTTCAGACGTTAAATTTTATAACTTTTGAACGGGGTCTTGGATTAAAATTCCAAGACCGTCGTTGTGCTCGGAAGGTGGTGTTTACCCTAGGGGAGGATTAACCTCGACCCTGCTGAGGGTTCGGGTTCGGACTGACGGGTGGGTGGTTAAGCGTTTCTATTTAAACGCTTAAGTCACCCGCACCCTCTTCCTCTCCCTCACCTGGACAGCAGCAAGGAGGATCTCCTCCCTCTCCTCCTCCAGCTCCGGCGAAGCAGCTCCGGCAAAGCGCGGCGTGACGGCAGACTCCCCGTGAAGCTCCGGGCATCGCCCAAGAGGTAGGAGGATTTTGGTTGCGTTTTAATTTCTGAACCCTATTTCAACCTCAATTACATGCATTGATTATTGTTTGTTTCTCAAATCAAAGCCCATGATCACGTAGTAGTTTTTATGAGCTATCCGACGCATATTTCGGATTCGATTTTGGAGTTCGGAGGAACCCGCAATCATTCGTCAAAGATTGCGGGTTTGCGGAGGAGATCTGGGGTGTTCCGGCGGGTAGGCGTGGTGGCCGGCCAGGCCAGGCGGCGGGGCGGGGAGCCGGGCGGCGGCTGGGCGTGCGAGGGTGACGGCGTGACCGACTGCGGACGGCAGAGGAAGTGGATCCTGGTGTAGGCAGTGGTCATCTTAGCGGTGGGGTTGCGGCGAGCGTGCGCGGAGGCCGACGGAGGCGGTCGGGCGACCTGGGGTCAACGGGGTCGTCGGCGAGCGCGAGGGGCGCGAGGACCCGGGGTCTTCGTGGCCCCAGTTGGTGGACAAGACCCGCACCGCGCAGGTCCACGAGGAGACCGTACTGGCCGAGCCGGTCCGGGTGGTTCAGGGTGGTCCGCGCGGTGAACCGCGGACCGCCGGTCCGAAGAACGGGTGGGCCGGCCGGACCGGCCCCGCTCACCCGCTTCGGTCCCTAAATGCTAAAACGCTCCTAAAACTCAAACCGTAAATCGGATTTTCATGCCGTCTACGGCAGTGGGACCGTATCGTCTAGGCGGACTTTTTGAGATGGTTTTGGGAAACATTAGTTCCCGAAACGAGGGGCCGCGGAGGTGCGACGTGTCCTTAAGTGGACGAGCGTAATTCCTGAGATTCTTGTTTTGAGCGGCGCAGACGCATCCTACGTCCGCTTTGAGCGCCGTCAGCGGCGTTGGAACCCTGGCGTCGAGACGGAGGTTTCCAGGGTGGTTCCAGGAGTTGAATCCGGAGTTGAGGTGTGGGCCCCACGACCCATCTTTTGAGCTGCGTGCAGTTTTTAGCACCTTTTTCATTGGATGTCCGTTCAGAGCGTGCGAGTAGTTGTTTCTGGATGTTTTTCCGAGGGGATTGCAATGGTGCAATCCGCCCGCCCTAATTCGGCATGAGGGTGCAGAGCCAGCGAGGGCCGTTTCGGGATTTGACGGTGATTTCCAGCTTTATCACCGGGTGTCTGTTTTGGACAAGTGGATAGTCCATCTTGTGTGCTTTTTCGAGATGATCGCAACGGTACGATCCGTTCGTTGTGTTTCAGGACCGGGATGCGGGTCCCACGTGGCACCGTTCGTGTGCGGTGCGCCGGGATGCGTCTTTTCTCCGGATATCCGTTGCACTCAAGTGAGTAGTTCTTTTGACGTGTTTTCCCGAGGGGGTCGCATTGGTGCGATGTGCCCGACTGTTTTCCGGGCCGAGGCTCGGGATCACGGGACGCCGTTCGGGCGTGAGGCGGTGTTGGTGACTTTTTCGTCGGATATCCGTTGGAGGCGAGTAAGTAGTCGATCTCGCGTGTTTTTTCGTGAGGATTACAACGGTGTTATCTGTGCAGGCGAGCGGAGCCTCTTACACGATCTTATTAAATGTGGAAGCATGGATGGTGCTCCGGTGGTGGTTCGTCCCACCTTGTTTGTAGCGGACCCTTGGCGTGTGATCGCGCACTCTTGGGAGAGTGATATAAATGATTCACAAGATGTGGTTGGCCGTGCCTGGGCCTTTGAGGTAGAGTTGTCACGTCATGACTTCGTGTTGATGTTGGGGTACCATGTGCACGATAGCCTTAGGGCTGGAGACGTGGTATACTCTGGGAGTATATGAGAGTGCTTGGAGGTACGTGTGGTTTGTACATGAGAATGTCCGTGCGCTTGGTTGGGGTTGACTTGGGGCCACACGTTGTGTGGGCCCCATGTGCGTGCCGTGTTCTACTTTGCATACTTTGAACTCTCGCGACGTAGAGGGTCCCTCTGTGCTCGTTTGTTTGACCAGTAGGGTGGAGCTTTTCCCTTGGATCTGTGCTCGTTTGTTGACCAGCAGGGTTGAGTGGTCTCCCCTGGTTTTGTTCTCGATGGATCGGCCAGTAGCAGTGCTAGTGGCACCCCGTGATAGAATAGGCGCTGAACCTCTTTTGGGAGAGTTGTTCTGGAGTTGGGTGGTTTCGCGATACCCACTCTGTGTTCGGTTGGCCAGTGGTGTACCCTCCAGTAGAGATGGCCAGAGCAGTTCTGAGTTTTACCCTCCAGCGAGGATGGGTAGTGGGTTACTCATCGACTTCTAGGGTTTACCCTCCAGCAGAGACTGGGCAGTGGGTCACCCGACGCAGTTAGGGTCTACCCTCCAGCACAGACTGGGCAGTGGGTCACCCGACGTCATTAGGGTCTACCCTCCAGCAGAGACTGGGCAGTGGGTCACTCGACGCACTTAGGGTCTACCCTCTAGCAGAGACTGGGCAGTGGGTCACCCGACGACCTCTTAGGGTCTACCCTCCAGTAGGGCTGGGCAGTGGGTCACCCGTCATTTAGTTCTCGGTCTACCCTCAAATAAGGCTTATCAGTGGGTCACCTGTCAACTAATTCTAGGCCTACCCTCCAGAGGGGCTGGGCAGTGGGTCGCCGGATGATGTATTATGGTTTACCCTCCATCAGGGCTGGGCAGTGGGTCACCCGATATCATATTATGAATTACCCTCTAGCAGGGCTGGGCAGTGGGACACCTGTTGGCATTCCAGACTCAGTCTTTCTTACTAGGCTAGTATGTGGCTTTCCTCCATGATTACCGGAGTAGGACCCTTGGTTATATGGGCCAGTGTTGTGACGTCTTGACTTTGAGGAGACCTCTCAACTGCGGGGCAGTGACGAGTTATGGTTGACGTTCCCCCAGAACTCTCAAGTACGAGGAGCGATTTTCCCCACTGAGACACGTTCTTATGACACGACCTAAAACCATGCGGGCGAGTCAGTGCTGCCCAAAGAAGATAGTGTCGAGGTGTGGTGGTTTGATCCCCTTGAATTGTAGTTCAGGGCAGACGTGCGGGATGCTGGGCATCGATGGAGTTTACTTCTGGGACTATTGACTACTTCTTTTCTTGGTCTGGGCTACGGAATGGAGATCCCCTTACGAGCTTGTCTGGGCTTCTTGTGGAGAATATATATATGTATATACCTTGTTTCCGGTACCCGCTTCTTGGGTTTGGTTACTCTCCTTCCAGGAGAGGCAAAGACGCGCGGGGTATGCTACGTGATTTTCGTGTCTAGCTTCTCGTGGTTGGACGAGTCTACTCTCCTACTAAAGGTAGAGAAGACTCGACGGGAAGTTCGTCTTCTCACCATTTCCAGCTCCTTGTGTCTGGACAAGTCTACCCTCTTTCCTTTTGTTGGGTTGAGCTGGAATCTTTACTGCACTCTTTGTTGTACTTCTGTTCTACTCCCTGTTCGATCTACTACTCACCCTTCGGTACCTCCTTTGTTGCTCCCTCGAGCCTTCAGGGTATCCTACTGAGTATTTTTGTACTCACCCCTGCTTGGGCTTTGCCCGCACTTGGTGTGCCCTTGCAGACGACGGACAGGTGGAGCGTGGCTTCAGTGGAGTGTAGGAGCTTGGGAGCTTGGACCGCGTGCTGTGGTCGTGGCCGGGTTCCAGGTGGGAGACCCGTCAGCTGTTTCTTTTTGTTTAACTGTTGCCGGGTTGTGTCACTTTTTGGTTGGGTGCGTGTTTTTCCCCTTTCCTTTTCAGTTTTTACTTTGTACTGTTTAGAGGTCGATGCACATATGTGGTTTATACATATAACAGTTTTTCTTTTACTCCACTCTTTTTCATTGAGTGTACTGCGTGTGTGTGTACAGGTACTTAGACAAAGTCCTCCCCGAGTTATTGTGCCTTAGGCGCTGGTCGCCAGCCCCTGGCCTATGGAGGCGGGCCTGGGGTAGTTGCGGCTCGATCCTGGGTAGGTTCGGGTCGTGACAGGGTCTTTGGATTTTCAGAACTTCATGACTATAGCAGGACTGTTTGACCTGGGATTTGCGGGTCCTAAGTTCACTTAGAGCAATAATAGAAGGGGTAATTTCCGAGTATGGATTCGAATTCATCGGTGCCTTGTCAATATCTAGGGGTTGGATTTATCCTGCAAGACAACGGTAACTCATATTCCCAGGGCACTTTCGGACCATTCTATGCTACTGTTGGATGTCAAACGGGGAGACATGTGTAGGTAGGCGTTCCAATATAACATTAATTGGCATCAAGAGGAAAGTTACAAGGCCATGCTTGAATACTCGTTGGCCAGGCAAGGGGCTGGGAGGTCCTGGATTGGTCTGGCAGGCCGATTGTGGCGCCTTAAGGATGATATAAAAATCTGGATGGTGAATAAGAACGTGGACAACTCGATGTTGGAAAAATGACAACCAAATATTAATAGCTTGGAGGAGGGTCTTTTGGATGCATGGTTTGATAATGATTTTTTCCTGCTTTATGAAAAGTGTGTGTAGATGGCTGAGAAGTTGTTAGAGGTTGAGAGGGATCTTAAACAGTGGTCTCGGGTTGAGTGGCTCAATGAAGGGGACCAAAATAGTGCTTTCTTCCATGCATTTTTTATGCAACAGAGCTGAATGAAAATAAATCAGAACATGGGGAATGGTGTTTTCACAACTGATGTGGAGGTGGCTGGCCAACTGGCATTGGGGAATTTTAAAATCCTATTGGCAGAGGAGGTGACAACGAGGAGCATGGGAATCCAGGAATCCGGAAACGAGGTGGACTTTACGGGTTGCTTATCACCACAACTCAATAAGGTGGATAATATGAATTTGTGTGCATTACCTTCTAAGGAGGAGGTTAAGGAGACAATGTTTAGCATCCCTAGGGACAGCACGCTGGGTCTGGACGACTTCCCAGGGGCTTTCTATGTTGTTTCTTGGGAGGTAGTTGGACCTCAGGTGGTGGAAGCGGATCAGGATTACTTCAATGGGGGTCTGTTAACTAGGGTCGTTTGTGCTTCTCGCAATGTCCTAATTCCAAAGGTCAAGGACCCAACCAATATTGGATATTATAGACCAATATGTCTCTGCAATGTGTCTTATAAGATTTTTTTCTTCTCTAATTTCAACCAGGATGAGCAGATTTCTCTCACTATCGGCTTCAAAGGAACAACATGTCTTCTTTAAAGGACGTAGTATATAGGGGGCAGTTGGGATTGCAAGTTAATTGGTGAATGATATCAACCAGAGGTCAGTGGGCTCAAATGATTTTCTTCAGGTGGATATGGATAAAGCGTTTGACCGATTGGAGTGGATATTTCTTATTCGGGTGATGAAGAGGTATGGGTTCCATGAGTGGTTTTGTGATATTTTCTTCATATGTTTCTCTTCTGCATGGCTATCTGTCGCGATCATGGGGAACTGCTTTGGTTTTATTAAACTGGTTCGAGGGGTTCGACAGGGGGATCCCCTTTCCCCAAGCCTATTTGTTTTGGCACAAGAACTTCTTTCTCGCAATCTCTGTAAAGGCATGGAGGATGGAATGTTAACAACCTACCATGGTAGAGAAGTAATGGTAAGCATCTCACACTTAATGTTCGCTGACAACATTTTAATTTCCACTAATGGACGACGATGATCCTTGTTGAATCTTACGATGATATTGGGAACATATGGGCAGTTGAGTGGGCAGGTCATTAATGATTTGAAAAGCTTTGCATATATCTCCAACAAGTGTTCTTTGATTCACCGAATGAGAATTCTAGATATTCTGGGATGTCAGTAGAGATAGATTCCGATTAGTTATTTGGGGGTGCCTCTTTCCTTTGGTCGCATCAGGTAACACCAGTTTGAGGAAATAATTTCACGGTTGGTTGGAAGGATTCAGAATTGGAAGAGAATGTTTCTTTCTACTTTTGGGAGGGTGGAATTGGTAAATAGTGTGCTGACATCTATTCCTATTCATGTGTTTTCGGTGCTCGAGCCACCCAAAGGGGATGTTAAGAGGATCGAGACCATTTTGAATGCATTTGTGTGGGATGCCATCCGGGTGGGATGTTCTCATTGGGAATCTTGTGATCACATGGCCAGAATGGTGGAAGAAGGGAGAGTGGGTTTACGTGATGTTAAAGGAGCCATGAAAATCATGCAAGGCAGGATGGCTTGGGAGATCATTGAGGGCGAGTTGTTGTGGGCGGTGTTTATTAGGGAAAGGTATGGAGAGAAATGGGGGTTTCGACTACTGGATAGCGGTTCACACGGCTGGCTCGGAGCATGGTGTCACATATTGAGGTTGTCTCATATTCAGCTAGGTGGATTTTTGGGTAGGGGATTTATGTTTCTATAAGGTCAATTGGGTGGGGGAGAAACTGATGTTTCCTAGCTGCCCCCACCCAGACATCTCATACATGGAGGTCTGCCTTCAAACTGACTAGTTGTCGAACTTTCTCGACTCGGAATAGTGGAGGGTGCAAGAAGGCATCATATTGAATGAGGATCGAGACAAATGTTGCAACATGGGGTCATCTTCAAGAAGGTTCTGCGCTAAGTAATATAGGAGAATGGTGATCTCAGAAGGCCTACAAGAGACGGGTGCTAGTATGGTGTGGTGCAAGGGCATTCCAACAAAGATGAATTTTCTTGTTTGGAGGGTTAGAAACAAGGTGCTGCCTACGGACGAGAATGTACAACGGAGAGGGATTGCTTTGGCATCGCGGTGTTTTTGATGTGAGTGTCTCAAGCTGAAATAATTATTCATCTTTTTTTTCGGAGCAGCTGGGCACATCACCTGTGGTCGCTATTCTCTCCTTAACCTTGCCTTGTAGAGGATCAATTGACGGTGCATGGGGTCATCAATACATGTTTTATTAGAGTCAAAGGTTGGGATGAAGGCTGCAATTCGGGCAGTCATTCTTGCCTCGGTCTGTTGGGTCATCTGGGAAATAGGAAATCAAGCTAGAGGAGGTATCAGGGGGTCACCCTTGCTCTTGTAGGTCCGGTTGAGGTCGCTGATATAGGAGATGGGTTTGTTAATCCTGTGAAACCAGCTAATGGTGCTATTGTGTGGTATTACGCACCGACCATGTAGCCTCAGGAAGAATAAGGGTGTGTGGATTAAGGGGATACCGCGTTTGCTGGGCTGGAAGTTAAATGTGGATGGGTCCTATATTGGGGGATTAATGAGAGGAGGAGGGGTGCTTCAAGATTAAAGGGGTTCATTCCTCTTTGGGATTAGCACATTCTATGGTATGGGGTCTACTTTGGGGGAATAGGTGCATGCACTTGTCACTAGCATTGAGATTTGTAGGGCGCAAGAGATCCATGAGGATGATATTGAGTCTGATTCTGAAATTCTGGTGTCTTCCATACAGAAATAGTGGGAGGCCCCTTGGCACTAGATTTACCTGCTTCAGAGGTGCATCACAGAGTTCATGCTTGGACAAAATCTTCATCATATTAGGAGGGAAGGTAATTTTGTAGTTCACTCGCATGCTCAGATTGGGAATCCTATTGATACTCTGGTAATTTATGAAATCTTAGGCTCCCTTCGTTAAGAGTTTCGAAAGGTGATCCAAGGGGATGCTCTAGGCGTCCACCATTTTCTTCCTCCTTGAGAGGGTTTTTTCGATGTACTTCAAGACCAATATTAATAAAAAGTTAAGTTTAAGTAAGTAATTGAAAAATGTCATGATGTTTCTTGTATTTTGTAAAACATTCATGTGATATTTTATAAGTTTTTTCATCTCAATTTCATTATATATATTCATAATTGTCATTTTATCAATGATAAGTATTATTAGCTAACCATTACATGTATTCATCTTTTAATCCCAAGTTATTTTATAATTAATATATAATTAATCATTTCTAATAAAACCTTTTATTTATAAACTATATAATAATTACGATACTAAAATTTTATAACATCTTGTTATATCTGAAACAATGATACTAATGTTTCTTATTGTAGTTTTTAACTAATCAATCATTCTTTAATCACTATTTATACATTATTATGTTTTTCTTTAATTATTTTTTTATTGTTTAATCTTTTATCATATAATATTCATTACATAATTATAATTAACTAATCCTGTGTATTCATTTTTTATACTAAGTTATCATTAATTAATCTATAATTAATCAATACAAACAATGATTATTACTTCAAAACTATATATATCTAATAAAACTACATAATAAATGACAATATAAAACTGAATACAAATAATTCATTTACTAATAATAAATTTCATTCAATAATTCATTTGTCCTTGTCCATTTCATTCAGTAACTACATAATTATCATTTCATCATTGATAAATATACTGATTAGATTTTTCATTTCATAGGTATTTTAGTATTTTATAATGAAAATATGAATCATCCTAAGCATATCCCCTGGGAGTGTCAAATTGGGAGTGCAACAAGGCCCATTGTCGTGCACTAGTTCTCATTATATTATTTCTCAAAGCGGTGTTTTCAGGTATTACCCCTACGTACATCTATGCCAGAGCCACATAAATGTTTTTTTATCCATAAGGGGAGTTTATTTCTTAGATAACCATGTAATCTTCATGCTACCAAACATTCACAATAATTAATACAAAGTTATTCTATACTTAATCTATACTTAATCTATACTTAATCATTATTAAATTAAACTATTATTCCAAACTATATATAACTAATTAAACAACCTAATAAACAACATATTTGGAAGTAACTAAACATCTTAAAAATGAATTATTTATAACTAAAAATAA
This sequence comes from Viscum album, assembly GCA_963277665.1. Taxonomy (NCBI): domain Eukaryota; kingdom Viridiplantae; phylum Streptophyta; class Magnoliopsida; order Santalales; family Viscaceae; genus Viscum; species Viscum album. The sequence goes on from OY728164.1 coordinate 327,325,920, forward strand.
TTAAATTAATAAAAAATACCTCTAAATGAGGCATCGTAAAAAACCACCTTCTTTTGGACCATTGACTCCATCACACGAAAAAGGATTTTTTTAGAGAGAGAAGTAGTGGATTTAAGATAAATGAGGGGGAAATTATATGATGATAGTGGGGCTTCACTTTTATAGGTATTTGAGGGAAAGGAGGCACCCCCCCCCCCCGCCGCCTTTTCCATTTCATCGATCTTGTCCAAAGGCGGTGCATGGGATGAAAGGTGGAATTGTTGATGCAACCTTTAATGCTTATTTTTAAAAATATTTTTAGCCTATGATGTTTTAATAAAAATCAAAAAATCTATCAAAAAAACTCTTGTAGAGTCACATTGACTCGTTTATCTTTTCCACAAAATGAACTGGTGCAGCACAAGGTGACACACATGGCTGAATAAATCATTTATCATGGTTTTATATTATTTTATTCTTAAATTATTGAAACTAAATATATAATATTATAAAAGGATTATTTGAAATTGGTTTAGTACATGGTACAAGTTCAATTGAGAAATCAACGTCCTGTTTTGGTGGAAGCCTTGAAAACTATTTCTAAAAGACACTCACAAAATCTCAAACAACAGGTATAACCTCAATGTCAATTTTCTAACCAACCATTTATCATAGACAACCATTTTGAATGTTAATTAAGACACTCAAACTAGATGTAATATCCACTATAATTTCATACATCACATCACATTCATGGATGATCATAGGAGGGTGTGAGATATCCAATGTAACATTATTAAATTGATAATTTCTGTGAGATATATGTAGAGAACACAAATACCTACATGATATGACATCAAATTCAATCAAAGGGAGAATGAAAATATTATCCAGAAGACATTGTCTTAAACATCAATCAGAGGTGAATCATAAACATGAGAATAAATTATCGTACCATTAGGGGTTTTCACTACTAATTCCACATCTAATTGTTTGGGTGGAATCTTAACACCCATATAAAATTCATTAGATATGAATGAGTGGGTAGATCGAGAATCAAATGCGACATTAGCAGTTTTACAGTGGATGGTACATGTACATTTCAAACGTCGTTATTTCACCCCTCATTGATAATTATGATTGAATGAGATTTCCTCTTGTCCCTCACCATAAGTGGTTGTTGAAGTCATTTATCATCATCATCCAATTAGTTTGGGAATTGGTTAGCATATTTCTCATTCTGCTTACTCCTGTAGCACTAAATAATCAGAGGTTCATTCTTCACTACTTTTCCCCATCTACAATGTTATATAACTTCTTCCCATCACATCATCCATAAAATTTATCATGTCCTTACCTTACAAACATAAAATATTTATTAGAACCCTTAAGGAAATTTTATCCATTTTTCTTCCCATACTAAGAGGATAGAGGAAATATCATCTTCTATTATTCATTGTTTTTAGATTTTATATTAAACCACATCTTAAACTTATTGTTAAACCTATGGGACTGATACATGACTAGAACTTCCATTTAAACCTTGACTGCAAAAATCACAATATCTTTGTATATCATAAATTCACTTATGTCCAATGCCCTTTTGAGACTTTTATTTAATACTCTAATGAAATAATAAACCTCAATTTTTAGGTTGGATGATAATTCATAAGGATCACCTCACATGTCTCATGTAATTAGCCTTGTAAGTACCAATATATTCATAATACCTTTGCTTCAACTCAAGGAACTATTGCTCTATTTTAGTACAAAGAATTTAAAGAAATTAATTATTGAAAATATGTTCTCTAACTCATCCCAATGCATGGATTCAATTTAATCTTTCTATATTGCATTTTTTATTAGAGTCCACCATAGGTCTACTCCTCCTTCTAACTAAAATAAATACAGAATGAATTTATCATTCTCAAAACACTGTATAATGGAGAATATTGTTTCAATATTAATGATAAATTGTTAAAATACAAGTGGATTAGAAGACCCTTTAAACTTATGTGGAAATTTCCTCAAGAAAGACTCAATATAATGTTGTCCCTGACTTTTCTCATTTGGAAGTCCATCATGATTCATATCTTCAGAAATGTGTTTGATCATAGAAATGTGGTTTTTATTTATATCTCCCATAACATTTAGTTTCTCATGAAGACAATAGTTTTATTTTCTTTAATAATCACCATTAATGTGGTTCTTCTGGTTCTAAAAATTGACTAAAATCAAAAGAAAAGAGTATGAAATAGCCTTCATATTGTGGAAACCCATAATCATGAAAATGAACTTATATGTTTTCTAATTTATGAAGCCTCACTTAATATATAACACCATAGGTTTATCATATGATATTAATATCCAACATATATTTAAATCTTTCATGATGGTTCATGAATATTTTGTGATTTTCAAAAGCATATCACCTCAGAGTGTCAAACAATGTGTGTAGAAATCCCCATTGTTGTGTACCAAAGTACCTAGAGTTAGTTCTGAATAATCTTGTTAGAGTAGTTAACCCTAGGTACATCAATTATAGATCCAAAACCACTTGTAGTATCCATATAGGCATGTATTACTAGGAAACTACTCATGCTATCCATTACCAAATTTCTAGGACATTTTCCGAAACGTCAACTCATCATTATTTTTATCCTTAGAGACATCCATAGACATATCCCTAGAAATTTACCTAGTGATCTCACTAAATATTTCTTAACAAAGTTTACAAAGTCTAACTAAACCAATGCCTCTAATACCAACTATAGTAATCCATTCTTGACAAACATCAACATTACATAACTTTTGTTGAATAATTAAAACATTATAAAGACAGAACCCCCAATGAATGTATTATCCCAATTCCATTGAAAACATGGAAGCATAAAACTGATAAATAAGTGAGCTATGTTATCTCCCACTAGGTTATTCATGACTAGAACCCTTATTCGACATGACAAATGGAATACATATCTTCATAACCTGAAGATATTATCATAAAAACATGTGAGCTCAAATTCCCATTAATGGTAAAAAAGGGAGATAAGTAACCATAATCATGAGCATAAGGGAATGAAAACATAATAAAAAAATATAAGATCATACCATGCATATCAAAGATCATATACATGAATCATGGAATAAATCATAGTAGTTCATAATACATGAATCCTGATAAAATAATGAAAAAATCCATAAAAGAATAACATAGGAATATAACAAGGAATTGTGGAAGACACATAAGAATATAATATAATTTCCACATTATCCATTACACTACTTTGAAGACCATCTTAATATTAGGGGTTTAATCCATATACCATTTTGGTAGTCATTATTCTCTCTCATGGATATTATAATAGCAAGAGTTCACACTCCATACTATCTTGGTAGTTCTGGATCACTCTAATGGCCATAGTATTAGTCAAGATTGACTCCCAATACCATCTTAGTCTATCTCATGAGATATAAATCTTTACCCTTTGCATTTAAGGGAGATATGTTTGCCACCCATGTCATAGTTAAATCAAACATACATGTTCCAAAAGATCATAAATAATCATATCATAACCCATGAAATGAAAAGGGTATTATAAACATGTAATTTTATATGGGCCTCTGAAAAAATATAGGTTTCATAATCATTTAACCATAAATATAACTCCTGAAAAGAAGAAGGTTTTAAAAGAATAAAACCCTTTAAATAAAAATAGGTTTCCTCAGCCTCATGTCATCAAAACAAAATCCATTCAAAGAAATAATTTGAATTGAAATATTGAATAAGTTTTTTAGAAAATAATGAGTAATACTAATTGATGTTATATTATATGGGAAATAATTTTAAAGATCTTTTAAAATAATTTCTTGTGTAAAATATCCTTTCTTATTTGAAAATATCTTTTTAAAACATAAAACATTTTAAAAACCTATTTCGTTCAAAATATTTTTCAAATTTTTTAAAAGAATACTTGGAAACATTAAAACATATTTAAAATCCATTTTACTTGAAAATAATCTTTGAGGATCATTTGAAATAAAAAAATAAAACACGTTTTCTTAAATAAAATAGATTCTCGACTAAAGAGAGAAATATAGTTAGACATTCTTAATAATATTTTCATAATTATATTAATAAAAATAACTGTTAAAATTGTACTAATACTTGGATATATCATTAATAAATAGAGGATATGTAAACAAATCTGTGTTACTGAGAGATATATCATTATATTTCTTCAAATAAGAATAATCATTACTAATCTCGAAAATCGATGAGATTGCTTCAATAAACTCTTACAACATGGTTACATAGGATCATACATTTCTTGAAAGAATATTAAATTAAATTATGCTTAAAATATCATCAAAATAATTATATTCATGAAATAATATGAAAAGGGAATTACATACACCTTAAAAAATAATATATGTGCATAACAAAACATGACTCTCAATGAAGGAAAATTTAGACATAATTATTTTACCGATTGGGAAACTTGTGGAAATTAAACCCCCTGAAAGAATGGTAAAAAATGGATATATAAATACCCATAAATTTAAGTATAATAAGAGTTTAATTCTAATATGTTAATTTTACATACCACAAAAAAAAGAAATGGGTAGTGAAAAAATATGTATCTCATAGAAATAAAAATAGTGATGAAGTCCCAATACCTTGTATCTTTACACACATCGTACTCATTCAAACCACATATATAATAAAAATAAATTTATTATAAATATTTTAAAGAAAAAATATTCTTATATATAATACCGTATATGTTTTTATCACGACATTATATTATCCTTTACTTAACAATCCTATGTTAAGGTTTCACTTTGGGTAATGTCTGCTTTGTTCTTCTCAGGTGTCTTAATTTGTTATATCATTATTTCTTACACTAATACAATGATTCGATAATGTAAACCATGATATTAATATCAATCATATTCATAATATTTGTATTATAACAATCTTCATAATATCTATGTATGAAATGGCATACATCATCCATGGAGATGGTAAGACCTACGTATGCATGAACGTTGTTTCTGTTTTTTGTTGTCGTATTGAATGAAAGAAGGAAAATGAAATACATGTATATATATGTGTATATATAATTATTCTAATATCATGTTTATATAATATATATAATATAAGTTCACTACCCATCATTGTTACATTCCAAGTACTATGTGAACAACTCGCATCGTTTTGAGGGGGCGATAGTCCACACATCCACTAACAAATATATCTTATATAAATAAAATGAAAAGTTAAAATATATGTGATGTAAAATGAAACAAGAAGATTAATAAAATAATAAATATAATATATAAAATATAAAAATATATTTTCCATCATAATTTCAACCATGAGTGTTGGAAATAAAAAAATGTACAATGGTTGTTTAGTGAGGGAGTAATTCACCTTACACATAAAGAGAATGTCCATTGCCCATTTTATGGAAGTGTGAGTAAGTGTAGGTTATAACCCTATATTAAAAAGATACAAGTATTTTTAAAATGTAAGTGATTTTATAAACTAATTGAATAATTATAGTAGAGGGTGTGGAGAAATAAAATAAACTAAATGATCTTGAAAGAAGGTGTTACCTTTTAATTGGGTAAGCCAATTTGGTTTGTGCAATAGGAAATCCTTGGATTGATCTCTATAAAAGGGGATTATTATAAGAAGAAGTTATGGATTTTGATAATTTTATTTGTTAGATATTGGTTGAACCTAAGTGGATTGAGAGAGGTGAAGTTGAGAAAGATGTGATGTCCTTTTATATGGAAGGGAAAAGATACACATGGCATTTTTTAAAACACGTTAAGTGTACCAAAATGTTTACCTAAATAAAGTCTTAAAACTCAGAATAAGGCAAAAATATAAGTTATTTGGCTGAATTATGTCCATTAAAGTATTTTTTTACATGTTTCTATTTCGTTTTGGTGCTTAAATTTAAGGTTACCCTAATTTTCCTCTCATTATAATTAATTTTAATCACTTTCACGAATCATTTTTGTGAATAACTATGTTTACCTAATTATAAATTATAATTAACTATTATTCAAAATATCTAATCCATTTTTAAAAATTCTAGTCACATTAGTGGTATAAATATATTTCAAATTAATCCTACAGTCGGGTTAAAAATGCGGGTTTTTAATGTAAAAACATTCAAATGATTGCTATGTTTTTTCACCCAATTTTAATGAGAAATTCATCTCAATGATATAAATTGTATTAATTTATAAAAATATTATATAATTATACTTTTAAACTGATTTAAAATATAATTAATCCTCATAAATAAATTACATGAAAAACAGTTTTGAATTATAATCCATTATTTTTCACTATTCATCCAAAAAAATTACGTTTGTCAAAAAAATACCGAAGAAATGCCTCAAGATAATTTCGACATTAAAAAATCAAAAATTAATTTTATATTGTTAAATTAACTTTGTAAATTTTTTTAAATTAATTTTAATATTTTTTAGTTAGGGATGTTGAAATCATTTTAATTGATAAAATGTTATTTTGAAACATATAAGGACCTTACAAAAAAATATATCTTTAACTATAAATATGTTTTGTTAATAAAAAAATTATTAAATATATTTTAATGTATTTATCACTATTAATATAACTTTAATTAATGGATTGGATAGAATTATCTCATTTAAATAATTATAACTATTAAATGATGTTTAATAGAATGATAAGTGTTCCATATAACACATTCCAAGTAGGTGTTGCATGTAACATACACCAAGTTGATGATCTGTGTATCATACGCCGAGGTTGTTTGGTGTAATAGAAACCTTGTCAGTGCAATTTTAATGGAATGTTTGAATTAGTGGACTTTAAAAAAATAAATGAATATTTAATTTATTCGAGAAAAAAAGGTTCAATAAAAACATGGGGTGTTACCAACCTACTGTAATAATTTTCTAGAAAATCTCTATATATATTGAATTATTCATTCGATAGGGGTGGTTCTTCCATAATTTTTATTCTAAGACACTGTTATTTCATTTTTTTTCTTATTCATTCTATTTTTATAATTCTCCAGTAAAATCACACAATGAAATTAGTGGATATGAAAAAAAGACTCACCAAACCTATTTATAACGAGTTTATCTTTTTTATTTTTAATCACTTCTACTCAACTCTTTGGAATTATTCTATGTGCTTATAAATTAAGAGATTCCCCTGTTTTTATTCTCTTTAATTATTCTTCCCATCATCACTTGTTTAAATATATTAGCGTCCTAGGTTTTTTTCGACTACATATGATCTTGAATTCTTTGTTTATCAGTGATCAATTAGGGATATACAATCACTAGTATAGGTGAAATAAGTGAGTAATGTTATAGTTGCTTATTTATTATTCACATAAAAAAACTACATGATATAAATGAAAAATGATTAACTTTAGTATATAGGGAATAATTTGTGAAATAAATTGGTATTTAGTAGTGTTTGTATGGAGATATCTAATTATATGAAACATCTAATAAAAAATATATTAAACCACATTTTAATTCATATATAATAAAATATAGTCACTATTTTCACTCATAAAATCCTTTAAAAAATAGAGTAACACACCCATAACACACTACATTTTGGAAACAACTTCAGTCCCAAATCTATAAAATTTTGTTATTATTTATAAATTTATTTTTTGAGGTCCCCATGAAAGGAAACTATTCCACTTAGTGATTTTTTTGGAAGGCCATTGTGATTTTATTTACATTTTTGATAACATGATTTCACCAAATCACTAGGTCTAGTTTATATCATATTTCTAATATTAATCCATTTGGTAAATATACTAATTCACAATAAAATTTAAATTTATGAGTCATTAAATAATTATAGATAGAGTTTATTACAATTCCATTGACTAAATGTCCCTCCCCTCATACTACATATACTAGATTCACTATATTACGTGGAAATATACAGGATAATACATTTCAATTGAATATGGATTTACGAAATTTATATTCTCCTCATGTTAGTGAAAGTAACTCGTTTTAACAAATGAATTATCAATATAATTGACATTATATAATGGGATTTATTATATCACTGACATAATTTATTGATTTGTTAAGAGATGATCCTTATATAAATGTCATAACATTTAGAGAATTAATAATGATTTCAGGAGTAAAAGTGTTACTAAGCCTTAAATAATCTAGAATTCCTTCCACTTATCCATTGAAGGATTAACCAAAGAGTTCCTCTACAACTTCCTTCCAATAGAAGTCACCACATTGGACAATATAAATTATTCAATAGGCAAGATGTATTTTCCTATATCAAGGAGTTATTAACTGTTAAAGGAGATAAACATATTAAAAATGAACTATTGAAAACCATTATGAGTTTTACGAAAGAATAAAGTTGTTAATAACATCTTGGAAAAACTATAAATACAAATAGAACCATTTAATTTAATTATTTTACTAAGGGTAAATAAAAAACCACTAAACCCTACTAGATGCTTCAAATATAGGAGAACATATTAACAAGTCTCCTAAAGAAGTTATAAAGATGATAGATATAATTTCCCAAAATTTCTAATAATTCACTTCAAGAAAAAATACTCAGGGTATATAAGAGAGATAGAGTTCCAACCTTCCATTATATGAAACATATTTGGAAGGCATAACCTCTCTTATGATATAAATAGTTGTGAAAAATGCTCTGAAGTCCTCATATTCTACACCCATAAGTGTGTGCTAACATTTCCACTCACCAAACCACTATATATATTCTTACCCACAAATGAATTTATATTGTCAAAAAATGTTCTAAAAGTAATACCAGTAGAAACTGACATATAATAGAGTGTTTAGTGAGTATTATAGTATTGAATATAGTTATAGGAACATATATCCCGAAATACACCATGTATAATAGAATTTTCAACCTATTTCCCACCACAAACAATCCAAATAGGAAGTTATTAGCCCTATACATGCTTCCTTGAATGGATATATAAACATACCACTTTGATGGATACATTGAAATAACATTTTGTGTCTCACACAACTAAGAAAACATCTCTTCACACTCAAATATTATAACAAAAGAGTTTTACAGATAGAATATCCAGATAATGACTAGTATTAATGATATGAAAATCAAGGTTCATGTAAACATACCACTCAGTCAATTCCTAATGCCAAAGGGGATATTTTTCCATGTTATAGAAGATGTGAGGTGTTCCAAAGAACAACAAAGAATCACCAACTTGAAAATGATTGAAGTGGACACCCCCATAAAGTGGAACAATATGACCCTAAAAATATTATTAAGAAGAAATACATATAGAGACACCCACATCAAAGAAGGACTTGGGAAAGACCAAGGTGGAATATTTTATATATTCACTATTATCACTTTTTAATAAGGCTAAAAACACCCATAAAAACCAATAATGTACCATAAGATATCTTTTAGATATTCAAACATGTATATATCAAAAATCCTTCACTATAATCCTTTTGCATAAACAAATGGTACAAAAGATTTTTCAAAAAGAATATTATCAAGATAAGAAGATTATAATTACATGAACAGATAAATTTTGGCAGATATTTATCAATCCGTTTTACTGCACAAATATTTCATAAATTACAATACAAATGTATTTCCACTGTGTGTTGAACTATTATAAAACATTATTTTCCAAACACATAGTGTGAATTGGTAGAGTAAATTAATATAATGCCTTATTCTATTTTTTATATATATAGAAGATATCGAACCCACTAGATTAGTTTTAAAATATTCAGAATAAACCACATCCTACACATTATGAGTTATATATGATGATTTGGAATGTGGAAAATTATTTTTATTCCATTTTTATTTTCAAAATTTTTAATTTAGATGAATATATTGGTAAATTTATTTCTTTTCATTATCATAGTCTTTACATTTCTTATGACTCCCAAAATAATAATAAATTTCAATGGTGAATGTATTTCAATGAAATTGGAAAAAAGTGAACATTATGATTATTGATTAAATTATTTACCCCCATGTTGAGAAATATACTTTTACATTGAATATTTTTTAATATTCTAGTTATGTTAAATAAGAAGTTGAGATGTTTTATTACATAGTTTTATTTGGATAAGAACAAGAAACATAAGATTTTTTGATAAATCTATTTTTAAATAAATAAGATCTACTATCATTTTATTGTGTTAATGAATATTATTTTAGAGAATGTTATATTGATTATTTAAAAAACATCCATTGATACATCTACTATACATGTGCATATATCAAATAAAGATAATACAAAGTTGAAACCATTGAAATAAAAATCCCATAAACTATAATTAAATATACTCCCCTCAAATATGAAATATTCAATTCAAAAAAATAAACATCTAATAGTATTTTTAAATAATATAAATTGAAATGTAGAAAACCTACATCTATAAAATCTGGGAAAAAATTCATGGGATACAGGATTGAAAATTGTGTGTAACCTAATGTTAGAAATCACAATTTATATTTTTTAATTTTTTACAATAGGACAATATTCGTGTTGGAATGTTAATGAATCGGGTTGGAATTATTGAAAATGGCATTGTTTTCAGTGCAAACCCTGAGATATTAATTGTGGAACATTTCATTTGATAGATTATATGAAATAAGACACTGATATTATGGGATAATATAACACCTCAATATTGTAATATAATATTCTATTAAATTAAATTAAATTAAATTAATATCTTGCATAACATGCAACACTAGGTTTAAATGAAACCGAATACTATATTAAAATATTCTTATTTAAACAATACAATTATAACGTAAATATAAATTTGGCTTGAATGAATAGAAATAAATTATGAATATTTTATATTTTACAATTGAAATAAATAAATTTAATGGTTACCTATTTATTATAAATAAAATTACAACCATTTGAAAGAAAAAAACAAAATGTTTTCTAAAAAACAATATTTAATCTAAAAGGTGGTCTACTCAAGCTTTGTGTACGTAATTTATAATTATTTTTTAACAATTCTCTAAAATTTATTATATTAAATGATATTAATTTTTGAAACTATACTGAAAAATAATATTTAGGTGAATTATTTTGATTTTTATGAAAATATTAATTTTTTAAAAATAGTGAAAATACTGATTCTTATTAAAAACATCATTTTCATTTAAATTATTTAAAAATTTAATCATGTAGTTTAAATTGGTATTAAAGTTATACTAGATAAAATTTATTAAAATTTAACTTATTCATTTTATTTTAATCATTTTCATATTAATTTATTATATTAAAACATTCTATATATAAGAGAATTTTCTCTTCTAAAAAAACCACTTTCTTCACGTTTTTGTTTATTTTTAAATTGAATTAAGAAAAATCTATGAATTAAATTTGTGATAAAATGGGAAAAATATTTTTAATAAGAATAATTTATTTTTTATAATAATATTAATATATTTGATTACAATAATAAATAGTGAAAATAGTTAAAAAATAATTATCGTGGTTATGGTAAGAATGAGTTTACCAGGAGATTGAATGAAGAAGTTATGGAATAAGAATGACCTAGAACTTGTAAAAACACAATTTTATACCCATAGTTTCATCATATAAAATTTTAGTATCCATAATTACCCATTTTATAGGATATATTAATGATAGAAATGCTGTTATCCCTTTATATTTTTAACATATTCATGTGTTTCCTCCCTCCCCCCCCCACTTAGGCAATTCCACCGCCTCTCCTCCATTTTTCAAATTTCCAATGCTCTATGTCCACCCAATCCATACCAAAACCACTTACTTATTCCAATTTATAATACTAGATTATTTAGTATGATTATGAATCCCCCTAACAAGGATTTAGGTTTAAATATAATAGAATCGCCATAGAATATTTATATAATAATAATTAAATCACTCATCAAGTGTACAACAGACACCGGTCTTAAGAACAGATGTAATTCCTTTTTTACAACCACCTTTCAAGGCTTGATATAATTATGGATTTAAAATACTTATATAATATTAATTAAATTAGTATAATTATAATATTATTACATCATATATAACGTCTTACATTCCATTCAATGGAATATTTGATAATGTTTCTTGTGTGTAGGGTGAGCTAACACCTTGTGATGTGATATGATTCATTTTTAACTAATGATTTTCATAAAAGGTATAATGGTTTATGTTAATGAATATATGTGATATTTACGATCTTTAATGACTTCTAGAAATATAGTGTTATATCTAACTTCTATTTTTCCAATCCACTGGCGAAAAATTACATCACGAGTGTGTACATGTGCACTATCGCCTCCACATAATGATGTGAAATGATTTTCTTTTAATTTTTAATTTGGTGGTAAAAAGAATTTATTTTATTGATATAAATTCTATATAAGTTTTAGAAATATTAAATAATTTTAATTTTAATTGTTTATATTCTATTAAAAAAAAATGGATACAACATTCATTTGTATGTATTGACTATGATCCCTGTGAATGCTGTAATCTGTTTTATATCTCTATCTTCATTTAGATTACTATAAATTCAAATATAATGAATATATATAGTATTCTTGTCATTTTTAAAATTATATTTATTATTTAACCATGATAAAATTAAAATTACCAAATTTTTTTAACTAAAAAATACATTTAAAAATAATCAATTATAACAAAATATTGTGATTTTAACAAAGAATTTTTAATAAGCCTGTGATAAAATAACATAATAAAACCATTTATTTGATGATAAATATGAGAATATTTCTTTATTTCATGTATAATAAACCTATATTTATTATATTTGTGGTCTGAACCCATATGTGGGGTGTTGAACATGGGTGAAGGGTTTCTTATCTCACTTTTACTTCTGTGAAACATATCTCATAATCCCCAATTGTTTTTTTATATGTTGTATATACTTACCCTTTGATATTTTATATAATGGATCTCATTATCTTCACGGTTTTTAATGTTTCATTTTATGTTATTTATTTTATGTGGGTTAGGATTTTAAAAGCTACAAATATAGTAAGTGATAATATCACAATATCTTCATTATTTAGGATTGTTTTTATGTTAGTATCCCTTATAAAATTAAGTAATATTTCTATCTTAAACTCAATATATTTTATTACCCTGTCGTTTTTCCTTAACCATTATGGATAATAGTATTATTAATTAACTCCTTTTTACATAAAATGATTGAATAAATATTTTCAATAAATATGACTATATTTCACTCAATGATAAAAAGTCATTTTTTCATTAAAATACTTATCTTAAAAAAACTCAATATTGTTTCCAACCATTTACAAATAAATTATAAAATTATTTTTTACCTATTTAATATATTTTTTAAATGAAATTATTATTTATTTTTTTATCAAAACAAATCATATTTTTATTTTACTAAAAATGTGAAGGTAATCTTAATTTTTACATGTACACCATAAAACAAATTTTTTTTCTCTTATGACCACAATTTTTTTTAAGATTATTTTGAATGTATTAAATGGTAACATTATAATAATAATATTTTGACAATATTTTGTGAACTTTTTTTAAATTGTGATTTCAAAATTACAATGGTTTTCTCCATGAATATTTTTTATAAGAATTTTTATTTTATTTATATTCCTAAAAAGGATCACCCCTTTTTGTAATTATTCTCTATGGAAAATGATGTATTCATATCATCACTACATTTTTTTTTATTTTTTATCATTTTAACTGAGGTTGGACCAATTTATTACCAATCACAATATTTTTCTCCATAGTTTATGAATATGTTTATTTATTTGGAGTAAGTATAATCATTTCACATGATAGTTTTTCAGTAAGAATGTTTTTTTGTTTCACCTATTTCATATAAGGAATTAATTATACATAATAAGTGACATGTGGTTCATGATTATTGATATCCCCCTGATGCCTCAATAGATCGCATTAGAAAAATCTATTGGCCAAATTACATGAGTTTTAACCTATATATTTAAACTGTCTTGTAAAAGTTCATAACATTATATTCTAGATGTCTGGAATTATTAGTTCCATAATTATTAGATAAGTTATTGATTTTTATAATTTTTTTGATTATTTATATTATCAATGGATAATATTAAATCTCATGTGATTATATACATTCCATTATTTGATCATCAATTATTTGTTCAATATTATGCATGGTTTACTAATTAAATGGGATGTATTTAGTTATACCATGACGAGTTGAATATAATTATTATTTATTCATGATGGAATCCACTATACTCTTACCCTCACTATGAATATCAGATCATTCCTTTATTATGTTTTAATTTAGCTAGGATACCATGATGTGTTTTATGATTGACATGTCGGTATATTCAATGGTGGATAATGGAATTCTCAAATAAAACACATCATGTATTTGATGTTTTAAAATGTAATATGAATTTAAAGTATGTATCTAGATTACTAAGACTGTTAAAATATTTGTCTCTTTGATATTTTATTCCTTGTGTATTATACAAATTTAGTAATTTAGATAATGGATCTAGATTACTAGAACCATGGTTATTACAATTGGTATTAGAGTTTGTTTAGAAGAAACCTTATGTCTAGAATTTGGAAAAATATATTACGGAACCAAACCCTAATATATAAATTGAGGATAAGTATAGAACAAACATTTAATGTTTTGGAAAGGTATAGATTATGTGGCTTACTTATAAAAAATATCCTTCTAAAAACTAAAATTGTATGTGGTTTGGTAAAAGTAGTACCTAGGGGTAATAAATTCAAAAAACACACATCGACTCGACTTGAGCATTACTTGGTACATGACAATAGGCCATACTATGCACATATTTTGAAACTTATGGGGGATATTATAGCAACCTAGGATTAACATACATGGATATTGCATCATTTTAGATCAATATTTAGTACATTGTAAAAAAACATTATCAAGGATCGTAATAGTTTAGTGGCATTGAAAACATGGAAAAAATACTTATATCTCGGTGAAAGATCTTTAACATCTCCCATTAAAATATACATAATTAGAACATCTACCTAAAACCATTCTTCATAATCTGTTGAAAGGAAATATAAGAATGTGGTGAGCTCAACTATTCAGTAAGGGAAAAAACAGAGACATTTATTCATAAATATGAACATAGTAGTATGTTAACACAAACGTAATAGTTGGAGACCATACCCATCATATCCAATGTCATAAACATGAGCTATGGTAAAAAGGCTGGTAGTTCATAAGACATGAATCGTATAGAAATAAATATAATGGTCCATCAAATCATAACTGAGGAATAAGACATATGATTTGTGGTATACAAATAATAATATAAACTTTCATGCCATGTCAATCTACCAAGACCATTATAACATGGTAAGCTAGGGTTACAACCTGTATACCCACTTCGGGCTTGGGCTATCAACCTTTGTACACAATTTATGTTAGTCTTAGGCTAAAAACCATGTACCTTTTTGTTTTTTAGATTGGGATATGAAATGTCTACCCTCTTACATTTAGTCATGGGCTACAACCCAAGTACCTTCTTTTTTGGGATTGAGCTACAATCCATATAACCTCTTTCTTTTAGGCTTGGGATTCAACCCATTTTACTTAATGTTTTCAGGTGTGATATACAAACCGTTTACCCTCTTTCTTTTAATCTTGGGATACAACTCATGTACCCTCTTGTTTTCAGACTTGTGCTATAACCTATGAACCCTCATTCATTTAGTTAAGGGCTACAACCCATAAAACCCTCGTTCGTTTTGGGTTTGGGCTACAAGTCATACACCCTATCTCTTTTTAGGCAATGGATACGTTTTTTCTAACCTTATATCTCATATAATACATATCGTTACCCAATTCATTAGAATGAGATATAGGTCCCACCCATATCATAGTAAAATCATTCACACATGTTTCAAAAGATAATAGAACATTCATTATATTATAAACCATAAAAAGATATAAGCCTTATAAAAATAAAATTAAACCAATAAAATGAAATGGGTATCATTCAAATTTCATCACAACATAACCTATGTAAAATAGATATGGTTAATAACCATTTAATCATAGCATTACCCTTAAAAGGTAAATGGATTTCATTAACATATATCTCGTGAAAGAGAAATAGGTTTCATAAAGACCATGATAGTAAGGGAAACCCATTCATAGAAAGGATATGAATGGAACATTTAGATAATTTCAAAAAAATAAAATTATTAACATAAATGGATGTCATAATATATGAAAAATATATTTGAAATAACTTTTGAAAACATTTTTTGGGGAAAAATATCATTTCTTATTTTATAAAAGCTTTTTTATACATAAAACCATTTAAAAATCAGTTTCTAAGAAAATACCTTGAAAACATATAAATAAGATAATAAACCATTTTTAAAATCTTTTTCCTAGAAAATAAATTTTAAAATATTTTCTCTCAGATTAAAATTTTAAAAATGAAAAGAAAACGGGAAAGG
The DNA here is from genome assembly GCA_963277665.1 of Viscum album. Classification (NCBI taxonomy): domain Eukaryota; kingdom Viridiplantae; phylum Streptophyta; class Magnoliopsida; order Santalales; family Viscaceae; genus Viscum; species Viscum album. The sequence goes on from OY728164.1 coordinate 327,342,479, forward strand.
AATGGTGGTGGGTAAATCCGTACATGTCGTTTAAAGTAAAAAAAAGAAAGATTCCTTTTGCCTGATAAAATGGTTAAAAGGATATCTTTGCTTGGAAAGTGAAAAGAAGATTACCTTTATGATATTGTTAAAAAAAAATGGGTAATAAATTCTTTAAATCTTATATGATAATAGAATAATTTTCATTGAAACCATTTTTAGAAAAAAATGATTTCCAACCGAAGAAAGGATAATGTCAGGCTTTCCTAAAAACACTTTCTTAACTATATTATATACCAAATAGTATAATTTGGAACTAATACATGCATATATCATGATATAAAATAGGATAATTAAACTCAACAATATTCTTGTGATAAGCATCAAAATATTTCATTAAGGGAATCATTATCATAAACAATCTTAGAAAGCATTGAGATTGTCTAAATAAACACTTACAACTCGATAACATCAGATCATACAATCCATGTAAAAAAAGTAAATTAAATAAAGATTAATATATGATTATAATATTATATTCATGGTATAATATTTAAAATTAATTTATATTCACCTTGAATAATATTTAGTTTCATAACAAAACATGAATCCCAAAGAAGGAAAATTGAGAAAAAATTGTTTTACCAATTTGGTAGATTTTAAAATTAAAACCCCTTGGAAGAAGGATCCTAAAATCAAAATTTTAATACCAAAAAAATTATTTACAAGATACATATAACACAATCATGGTCACTATATACACCACACAAAAGTAAAGGGTAATGAACATATATTGTATCTTAGAGAAATTATAAGTGAGATGAAAATCCACTACCTTTTGTCTTGAGTCTCTCTGTACACATACAATCATTCATATATAATAAATATAATTTTATTATACATAATTTATAGAAATTTATTTTTATATCTATTACAATATATGTTTTGATTATAACATTATATTACCCACTTGTTAATGATCCAATATTAAGTTTTAGCTTCAGGTAATATTCGTTTTGTTATTCACACGTGTCCTAATTTGTTATATCATTAGTCCTTGTACCCATATAATGATTCCAAAATGTATATAAATAGTTAAATATCATGTATATCTAGAATATTCATATTATAATTATTTATATAATATATAATTAAATAATGTAAAACACTATTCATGGCGATGGTAAGTCGTACGAAGGCATGAATGTTGTTTCCATTTTTATTATCATATTAAAAGAAAGTATGCAAATGGAATATATATATATATATATATATATATTTATCTATTTATATCATTATTAAAGTATCAAGAATATATAATATATGTCATATTAGTTAATTTAACCCATACTTAATATATTTTATCTGGTGTGTGAACGAATCACATCGCTTTGAGGGTGTATTAGTCGACACTTTCTCAAATGCAGTTATCGTAATAACACTAAATAGAAGGTAAAAATATGTGTGTTTTAAAAGTAATACAGAAGATTAAATACATAATAAATATAATATATTACATATACAAATATAGTTTTCACCATAATGTCCACCATGATTGGTGGTAAATGAGATATGACAAACCATCGCTCCGTGAGGCAATAGTTTTCCGTAAACAAAAACAGTATGTTCAACATACATTATATGGAGATGTGTGTAAGTGTAGGTCATAAAAGTTGCATAAAAATATATTAGTATTTGGGTTTTACTAGTTTTTTTACAAAATAATGGAATAAATATATTTTAATGGGTGAATAAAGGAAATAAAGGAAAGGATCTTGAGAGAAGACAATTCATCTAAATAGGGTAAATCATTTTGATTTGTGCCAGGAGTCTTTTTTAAGAATATTTCGTCTCCAAGAGAGGCTTAAAGATATAAGGATGTATTTATTGAGATTCTAATTTGGCATATATTTTATTATCTTAAAAGGTTTGAGATGTGCGAGGAATGGGTAGAGGTGGTGGCCTTTTAAAGGGAAGGAAAATGACTCACCTAGAATTTTTGGAACAAAATATAATATGCACATGTTTCTACCAAACAAAAGTCATAAAAACCCAAAAAACCCAATAATGGAATTTTTATGACTGAAAAATTGACCTAAATTGGTTTTGGATAAGTTTTTATGTCATTGGACCCTTAATTTTATGGTTTAGTTTCTAATGTATATATTTTTATTCATTTCATTTAGTTATTTATTTAATTTTATTTCATTAATGGGATCTATGATTCAAAATTTACAAAATTGATAATGGTATATTTCACAGTATCTTTTAAATCGATATAGTTTACTCTGGTTTTTCAATTGAAATAATTTTTTTGATCATTGTTTATTTAAAACTGTTAATTTTTTATAATTATCAATTCATTAAATTTTCATGTAATAGTTTCATATTTGTTGTGTTAGATCTTAAAATATTTGATAAAATGTTTTTAATAAAATCCATCTATATTTATCTCTTCATTTGAGAAATACATTTTCTTCCAAATCCATATTTTCTAAAAATGATTCCAAGATTTTTTTAAATATTATCCTCTAATTTTATAAAACCATTTTACACATTATTGTATTTCTACAAAAAAATATTTATAAAGAATCATCCTATACTTTTATAAGATAGTTATTTTTTTATTTTTTTACAAAAATATTAAAATAATATTTTTTAAAATATGTGGAATGAATAGAAATTTACTACTAATATGACAAAAAATTACATTGAATATTACTTAAATATTTTCAAGGTTCTTTTTAAATAAATATTTTTCATACTATTTTATAAATTTTATGTTTTAAAAGTTTATTATTAATATAAAAAGATTTTTTCTTTGAGAAACATTATAGTGAACTTTTCATGGTATTTCTATTTATCAAGTACAATAATACATTACTTATACTCCACAAGGAATATGATGTAGTGAACCCATTTTTACCCATTCCATTTAGAGTTAATGATTATTTTTATAATTAAAATTATTGACATCCACTTTTTGGATTAATTTTTTATTCGTTAATGTTCCTTTGAAACATTCACATTATTTTTATCATTTAAAATTACATTTTATTTAAATAAGTGTATTCTTTTACCATGTATTTGATTTTTTCCTAAATCATTTACCATTTCTAAATATTTTGTATAATATTGAATGTTACATGATTGGATAGAATATTATTAATAATCTGTATAATTTACTCAATACATATATTTTTGATAAGGCATATTGTTAATGAAATAATTCAATAATTTGATATTAGAGGGATTAATTGGACATGCAGTGATGGGTGGTCCTAGAATTAAATCCCCCCTCAACTAATAAATAGGTCACATGAGATAAATTAGTAATATATAATTAAATGGGTCCTTACAGATAGTTTTACACTCACTTGGGGAAATGTATTGATTATATATATATCATGATTTCAATGATCATGATGTACATTCTTTATCATTTACTTAATTGAGAATGTAGTAATTATTATCCATTATATTACTTCAATAATATTATCCATGGATTAGTTTCATGGCCATGTCATTATTTATATGTAATTATTTGCATTGTTATCCATTCCCAAGTTGTTGATTAATGGGAATTTATTTTCTGTTATTTACCTTTACATATTGACTGTTCCTTGTTGACTAATGTTAAATTTTGTTCTAAATTATAAATACAAGATTTTCTTTCAAGATATAGAATTGTTATTTTTTAGTTTAATTCCTTATGTTTATCTAAATGGGAATTCATAATGATTTTATTGAGGAAACAATAGTTTCAAGATCTTTTTTGGAGCTTCGAGCCCCAATAGTTGGAAAAAATTGATGAGATACAAGTTTAGTAGAAATAGTGCAGTGTAGTCCACACAGTTAGAAGAAAATTTATATTGTATTTCTATGAATATCAAAGGGCTTCATGGTTTGATATAATCATACATCCCATGTTGTAGGTTCATGTAGGTGTTCCATGTCTTCTTTCGAATGATATTTTTATGGGATGTGCATGGTTAGACTAATAATATGCCTAGCCTATATAAGGGGTGTCTTGGGATAAAGGTAGGCATACAGTTGGTGTAAGATTTGATAATTGTGCAACCAAATAACGCAACGCGTTAATTTTTGGGTAAAAATTCCATTTTTTGCCTACTAATTTATGAACCACAACCATTTTTCTTCTTCCATCTCTTGGGTGTAAAATATCACCCTCATAAAAATTGCATGCTCCCACCTCTACTATTTCTCGAATTTGAATCAACTCATTCTTCTATGGACCGTTTCTCTAATCGTATATCATGTTTTATTTCCATTAGTAAGAGATTCAATCCACATCATTCCTTCCTTCAATAATCGAACTTTTATGAACTCTATTTTGGTGAGAACTCATATTCCCAAGTTTTTTCTGTATTTTTTTCTTGTCTGGATAAAACCCAAATCCGATACTAGAATAGGTAAATATTATAATATTAATGTAGGTGGTCTTCAAGTATTCTTTCAAATTATCATTGTTTACAAATTTTAATCATTATGTGGATGCCTATTTCACTAGTAATTTCTCCTAAAAATAACATTCATAAATTCAATGATCGAAATTGAATACTAAATCCCTAGTGAGACCTTTTCATATCATTGGATGTTGATACCTCAACACTGACCACCCAAATTACTATTTGTTCCTTGTTATTTCTTTGATGGCCCATATCTTGACTACCTTGATCATCATTTGGGTTTTCCAAACCTGAACTTTATTATGGTAAGAAATTATTTTAATTAAATGACATATAAATAATTAAATAAAAATTATATAAGTGTAGGTATAATTTGGATTTGATAAATTTAAATTGAATTATAAATTTATTACATTAACTAATTGACCGTTTCCTTAGGAAGAAATATAATGGAATGATCCTAATGAGTAGTATTTAGAATGATTCTTACATGGAATATTATGTATTATGAATTAATATTAAATACATGTGTAGGGGGACAATTTCATTTAGACCTTTCTCATATTTATATGAATGGTCAGACTTGATCCTTTCTTATATTCAAGAGGAAATTTATTGAGCACCTAAAGGATGCCATTCTAATTTATTTAACAAGTTTCCAAGGGAGATAGTAACCATGGAACTTAGTTAATTTCTATTATAAGTTTCCCAACATGGGGTTGTAGGATCCTAATACTTCTCTGAAAAACTATAACTCCTTGAATAGACTCCTCGGATTCAATGTACTCTATTAGGATATATTAAATGCTGAAAAATTCCCATTGATGTAATTTCATGATTATCCCAATATTTACATTGGACCTGATCTGAGGAATCAGTTAGAGATATTTATAATGGAATTCATTTAGAAAAACCCTGGGTTTACACTTATACATTATTTATAAGATGCATGGTTTTTACTATGAGGTAGACTAACCATCTAAGGTTATGGATTCCTTGATTTTTCTTGGATAATATTTATGATTAATTTCATTACTTCCCATAGTCACTAGTTTAATAATTTATAATCCAATGGAAAAATAACAAAATGAACGCTTGTTAAGAGACCTCTAGTATAGGCTGGAGAAAGTATGTTCATCCAAGTTTCCCACAAAAAACCCAATATCAACAATTATTGTATTTATTTATTTTTTCCATTAATATACATGCACACTATTACAATTTATATTCACATTCTATATTGCCAAAAATGTCAATGGTGGTGTCCTAATGAGTTTATCTAACACTTTTTCCTTGTCTATGCTGGTACCATGATAGATTATATTATTATATATCTGGATAAGTTATGTTTCTGGTTATGGATGTGTGATTTCTTTTATTAGTATGGGGCCTAAGTATAAGATCACTGAGCTAGTGCTCCAAATTCTTGGATAGTTTTTTTTCTTTTTGTATCTTTTGTATTGACATGATTCCATGTGTTTTTTTATCTTTTTTAGATACATGATATCATTATTTCATATACTTTTGAATCATATTTTGATGTGGTGATTTATGAATCATATGTTTATACTTTTTCTGCTATTTCATTCATTATTATTGCATCTATCATTCGTTACTTATTTATTTGTTGTTTACCATTGTGTACCACTCTGTTCAAGGATTATATTCTCCCCCAAAAAACTACCTCAGACCCTACCCTATAGGTGGTAGAATTTGGTGTATTGGGTATCGTTCTTTAATACATGTGGACAACTAGGCCTACTACTTTTCTGAGGTGAGTTTTAATTGGATGTCATAAAGTGCCATTAGAGGATTATTTATTATGCCATAATATTTTAGGATGACATAAGGGTAACTATAATATGTTGACATTTGATAATGAGCATATGACTTTGAGTAGCTTACCCACATACATATAAAAATATAAATTACCTAGAATGTGACATGATGTTTTGGTTTTATCATGTTCTAGCTGCATTTATTACACCATTGAGTGACGCAAATGAGGTGTGGGTATGGATATACTACTACTTGTTCTACTTTATTCTTGTACAAATATAGAATGGACGAATTGCTCATGCATCATTATACGAACCTTAAGAAATAAATTACATGCATTATTTAATTCCCTATAGGATCTTTTGCTTGAAAGCATGATGTCTGTAGTATGTTCATTGAGTGATATGTCTATTATGAAATTAATGATTCTATAAGAATATGGTGATTAAATAATTAGTTATTAATGGGAAGGCATCAACCTAAATGGTGTTTTCCCACCTATTTTTAATTTCTCATTAATTAAACAACTATCAAATGACTAATTAATGTAACTAAGATTACATAGACTAAAACATTAGTTGATTTTGTATACATGATTTTTGTTTAATTTAAATGAAAAAATTCCTTCATAAATTGGTAATTAGGATTCACTGATTCAATAATCTTGAAAAACTATTAAATTATTCTATTGAATTTAAATCTACTAATATTTATAAAAAATCAACAAATTTCAATTTATAATTAATTTCCTTGTATAAATTAGGAATGTAATTAAATTATACTCAACTATATTATGAAATTATGAAATGATAAATCCAAAATTTAAAAAAATCAATAAATTTGGATTTATATTTCTACATAAAATGTTTTTTCTTCTATAGATTTCAATTGAAACACCATATATAGGGACCCATGAAAAAACTTGATAGAGTTAATCATACCTCACATAAGTAGTGGGGAGATAGAAGTGTCTCTTATTATTATTTATAATATAAAACATTGCCCATACATAGCTTGAGAAAAGGGAAAAGTGGGTGACATACTCATACGAAGGCTTATACATGTCCTACTCTTTTTTTCTATGGCCTTCTACTACCAAATTAAATAAAAAGTGTGTTCTTTGTATTTTTATAAATTTTCCACCATAAAATCATAAATTTGAGCACTAGGGTTATTGTGAAAATCATACACTGGAGGTAGCGGACCCTTATTCCCCAGTGTTTCCTTCAGTAGTCCCCCCTACAAAAACTCTTTCAATTCCTAATGTGCTATATTATTCATAATTTCAATAGGTACTCCTACAACTTATGAGAACTATGCAGGGTTATCTAAAACTTTTCTCTTCCTAGGAATACTTGACCTAAGAGTTATAGTAGTAGAATCCTCCCATGTTTTTAGTTGATGGAGATCCTTGGGATATGGTTTCATTGTTGGAGGAAATGGTATTTATTTTTTATCACATTGAGTCACCTCCCGAGAGGATAGTTAAGTTCACCAATTATATATTTTTCATGCTTTAAAGAATTGGTGGGATGTTCTGAATCAGTCTAATCATCACTGGGGATGACCTGAGGATATTTATGATCTAATTTTGATGGGGTTTCCTTCCTAAATAGTCTATGACCTCATATGACCATATATTTTATGCACTAGATCATGGTACCATGACATACTTGGATTAATTATCTTATTTAATTGAGTGTATGTGTTTTTTACCAACCCTACAAAGGGATTAGGTATGTTGTTCAAGATTATTTGAGAATGGGATTATATACACCATTTGATCATTGGTAAATGTCTTTAGGATAGAAAAAATCTTAATGATTATGAATCGTGACCTTATCATCAAGCACAATCTGAGGGATGTTGAAGGTATAGGGACTTTCAACATAGTAATATGATACTTTAGTGATACCTCTAGTGACAAAAAACATCATTGTGAGAATTATCAAAAGGTTAGTGGAATCTAGAGAATTTGTATTGCCTATTTAGAAGTGTTCTGTCACAATGGGTGGAAACAAAACATGAAGCCTCATTGTGACCGAAACCTAGTGGATTGTAGAACCTTTGGTTAAATGTTCCATATTCATATATTCTTCCAAACCATCCCATCTATTTCTAGTTTGGGATGATTTGTTCTAACACAAAATTTTAGAGATGGATTAGTAGCTCTGTCATAGGAATGTAGTAGGGGTATCCCCAACTGATTTGATCGATGAGGAGGTAATGGGCATGGAATCTCAACTTTTTCCTCTTGGAATCAGTACAACAGACGTTCTTACTGTATTCTAGCTATAGATAAGGTACACAGAATAAGATTGTTCCACACTGAACATCTAACGCCCGGGGAGTATAGCAGGGAATGTTCTATAGTACGGGGTATTATTTTGGTAGCCTATATTATTTTTCATCCATTGTTTGATATAGGTTCCTCACATTCTTTTATTTTAGTATCAATAATAGAATGTCTCTCCTTGAAATTCAAAAAATTTTTGTGTGATTACACTTAACATGACGTTGGGAATCCGATAGAAGAGTGTACTTCAGTGTAATGAATTCCCCATTGAGGTAGATTGTTATTGTTCATTAGGGAACCTCTAAATCCTCTAGATAACAACCTTTGATTTCATTCTCATGATGGACTTCTTGGTCCACTATCACACTTATGTGGATTTCAACCTCATTAGGGAATTTTTTATATCACCAGAGCCTGATAGGTACCTACATAGGGTTGAATGTGATGTCCAAGAAATTATAGCTGGACCAGAGCATCATGGAATGGGTGAAGTGAAAACACAGATGGCTAGTCGCTATATTGATGAACTGGGAATGAATTCAGATGATTTTCCTACTATAGTAGATCATTTTAGGGATGTCATACATGATGATTTTTATAGGTTACCTCCCGAGATAGAGGTATAATGATCTATAAAACTAGATCTAGGTGTAGGATTAGTATCTATTACTCCTTGTAGGATTTCATCTAATGAGTTGTAGTATATAATGATTTAGATGAAGGACATGGAATTTAAGGGTTTTATCTGCCCTAGTAATTCCACTTGTGGTTCACCTATCATTTTCACCATAATGGTAGATGATCCCATTAGTCTATGCATGGATCATTGAAGTTTGAAATTGCATACTATTAAGAATTTACATCCATTTCCACACGTAGATGAACTTTTCAACATACTTCCTAGAGATAGAGCTTTCTTAAAGGTTGATATGAGTTCAAGCTATCATCAAGAACATATTATACATTTATAAATATCTCACACATAAGTTTTTAGTATTTATGGTCTTTATGATTATTTTTTATGATGTTTGATCTTATGAATGAACTTTTCATTTTTAGGGCATTGATGACTCGGTTTTCTACTCATACCTGGATTCCTTTGATATAGTATTCATTGAAGACATTTTTGTATACTCACATACTGGAAATGATTATTTCAAACACCATGATATCATTTTTTGTATAACTAGAGAGTACATGTTGTATAAAAAACTCACAAAATTCCACTTATGGATTGACATTTTTCACTCCTTGGGTTAAATTCTATTTGAATCACAAGTATCATTTGACCCAAAGTAGTTTTTACCCATAGTTTCCTATTTAATTACCAATAACATGTTTGATATATATAGTTTCATTTGGATTTTATGATATTACATGTTTTTTATGTAGGATTTATTTTGACATGAATCCCCATTGATAATTTTGACCAAAAAGGCCCTCATGTTCATCTCATCTGAATCGTACAACAAATATTTTCATGAGTTGAAGGGAAGACATACCATATCCACAATTCTAATCCTACCTGATCCTTGTATAGGGTATATAATTTTTTTATTCCATATGAATCATTATCTATCTAGTTCTGATGTTGAATGATCGATTTGCTGTGTATAGGTCTCGGCGGTTCAGTCCCCGTGGGTGTAACTACCCAATGCATGATCTCGATCTAGAATCAGTTTTATATGATTAATATTACTTGATCCGCTATTTTTATTGAGGTTTATTTGTGGTGTATAATGACCGAAAAATCTTCAAGTTTATCTTCACACAAGTTTAATTCAACCTAAATGAATGAAGATGGGTCGAAAAGCTTTAGACTTCTAAGTTTTAGCTTCCTTATACACATAGTATGGAAAATTATATTGTTTATTCTTGGATCTTGAATACTACATATGTTTTTCAGAAAGGTAGTGATTAATGATGGTTGTGGATGTTTTCTATATGATTATTTTAGATGATGATGAGATTTATGAGGGTAATTAACTTATAGCCTTGGAAATAGCATCATCACTTCTAGATGGAGTGAAGGGGAGAAAATTCTCAAATCTTGAAGGCTTGGTCCTTATGAAGAGTATTTTAGGTACAAACCCATGACCATATTGGTCATCCAATGAAGACTACAACATACTAATGCATGGTAATATCTGGGTTCCTATAGATATGTGATAGTAATTAATACATGAATTTCATGATTCAAAATGGGTAGTGCACCCTGGGATTTTCAATGTGTATCTATACATTCACATCTGGTATTAATTTTTTTAGATTTAAAATTATACTACATGATTTATCACATGGTGTTCCACCAATCTGTATGCGATGTTGGATCACTAAAGTCATGTGGTCTTGTTAAAGGAATTACAGATCACATAATGAAATGAAATGTGGTCATAATTTATTTTATAACTTCATTACTAAAGTCGACTCAAGCTCCAAATGTGTTTCTGGTTTTCATGGACATGCTGATATAGGTGTCCCACTTCCTTCCTATATTGGAGACCATCTTAACAGATGACCTTGGAAGAGTTTATTTCTGTTATATTATATTCCTACACTAGGTCCCATGTATTATCATTTTTATAGGGGGGGTGAACTTTTTTACATCAGTTTCTAGAAGGGGTTGTAGAATACACTACTTACATTGGTACTTCTAGGTATTGCATAACACCATTTTATGGATGGCATGTCAAAATATACACATTCTAGTTTTAGAGACCATACATTATGCATGATTTATTTTAAATTAGAATTTTTTTGAATAACATATAACTCTTGTCAAGGTCACCTATAATAATTATGTTCAGGTGACCATACATGTTACCCCTTCTGAGGTTGTATATAGTAGTCCTTAATGTTCACCCATTTGTTATATAGAGGTATGAGTGGCAACACTACTAGGACCTTATATCTTCACAGAGACCTCGGAGTAGGATCAAATTATTAGAAAATGTATAACAACTTCTTAGTCTAAAAATAATTCTATTTTCTATCGATGTTGATAACCTCTACAATTCTAGGATATGGATCATTTTTTACTGTTTATTTCCATTATACTATGGTATGGTCTGATACAGAGTAAATAGAATTTAAATACAATGTTAATTTTACCGTTTTGGATTTTTGAGTGAGTCGGGCTTGTAGCATATCAGTTGCAGTTACTTTATAGGTATCATGACAAGTATGATGTCTTCCAATTATCAGGACTACAATAATATCATGTTGAACCACCTCATTATTTTGATCCTAAGTTTGTTGAATTGGAGTTATAGGTTTATTATTAGGTGTACCATATAGGTATTTTTCATCAGAGAATATAGTCTCTCTATAAAAGTTGTCTCCCTTTAATAAAGGTTTTGTGGTATCATGGTCATTTACATGATACAGCAAGGGAGAGAGTGATTGAAGTACATTCTCAACAATAAATGTTATTATTAGACAATTTTTCCCCTCCCATTGAAGGGAAACTCAGGGATGAGTTTATTTAAGTGGTATGACTATAATAACATAGTTTTCCTAAAATTTATGGAACATGTTTTAATCATTTTAATTCTATATCTATATCTTAATGGGAAATAATAATGAGGTTACAGAGAAAAACAGGGTGTCTGAGGCTTTTTCTGATCTTACAGTCATAGTTTATAGGGAAAACAGTTGGACCACACAATTAGTACAAACAATTATACAATGTCGGTATGGTGAGATAAAACATTCTATGTTATTTTAGTGCACAACATATGACCTTTTAGTATTACATAACCATGGTACCCAATTCACATGGTCATGTGGGTGTATCTGGTCCTATTATCGAGGCATTTTCCATGGGTTGGGCTTGGTTAGTCTAAATATTCACATAGTGCTTGCTGGGAGTGTCTTGGAATAGATCAGGGTGTATGTTTAGTGAATGGATTTATAACTAGTATATCGTAACCATGTGAATCTTTAATTTTTAGGTTTTTTTTCTTCCTCCTATTTAAGAATCACACCCCTCTTCCTTCCTCTTTAACTCTAGATTATAAAATCCCACTTCTTCATGTTTGAAGGTCCCTACAACCCTCTTTTTAGGAATTTAAACAATTTCTTTATCATCACTCTGTTTATCTCAATGTCCTCCATATTGGATCTCCATCAGTGAGATCATCGATCCACTTACTTAGTTCCTTCTTTTTTCTTTCTCAATTCAGTGTTATTTAGTGTTAGATCATATGCCCTATATATTGTGTATTCATTTTTTTTCTTCCAATCTAGCCAAAAACAAATGAATATTCTAGATGGGGGATATACTATAGTCATAAGGTATCTGGCATATGACTTTTCTATCAATGTATCTCCATTTATAATAATTTTCATTCCGAGAACACTTGGTTTTCCATGAATCTCCCCTAAATTAAATATTTTAAAATTATGTTGTCTACCATTCAAACTAAATCCCTAGGTTAGCCTTTTGATATCATTATATATGGATACCACAATGTAAAATACCCAAATTAGGTGTGTTCCATGTTATGCATTTGATAACCAACACCATGAGTACATGTATCACCGTCTGGGTGTGCTTAACCTTACCATTGTTATTTTAAGTCATTATTTTAGCTAAATATATTATAAATAATTAAATGGAAATAATAAAAGTATAGATATAACATGGCCTTGACAATTTTAAATTGAATTTGAAATTATTTGCGTGTCCTTGATCACATTATAACATAAGATGAATGGTAATGGAATGAACCTTTTGACTGATAATTTTAATGAGTCATATATGGACCATGATGACTTATGAATTAATAATAAATATATTTATAAGATTCAAATTGTAATTGTTAATATTAATCTTTATAAGAATAGTCATACATGAGCCTACATTGGATTTCCTAGGGAATCCCTTATGCACTCAGAGGACACCATTCTGATTCATTGTGTTGGGTTCCAAGGGAGAAATAAACCATTGAACATTTTCTTGGTCTATTTGTGGATGCAGGGTATGGAATCATAGGATCCATATCCTCCTAAAAAAATAGAAACCTTGGATGAAATCCCTAGAATATAAATGATTTATTTAGGACATGTGACTCTAGGAATGGTTCTATTTGTGCTCTAGTCTTTCGTAGACTGGGATTTACATTGGACTTTATCGACATATTCAGTTAGAGATATTTCTGTGGAATACATTAGGTATACCACTTTGATTTTTTATATATGTTATTTATAGGATGTATGGTTGTTTACTATGATATATCAATCCAATCTATGGTCAAGGATTCATTGATTCTTATTGGATAATTTTTCATATTATTATAACTACATCCCTTGGTAACATGTATTATATTCTCTAATACCTTAGATTAATTACTAAATTAATGCATTCTAAAATACATATAATAAAGGATGAAGCATGTATGGTTGTCCATGTGTCACAAGAGGAACCTTATCTCAACAGAGATTATTTTTATTTTATGTTTCATTATGATTTATCTATAAAGTATTATAGTTTATATTAATGGAATTAAATTTTAGATATGTCATTGGTTGTGGACTACTTATTTTATCTCACACCCTATATGACTATACACTACTACTTAGAAATAATATGTAATTGTACATGGGGATAATGGGATTCATCCAATTATGGATGTTTGACTACATGTATTATGATGGGAGCTTAGAAGCATATGATCAGGTTAGTGCTTGAAATGATATGATAGTTTTTTCTTTATTTACTCTTTTTTATCAGTTTGCATCGATGTATGTTTGAGATTTTTTAGAGACATCACATCATTATTGTATATGGTATTGTTTCTTATTATAGTTTATTCTTTGTTAATCATATTTTTATACATGTTCTATGAATTTATTCATTATTATTTCTTCTTTTATTCATTATATATTTATTAATTTTTTACTATTGTGTTCCTCTCTATTCTTGATTGTATAGTATCCCCATCATAACACATGAGACCATCTATTTATGTCATCTTCCTCTAGATAAAGGGAAGGCACACAAAAGTCCAAGTGTCCAACTAGTTAAGTTACTATTATTAGGTGAGTCGATCTAGGACATCACATATGTCTCCATTATTAAACATTTTATCTGAGGATTATTTTATTTCATTTCCCCAGGATATAAAGAAGTAATATTTTAATGAGTTCTGTGATTCATAATTATTACTGTCACTATATTTTATTTTGTGTTTTAAAATATAAGGTCAGATTCATATATGTATCTAGCTTACCAAAACTACTAAACAATATGGCCCTTTGGAATGCAATAACTTGTATTTTATGCTAATGTTATAATGTAACCACCACCTATGGGCTACTAGGGTCATGAAATTTACAAATATGCTAGAATATTTCACCCAATAGATCAAGAGTCAAATATCCATGAAGTGTAAATTAAAGGTATGTGTTATTTCACTAAGAATACAATCTGATGAAATAAAATTTTATTTCATATATTTTAACCAAGTGTTATGAAAAGGGTTTGAAAACCTTATGAAAAGTATGATAAGATAAGATACCATCAAGACTGAATGAACACCTCAAAAGATATAATGAAGATACCTCTAAAATCTACCTAAACATTTACTACAAGGAAGAAGATACCAGGTCGAAAATATAGAATAAAATTATTATTCCATGAAAAATATGAATTTATTATATAATTAAATAAGGATACAAAAAATTATTCTATTTTTTATGAATTGGAAACATAATGATTATGTGTTTCAAATCTAATATACTAAAGGATAGGAAGATAAATTCAAAAGTTCAACATCTCATTCATGGTAAAACCAATGAGATTTGATTATTTTTCTAGGTTTTTTATTTCCTCTAACTCGGCCACATTGTAAATTATTATAATTTGATAAATTCATAGAATTTTGAAAATTCCATACAGATACACACTAGTTATATAATGTATCATGAGAGAGCTTACATAGAAGTGAAGCCTATTACGTAAGATAATGGGTTAATTTTTGTGGTGGATAAAACTAAGCCTCACCAAAGGGTGTATCAGGAAAAAAATGTATTTTTACAAAAACAAAGTCTTGGATGGAGTGGAAGAAAATTTTTATTCAAATTAAATAGGTTATTCCATTTAAATTTTGTGGAAGATAATGTATAGAGGAATTTACCATAGAAGGAGTCTTTCAAATGGCACTCATGGCTATCAAGGTATTGGTTTTACAATGTGGTCTGACCCAAACCAAAAATATCCAAATAAGAAATATCAATGGAAAATAAAGTTGGAGTTTAGATCCACTTCCAATAATACAAATATAAATACTTTTTTCAAGTGTGATCAATTCCACATCTGTGGAAAATATAGGGTAAGGAAGGAAATCAATGATCAAATTCATGAAACAATTATGTTTCTGGAAGTATTTAAGAGGGATACATTGGCCAATGAATATGTTATACTGATATAAGTGATGATGAAGATGCTAAGGATGGTATTGAATCACATTCCTAAAATCAGACAAAGGTAAAAGTAGAGGTGGAAGGTCATGGGTTGGATCATTTTTACTGACTATATTACTCTACATGATGGGATTAATGGTACCCATATCCCTTTAAATTTTTTTATCCCAAACTATTATTTAATGATGTGAATTTCAAAGGGGGATAAATGATCCATGTTGTTATTGTGCTTGAATAGAACATGATTTTATGGATGAATGATGATATATTAAATATATAACAAGTGGGATCCACTATTTTAAACATCAAACTATTTTAAAAGTTTATGTCTTTTGGAGTGTTTTGATTAACATGAAAGGCTGTATAGGCTTAAAATAAGTTCTTGATTTATATAAAGAACCTAGATGTCTAAAATATATGTGGTAACATTTGTTTAGATTGTAGATCTATTTAAAAAAGCGATATCAAATTTGTAACAAGTGGTATTAATTACCTCATCATGTGATTTTATCCTTCCAACCAAGAGGTAAAATATTTTCTACTAATGTTTCAGTTTAAAAAATTTCAAAACACTTGTTCTCTTTTCAGAGACGAAAAAATAAATAATCGTTTTAATTCATTCATTATTATTCATGAATGGCATATAAATCCATGTGTTTTTATTTATAAAGCTGTTGTTTTTTCCACCAATGTCCTTGTCATTAGGCTTAAAGTATTAACTTGAATCTCAAGATCTAAGTGGGGATTTTACTCATTAATATCTGGAGAAAATGTAGCAGGGATGGTTTTTGATAAATATGATTTTCTATAGTCAAAGGGATAGATGAAAAAAAATATTTACATCCTCACAATCTTTATAAGGGGTTAAAATCCCATGATGAATTCCTATTGGATGTTGATAACTATGGGTGGTTTACCATTCTTGGATATTCATCCCACACACTATGTGGAGAAAGTTTCAAAAAAGAAAATGGGAGAATATATAAATATCATGATGTTCTTTATTCAATGTGGGAGATGGAAAAAGGTTCATCCCTATATATTACCAGGAAAATATGAAATAAAATTTTAATTTCATTTCCAATAAGGTGGTTAATATACATTAAAGGATGCATTGTATATTTTAACAAAAACCAAAGTAAGAGATTGGGAAAACCCCAAAAGATTTTTCTATATTATTTTACAATAGGAAGAGATGTGTGTTGGAATATTAATAAATACATTTGTGTTTATTGATAAAAAATTTATGAAAACTTGTGATGAAAAAGAAAAAAGTGGTTAGATGTGATTGGGACATTATTTGATCCCAATTTTCATGGACAGGGTGAGTTGTCGACAACATTATTTATTTCTATATATTATGGATTACATGATGAATGGATTATTTTACCAGTTATTATCATTTGGAAGAATAATTAATGTGAATATCATGGATAGTATTTCCAAAAAATGAAACATGGCCATTCTAGGAAGGACACACCCATCAAGCGGGTATATTGATGTGGAGATGGCTAAAATGGGCAATACCATTCCATGGTCAGTGTGTGTAGTGTAGTTAATGGATGGTTTAGGTGTGGACACACCCATAGACTAGGGTGTATTGAATAAGAGAATAGAAAAAATAAGGGATGAAAAATTGGACACACATGTGTAGACTCCTATGGTGTTGTTCTATTATTCCCCTATGATATGGCTAAATCAGGTGAACCATGGTCGTGGTGGATGTATTCAGGGTAGATAGGTGGAGTTCCAATCTAAAAAGTAATTTAATTTTTCTAAATGATGTAGTAAAGAAATTTTAGTGGTTATTATTTTTTATATTAAAAATTATTTTTTAAAAAATGAAAAAACAAGATGGCATGGACCCATAGTGAAAGAGGCAGGTTTGATAAGGGTAGTTACAATCCAAAATAACAATATATTTTTCACTTAGTCTTGTTGAAGAAGCTGTGGTGATTCCATTATTATAAATGGAATATTACCAGTTCAATAAAGGTTTAAATATGATATCCCACACCCATGTTGTTGAATCTATAGTTAAAATGAGGATTTTTTTAAAAACAAAATGGCATGAGATTTTTCATTATAATGTGGTGTGGGGAATGATATGATTTCGTAAGAAAAAAAACTAGATATTTTATGTGATAATTTTGATAGATTTTTAAGGAATTAATAATCATGGGTTATGGATTTATTCCATGATTAAAAGTGTATTTGAATTGATTTTTTAGTATTCAGTAATTTGTATTTTTAGATAATTAATTCATTATGCATGGTGTTATATAATATCCATGAAGAATATATTTTATTAACTCCCAATGTGTCGAAAACGGACGAGGGTTATAGATGTTATGGGTGATTTTATGAGAATATAATGATTCTTCCAAGTGTCCAATGGATGGTTTTATAACATCCCAGTTTCAGGAAGGGAAGATCTAAAGGTATGGTTAATATAGGCTTTGATCACATCATATATATCCTGAAAATAGATAGGAGAAAAGATATACAGGAGCATAATACATTGGAATATAGTAATTCATTAAAGAGAAGAATAATGTTGTGTTCTAATGAGGGGTTGGATTTCATGAATATTTTTAATGTGAGGAAGATATTATCCTGGTAATATTGTTTTTTATTCTAATAGAAATGATGAATTTGTTTCAGATATATTCTCAGAAGAAATATTTTCTAGGATTTTTTGAAGATTGTGAAGGAGAAAAAGGGGACTATGAAAATCTATAAATAATTGTTTTAATATGATTTCAATGATATTATGAAGACCTGCATGTGTATAAACTATGTGTGGATCCTTCCTAGAGTGGTAACCAAATGAGAATGATGATGTGATAGTGAGTTGGATATTATCCTTAATAGAAAGTGATTCAGCCCCAAACACTACAAGGAATTGATCACAATAAATTATTTACATAACCCAAATTATTTTAATGGGGGACTCATATAAATAGTAATGATCACAACATTGATTTTGTTCGGGAAATATCACTGATGTGTACACCTTGGACATATCCTTCTGAGTGTAAACCTAGTAAATTCTAGGTTTCTAGTATACCTCATTTAGGAACACTAAAATAGATCATGAAACCAAAATAATATCATGAATAAAAGTGTATAAATTTACGCTCATGGTTGAGAAGTAAATATCCTTTAAGATTTGAGATCCATTTAAGGAACATGTGTTTTAAGTGGAGAAACATAAAATATTCACCAACATTGTAATCTCTTTCTAAGTATATTTTAAAATCACACACCTACATATTAGATGTACCAGTTACATTCATTGTACTCATCTTGATATTGAATCCAACACAGCGTGATAGTCCCAATAAAGGATCAATTGGATCCTCAGGGGGGTCTTTTAAAAAGAAATTGAGATATTGTAAGGAGATGGAATCATATTACCCATTTTAGAAACCCAATGGGTGAAACCAATTAAAATTTCCCCAAATAAATCATGACACAAAATTTTACAAAATGAGAAAAATGATTTTATGCCCATGAGGATTCAGAATAGCTAGATACTATTCACTGACAACCAAAAAATGATCTAAATGACAAAAAACGCAAATTCTCTATTCTATTTATAGAATAAATTTCAGATTGGATGGTTAAGAAGGGTGTATATTGTTTTATTTAATTATATTATTAGTTTATTTAGGTTCTAATTGATCCATATGACTCGAAATAAAATAAATTCACACATGAATTGGGTATGATTTCTTACTGATGGTCACCCATTGGTGTTTACGATGCCCTTGGTACCATTAAACATTTCATTGTATGTATCTTTCCAAACATGATTGAGATACACTTTTATGTGTTTATTGAAATTTTTATTATTTGTGTAATACCTTCTTAAAACCTATCTTGAGAGTATTGAAAATGAAAAAAATAAGTTCATTGATAAAAAATACGTTTTAAATTTTGAAAATTGCAATTTTATATTTGCAAAATGAAATACATTTGGCCAAAAAAATTATATAGATATGATTTAAGTGGATAATACAAAAAGATACATTACATATATAGTACCTTATCATACTTATGTGCAACACATTAGATCATTTTTGGCAATTTTAGGTTTTATAATGTGTTATTTATGATATTCAGAAATATTTTCCCAAAAAATGACCTGAAAAAGGAGGTTGAGTTTTTATTTAATTATTCCTAAAGGATATATTTTGATAAGAATAATTTTTTTCTAATAATATACCTCATATTCTTTATACCTAACTAGAACAATCCATTTTATATACTATGTGATGCATCAAATAATGTTGTTGTAGTTAATCTTTCCATGAAAATTGATGGGCACAAACAAGTTATAGCATGCAATTCACTAACCCACGAACTAACCTAAATAAATTACAAAACAATACATAAATATTTTTTATTATAGTTTGTTCTAAATTAATGATTTGGTGTTACCAATTATGAAATAATGTAATTTTTTCTATTCATTTAAAAAATTCGAATTTGATCAACATATTTTATGAAAGGTGGAGGATAGTGAATGGATATTATTTATACAAGATTTTGAAAAAGATATAATGGTTATGAATGGATATGAGATTATATTGGAAGAATATTCAAGTGGATTTAAGTAAGTGGTTGCGGTATAGCCACTAATAAAAAAGAATACAGTTGACTATAACCCTGTTGAGAAATTGTACAAAGTCACTGAAGCAACTTGGGGCTATGATTTCGTCTTTTTTAGTCCCATTAAATCTACTCACTTATTTACTAACAATCAATATTTAAATTTTAAATCTAATTAAATTTATTATTTCATGTAGGATCCAAACTTAAGGAAAAGTTATAATAATGATGAAATTAAGAATTTTATCCCTAATGATGAAATTAAATATGTACTTTATGTTTCCCATACACTAAAATGTGGTGGATATTTTGAATGTAATGCCCGGTTCTAGAATCCACCCAAAGGTTCACTGTACTCAGATGGTCACATTGACTCAATCACATTTTCCTGAGTGCTAGAGGCTTCTGACTAGCAGTGAGTGCCTTGGGTGTGATAGTGGGGAAATTATGCCCTCATTGGCAGAGTAACATAGCAGAGGAGAAACAAATATACAATAGCAGAAGTAGTAAATATCCTACAACAGTAAACAACGGAAAACTAAAATAATAAAAAACTGGAGCCCATATATATAAAATGATGCATGATTCATATGTCTAGGAAAATATCCAAACAAGTCACAATGTTGAATACACACAATACTAAACCAAAATACAGGGAAACCGATAAACAGATCCTCAGCATCGAAAGCCTAAGCATGGTCCCATACTCTCTAGCTCCATAGCAAGTCAAGTACCTGAAGTAGAAGGGCTCTTGACCTTATCTATACCTGCTGCAATATAATCTGTTTGGGCCCAAAAGAATGGCCCAAATAGTGTGTGAGACTAAAACCTAGTAGGAAACCACTCGATGATCTGTGCCTAATAGTCAGTGAATATATGGCAGGTAAAAGTACAGAAGCAGTAAACAAAAATTACTAAGAAGAAAACAATTCCACATATCAAAAGTAACTAATCAAGCATGGTACCCCTCTAAAAAGTGCACACATCCTATCTACACGTGTTTAGTCATAATAATATATAAATAATCTCTAAGGAGGCACTCACAGTCAATTCCCCTTATAGTCAAAGGTAAAACAAGACTCTCTGAGGAAGCTCACACAGTCAATTCCCCTTATAGTCTAAGGTGGTCAAGGACTCTCTGAGGAATCTCATAGAGTCAATTCCCCTTATAGCCCCACAGTCAAGGAATCTCTGATGAAGCTCACTCTGTCAATTCCCCTGATAGCCCAAAGTCATTCAATTAATTAAAAGAATCTCTAGGGACGCTCACACGGTAAATTCCCCTTATAGTCTAAATCAATCAAGGACTCTCTGAGGAAGCTCACTCAGTCAATTCCCCTTATAGGCCCAAGTGGTCCTAAGATCTCTGAGGAAGATCACTCAGTCATTCCACCTTATATCATAAATTTCTCAAAGACTCTCCCAGGAAGCTCACTCAGTCAATTCCCCTAATAGTCTACTACAGCAGGTTCTCACGGCCTGGTGTAGGTCAACGAGCATAGAAATTCAATATAGAAAAAGTAAACCTATACAACTACTTGGATAACCAGTCTACATAATATCAATCATTTCAGAATAAAAACTCTCCACCCTATAGAAACAAGCATGGAAAACAGGCATAGAGGCCAAAAGGCTAAGCAGGACCAAACGATTGTAAACAGAAATTGCTTGGGCAACCCATCCAAAGAATAGCAATCAACCATATTCATATCTAATTAACCTCTACACAATAATACAAGCATGATAGGTAATCAACATGGGTAAAAAAGTAAACACGCAATACCCCGTTCAAGGGTATTAGTAAAAAATGCACATAATACTCAAATACATTCAACGAAAAGGAACAAACCACCTACCTCAGCATTGGGAGATCGATATACTCTGGCGTTGGTCCTTGGACTGACCTGGAATCTGGTATATCTACAAAAACATCTAAAATATTCAATGCAGGATAACTTGAGGACGAAGAGGAATCATGAAATGATGCTCAAGTAGAAGAGATATCTTACCAAGGGGATCCCAATGCAATAGACGACGGTTGAACCAGATATCAGATGGAGGCTCAGAGGCTCGGAGAAGGATCGCGATCATACAAGTTCTCTTGAATGAAGAAAACCTAGAAGAAGACAGTTGTGGTGATTAGACATGACCCTAGTGCGTTTTATGAAAAAAATGTACAGGGTGTGTACTTTTCAATTACAAGGCATGTAATCACCATTTCTATACTCCGCTTTAGTCAGCATCCAAGTCACCCCCACACGGCCGTGTGCATGGCCGCGATACAGCCAGCACCCGACTACCTATGTCAACCGAGTACAGGGCGTGTACTCTTAATGTACATGGTGTGTACTTTGAAAATTTCCCAAATTTCCTATTTTTATTAAAAATGACCAGAAAAGGAAAAAAATTCCTCAAAAGAAGATCCGGGTTCTTAAAAAGTTCCCCCCTTAAATAAATTCATCCATGAATTTCCCTAGCGCGGTTTAGAAGAAAAAACCTCGAATAGTTCCGGCCACTGTGCTCGTACATCGGCCTCCCTCTCCCAAGTCTCATCATGCACCCACCTATGCTGCCATAACACTCATACCATAGGAACAGACCAGCCATGTAGAACCATTGAACTGAGATCAAAAATCCAGATAGGATGCTCCTCGAACGATGTATCCACTTCGAGCTCAACCTCCTCTGGTTGAAAGACATGAGACGAGTCTTAAAAGTATCGACAGAGCTCAGAAACATGAAATATGTTGTTCATATCCCGATACCACTGGGGTAACTTCAACATATATGCAACCAGACCAACTATCTCCACAACCTTGAAAGGTCTGACGTACCATGTTTAAAACTTACCGAGTTTGCTAATCCTCCTGTGTCCCAACCTTGGGGTGATACGTAGGAAAACCTGATCCCTGACCTCAAATTCTAGAGGTCGTCTCCACTGATCAGCATAAGACTTCTGTCAAGACTATGCAGTAGCCATCATTTATCGAATCAACTCTATCTGCTCTGTGGTCTCTGGAACAAGATGAGTTTCTAAAAAAGATGCCTCTCCTACCTCCGGCCAACATAAGGGTGATCGACATTACCTACCGTACAAAGCCTCGGAACGTGCCATCTAAATAGTTACTTGAAAACTATTATTATAGTCAAACTCTACTAGAGGTATATGTTTCTCCCAAGAACCTCCAAAATCCAGGATACATGCTCAGAGCATGTCCTCAATCAACTGAATCGTTTGCTCAGATTGGCCATCTGTCTGGGGGTGGTAAGCAGTACTCAAAAGTACCTGTGTACCCAAAGCCTTCTGAAGCCCCTGCCAGACCCAAGAAATAAAAAAATAATCCCTGTTTGAAACAATGGAGTATGGGACTCCATGCAGATGTACAATCTCACGGATATACAACCATCCCAGCTCAACAAAACTGAAGGTATCCTTTATCGGAAAGAAGTGGGAAACCATTGTGAGTCTATCAATGACAACCAAAACTATATCATTCCATCGAGGATACCTTGGAAAACCTGCTATAAAGCACATCATGATGTCATTCCACTTCAACTCAAAAACGGGTAACTGTTGTAAGTTCCCTTTTGGCCACTACTGCTCTCCCTTTACCTGCTGAGAGGCAGAACACCTCATGACGAAACCAGCAACACCCCTCTTCATACTTGACCACCAATAATGATGGTGTATATCCTGATACATCTTGGTGAAACCAGGATGAACTGCCTAAACTGAGGAATTAAAATCCTACATTAGCTCATCGCGTATATCTTCTGGCACCCATACGCACCCCTAGAAATGAAAGATCTCATACCCACCTATTGTCCATCTAGGAATAGGGTCCTCCCCTGACACACTCTCTCGTATGATTAGGCCTTTTGAATCTGATAGCTATCTCATTCACACTCATTAAATAAGATTATAGGTAACCTCTACAGAAGAAAGAAACGTTTTCCCTGACTATCTTGCACCTTCAAATACATATTAGAGAACATATCCATAAGCTATTACTCACTACTGGCCTGATGAACTTCCTATATCTGACTCCTCCTGGTCAATGCATTAGCCACTGCATTTCCTTTCCCATAAATATAGGAACGCTCAAAGTCAAATGACTGTAGGTAATCAACCCACCTTTTCTATCTCAAATTCAGATCACTTAGAGTGAAAATGTACCTGAGACTTGTGTGGTTGGTGAAAACCAAAAAATGCTCTCCCAGAAGATAATGACTCTAACAGCGTAAGGCATGAAAAACTACAGCCAACTCAAGATCGTTTGTTGGGTAATTCCTCTCATTTGGCCACAACTGCTGAGACCTGTATGAAACAACTCTATCTCCCTACATAAGCATAGCTCTTAGCCCGATAAATGATGCATCATAGTAAATAGTATAACTCTTTCCCAGCCCTGGCCAGACAAGTATCGGTTCTAAATTCAACCTCCCTTTCAGCTCCTGAAAGGCTGACTCACAAGAATCTGACCATTGGACCTTTGTACCCTTCATAGTCAAACCCTTCAGCGGTACTGCTAAAAGTGAAATGTCCTGTATGAAAAATCTGTAGTATCTAGTGTGCCCTAGAAAACTCTGCACCTCAATGATGTTCTTCGGCTTCTCCTAGGAAACTACTGCTCTCACTATATCTGGGTCTACTGATACTCCTTTCTCTGAGATAAAATGACCCAAGAAGTGAATCGGATCCGTCCAAAAGTGGAATTTTTAGAGCTTAGAAAATGACTGATTCTCTCTCAGTGTACTCAGAACGATCTCAAGACGGGTAGCATGGTCGTTTCGAGTGTGAGAGAACACCAAGATATCATCCACAAAGACCACCATGAAGGAATCCAAGTATGAATGGAACACTCAGTTCATTAGTGGCATGAAAACTACTGGTGCATTCATGAGACCTAAGGGCATAACCATATAATTGTCACGACCCATCCTCGGGGCTCGTGTCGTGACTACCCCAAGCCCGCCTTCCATAGGCTAGGGGATGGAGACTAGAACCAAAGGCTTAAATCCAGATAAAAGGGAAGGAATTGACTTTATAAATGTAAACAACACAACAGAGTATGCAACAGAAGTAAACACAAAGTCAAACTGAATACAAAAGTAAGTGCTGAAACGAAAGGGGTCGGAAATACAAGCCTAACAGTAAGTACAGTACAACTGAAAAGCTAGTACAACTGCAGTAAATTAAAAACAGTGACCAACGAGTCATCCTCCGAAATTCCCACTAGAAGGGTGGGTACAGATGGTCTCCTCAGAACCTCGGGTTTGTCCGTCTACTCCGTGTACGACTCGTCAAGTGGTCCACCTCCAGGTACTATCCAGCTCCATAAGTCTCCACTACAATTAGTGTTGTCCATCGTCTGCATCCAATACATTGTAGTGCGGGCATAGCCCGTGCATGGGTGAGTATACGATACTCAGTAGTGACCCTAAGACCGCTGAAAGTCTCCCAGAATCCACAATCGATAAACCAAAAAAGAAGGATACAAACACGAAGGATCAACCAACCCTACTTAGGTATATGCCCATACATATAACAAAGTTAACAATATCATCTCGACTCCAACTCTCGAGCCCAAGAAAAACCAGGTCCCCACTGGAAATAAGTCAATCACATCAATGATAATGATTTAATTTCATGACTCAGCTCACACAAGTATACATCTTTCATATAGAGATAGATATGATCAGATTTAGTCACTGATTCATCATCACGGACGAACCCACGAAGGATTCTAGTATATTTGTCGTCACTGCCGAACCCATGGAGGATTCTAGTACAGTTGTCGTCACTGCCGAACCCACGGAGTATTCAAGTACAGTTTTAATTACTACCGAACCCAAGGAGGATTCAAGTACAGTTGTTGTCGCTGCCAAACCCACATAGGATTCCAGTACAGTTGTCATCGTCATCGCAGCCAGCTCTAGGGTTCCCGCACACAGCACGCTCGATTATGGGAGGGTCTCCTCCTCGAGTCAAAGGGGGGTCGATACATCAAAATTAATGAAGTCCAGATTTGATGTATCTCAACGTTCCGTATCATCAAAAGGAACCCGACGTGACAGACGGCGTGTCAATTGGACACCTGGTCTGAGAGATATTGGCTTTTCTATTCCAGGGGCCCAGTTGGAAATATGCTCATTCCAAACCCTGCCATTTTCCAAAGTCGTCCAAAAATCACTTAGAGTATCGCAAAAGTACCACCTCATCGTAGGGGTCTCAGTGCCGTAGACAGCGCGTCGATCGGATGTGTGGTCTTAATGTTATTCACGTTTAAGTGAAAAAGGGCCCGGTCCGTCAAGCCCAGTGGGCTGGCGGGTCGGGTCAAACCGGTTTTAGCGGGTCCGACCCGATGAATCGTGTGGACTGGCCCGAAGGGGGAATGGCCCGACCCGCAATTGGCATGGCCCGGCCCGGCTGGGCGCGGCCCGGCCCGGCTGGCCGAGCGTTCCCATGGGAGGTTATGTGGGTGTGGGCCCCACCACTAACTCCCATTGGGAGGAAATAACTAACCAACATAAATAAAATTGTGTATTATAAATTTTATTTATTTTATTCTAAATCCACAAAAATTAACTCTCAACCCGCATAAAACGCAACTGCGGTAAAGGTCCCCTTAAGCGAATATCAGCTCTGCGAGTTCATCGGTGCCCTCAGATATCGATTCGGATCATCGGTTGAAAAGATAGAAAAACTCACATGTACGTTTGCTGAATGTATCTGAACTAAACTTCAGAAATTGATTCCAGGCACACTGGGTATCAGAATCAAGTGCCATCAGAAACTGCAGACTTGTAAAATTCCAAAGAATTAAGAAAAAAAAATCATTGATATTTCCGGGTCTTTACATTACTCCCACCTTTGGGCTTTACGTCCCTGTAAAGTTACAACACACACTAGAGAAACAAATGTGGGTACTGTACACACATCTGAGCCTCCCGCTCCCAAGTGCTCCCCTAGAGGTTCCCGTGCTGCCAGCGAATGCGCACTAGAGGAATCGACCGTCCATGTAGGACCCACTCCTTTCAATCCTTGATCTCTATTGGGACCTCTATGAATGTCACCCCACCATCGATGTCCATCTCCCTGTGATCGATGATGTGGGTTGGGTCATGCACGTACCTCCTTAGCTGAGATACGTGGAAGATGTCATGCACCCGGTGCAACTGAGGTGGAAGGGCTAGGAGTTAAGCCACCTCGCCTACTCTATTCAGGACCTGGAAAGGTCGAATGAATCGTTGAGATAACTTGCCGCCCTGACCAAATCTTTATAGACCCCATCGAGGTGAGACCCCTAAGAAGACATGGTCGCCATCCTCGAACTTTAGTGGTCTCCATCTCCTATCCACATAGGACTACTGTCTGCTCTGTGCAGTCTTCATCCACTCCTGGATGATCTGTACCTTGTCCATCGAATCCTGAACCATCTCTGGTCCTACAATTTCTGAATCCCCAGGGTCAGTCCAACACAGAGGTGATCTACAAGGTCAGACATATAGTGCCTCGTAAGGTGACATCTCGATGGTAGAGGGGTAGTTGTTATTGTACTCAAACTCCACCAAGGGTAGGTGATCCTCCCAGCTTCGACCAAAGTTGAGGAAACATTCACAGAGCATATCCTCGAGAGTCTGAATGGTTCTCTCAGTCTGACCATCCATATGAGGATGGAAGGCGGTGCTCAGACATAGATACGTCCCAAAAGCCTCCTGTAACCCCTTCTATAGACGGGAAGTGAAACAAGCATCATGATCGGAAATGATAGACAATGGAACACCATGAAGCCGTACGATCTCCTGAATGTAGAGACATCCAAAGTTCTCTATTGATCCCTGCTCTCTGATCAGTATAAAGTGGACCGAATTGCTGAGTCGGTCTATGATCACCCAGATAGAGTCGTGTCCTCTGGATGTACGTGGAAACCCCATCATGAAATCCATAGATATTCCATCCCACTTCCACTTTGGGACCTCTAAGGGCTATACCAAACCTGCTAGTACCTGGTGCTCTGCCTTCACTTGCTGACAAGTGAGGCATCATGAAACGAACTCTGCTACTTCCTTCTTCATACCCAGCCACCAATGCTATCGTCTGAGGTCCAAATACAACTTTTCCACTCCTGGATATACTGCTAGAGGGGAAGTGTGGAACTCCCTCCGCACCTCCTCCTGTAGTGCAACTGGTACCATGATACATCCCCGAAAGAGGATGACGTGCTCCCCTCCTTCATAAATTCAATCAGGGTCCTACCCTCAGGATATCTTAGCACGTCACATCTCACAGTCAACGTCCCCATGTTGTGCCTCTCTGACTCGCTAAAGGAGTGGAGGAGTGACTGTGAGTGACTGAAGAAATGTTGCTACATCTCTATCCAAAAAGGATATCTGCAATGTGGATAGCTGCTCTGTTGCCTCTCCTAGAAGCTGAGTTCCCGATCTCCTGCTGAGAGAATTAGCTACAACTTTCCCCTTCCCACGAGTATAGAATATCTCAAAGTCATCATCCTAGAGGAACTAGAACCATCGCCAATGTCTCATGTTCAATTCCTTCTGGAATAATATGTATCTAAGACTCTGGTGGTCAGAATAGAATGTAAAGCACTCTCCCATCAGATAGTGCCACCACATCATCAAGGTGAAGACCACTGCTAATAACTCCATGTCATGGGTAGAATAGTTTTGCTCGTGTTGTCTCAACAGTCATGAACCATAATCGATCACTGCTTGCTCCTACATCAGGACACACCTGAGTCCCGTCCCTAATTTTTCATAGTAAACAACGTACCCAATGACCTCCTCTGGTAACCTCAAGATAGGTTCACTTGTCAACCTCTGCCTCAGCTCCTGGAAGATCTGATGTCATCTATCTAACCACACAAAGGGTTTCCCCTTCTTCGTCAATGCTAAAAGTGGCGCTAAAACTTTGGAGAAGTCTGGCACAAATCTCCAATAGTATCCAGCCAGACCCAGGAAACTCCGTACCTCTGTCACACTCCTGGGTGGCTCCGAAGTAAGTATTTTCACAATCTTCACTGGATCCACTGCTACTCCAGCCTCCGAGATGATGTGTCCCAAGAAGTGAACCTCTCGAATCCAAAATTGGCACTTTGAGAGATTACCATAAAGTGGTGCTCTCGGAGTGTATCCAGTACAACCTACAAGTGGTAGGCATGCTCCTCCTCAGTGGTCGAGTAAATCAATATGTCGTCAATGAAAAATATGACAAATCGATCAAGTTAAGGCTGGAATATCCTATTCATGAGACTCATGAACACTGCTGGAGCGTTGGTTACACCAAAGGGCATAACCAAGAACTCATAGTTGCCATACCGACACCTGAAGGCCATCTTCTGCACATCCTCATCTCAAAATCTGAGATGGTGATAGACTGACCTGAGGTCTATCTTCCAGAACCATCGTCTTCCCTTGAGCTGATCAAAGATGTTTTCAATCCTCTGGAGTGGGTACTTGATCTTCATGGTCACCTGATTTAGGCATCGGTATTCGACACAGAGTCGTAAGCTCTCATCCTCCTTCTTGGCGAACAAAACTAGAGAAGCCCAGGGTGAAACACTAGGTCGGATGAATCCCTTCCCTTGTAAGTCCTCAAACTGTACCCGCAACTCACAAATCTCAGCAGGAGACATACAATATGATGGAGTAGATATCGGTGTTATCCTAGGGTAAATTTAAATGTAGAAGTATACCTCTCTACGAGTAGGAAGTCCTATAATGTTGTCAGGAAAAACGTCCACATAATGATCCACCAAAACAGGAAAACTCGGACTCTGTATATCAACTGATCCAAGAATGAGACTAGAAAACTGATGTGTGATCGGCTGCCCTCTCCTCTGCGTAAGTCCATCCTGTGCTGCAAAGGCTCCCTTATCACTGGTGAAGGTGAACCTGCTCCCATCTGTGTGGAAACACCACACTTTGATCCTAATACAGTCAATCTGAGCATAGATTGTAGATAACAAGTCCATACGCAAGATGACGTCGTAAGGCCTCAACGCCCCTACAAGATGATACCAGATGAAACACTCACCTCCTAGAGTAATCTCACACTGCTGGCACTAGTTTTTAATCATCGAGTCTGCTCCCATAAGAGTCTCTAGTTGTAAGGATCGAGCCAACGGCTCCGTCGTAATCTCTGATCTCTGGGCAGCGGTAATAAAAGAATGACTTGCTCATGTGTCTATAAGTACAATAGCAAGGGTGGAGTAGACATAGATAGTACCTCGAATCATCTTAGGTGGGCCGTGGTTGTGGGCCTTGACTGCTTAGAGCTGAGCCCGCCTCTGTCTGCTAGCTC
Organism: Viscum album; assembly: GCA_963277665.1. Lineage (NCBI taxonomy): Eukaryota > Viridiplantae > Streptophyta > Magnoliopsida > Santalales > Viscaceae > Viscum > Viscum album. Next base: position 327,373,329 of record OY728164.1, read on the forward strand.
CCTGTGGTCGGGGTGATCCTCCTAGTGGTGGTGGTGGTAGATCCTTGATACATCGTCCACCACCTATTGCTCGGCCAGCTCCTCTACCTCGTCCGCCATCTCCTGGAATATTTCCATAGTCGAACCTCTGCCTCTGCCTGGAAGTTCCTTCTACTGTCTGTTTCTCGTATGCATGGCGGGTCAGACAATCTCGACCCATATGACCATGCCCGCTGCATGCATAGAACTACCTGCTCCTCATATAACTGGCTCTGTTCTGCATGCCCCACACAACCAAACCTATATCTTGAGGTCACCCACCTGATGGCCTGGTCCACTTGGACCTCTGCGAAATCTGTCTACTGCCGGCTACAAATGACTCTGCTACGTTTCTCCCTGCAGTGGGTCTCGCTAATGAAGACTGCTCAGCGAGAAAGATTTCCACTATAAGGGCTCACTCTAGCACCCATGCCTGCATAGGGATGCTGAGAGGAATCGTCGAAGCTCTGATCCTGTGCCTCAGTCCCTGCTCTAAGGTCCAGGCGCTGAAGAAAAAGTCTCATACCATATCTGCGGAGTAGCGTGAGAGGTCAGTGAAACTCACTGAGTACTGAGCTACTCTCGTACTTCCCAACTTCAGATGAATTAACTCCTGGATCCACACCACACGAAGGGTGGCCAGAACAAACTCCAAGAGAAAGAGACTCTCGAAGGCAGTCCATAGAAGAGATGCCTCATAGTTCACCTAGATCATCAAGCTCTACCATCTACCTGCTGCTGCGTACATGACACTCACGGAAAAAAATCACCATAAGATCAGCTGGTGTCCCTACAAATCTGAAAACCCTAACGACAGCCTCCAGCCAATCCTCGGTTGTCTGTGGGTCCATCTCTCTATGGGACATGGGAATCCTATATTGCTGGAACTCGTGCAACGCACTGAGACGGCGTGCACTCTCTACTGATGGGGCTAGTGGTATCGATGGCTTAGTGGGTAGTGGTACTGCTGGTGCATTTGCTGTGATGGGGCCCTGCACCGAGGCCTCGTCACTCGGTGGGCTTCCATCTCGCATGTAACTCAGAACCCTAGCCGGCTGCCTTCGTGGTGCCATCCTGAAAAGAAACAGGTGCACCACGGTTAAATAGTATACCTCTTGAGCTAACACAAAGTAATTACAATGAAATTTTTTGAAACACACATGCAACCAGTGTTTTTGTGCACTCAGTCGGAAATCAAAAGTCAGGGTCCTGGTGTATGGATACATCGACCTCTGCACAAACACTGGACTCCTTGGTCTGAAAACCACACTCAATACTCTTAACATTATTTCTTCACAGAAAAGAATGATCTGAGTCCTGAGTTCTGTGGTAGAACCGACATCTCTGATACCAATTTGTCACGAACTATCCTCGGGGCTCGTGCCATGACTACCCCAAGCTGGACTTCCATAGCCCATGGGATAGAGACTAGCACCAAAGGCGTAAATCCTGATAAAAGGGAAAACATTGCCTTTATAAAAGTAAAAAAACACAATAGAGTATGCAACAGAAGTAAACACTAAGTAAAACTGAATACAAAAGTTAGTGCTGGAAGGAAAGGGGCCGAAAATACAAGCCCAACTGTAAGTACAGTACAACTAAAAAGCTAGTACAACTGCAGTAAAGTAAAAACAGCTACCACAGAGTCATCCTACGCAATTTCCACCTGAAGGGTGGGTAAAAATGGTCTCCTCAGCACCTCAGGTCTATCTGTCTGCTCCGTGTACATCTCCTCAAGTGGTCCACCTCCAGGTACCGTCCAGCTCCACAAATATCCACTACGATCAATGTTGTCCGTCGTCTGCATCCAACACAACGTAGTGCGGGCATAGCCTGTGTAGGGGGGAGTATACAATACTCAGTAGAGACCCCAAAACCCCCGAAGGTCTCCCAGAATCCACAAAGCATAAACCAAAAAATAAGGATACAAACACGAAGGATCAACCAACTCTACTTAGGTATATGCCCATACATATACCTAAGTTAACAATATCAGTTCGGCTCCAACTCTCGAGCCCAAGCTAAAATCAGTCCACACAGGAAAGAAGTCAATCAAATCGATGATAATGATTTAAAGTCATGACTAAATCACACAGGTATACATATTTCTTATTGAGATAGAGATGATCAGATGTTTTCACTGAGTCATCATCACTGCCGAACCCACGGAGGATTCTAGTACAGTTGTCATCACTACCGAACCCATGGAGGATTCTAGTACCATTGTCGTCACTACCGAACCCATGGAGGATTCAAGTACAATTGTCGTCACTCCTGAACCCATGGAGGATTCCAGTACAGTTGTCGTCACTGTCGAACCCATGTAGGATTGCAGTACCGTTGTCGTCGTCGTCGCAGCCAGCTCTAGGGTTCCTGCACACAACACACTCGATTCTAGGATGGTCCGCTCCTCGAGTCAAAGGGGTTCAATACATAAACTTTCAATAAGTCCAAAGTTGATGTATCTCGATGTTCTGTATCATTAAAAGGAACCTGACGCGATAGACGACGCATCAATCGAACCCCCGGTCTGAGAGATATTGGCTTTTCCATTACAGTGGACCGGTTGAAAATATGCTGGTTCCAAACCCGGTCATCTTCCGAAGTCGTCAAAAATCACATAGATTATCGAAAAAGGACCTCCTTGTTGTAGGTTCCTCAGTGCTGTAGACGGTGCATCGATCGGATGAACGGTCTTAATGTTATTCAAGTTTAAGTGAAAAATGGCTCGGTCTGTCAAGCCTAGTGGCCGGGTAGGTCGGGTCAACCTGGTTTTGGTGAGATCGACCTGGTAAAGGGTCAGATCGGCCTGGTCAATCATATGTCCTGGCCTGAGGGGTGTGGCCCAGAATGAAGGGAGCATGGCCTGGCCCGGCTGGGCACGGCCAGGCCCGACTGGGCGAACGGCTCTGCCTAGCTGGTCGAGTGGTTTGGGGGGGGGGGTGCCCCACTTTCCCAAACCGACGGCGAAGAGTGGCACCACCCTTCCATCAAGCCGCCCGAAGCTGGCTGGCTTCTCTAGCGTGAGCAGCCTGCTTGGGCAGGCTGCGATTTCTCCAGCATGGCACACTCCTGGCGCCGCGGGTCTTCCCAGCCCAACCGACCGGATGCCGGCCAGCTTCCGGCCAGTTTTTCAGCCGAGCAGCCCGCAAAACTTGGGTCTTGGTCCACAGTAGTGTGAGGCCCTTGTGGCATCGCCATCCCTTCGGTCCGGCCAGCCTAGCCGACCATTTTTTTGTCGGCAGAGCGGCCCGCGGTTGCGGACCGCGGTTCTTCCACATGAGGCCGGCGCGCGGCCGCCGCCTTCGATCGTCGCCTCCACCTTTCCTTGCGAATTAAAAGTCAAGGAACAACGGAGGGCAGTCGGGCCATTTTCGTTCATCCCACACACTCCGTGTTAAGCGGTAGCAATTGGCCAATGATATAACATGGTTTCCAACAAATAACAATTTTATACAAAAAAATTGAAACGAATCCCCAACCTCGAAACAAGGTTCACGGTAGTCAGGCATTGCGGGAGACAGTGTCGCGGGGAGACGACGTCAACTCATTGACGTTGGGAATGAAGGATCCGAGGTTGGCACGTCATCAGTGTCCTTGCAGGTGGGTCCTTCTCCTTTGGGTTGGCCGAAGATCAAAAGATGATCATCGTTCTTTGGCGGTTCTTCGTTGGGAGGATGGCGTTCTTCATTGAAGAGAGGAACTCCATCTTCTAATACTCAAGAGCTCTCCCAAAATCCTCTCAACACAACGAGTGCCAAAATAAAATAATAGCTAAGGTTATTATTTTATTCACACATGAATTTTTAAAATTCAAACACTTTAATTAATTAATTGGAGGATTCAATTCATTAATTAAAAGTGTTCGCAAAAATTAAAGGGAGAGGGGGAGGTGAAGAGATCACATAATTAATGGGAGAGTTTTCAAATTAAACAAGGGGGTTAAAGGGGAGTTACGGGGAGGTGAAAGGTTGGGGGTTAAAGGGGAGTTATGGGGAGATGAAAGGTTAGGGGATCGTGTGGGCCCCACCTTACAATTCTCCTCCTATGGGTGGTTATGTGGGTGTAGGACCCACCACTAACTCCCCTTGGGAGGAAATAACTAACCAACATAAATAAAATTGTGTGTTACAAATTTTATTTATTTTATTCTAAATCCCCCAAAATTAACTCTCAACCCGCATAAAACGTAACTGCGGTAGAGGTCCCTTTCAGCGAATACCGGCGCTATGAGTTCATCGGTGCCCTCAGATTTAGATTCCGAGAACCGGTTCAAAATATGGAAAAACCCACACATATGTGTACTGAACGTAACTGAACTAAACTTCATAAATTGATTCCGGGCACACCGGGCCTCAGAATCAAGTTCCATCAGAAACTGCAGACTCGTAAAATTCCAAAAAATTCAGAAAAAAAAATTTCCTTGAAATTTATGTGTCTTTACAATACTCTTATAGACTATACAAAGCATGAGGGTACTATCTTCCTTCTTCAAAAACAGGACAAGTGATCCCCAAGGAGTGCTGGGTCCGATTAAACCCTTTGCCTACAACTCCTCCAATTACTTCTTGAGGTCCTACAACTCAAGTGTAGCCGTACTATAAGGAGGAATGGACAACGGTGTCACTCCTGGCAGAAACTCAATATAAAATTTTACCTCACACTCTAGAGGAAAACATAAAAAGGATTATTGAAATACATCTCTAAAATGATCTAGCATTTGTGGAAAGTCTAACTGTGAAGTCCCCTGGTCATCCAGATATTGACTAGAAATCTGTCCAGTAACTCCTCCCAACCCATGATGCTCGGGTCCCTCTCTAGTCACCTGGACATTCCATTCACCCTGATGAAGAAAATATTCACCTTCTAGTGATTTGAAACTCACCATGTGGTGATAAAATTCGACGAATACCTAGAATGGAACTAACAAGTCCATCTCAAGAATGACATCATATCATGACATCTCTAGGACATAGAGGTACCATAATAAGTGACACCCACCAACTTGTAGAGGGGAATCCCTACACTGACATACACTAGCCGTTCTAGTCCACAACGGGGTGTCTAGCACCAAAATATCAGTAGAAGAAAATATGCATAGACCAAGGCTCTCCATAACAGCAACTGATATAAAGATATAGGAATCCCCTATACCGAATAGAGCAAAAGCTAAAACTGAGGCTACTAAGATAATACCTCGAACAGTAGAGGGTCTACGATCCTGCACCTTCTAGGTCTGCTCTACTACGAAAGTCTATCTTGTACCGCAGTCCTGTTACCCTGCCTAACCACTCTGAGATGATCCACCCTGATGTCACTGAAAATAGGGTGACTGGGTACCACAGCCACAACCTCCACCTCGGCCTCAACGGCCAAAAGAACTACAGTTCCCAAACTTGTGAGAAACTGGTGGTGCTTCTCTAGAATGAGGGCTCATAGAATAACCCCTGTCACCTACTACTGTGAAAATATCTGACAGAAGCATTGAAGGTGACTCATCCTGCTACAAGATTGGCTCTCCACTGGGTCTCTTGGGTAATGTGGCCTCGTATGCCCGCTCTTCCCACACTTGTATCACACCACCTGGCTACAAGAAGATGCATCCAACCTACTATGATCTCCTCGTGCAGTCCCCCTACGGCGCTTCCTGCTATCATATAGTAGAGCACTAACTCTGGATGCCGAACTGCCCCAGCTCATAGCTCTATATTCCCTCAGATTATGCTATGTAATATTTTCCTGGTTGAAGATATAGGATATCAAAGTCAACCTAAATATGTTCACCTAAGATCGGAAGTCATGACGCAGACCATCCTCAAACTACCGTGAAATGAATAACTCATCACCTCATAGAATAGCCGTGAAACACTGCAACTTTGTGAAGTGAGAGGAATTCTCCATAACAGTATGAGTACCCTGCCCTAGACTCATGAACTCTCCGGCTCGATCGGCCCTCATGGTCTTTGGATATAAGTTATCGTAGAAGATGCGTGAAAACTCATTCCAAGCAATATTCTGTTGGCACCCCGCCTATGAGATTACATCCCACCACCTCTTGGAGGAGTCTCGAAACATGTAGGTAGTGAGATTCAACCTTGTCTCTATAGGTAGCTTCAGATTCTTGAAAATCATCAGCGTGGCTTCTATCCAGGACTCTGCAATCTGGGGTCCCCCATCCCCTAAGAATGTGGGAGAATTCTACTGCTGAAATACCCACGTCAATTACGCCATCGACAGGGTAGGAGGCGACGCTCCCTGAAAGGTCTCCATCATCCTCAAAAATTCCTCTTTGAACTGTGCATCATCACCTATGTTAGGTATATTGGTTGGTTCCATGACTGGAATGACATGAGTATCTGTAGGTAGTCCCTGATCAGCCATGTCCAGTGTCTGATCACTGCCTGGAAACTGGCATACAACCGGAGGACGTCTCTGTGGCATGACTGTACTAGGTGATATTCAAACCTTAGAACAAGAATAAAAAGCACTGAAAACCAGAAGTGTAAGAAGGGAACATGATAAATAAAGCCCTCAAGTTTTATAAAAAATGAATACACGGCGTGTACAATTCCTACACAGCGTGTTCCCTTAATTCATTTACATGGGTGTGTACTCCTACCTAAACTGGTCGTGTAACACTGCAAACACACAGACTACTGCCTTAACACATGTAATGTACTTGAATCCTCTTTCCCTACCCAAGTACTTCTACATGGTTAAGATACACGACTCTACTAAGACAAGACTAAATCGCGTGTTCACGGTAGACATGACGTGTACTAGACATGCTTCACCTAGCCCGTGTTGTTAGGGACACGACATGACACACAACTCACACTACATGGCGTGTTCAAGGTGGACACAACATGTATGTGAAAGGATAACACCGAGCCATGTTGTTAGTGACATGGACAAGTACCTGGGTCAGAATACAAGGTGTGTTTGACCTTGACATGGCGTGTATAACTTAGGGTTTATCCATGAATTTTGTTAGTTAAACGGGCAGGTACAATGTACACACTACACGGCGTGTTCAACTGGCACACGGTGTGTTCCCACAAGAAATTTCATATCATGTGTCTCTTCCTACATGGCCTATGACATGGTTAGAGACAACACTACGTGTATAGAGACTACACAACGTTTACTTAAGAAAAACAATTTCTTCCCGAACAGAAGAACACATGGAATGTACTTAAAATTACACGACATGTATTTTGTGATTTTACAGACAGTAAGCCTTATAAACTACTCCATAACCCATAAAAACTGAAAAAAACATTGGAAGTGCCAAATTCTGATCCGTGAGGGCCCATACTCCCCACGAATTAAATTTTGGCTTCTTATACACGTTATAACATGGAGGACAAGGCAAAGATCTACCAAATTCCGGTCGATGAGGTCCCATAACACTTCAAGTACCAAATTTCAGTTTTCATTCAAAAAAAACCTACAAAATAATACCCTGTCAAACAACATGTATTTTTAAAAAGGCATCTATCACAGTAGCATTCATATTCTACACAACATCTATCACAACCGCATGCAATCGCTAATGCATCCTGGATGGCCTGGACCGAATACATGACATGTGATTTCTAGAAAGTGCCTATATGATGCATGAGATGACATACCCTCACTCATCGGGTTGTGACAGAAATAGAACCCCAATAACATTAATTGGAATAGATCAAAACATGTGAATCACACAACGATGAAAATAAAATCAACCGTAAAGTTGAAAAACCATAAAAATTGCATTAAACGATATAAATTGGCTTTTCCATGTACACAGGTTAGCTACTCCCATGGATTTCTTATTACCAGGTACCTATTTTATCCTATCCCGGGCTAAAGGTTCCAAACAGTAAGTCAAGAGAAAAGAATTCATATGATACCACTTTATAATTCCCATGTTCCAGAAGCCACCTAGAGGCGCCCCATACCCAGTTGGTCAAATGGCCTCAAGCGCATTTCCCCAAACGCCAGAGGCTACCGATAGCAGTGAGGTCATTGGGTGTGATATTTGGGAAACTGTACCCTCATTGGAAGAGTAACATAGCAGAATAGAATCAAATATACAATAGTGGAAGCAGTAAATATCACACAATAGTAAACAATGGAAAACTGAAATAATAAACAACTAGAACACATATATATAAAATCATGCATGATGCATATGTCTAGAGAAACTTCCAAACAAGTCACAATGTTTAATACAAACAGTACTAAAACAAAATACAAGGAAATAGAGAAACAGCTCCTCAGCATCGCATGCCTAAGCTTGGTCCCATGCTCTCCAACTCTACAGCTAGTCAAGTAACTGAAGTAGAAGGGCACTTGCCCTTATTTAAACCTACAACAATATAATCTGTTTGGGCCCAAAAGCATGTCCCAAATAGGGTGTGAGACTAAATCCTAGTAGGAAACCACCCAAAGATATGTGCCTAACAGTCAGTGAATATATGGCTGGTAAAAGTACAGAAGTAATAAACAAAAAGTACTCAGTAGATAACAATTCCACATATCAGAAAAAACTAATCAAGTATGGTACCCCGCTAGGAATTTCACACATCCTATCCCATCTGGTTTAATTATAAGAATATATAAAGACTCTTTGGGGAAGCACTCACATTCAATTCCCCTTATACTCAAAGGTAAAACAAGACTCTCTTAGGTAGATCACACAGTCAATTTCCCTTATAGTCTAAGGTGGTCAAGGACTCCCTGAGGAAGCTCACAGGGTCAATTCCCCTTATAGACCCAATGTCAAGGACTCTATGAGGAATCTCACTCATTCAATTCCCCTCATTGCCCAAATTCGTTCAAGTAATTCAAAGACTCTCTGAGAAAGATCACATGGTCAATTCCCCTTATAGTAAAAAGTAGTCAAGGAATCTTTAAAGAAGCTCACTCGGTCAATTCCCCTTATAGCCCTAAGTGTTCCTAGGCTCTCTGAGGAATCTCACTTGTTAATTATCCCTTATAGCCCAAAGAGCTCAATAAATCTCCGAGGAAGCTCACTCATTCAATTCCCCTTATAGTCTACTACACCAGGTTCCCACGGCCCTGTATAAGTCAACAAGCATAGAAATGCAATATGGACTTAATAAAACAACAAGACAACATGGATAACCAGTCTACAACATATCAAGCATGTCAGAATACAAAATATCCACCCTTCACAAACAAGCATGGAAAACAGACAAGGCGGTCAAAAGGCTAAGTAGGACCAAACGATCGTAAATAGAACATTCTTGGGAAACACATCCAAATCATAGAAATCAACCATATTCATATCCAATTAACCTCTAAACAAGCATAAAAACATGGCAGGCAATCAACAGGGGTAAAATGATAAACATGCAATAACTCGTTCAAGGGTATTTGTAAAAAATGCCCATAATACTCAAAGACATTCAAAAGAAAGGCATAAAGCACCTACCTTGGCGTTGGGAGATCGATAAACTCCAGAATCGGTCCTTGGACCAACCTAGAACACAATAGATCTATCAAAACGTCTAAAATGTTCAAAAAAGATAACTTGAGGAAGAAGATGAATCATGAAATGAAGCCCAAGAAGAAGAGAGAGCTTACTGATGAGATCCCAATACAATCAACGATAGTTGAATCAGAGATCAGATGGTGGCTTGGGGGATTAGAGAAGGATCACGGCCGAACATGTTCTCTCGAATGAAGAAAACCTAGAAGAAAATTGTTCTTGTGATTAGACATGACCACGGTGCGTTTAATGAAAATAAAAGAAAGTGCATGGTGTGTACTCGCCGTTTCTATGCTCCGCTATAGGTGGCCTTCAAGTAACCCCCACACAGCCGTGTGCATTCCCATTACATGTCAAGCACCCAACTACCTACAATAATTGAGCACACAACGTATACTCATTAAGTACATGGCGTGTACTTCAAAAAATTTCAGAATTACCTCTTTTTCTCAAAAACAACCAGAAATGGAAAAACATACCTGAAATGAAGATTTGGGTTTTACATTGAACATAATATAACATCTATGAATGTCCTAGAGCATATATTTTTCTATAAATATATTTTTAGAATTTAATATGAATTTTTTAAAACATGTAAAAAATATCAGTTTACTCGATGAATTTACAAAAGGAATGAAATGTCCCAAAAACAAATAATTCTATATAAAATATTTGGTGTCTATTCATTTGGATTCATTGAATCATTTCCCCATTCTATTGGATTCTCCTATAAACCATCATCAGTGGATAATGACTCTAAATGTATTAAATAATATGATACCATATCTAATTGTACTTAAAGTAAGATTATAATTCTAAAACAATCCATTAATAACAGATTATAGTTCCTCAGTAAATAATAAGTTACCATGGAACAAAATTCATTAACAATAATATATAATATTTGTTAAAGAAATATAATTTTCACCACATAACCTCTACTACATATCACCTCCAGAAAAACTAGAAGGATATGGTCTCTAAAATAGTTTTAATGAGAATTTTAGAAAATACAATCCAACATTACTAAAATAACTATAATATATAAAATGAAGATACACTTTGTGAAAACATGAATTTTATAAAAATAAATAGGTATGTACTTATTAAAGATATTCTATTGAATGAAATATCAATTTTATGATGTGTTCCATCACACAGATTGTCGTTTAATGAAGTTGGTCAAACTAGAATTTAGAAAATCTAAAGTGTATTAGATTCTACAGATGATGGAACTAGATTAACTAATAAGGTAATATTATCAAACACTCACTATCATAAAAGTGGAAGGACATTTATATCAATAATATAATCATCTGGGAAAGTTAATTTTATATTGGAGATAATTTTTTCAATTCTCTTCCTGAATGATTATCATGAATTTTAAGATCCATTATATAAGTACTAGATATTATTTAAAAACTAAAACATTTCTATTTGGAATTATTGATCTTATGGGAGATGAACTATAACACTACATTATGGTGAATTCCCAACATGAGAATAATTACTTTATATATTTTTGTAAAGAACAAATATAATATTTCAAACTCTTACCCACATTATTTAAATAATGAAGTAATTGGTTCTCTCTTTTTCATTATATTCATCAAGATATGAAACCATTTAAAGTTATTTTCCTTGATAAATGTATGCTTTAATTAACATTAATTTTGTATATGATAAATGTGGTAGAGACATACATGTAACATATAATGTAAATAAATTTTCTTCTTCAATTATTTCTAATTTTATTTAGATTAATAAAAGTGGGGAAAGGTGCTTTGGACAGTCTGTTTTAGGGATCTGTAAAATGTTCTATAATATTTTTTATTCTAGTTTTTTTGGATTATCTCTAGATAGAATAATATGAGCTGAATTATAACACTATGACTCCATTCACTAAGAAAATATTTTTAATTTATTTCATTTTTACAAGATATAAAGTATCACAACATGTATAATAAATCAATTTAGTAGTCTAGAAAAACTAGATAAATAATTAATTCTCAAATTATATTAGAAATATAAAAACATTTCATAAGAAACACTGTAAAATATTTAAAATAATAAAAAATTAGATCTTTATGTCATAGGGAAATAAAGAAAAATAAAGGGTGATCTCATATACATAGTAAGGTTACATACAACATCTAATAAAATGAGAAAATAAGTATTAATCAATTTGAATGACTAGGTAATCAAAATGAATTCCATTAAATCAATAACATTATCTTGAATATCATTCATGGATAATATCAACATAGTAATCACATGGAAAATTAAAACTGCATACTCAAATAATAAATTTCAATAATATATACATTCATGATCATTAATACAATTCTTTGTCCATGTAATCATGAATCTTATTATGAAGACCACATCCATGAAATTACTCTGAATAAATATATTCGTGTAAAAAATATTACCAAATAATATATAATTCATGTTTTTCTTTCTCATACTAAAAAATGATGCATCATAGGGCTACCTATAACCAGAACACAACCATCACATTCATTTCTAATTCATTTCTCATATATATTTAATGTTTAGTAAAAATTATTCTATGAATTCCTTATGAATCAATAAGTATCTCTATTGAATCAATAGTCTGAAATATTTTCCCCATAAATAGGATAATATTTATAGTATACATCAATTAACTTATATCTTATATTTAAATGTTTTAAGATTGACACAACATTAAATTGGTGTAAATGATGTTGTATACGTCCATGAAACATAAAATATGGACATTATGGAAAAAATAATCTCTGATGAAGTGGTAGAGAGTGATATATAGTGCTTTCCAGATAATATTGATGATCTCAAAACTTTAAGATAGTGAAGGAAAATACAATAACATCAATTAACTTGAAATTATGGTACTACATTAAATAAAGTCATTATAAAGTTTGAAAAAAATATAAATAACCCTGTAAAATAACATCCTCATTATATAGTGTAAAATGAATGTTATAAATCACATTAAAAATTCATTTCATTCTTATAAGTAAATAAATCTATTTTCCATTGATAGTATTCTAAAATAATAATACACTGAATAATATGAAAATATTTTCTTTGAAAATAAAAATAAAAAAATATAATGAATTATTTTTAATGTATAAAGGAAATGACAGTGGGGAAGGCTTATCAATCTATATATATTACAAACATTTTTTTCCACTTTTTTGAAATTTAAAAATGACCCATATAATTTTTTTTGAAAAAATTCCTTATTAATCTTATTTATGTAATGTTAAGTTTTATATTAAATTATAATCATCAAAAAAATTATCATAATTAATAATACTCTTGAAACATTTAAAATAACCTCATTATGGAATACAATATTGGAAGGAAAACACAAAAACGAAAAAAAAATTAAATTAATTTTCCTTAAATTCATCTTAATTTTTGGATTATTAACATGAAAAGGGAAAATAGAATATAAAAGTTCAATCCCCAAATATAAATTTTAGAAAAAAACGTGTTTTAATTGGTTAGTATCATAGAATTTTCTAAAATGAAATATTAACATAAGCATTCCAGAAATGAAATGAATTAGTAACAGAAATTTCTTACCTTGGGTATCCACTAACTCATATGTGTCTGATCCACCTGTATAATGAAATTGAAGATCAAAATTAATTTATTTCTAAATTTTTTAATCTATATTAAATCTTCTAAGGTCTATTATTAATCATTTTAATTCCATTTATAAAATACATCTTGCTCACATCAAACATTTAAAGTCATCCATTTAATTTTTCAAGAATAGATTTGATATATTTTTCATGTGTTAAGGTCTTATAAAATTGTTACATCATATCCATAATTTTAATAACATAATTTATGTACTTTTTATTCCTTTTTTAAAATTTTACAACCATATATTCATAATAGTAGTTGAAAAATAAATAGCGTCTCTTCACGAGGGTTGTTGTCCACACATACGCCTGGGTGGCGTTATCATATCCCAATGGATGTAAATAAATAACATTTGATGAAATATTATATTTCCATAATTATAATTTATTTATAAGTTCATTATATATTTATAATAATTATATTTTTATTACCATCCTTATAATGTGTAATAAAAATGTATTACACCGCTAGATGGAGATGGTAGGTCATACGAACACAGGAGGAGCCTTTTTATTTTTAATGTGAATGAAAGGTGGTGAAAAATAGTTTTACAATAAACATAATAAAATTTCATTACATTTTTAATACTTTATCTATTATTTCAAAATGTATAATGCATATTTAAAGGAACTAGAATAAATAAACATTGAAGAAGCCCTATAATATGATTACTTCTTCTTTGAGAGACCTGATTTGGATTATACCTTATGTAAAATTAGGATGGACTTAGGGTAGAACCTGAAATATAAGAAAACATTTAATGAAACTATTCTGGTTTTTGGGTATGTTTGAGAAAATATTGAGTGTTCAACAATGTTGAATATGGGAGGATGGTATGTTACCTTTTATAAGTGAGGGGATGGATACATATGAAATTACATAAAATATTTAGATAATATGAAGTCATTTCATCTTGAAAGTGGAACCAAATTATCATATATTAGGAAATTATTATGGTAAGGAAAAAATATAACCTTGCAATTAGGTTGAAGATATTTTTTTTATATTGAAGAATAATACCTTTTTAACCCTTTTAACACATTTACCCTTAGCATATGTGATAAAAAATAACATGGTTATGAAAAATAATAAATTAAAATTTCATACATAAAATTAATTATACTGTTAACAATTTTAAATACTATTTTAAATTATTAAGATTTTATGAGTGAAAGAAATTAGTTTCAATATTATTTTACCAAATACAATGAAAATCATTTCTATAAAAAATATTAATCATAAAAATGATTTTATAGAAAAATAAATTATAATGTTGATACCAATTGAATTAAATGGATTATGTTAGATAAAATGATACATTTTTGAATTTAATGAAAATCCAAAACCTACCATAACCATGTAAATTCTTCGTTAAAAAATAGAAATAAATATATTTATTATTGGAAGAAAAATATAATTAGATTTCAAAAATGTTTAGTATATATTTATTAGTAAAAAATTTATTTTTAATGTTTATTATATTAAATATTAAATATATATTTGTTCTAGAAAAAAATTAATAAAAAATCACATTATTTTTATATCATTATAAATTAATAATAGTGAGAGGTTTTTATAAATTCAGTATTTTTCACTATTCACCGATAATTAAACTAATTCTCAAAAAATATCAAAATACATCCTATGTTAACTTTGAAATATAGAATTAAAAAATTAAATTCAATTTAAAAAAGTAATTTTATATAATTTTATAATTTATATTTTACAAATAGCTGTGAAAAATCCAATGAGTGTTGTAATCTTTTTCATCTGAAAAAAGTGTTTATTTACTCAAATTGATGGTTGGGTTAAACATTATTCCGTTATTAAAAAATATCATCGTTGAATTCTTAATATTTTTACCTATATGTTATATGTGGTTTTTCTTCATAATAGCATCTTTAGGTGAAAAATATTCCTCATCTATTTTATGATTTTTATAAATTAAATTTATCAATCAAGTCATCTAATTTTGTAACACTTGTACTCTAGTGTTAATAATTAGGATAGGGTCTTCACATTAAGATAGGTTTGGTTCCAAATCAATATCCATGGATGAGAGAACATGAAATGGTTTTTGTATGTAACACATAAATAAAGTGATGTGGAACACATCGTGAACTTTATAGAGTCTTTGTGGAATTTATAAATGATAAATTGTAGCTCCAGTTATATTCACAATTTGAAATGTTTTGATAAACCTAGGTCTTAGATTCCCTTTCATGTATAATCTTATAACACACATCCATGGTCGTTTTAGAAACCCTAGTTTAAAGTAAGTAACCATTTTTTAGGAATTTAATGAGTGTAAAGTGATTGGGTGAGGTTTAAGAAGGTTTATAAGAATATGGGAATGTTTTTGGGGATTTTTTGTAGGTTTATAGTTTGAGAAAAGTAAGGAGAACCCATAAAAATCCTATAAGATTCCATAATAAACAATTAGAGGCTACTGGGTAGGCACATCATTGGACAAACCCTACGGGAACTGAAGAGTAATCATAAAAAGTGGAGCACAGTTAAAAACATGGTTGGTGCATGATTTTTCTAACTATGCAAAACAATGAAGAGAAGAGGATCTGGAGGTAGTGGATGGAATATGGTTTAAAGATGGTTTCCCTAATCGTGCACCAAAACCATTCATGGTAAAAAATAATAAGCTTAAATTCTAGAGATCATTCCTAATTACCTCTAAACCACTCATCTTTCCCCTTTGATGATACTAACTCGGTTATCTCTCCTCCCAAAGGCTATGGAGGCTCACCACTTTGATTTGGGATGGATCTATTCATAAATCATGGTTTGTTGATGGTAGGTGTGACGAGAAAACTTTTATCAATGCAATTTATTCCATCTTGTGGTAATTTTATATAGTATAATCACATAAAATAATTTTAGGAAACACAATACCACATCATGCATAAATGATGACTAAATTCTATGTGTATATTAAACATAATTTTCCACTTCTATGATTTCAATTTCTATAATCTATCATACACAGTTGCGATCAGTAAGTAGTTTGGAGTCTGGTTGGGAAAATATAATTTTTGATGACTAGTCACAGACCCTTAGGAATAGTAATGTTACCCTAATGAATAGTAATGTGACCCTTATGAATAGTAATCATACCAATGATAGTATAAAGAAAATTTATCCATCTTATAAGTGATAATATGATATAATTATATCAAAGTATAATTAAATAAATATTTTAAAAAATTATTAATTATTTTGGGTATTTTTATGAGTCCTAAATATATAGAGATTAATATTAAAGACAATTTATTTTTATAAAATGTATTCATAAAATAATATATTGATTTTTTTTAGGTTAACAAAATTTAAAATGCCTTATCTAATTTTTCAAAATGTTACAAAATGAGTTATAAAATTAAAATTGGTATTTTTCAAGTAAATGATGATTTTAATTAAAAATTATATTAATAATACATATTAATTATTTTCATTAAATTCAGTTCATTGTTTGATTCTACACATTTAAAAACGTTTATGGTAAATTTTTGGGGAATAGTAAAATATGGTAATTTTCAATAAATGCTAAATACATGAATTATAGATTCATGGATGGTGTTCTACTGATACAAGCACCATTTTTTATTACTCACATGATCAAGATACTATATTTTGTCATGTAATCATCATTTTTTCTTGTCTTTTAGAGAAATACTAAATTAATGAATATAATATTGATAAAACCCCTCTCACCAGCAATATAAATACCCCCACTCACAACTTCATTTCCTCACACCTCTCAAGCCTTGAGACTATACCAAATTCTTCTCAAATCTATTCCCAAGGACCTCTTACATGCCTAGTTTTATTGGTCTTATAAAAATTTCAAATTCTGTCCCCTAAATAGCCTCTTAAGAAATATATATTCGAGATGCAATTTCTCTCTTAATTTTCATTCAATTTCTCTTAAAATTTCATATCTTTTCTTCTCTTTTCATCAAATTATCTTATCCAAATGTCATGATATCTCTATTATTATTGATATACTAGTATGATATATTGTTAATGGAAAATTATTTATTATTCTCATCCTTCTCTCTCTCTATTTATTTATAGATATTAAATCGTTGCTCGTGATGTGCTTATTTAGCTACATCATGGGTGATCCACTACAAAATTCCTTAAACTCAATCAGAGCTGTCAATAAAACCAATAAATGGATGAAAGTAGATTGGAATGTTATTTTTTTTAACATATTTTATGTTCTAGAAACAAGTTATATACATGATAGTAAATTATAAAACAAAATATGTTCATTGTGATCCAAAAAACTGAACAAATTAACTGAAAACGATCATCGTTAAATTTTATCTAATGATTTATCCAGATGGTATATAAACAAATTTATTATAATATCATTTAACCCCATTTAATATCATTAATATCATGTAACAATTTTTTTTATATTTATCCATGTTCTACATGAACATCCATTCATGTGTACAAGTGAACCATTCATGAAAAATAAGAAAAATAACACTCTTTAACAATGAATTTAAACTGTATAACTCATCAAAAGACCTATAAAAAACAAAATAAAACCATAATCAGTCATACTCATGTATAAATGGTTATGGGTGTTTTAATTAATGAATATAAAGTGATTATACAGTCCATTAAAGTGATGGAATCATTCAAACACTAGGTATGGGGAATTTTGCAACCCATCATTATTTCATTGGGTTTTCCCTATTTTAGTCAATTTTCAATATGGTTGTTCTATAAAAATAATTTCTTCATAATCATATTAACTTTTCTGGGATATACATGTTTTCCACTAGCTATTATGTCAAACATAATTTTTTCAAAAAGAGCTCTTCATTCAAAAACACAACTTTTACTTCTCACTCAAGGTTGATAGTCCTTGTATCATGTATATTATTCACTCTTTAATTTGGGAACCCAAATTTATTTAATTTATTATTTATGAATTTAAACCCATTACATTCCATGGGTTTTTATGTTCAAATTTTATACATGTTAGATATTTCATGAATGACAATGTAAATTTTATAATGTGATGGGTGAACCTTGATTTATAAAGAAAAATGAAAATGTTATGATGTGATGGGTATAAGGCCCCAGCCTTAAACCTTACTTAAAATGAATAATTCACATTGAGGATCTTTTCAGGTTTAGAGTTTTAGAGAATTAGGACATAACTATTACATCTCAAAAGATTACAAAGTAGAAACTTCTAATAAGTTTCCATAAAATAAAAACTCTTAAAAATAAACATGTCTAGTTCCATGTTTTAGGTAGCATGACTTTCCCTTGATCCCATCCTTGATTCTATTCCATGTTAATTCCTGTGAAAAACATTTCAAAAACTTGGGATGAGCATAAAAATCTCAGTAAGGGATACACAAAGAATGAAAACTGTTAGTTTTTCAAAACAGAAAGTAAACCATGTATACTTTATCAAAGTAATACCTTTTACCTTTTAGAAGTAGTAAAAAAAACTCTTCAATGAATAAAATATCATTACATACCCTTTTGTAACCAAAAGATTACCATAAAACCCATATAAAGAACACATAACATAAAAGGGTAACTTGGGACATAAAAATACTTAAATGGAATAACCATATGGTCGACTTCCACACATACTTAATGGAATAGCCATACAGGCGACTTCCACACATACTTAATGGAATAGCCAGACGGCCGACTTCCATACCCAATGCATTGGAGGTTATAACGTAACCACCCGTCCTATTATTCACGGCACCACCCATCATAATGTCCAAGTACCATTATAAAATCATAAGACATTAAACAAATATAATGGAAAGAAAACATTTCCACATTTAGATCACAATATATCACTTAAATATATCAACATAACAAATCCTTTGTAAAAACCATTTTCAATACCAACATACATAAAAGAGTATATGGTATTTATTTCATTTTAAAAAACATTACGGCTTTTTGAGGAAGCTAAAGACCAAATAATACTCGCGGCGGCGGAAAAGGTCGTTGTCACCATGTACGTTAAAAGAAAAATTCCTTTTTGTCGTTTAGTAAAACGCTTCGTATAAAAAGATTATTTTTGAATAAAATTAAAAGTCAAAGGGGTTTATACACCGTATAAAATAAAGTTGTGTGTAAAACCAAATATGCCTCAATGAAAGGAGATTGAGATGAAGTCCCTTACAAAGTCAGTATTCTTAGATTAAGGATAAATCAATTACATGATTATGTGTGACAAATACAAATACACAAAATATAAGTGGATATTAAGTGTAAAACAATCAAAGTTCATTCACACATAATCATGGAAAAACAAAACCAATGACATAGATGTTTAACTCAATGAAATGAGATTGAGTTATGGTTTCCGATACAAGTCCGTCTAAATGACATAAGAATTTATCAATGAGATGATTATGTGTAGAAATAGTATATCCACACAAAGGTTTGTGGAAACTACAACATAGAGATTCCACACATAATCCTGGCATAATAAAATCAATAATTATTGGTTTAACCCAAAGAATTGAAAGTGGGTTAAGAAGTTCCCTTATAGAAATTCGACAGCCTAACGACGTCACTTCAAAACTTATAAAATGAGTTGATGAGAGATAAAAAGGGTATATCATCACTTGGACATAAAATGTACATTAATAAGGATATAGAAGAAAATATCTCAACATAATATTATGTGAATTAAAAGACATAACAAAAGAAGTCTTTTAAAAAGAGGAGGGTGAAAGTTTCCCTTACCGACTTGGGTAACTTTCGAAACGTACACCCCATTGAAGAAGGTTCATACAATGAATATGTAAGTACCCATAAATGAAATTATATTACACAAAGAGTATAATAATGGTAAGTACATACACCACTCAAATTAAATGGTGGCAAATGTAGCATAAATCTCACGGGAATAAAAGTGAGATGAAAAATCCCATACGAAAACTCGGCAGCCTAACGACGCCACTTAAAACTTCAAAAAATGGATTGATGAGATCAAATAGAGTATCTCATCATATTACAATAAAATGTACAGAAATAGTAATATAAAAGAAAATACCCCATAATAACAAAGAGTATCTTAAAAGAAGTGACATAAATGAGAGTAAAAAAAAGAGAGAGGTTAGATCTCTTACGAAAATTCGGCAGCCTAACAGCGCCACTCAAAATTTCCAAATTGGATTGATGAGAGAAAATAGGGTCTCTCACCATATGAACATAAAAATTATAGTAGTAGTAATATAAAATAACATCCCAATCATAATAAATATGATTTTAAAAGGAGTGACATAAAAGAGTGTACTTAAAAAGAAAGAGAGGAGTTGAATCCCTTACCTCGTGTCCGACATGACTCGATCGTTCTTTAATATCCTGAATAATAAAATTTGGTCAATTTATAATTGCTTAAGGACCTAATTTAAATATTATTATTCAGTTCATATCACATATTATAATTTTATAATAATTGGTTAATAAAGTGAGTTCATATCAGATGTTTTTGTCGATGTTCAGTACATGAGTAAAAATTGAACTTGTTTGAAAAGAATTTTCCATGTAGTTATAGGTAAATCATCTCCAGAATAGTATTTATGTTTTAAATATCATATATATCCAGTATATATTCATTTTATACTATTCCATAGCATTTGGAGATAAAAAATTAAAAGCACCGTTCATGGAGACGGTAGTCCGTACGTACGCATGAACACTACTTTCATTTTTTTACCATATTAATGGAATTAAAACAAAATGAGAGATATATATATTATAATTCCATAATTATAACCATCATTTAGATGTAATATATTACATATATATCCATTATATATATGTACTTATAATATTACATAACATTTGGAGATAAGAAATGAAATGTACCGTTCATGGAGACGGTAAGCCGTACGTACGCATGAACGCTACTTTCATTTCTTTTTTTTTGTATTAAATGGAATGAAATAATAAAGATATAAAGGTATATTATAATTACATTAGTATAACATATGTAATACCATTAATTCCATCCTTTATACATCCCACATGTGGCATTAACGAATCAAATCACTTTGAGGGGGCAGTATTCCGCACTTCCTAAAATGAAGATATCGCGTTTACCCATAATGGAAACCATAAAGGTATACCATAAATGAAAAATACATAAGCTTAAGGAAAACATAAAAATATTATATATCATATATAAATATAGTGACATCTTAATGGCCACCTTTGAAGGTGTTAAAAGAATATTGAACAATCATCGTTTCGTGAGGCAGTAATTCGCCATCCACAGAAACAGTATGTTCTTTAACCATTAGACAAAGGTGTGTGTAAGAGTATCTAGAATTATTAACATAACAAAATCCTAGTATATTTAGGATACTGGTTTTGTTACAAATAAAAATAATAAAAATATTTTAGGGGGTTGGATAAGCAAAATAAAACAAAAGAACACAAGGGAAGACATTACCTTTAAATCGGGTAACTTCCTTTGATTTGAGCTCAAAGGATTCCTTGGAAAGGATTATTCCCAAAGTGAGGCTTCAATGATGAATATAGGTATGTGGAGAGATGAAATGGTCAGGGTTTGTCCGAGCCAAAGGCTTGAGAGGTGTGTGTAAGGTGGTAGAGGTGGGGGCCTTTTATAAGAGGAGAGGAGGGGCACACTTGGAACGTTACAAAATGTTACTTTATTTTCAAATGATTTTCGGATTTTAAAGGTCCCACATTGATGTATTTCGAGGATAAGGTGATAAGGTTTCGCAATACACCCATCCAATATGTTTTTGAAAAGTGTAGGGCTTAGACTTTACATTATCATTTCATTTTATTTAAATCGTTAAATAATGAGGTAATCGCTGCATCATCATGGTGTCATAAATAATTTAATTTATTTAGTGTCTAAAAATTATAAAAAAAATATCATGATGTAGGAAATATTTTTATATTTCTAATGAATATTTATAGTCAAAAATATGTCTTGTATAACCCCATATAAAAATTGTTTAATTAAAACAACACATGTTTGTGACATTTTAATTTTAACATTAAATAAAAAGGTATTAATGTCATTTTCCAACCAAAGTGGCTCCATGGGGTCCCCAAGTTGACCCATGGATTGTCTTGGTATTCCATGACACATCAAATGAGGTTAGGACATGTGTCTAGGTCATTTCATATTATTAAACCATTATTTTTACCTTAAATTACACTAATTACCTCTAATCGTGATTAATAAACTTAAAAATTACTATTCACCAAAAAATTATTTTAATCCCATTGAACCAAATTTTACTTATTAATGACAACCATGTATGTTGTATTTTTGAAATTCAAATCACAGAAGTTGTAAAGTTTCATTTAAACAAAAAATCAGTTTCTTTAACTACCACTTAGTGGTTTCACTATTCATCAAAAATTGAAGTTTTTTCAGAAAATTACAAAAAACTCACCCTAGGATATATTTGATATTCCGAATTCAAAAATGATGTCTATTTTACAAAATTCAAAACATATAATTTACATTAATTAATTTAATAATTAATTCCCGCTGTGAGAGCAAATAGCGTGTTTTTATAAAACAATAAGTATCATAAGATTGACACTAGTTTAAGTCTAATTTCATGATGAAATTTATTCCAACGACCAATATTGGATTAAATGGTAAAAATATATTCTAATTTTACTTTAAAAAAATTCAAAATATAATCTAATCATATAAATAAATTAGATTAAAAAGAGGTTTTGAATTAAAATACAACATTTTTCCCTATTCATTAAAAAATGAACTTTATCAGAAAGATACCAAAAATTTACAAAAAGTAAATTTTGATGTCCCGATTCTAAAGAAGAATTTTATTTTGTCAAATATAACACATAAAATTGTCAAAAAGTGGATATAAAAGAGGTTCACCATCAAAAGGCGGTTAATCGACCTTTTAAAGAATATTAGAATGTTTACGCTTAAAAATGGATTCATTCGAATTTTTAATACTCTAACATTTATTGTAAATAGTAAAAAATATTTGACATACATATATAGTCATTTTTTAGTTAGTTCTGTTCATTCCCGCCATTACAATGGTTAGGCGTTAACTACCATTTAAAATAATATTATTTAATTATTAGAGTGCAACGTAAGATTTCAAAGGAACTCGTTGTTGTGTATTGGGTAAGCCATCGAGCATAGCATTCCCTTTAAATTAATATTGACATTTTATTTAAAAATAGGGATAAATATAAAAATGTCATATTCTTTATTTACCTGGGGTGTTACAATGGGTATGACCAGAATATTATAGCGCACCAATGTATTGTGAAATTTGAATAACCTCCTGATTAAATATAATTATGTGTGAAAATTATGATATAAATTTTCACAACTATGTGTGGTAGATAACCAATAAGATATATTTTTTCATTTTTATGCATTGTTTCATTCCATTCTATTATATAATGCTTCTTTTCATGATTATGATAATGATGTTATGATTATGCTCACCCAATGTTTCATTATTTCATGTTCTCATATATCCTCTTACTATAATTTTAGCTCACCCATTTTGATGTATATCCTCTGGTGACAACTTCAACTAAGGATAACTCAAGGGCTAATAAGAAGCTAGAGTAGAAGAAATTAAATAAATGTTTATTTTTTATGTTGTAAAAGTTATGTACGGTCCAAGTTTTTCCAAGACACAAAACCTTTGGATCCGTGTGGTGTAATGTATTTATGTTGGTTATCATTAAAATGATTGAAAACTAATTTAAGAAAATAAAGGTCTCTATAGATAGTATTAGAGGCATAGTTTAGTAAATTTGGGAATTTGGATTAGATAACCTTAGTGAAAACCCTAGCATGATACTACGTATATGAAAGCAAACGAGAAGCTTTTATGAACATAGGATCCCATAATATATGATTTTAGTGTTAATTGTACAAAGGAATAAATAATTTATTCATGAATTGATGAAATACTTTTTCCTCTATCCTTTTCAATTTTAGAAAATGGTGGAAACTAGGATAATCCATACAAAAAAATCATGTGATGGACAATGAAATGATTGGACCAATGACATCCACAATGATTTGGGTGGTAGAGTTAAAAACATCATGGTGATGCATCAAAGTTATATTGGGTTATGAATAATAACTTGAATAATGTGGAACATCCTCCTTCACATAAGAGGGAGAAACTGGCTGTTAGGTGTTTTATGTGACAAACACCACCCACGTTCAGTGGATCTTCTGATCCACATGTTGCAGAACATTGAGTCATCCTAATGGAGAAGATATTTTCTATGATTCGCTATTATGAGATAGAAATGTTGAGTTTGGCTGTTTATTATCTCGATGTAGAGGTCGAACAATGGTGGGATTTTATTAATAACGCAAATCTGATAGAAAAATTTGAAGAGATGAAGTGTTAAGACATTAAGATAATGTTTTTAACAAGTAATTCCCAATAACTATATGTACACAGATAGAGAGGGAATTGATAAATCTAAAGCCAAAATAATAGATAATCTTTCATGGCCTATAAAAAATTTCACATAACCTACATGGTACACTTTTGGATTTTTTATCAACAATGAAAGAAAAATTAATAGATTATTTAGTGGATTAAAATCACACCTTTGAAAGGATATTATAATTAAAGACATTGAGAGTTATGAAGTATTAATTTTAAGTGCTCTCAAATTAAAGATGGAGTTTGGAGAATGGTCCCATGGCTATGGTGATAAGAAATGAAAGATAGAGTTCCATGCTGGGGATCTAATGAGAAATGTGGAAAGAAAACTCAACCACCCACATGGCAAAAATGTGGTAAGAAGCATCGTTTAAATTTCCCAAAAGGTACAGGTAAATGATTCATGTGTAGAAAATAAGGCCACCATGCTCTTAAATTTCTATAATACAATGGAATTCATGGGAATTTGGTGGAGGAATAGAGAACACCACCCGTGGTCCAATGCTACAATTATAGGGAGAAAGGGAACAATGCAAGCTATTACAGTAAACCAAGAGTCCTCAAGGGTAATCGACATCAATAGAAACCCAAACCAAAGGAAAAAGGTAAGGATTAATCTATCCCTACTAGAGAAGTGGAGAAAGAAAATATTGTCGTACAAGGTAAAATTCAAATTCAATTAATTATTGAAAAAGTATTATTTTATTTTGGTTATACGCATTCAATTATATCAATCAAGTTTGCTAGAAGTATTGAATTGAATCTCATAAACCTTGATGTATATATAACTATAAAAACCCCAAGTTGTGAAATCATAGAAACCAAATTGTTGGACACTTATCCAATTAGCATATGTGGTAAGATTCTTCCAGTGAATCTTGTGATACATCCCTTGGTGGAATTCGATGCTATAATGTGAATGGATTTATAGTAGTTATATAGAGAACATATCATCTATCAAGAAAAGAAAATAAATTTTCAAATTCCAAATCATCCCATGTTCCTCGTTAAATTTAATGAAGATCATGAATCTCCTATATAAAATCCTTCAATGGTGTTGGTGTTGGTTCCCAATTAAAAATCATACCACACACAAATGGTTGTGTCAAAGGAAAGTGTCAAACTAAAAGAAATTCCCATCATGAGGGAATATGGTGATGTTTTTTTTCAAAGAGTTACCTGGACTTCCACTAGATTGTAAGGTAGAGTTCTCCATATAACTCATAATAGGATCCACTCCTATCTCAAAGTGTCCCAATAGGATGGAACCTATAGATCTATTTGAGCTAAAGAAGCAGCTACAAGAGCATTTGGAAAAAGGGTTCATACGCCCTAGTGCATCACCTTGGGGTGCCGAAGTGCTCTTTGTAATGAAGAAGGATAGATAAATTTGGTTATGTATTGATTAACAGGAACTCAATTAGATCACCACAATGGGAAAGTATCCTATCCTAAGGATTTATGACTTATTTGATTAGTCGAGAGGAGCTCATTACGTCTCAAAGGTGGACCTTCGTTCTAGATATCATCAACTGAAGGGGAAGAAGGAAGATATTCAGAAGACTTCCTTCTATACTAGGTATGGGAACTATGAGTTTCTTGTGAGTCCCTTATGACTTAATAATGCCCCATAAATATTCATTTATTTGAATAATATATTCTTTATACATTACCTAAAAACATTGGGTAGTGATTATAGAAGATATTCTCATATACTCCAAGAGAAAGGAGGTACTTAAAGAATATCAAAGGCTTGTGTTGGTGACATTGAGAAAGGATATGGTGTGCTCCTTGTTCCTAAAGTGAGACTTTTATATGAATCAAGTCACTTTCATGGGACATGTGATCACAGGTAATGTAATTTGTACGGACCCTTCAAAAACCAGGGGTATTCAAGAATATAATAGACCATCTAGTGTCATATAAATCCAAAGTTTTATTATATTATCTTGTTACTACCGACTTTCTGGGAAATATTTCTCATGATTTTCAATCCTGACAACAAATTTAACAAGAAAATGTGTTAATTATGACTATCATGATGAATTTGAGGAAATATTCAAGGAGATAAGGTGATGGTTGTTTACTACACATGTACTCACGTTACCAAAAACTGGAGAATGTTTTTTGATATATAGTGATGCTTCAAATAAAGGCTTGGGTTATGTACTCATGAAAAATTATAATGTGATATCCTATGCCTCATGATAGATGATGATCCATGAGAAAACAACTTGATGCATGATCCTGAGATATCATTAGTTATTTTATCCTTGAAAATTTGTCAGTGATAACCTTTAAGGTGAGAACTGTGACATGTATACTGATCACAGGAGCCTAAAGTATATATTACCACAAAAGGAGATCAACATGCATCTAATGATATGGTTAGATCTAATAAAATAATATGATTTCTATATTCACAATCATCATAGAAATGAAAATATTGTGAATGAATCTTTTAGCAGAAATGAAACCTCTACTCCATCCGTTTTGAAAATTGAGAAAGAACATATCTTCATGGATATGAAAAGGATGTATTTCGAAATAATAACGGTGGAGAATATGTGCTACCTTTCTCAAATTATCTCCAAACCATCATTCTAAGAAAAGATTAAGTAGCTATAGAGGGATGATCCAGAGTTGAAAAAGAAGGTGAATGAACTATTGGAAGGGTAGATGAATGAAATTAATTTCGATGATGATGGTTTGGTTTGGTTAGGAACAATGAATTGCATGCCTTCATCACCCAGGATAAAGAATGTTCTATTTGAAAATGCACAGAACTCAAAATTATCTATCTATCCTAGTATCATAAAGATGTACTGAGATATCCGATAGAACTTCTAGTGGGATAACATGTAGACAGAGATTCATAATATAACTCAACATGCATGATATGTCAGAAAGTTAATTTAAATTGAAGAAGGACCAAAGGGATGATGAAACCATTTCATATACCCATAAATAAATGGGAGAATGTCATATGGAATTTCTCACAGGTCTCCCAAAGATATCCAAAGGTAATAATTTGATATGGGTTATGTTGGACCAGCTCACCTAGACGACCCACATTTTCGCTATTCAATAATATATCATTCTTGAAAAACTTACAATGACATATGTGAAGGAAGTGGGGAGACATCATGGTGTTCCATTCTCGATTGTCTCTGGTCATGATCCAAGGTTCATATCTAAATTATGGAGGAGTCTCTAACATTCCTTGTGTATTGAATTAAGTTTCAGCAAAGCCTGTCACCCCCAAACTGATAGCCAATCTAAAAATAATATTCAGACGCATGAAAATATACTAAGATTCTTATCTGTTGAATTCAAAGTTGGAAGGGATCAACATATTTATTTGTTGAGTTCTAATATAAAAAATATTCTACTCGAGTATTTAGAGAACTCCATATGGATATCTATATGGAAAGTGATGTAGAACTCGAACTTTTTGGGGTGAAGTTGCATAAATAAAGGTATGTGGACTTGATCTTGTTGAAGAGATGATAGAGAAGGTTCAAGTCATCCAATAACATATCAAATCTGCATAGATATGGAAATTATCTATACTAACTACCATCAAAGGGACTTGGAGTTTGACTTTGGAGATAAAGACTTCCTTCAAATATCGCCATGGAAGATAGTAATGTAGTTTGGAAGGAATGGGAAACTCATACCATGGTACATTGTCACCTTTAAGATCCTTTCCAATATAGGAATCGTGGCCTATCTGTTCCACTTCCAACGAATATGGCACAAGTTCATGATGTGTTTTCCATATCATTCTTAAGGAAGTATATACCAGAACACTCACACGTACTGGACTCATAGGTGGTACATCTAAAAAAAGATATCTCTTATAAGGAGAAGCCAGTAAAGATATGGGACTAGAGAGATAAGGTTATACACAACAAAAAAATCACCTTATCAAAGTATTTTGGATGAACCATAAGTATAAAGATGAAACTGGGGAACCGGAGGATGTGATGATGGAGAAGTTCACTCACCTGTTTATTTAAAACAAAATTTCTAAGGTGAAATTACAAAAGTGCGGATGAATGTAATGACCCAAACTTTTATCAATTCAATTTCCCCTTTCTAGGAGTAATTTCAAATATATAATTACATAAATTCACATAAAAAAACACAATTTCACATCATGATTTAATGAACTAATAAATTATATGTGTCTTCTAAACATAATTTTTCAACTTCATTGATTTTAATTACGAAAATATGAAATACACGGTTGTGATCAGTAACATGTATGGAGTCAAATAGGGCAAACATACTTTTGGGTGAATATTAACAAAGTCGTATGAATAGATAGTTTCACTTATGGAATTTTGTATGTTATATAAAATTCCACCAAGTAGGCAATGTAGAAGCCAACCAAAATTATCAATTGAGAATGTGGTTGCACCTAAGCCACAGGTGAATCAATAACTTGTTGAATGTATTGTATAATCATTTTAAGTTTCGGATAGAGAGAATATATGGTATGAACCAAGGAAATTGGATCATTCCATTCAGTTCTAGTAATAGAATACCATAATAATTTTAGGTGACTTAAAACTAGCTAAGGAAGAAGTATAGCTGAATATGATAAATCAATTCTTCGATTTCATATGAACACCAGTAGATCTAAAAGTCAAGTTTTTTATTTATATGA
Organism: Viscum album; assembly: GCA_963277665.1. Lineage (NCBI taxonomy): Eukaryota > Viridiplantae > Streptophyta > Magnoliopsida > Santalales > Viscaceae > Viscum > Viscum album. The sequence goes on from OY728164.1 coordinate 327,402,661, forward strand.
TAGAGGATATTTCACGTCATTTTTGTGATTTAGTTTTTGTGGAAAAATTATACCAAATCACTTCATGGGGGATTTTGAATAATTTTAAAAAATGAAATTATATCCACATACAATCAGGATTTCAAAAATGAAGGAATTTTTTATCGTGAAGTAATAGAATCTATCAGTGAAATAATATGTAGATAAATTTATTATGTTGATCATATTTATGCCTAACGATTCTACAAGTGTGTCCTTAAATTCATAGATTTGGAATCATGGATGGGGAAAGAAATTATTTCGAATATTTTCATGCTCAGTATAACGGATTATAAAAGAGATAGTTAATATAGTGATGATGGAAGATAAAGACATCTCATAAACAAAATGTTTTCAAGAATGTTTTTACCTATAGGAAATGGTGATTACTATAATGATGTAAATAATTTATGTCTGGAAACCCATTTCCAATGTATTGGAATGGATTATAATCAGACAGATTGATTGGTGAATCTTCCTCCAAGACCTAATAGCAAAGAAAGATTCTTTCAATGTGGTTAATTCAGGGACATCAATCAATATTGTACAAAACCACCTATGGAATCCTAGAATTACAATAGGATATGTAATAATTAGCATTATTATCAAGTTGCTCCATGGAAGGGAGTGCTGGACACATCTCATGTGTCACAGATGTTATATGCTTCGACCGGACGAGGTTGACAAAATACTTCTCATTATTAGAACTAAGCTATCCATTGTCATCCTAGGATTTCCAGGACTCCTTAGTAAGGGAAATATTCATATGGAAATAAAGAAAAAAATAGTGAGTAACTGGATATATGGATCTGAGTAGGTTATTGAAAATTATCAATCTTGACCATCGTCATTGATAGGTATTATTATTTTTAATTATTTAATTATGAATGATTTTTTTTGATATTGGTGCATCCCATTCATTTAATACTACTCATGTCATTTATTTTTTTGGGGTTTTAAGTTAATATGATGCCTTCTACTATGATACATCAAAATAATCTTGTTCAAAGAGAATGCCAATCCATTATATATAAAGCATGTTCTATATATGTTGATGGAGCTGAGTTGACAGGAGATCTATTTTGGCCTGATATTGATGTGTATAATATAATCCTAGGTATGGATTGGATGAATATGTTCAATAATCACTTAGACTATTATATGTGAAGGGATAATTTTATAATTGATGATGGCATTGATTATCTCTTTATAGGGGACATGAATTGAAAGATAGGTACAATGGGTTTTTAGCATCATTAGTTGGAATGATTACATACTAGTTGGTTGCATTGATCTTTCTATTGTTGGAATATATTGAAAATAGTAGTTTCTTAGTGGTTTTTGATCAGTTTCTACATATTTTCTTAAAACTTTCTCAGGGCTTCCACTGAAAAGATATGTGGACCATATTGTTGATCTCCACCCGAGATCCAACCTTATTTTCATTCCTCATTACCAGATGAATCCAATAGAATTTAGTTAATTGAATTCCCTATTAGAATATTTAGAAAGAAAAGGGTTCATTTTTTCAAACATATCTTTGTGGGTATCACATGTATTGTTTTTCAAAAATGTGTAAGGAACTCTTTCGTTGTGTAGGGATTATCATAATATTAACAAAGTTATGATAAATAATTAGTAACCAATTCCACACAAGGATGATCTACAGTCAATTTATGGAATCCCATCAGTTCTCTAGAATTTACATATGATCAGGATATCACTAATTATAGGATCAGAAAGAGGTTATTCCAAATATACCGTTATGGAGTAGATATGGACATTATGAGTTTGTGGTTATGCCTTTTAGTCTTACAAATGAACCAATAGTCATTATGTATTTGATAAATTAGATATTTTAAGGATATATGGATTATTTTTGGGTTGTGTTTATGGATTACATATTAGTGTACTATAAGACATGGGTTTATAATTAACAACACTTGGCTAAAGTTATGGGAATTTCTCGGGATCATCATCTATATTAAAAATTATCAAAGTTTGATTATGGATGGAAGATTATGTTTCCTTAGAAATTTTATATCTAAAAGAGGATTTTTTGGGTTCATAAAATATATAATCTATTATCTCTTAGAATCCACCATATAATGTCTTCAATATACATAGTTTCCTTGGTCTAACTGGTTATTACAAATGTTTTCTTTAGGATTTTTTCATGACTGAATACACTAATAACATATCTTACCTGAAAAAATTGTCCATTCTAATGGATTGATTAATTTCATAATACTTTTAAAGAACCTAATTTTCATCTTACATTAGAACCAATTATGATATTATCGGAATTGGTACAAAGGTATGTGTTGTATTGTGATTCATCATGATCTGTGTAGTTATGTGTTCTCATTCAAGGTGATTATTTGGTTACATATGGCTCACGACAATTAATGTTTCATGAGAATAAATACCCAACACATGATTTGGAGTTATCTATTATAGTCCCCCATTTGAGGAAATGGGGTTATTATTGGTGAGAAAATTAATGTGTTTGGGGATCATAATATATTGAAAATTATTATCACATAAAGGTATTTAAAAGTTAGACAAATAACATGGATGGAGTATATCAAAATGTTTTACTTTGAGTTGATGTATACATGGGGTGAATTAAATTCCATGGAGGATGCATTAAGAAAAAAATCATATGATTAGTCGGGAAAAAGTGGCTTCAGATCAATGGAAGTTAATGTCAGTGATAGACTATCTAAACTTGGATCATGGAGAAAGTGGTAGTGTACTAGTTTTCTTAATGGTTTATTTTGTTCCTAATTTGGTGGATATGGTTAAAGAGGTAAAAAAATATGATTCTTAATGTATTTTGATAATATATAAATTCAATTGTGTGGAGACCATTGATGGATATAAGTAGGATGGGTGTTTAGCTTTGTGGTTTCTAAATTGGATGTTATTACCAATGGAATTTGAGGGAAATCATCTTCATGCATACCACAATAAGAAATGGGTTGTTCAGCTGGGAATATAGCAGAAGTATAAGGCATTGAAACCAAAATTTTGGTGGGATAGTATAAAAATAATGTTTGTTGATTTTGTTACGATATAACTCACCTTTAATCATGTTAAGGCAGAGAAATAATTGTGAGAAGGTATGTTGCAATCTATACCTATTGTTGTTTGGAAATGGGTGTAGATATAAATGGATTTTATGATCAGTCTCACAATAAACGTTCATAGTCATAATTCCATATGGGTGATAGTGGATCTGATCACAATGTTAACTCATTTTGTTCTTATTGTAGAATTTTATTATGGTGGAGTACTTATCTAAAATCTATATCCAAGATGTGGTAAATAATAATGGTGTAGTAGTATAGATAGTATTATAACAAGATCCATGGTTTATGTCTCATTTATAGAAAACCATATAATAATCTCTTAAAACCCAATTAACTAAGATAATAGTGTATCATCCTTAGAAAGATTGGAAATCTGAAATGATGATACAAACATTAGAAAACATGTTGTGAGATTTTTTAATGGAATTTAGTTGGTCATGGGAGGATCACATAATGTTATTAGAGTTCTCGTAAACTATAGCTATTAAAAACTGATACATATGGCTCCTTTTGAAGCATTTTATTAGGGTCATTGTCATTCTAAATTTTTTTTGGTGGAAAGAGGTGAGAATTCACTGGTTTGGCCGGGCCTTTTCTAAGAGATAATGGAAAATATTACTTTTATTTGGAAGATAATGGAGACACCATATAGTCATTAGAAATCATTTGCAGATCATTATCGATGGTATTTTTTGTTTGAGTTGTGGGATCATGTTTTCTGTAGAATCAATACAAGCCTTGGGCATCATCTTTTTAGAGAAATAAGGAATTTTATCTCTTTGATACATGTACCCATTTGAGATACATTAATGGGTTGATGAGGAGGCATATCAATTGAATTTTCAACCACTATTCAATGTAGTGCATAATGTGTTTCATGTACCATAGATGAGAATGTATAATCCTAATCCTGAATTTTTGTTTTGATGGGACCACATTAACCCAGTGTTGGATGCTTCATTGGGTCATGTTCTGGTATAGATTTTTAATGGGAAATAGAAATTATTAAATTGAAAAATAATCAGTCTCGTATAAGGTTTTTGGAAACATGTTTAGATTTCAAACGAAACATGGGAATGTGATAAATAAATGATCAAACACTGACCAAAACTCTTTCATAGTAATATTTATTCTTTAATTTCTTAGGAAAGAAAGTCCAACCGTGTGGAGAATTTAGAACCACTAGTTTCAATCAATTCAACCTTTTTATATATATTATATATAAGTAATGCGGTTGGGTGATGTTTGGGAAAGTTTGAATGAATTTTAAAATGTATTTGTGACTTCTCATGATGTGAAAAATTTGAGCATGGCATGTAGAAACCATGAAACACCTACATGAAATCGTACAAAGTGAAATATAGGCTATTAGTTAGCTACATGGTTAAGTGTACGATTAGGCACACATATGGTCATACTGTGCAGCCACCTAGGAGTAACTGTTCAAAGTGGAATGGTGGGAAAAAAATATTGGCACACAGTTTGTAAAACTATGTGTTCTAACCATGTGAAGGGGGTATAGAGGGCGTAGAGGGTGCATGATCCTCATTACCATGTGAATAAACCATGAATGGTTAAAAATTAGATCCCTAAATTGCTGACCTCAAACTAGATTATGTCAAAAACTCGCAGGTTTCCTCTTTGAAAACCCTAACTGGGATTTCCATCCCCCTAATGGTTTTTATGACTCTCCCCTTTGATATGGGAGTGATCTATTCAAAAATCTTGTTTGTTGGGTATATATATATGATAATTTATTCTATACATTATGATATATAGTTGTTGTTTTGTTAGGGAATAATAACTAAGGATGTTTTTTTGGTATTTTGATCACTATTTTTCGAAGAATTCGTGTAGTTCTTCATTTTCCCCATATTTTCTGAGGTAGGTGGATTCATTCTTGGATCCTCTTTTTATTATATGAAGGATTTGTTTCAAAATGTTTAAATTTTGCGAAATATAATTTTTGAAATTTTTGTAAAAATATTGGTAGAAAGCTTTTTTAGTGATTGTTTCTTATATTGTATAATTGTTATGCATGGTTATCTGTTTAATGATTTTTAAATGATTTTATTATCAATTTTTTTTGAGGATTTAGGAAAACTGTTACATGGAAATGTTTTCAATAAAAATAATTTTTTATTGAAATTGTGTGGAATAATTTCATTGTCATGGGTTTGGCATAATTGGTTAGTGTGTGTTCATTTTCATTGATGTGACCCTATGGAAGGGGAGTGTGTCAATGGGGCACTTGTATATGATTATATTGTTTTACATGGTATATATATTAGAGTCCACTCAGGAGTATGGAACAATGACTTAGGAATTCATGTATAGATGTATGGGTATATGGATATGTGGAATGAAATGGGTATTCCAAAATGGAATTTTAACATATGGTGTTGATGTTTTGTTTTGTTGTTTACCTTAGAAATGGATTTTGTTTTGGAAAATTGATGTTCTAGGGAAATTTCTTTATATTCTAATATAAGATAATTAAAAAAAATAAATAAATGGTTTTATATAAATGTGTTAACAAGTTCTATCCTAGTGGAGTGAGTAGGGATTTCATTTGGGGAAAACCTACTGAATTTATTCACTCACATACTACTTTTAAACATTGTTTCTTTTATATATATTGTTTATCAAGGCATAGTAAAAGGGAAATTATCTATTTTATTTAGTGATTCTTCATGATTCATTTGGATGGTTTGTGGAGTTGGAGTATGGGGCATGTTGGTAGTTGTGGAGTTTTGTCTTTATAATATTTGATCATTTTCGTTTTATCTTCCTCTTCGGTACTCTGATTTTGAACGTGGTGTAGTTTGGTATTTTTTTCTTTTGTTATTATATTGAGTTTTATTACATTTTTATCATTAACCACATTGTGGTTTTGGGTATTTTATGCTTGGTTGTGTTTATTTTCACTTTCAAAGGGAAAATCATCCAATAATTGAACTGAATCCCTTGGAATTCATTACAAGCCTTTAGCATCTTAGGGATGTCACTTATGGCCTTGTGGAAATTACTCCTCAACTCAATCTAATGAGGAATGGTGGATGTTATAGTGATACATTCTAGAAATCATAATCCCCTAATTAAAATTATATATCCATACCTTGGTTATCTACGTAACACTTTTATTTCATTGATCATCCATGACATGAATCTAAATAGTTCCCAATTTCACTATTATCACCCTAAAATGTGATAATCCTAAAATATTTTCTTTACTGAAATCAATTAAAAAAGAGTGTGTGTTAAATATTTTTAGGAATAATTCTCTATTAGATACCATGAAAATGGAAATACAGATGATATTATTTTTTAGAAAAATCAAGAATAACTAAATATTGACCCCATGTAACATGTAACTCAACCAATAATTACAAAAATTTATCTTATAATGTTTCAGTAGCCCATTTGAAAAATAAATTAATCAAATGATAATAATAATTTATCAAAAGTATCTCAATGTCAATATCCTTATAAATGCTTTTAAAAATTTAAATGAAAAAAATCAGTCTGGATCTAATACAGTCAAAATAGTTTAATTGGGAATTCTCATAACATTATTAATATAGATCTGTATGAGGTGATAATGAGGTATATATTATATTATAGGAAGGAAATGTGCATGATTTCTAGCATAGTCGAAAATTTCCCTTATGGAATCATTCATTCTCATAGTGTGAGATCTCATCAATTTCCATGTATTCCTCTCTTTGAGTTTTTTAGCCTTGGTGGTTGTGGTTTGTTCAGAGACAGAGAGACTTTTTGAGGAAAATGAATAAAATCCTAGGAATGTATGTGGTTTGAATTAATGGTATCTGGATATAATTATGTCAAATGGGTCATGTTTTATTGAGGCTTAATAGTAAATTGATAATCCTTAAATGGGGTCTGGATTTTTATAATAAAAATGGGCCAAAAACTATCTATATGAAATTTACGTGTAGTATAAATAGGTTACATGAGGTGTAAAGCCACTACACTCATGTCATGAACTGATTCAAGAACTAAAGTGAATATATATTATGAATTTAATACACATCATGTAAGGTCTTAGTGAATTTGAAAAGAATCTGAGGTGATGGGTTTTTAGTGAATCCATCTAAAAAATTCATGATATGGAACTGAATTACATCATGGATCTAAGGTAGATTATGTTATCTAATGGTTACACGATTATAGTTATCTTATAGAGAATTATTTTAAAATTATGTGAAATATTAAAATTGAAAAAAGGCAGGGGAATGATCATATAGATTCTGGCATAGAGCTAAAGAATGGTTATGCAGTATTAATTTAATTTTTTAATTAATTAATACACTTCTTTATTGCTTATTTCATACACTTATTTTAGACTATTTATGTTTTTACAAAATCGTGTTGAACTAATATATAATTCTGAAACACAATTTGGGCCTCTATTTTGTACCTGAGTAGATTAATTGGATATAGGTTTTGACAAGGGTGAATGACCATGATGTAAATTGATTGCTGATAGGATGGGATCTAGTTTGTAGTTTTCACCAACATGAGGTTTGAAAATGAATACTTTTGAGTCTACTATAATTTTATTTTTGTTACATAAATCATGAATTTTTGTTGCATTCCAACAATTAATTACATAATTCATTTTTTATTTATTGAATTATACTGTTGGTTTTATTTTAGTTTTCCTTTGTAATATATTATTTCCATTAATTCCAAACTATCATATTTATTGATTTATTTTTATTGATTATTTCTGATATGTCATAACGTTTTGACTACGTGTTATAGTCTCCCCACTATACTTATCACACCGATACATATAGTCAATAACCTCTATAATATAGGGAGGTGCACTTCAGTTCTCAAAACCATCCTATTTTGGCCATGTGATAAAGTGTCGAATTGAAGGATGTTACAAAGTGGTATTTGAAAACTCAATGTTTATTTTCTGATTATTTACTATTTGGGAAAGGTTTAATGAATACTAGGATTTGTCTGGACATGGTAATTATCATGTGCATGGGGGTATCTAACCCATGTATGATGGAAAATCTGAATACCAGTGTTGTATTATTGTTATGTTGTTTATTTATTACAGTTGAAGTTATTTCACCATTGGTGATTCACATGTTGTGTGGTGTTGTCATGTTTTGATATTATTGATTCTTGAGCATTATACTCATGGCCTAGTGTGGTGTGAGATGAGTATACATGCATCATCATAGGCTCATGGGGATATATAATATCATGCATAGTTCATTATAGGTACATATTTATCTGTATGTGATATATTAACTATATTGATTATGCTATGAGATACCTATTATACCTAAGAAAAGAAATAAATGAACTGTTATGTCCAGAAAAAACACTTGTAAACCTTGTTTATAGAGACCAGGTGTAGTTTTATCTATTTTTCACCCGTTTAGGTTTAAAATATTAGTATATCATGTGTTTTAATGAATATTGTTTTATTGTATAGATAATTAATCGTCATCATTTTCGAGTTGAGAATCGGGAGAATGGAAATCAGAATTCTCTTAAAAGTGGTAAATATGAGATTTTTACATTTCACGAGCATCATATGGATGTTCTTCTTCATGAAAACTTCATAAGGGTAATGAGATACATGAAATGGGATTTTTTTTACACCATTCCATTTATGTATGATATGATGAGAGAGTTTTATCTACAATATCCTCCTACGTTCACCAGGGAGGGAAGACCCTATGAAACCATGTTTTGGATCGATTCAGTCCATGAAATCATTAAACATCAAGAGAAACCCACATATATAAGGGTGATTCCTTCTACATATTTGCATTGTGGACTATCCAAGAATTGGTGGGACAATCTTATGTAAGCTAGGAAGAAAGAAAAGTTATCCAAAAGGGTATCAAGATGAATATCCCAATCCATTTTTATCCTAGGACATTAAGGGATGGGAAGTCTCATGAGTTGAAGCACCTAAAATGGGATGGCATGTCAATGATTAACTATGCTAAACGTTTCACAAACTGATAACCCATTGTTTTATCTTCTCTAGCTGATGATATCTTTAGGGAGAGAAAGTTTTTGGATGGCATACTCTATGAGATCAGTTTGTAGGTGACAATGTTCTGTCAGATCAAAATCACAGATGTGATAAATTTATCACTCATGATGTAAGGAATTATATGAAAGGATCTAATCATCAACATGGATATTTCAGTACGGAAAACTATGAACAATTTTTCTTGTGGAATAATGTGTCATTGTGATAGTTTTTACATGGAAATAGAAAGATAATTCATCCGGGATGTGAGAATCCATCACAAGATAATGTTCTATAAAAATTCAATAAGTGTTCAAATATGGGGAAAACATCCACAATGTGCATGCCCCAATTTGGGGTGTCTTCCTTTTAATAGAGTTTTCTCTCTATAGATGTTTTTTAGGGACATTTATTAGCACAGTAGTGTAAGGGGAATATGATGAGAACCAATGTCTATTAAAAAATCATTTACTCCTCATTAGGTAAGTGTTTAGAGTTTCATGTGACATTATGTTCATGTCATGGGACATGTTTCCCTTATTCCATAATGGTAGTAACAGGATAATAGTAAATGTAGTTTTTAGATAGATAATGTGCACATCCAGGTAAATGTAATATCAAAGGTAGAAGTAATGATGGTCTGAGAGAAGGTTGTAGTTTTGGTATATTTATATAATCCCACCAATAACTTTGAGATTCAAATATTTCATGGTTTATTATGTTATTATTGGTAAATTATCTAGGACTTCTACTATTTGTAACAGCTGATGTCAGGGATGACAAAAAATGGAGTGACGTTTTTTTGGTAAGATGCATGTGAGAAATATATCCAGGATCTAAAAGATAGGATCACATTAACACATATCCCCACCTTACCAATGCTGAGTAAATCTTATATCAGGTACTATGATTCATCCTGAGTTTGATTTGGAACAGTTTTGATGTATAAGGATTGAGTGGTTGCTTATTCCTCTAGACAACTGAGTCAGCAGTAGATTAATTACACTTTACATGATTTAGAGGTGTTACATGCCCTATGATAATGGAGGTATAATCTCATGGGTGAGAGGTTTGTGGTATGAACAAACCCTAAGAGACTCAGGTATATCTTCTCTTAGTGGGACTTGAACATTCTTCATAGAGAGTGGGTTGAGTTTCTATAGTCTTTCAACATCGAGTTGGCTTATACAATGGGAAATAGAATTTTCATTGATGATGTTTTAAGCCATAATATGTAGATAATGGAAATGTGGGAGTGTTGCATTGAGTGGAGGGAAATATAACTCTTTATAGATATTCATCCAGATGTTTAGGATTCTCATGGGTGAGTTTCTCCGACATCAACAAATGTTATAGACATACTTTGGGATCTGATCTAGACCAAAAAATTATTTGAATTAGAGGAATCAGTTCAGATAGATATCTTATAACATTTAAGGACTCAATTAGTATGGTCTCTTGGTAGTGGAGAATCTATTTTTTTGTGGCCGATCATTAGTTCTTGTTGTCTTGTGTGAGGAAATAATGAAAGAATTTCATGCTTTTAAATGAGTGGTATATCCTGGTATTGTAAATAGGTATCATGATATTTATATGGATGACTGGTTTTCAAAAATGAAGAAGGGGGTGGAAGGTTCTGTAGGGACATGTTTCACATTCCTCAACTGAAATATAAGCATTATAAGTTATCTGGTCTTTTAATGCATTTTTTCCATTCTGGAGTTGATATTAAATCATGTCAAAATGGATTTTATGACTTGTTTACTTAGGGAAACCCTTAAGAATGTTGTTGTATGGGTGATTTTGGAATGACCCATGAAGGTTCCCCACTTCTTACCTATTAGTAAGACCGTCATCATTGATTATTCACATTGTCTTTACATTTGTGAGTTAGTTCATCTACATGGTTTTATTCAAACAACCTAGAATTTCATCAATTGAAATTTTATTCATAAAACTATTTTATATTATATAAATAACATAATATCACATAGAGAATACAATAAAAATATTGTAAATTAAGAATTAATTAAATACATGGTATTTATATATGTTAAGGATCCTATAGAAATGAAATAGTAACTAGACCGTTTGAAAAGTATTATGGCCATTCAGAATAGTAATTCTGCCAATAAAATTGTAACATCACCTATGAATGTATAAATTAAATTTATTTATATTTTGAATTAAAATTGATATATTTATTTTATGTCAAAAGTAAATAAATTTTTTGGAAATGATTAATTAAGTGCTTGTATTTTTATAAGTAATAAATAATTAATTTCAATTTTATAATAAATATTATAATTTAAAAGAAAATTTATTTTTATTAAATTTATTCCTAAATTAATATTTTGTCCCATTATGATTATAATATAATTTTATGTTACCTTAATAAAATTTTCATTGTACTATAAAATAAATTATAATATTTAAATAGGTGCTTCTCAAATAAATGATTAATTTAAATAAAAATTAATCTTTTCATATTTAAAAAATTATTATCATAATATGGATTAAAATTTTCAATTCTACATGATGAAAAAATTTTAAGCCGAATGTTTGTAATTTTTTAAAACATTTGATTTTTGTGAATAGTGAAATATGGTAATTTATGGGGTATATCAAATAAATGAATTATGGATTCCAAGATGATTTTTCGATGATTTATGACCCTAATCTCAAACAATATTTCATTATTTAACATATGTAGTCATAAGACTCAAAATATTTATAGTATCATTAAAAAATAGTAAAATAATGAATAAAATAATAAACAACAACCATTTTTCTCTGATATAAATACCACCACTCGCCACATCTTGTCCTCACACCAACAATTAATAAAATATTGTAAAAAGTCTTCAGAATCCTCTTCCCATGACACACCCCATGTACTGGAGAATTTTTTTCTCAACAAAAGACCAAACCTGATTTCTCTATGGAGGATTCCAAGTGTAAATATTTATATGGTTAAATCCTCTTCTGTTTTCTTTTAATTTTTTCCAAGTTATTTTCTTTTCTTTTTCTATCATCACCTCCCTTCATCAAAGTTTCATGATAACTCTGTTATCATATATATAGTATAATTATATTATTTTAATGGAATAATCGATCAATAATCCTCTTCTCATATTTCATCTATTCTAAAAATGAAACGGCCGTCTTTGAGGTGTTGATTTATCACCTACGAGGATGAAAAGTATTCATTTTACTTTTAAACCTTCAATTAAAGTCAAAATAAATTAATTATTTAAATATATATTTTAAAGATATTCCATAAAAAAATTCGAACAAACAAATTTACATAATATAAAATAAAAAAACAAAACAGGATCCTTATGATAAAAAATCACCAAAATTAATCTAAATGATTATCATTAACATTTTCTTTAATGAATCATCCTCATATGATAAAATGAGATAATATATGAGAAAAATTAAACATCCTTATGTCCAAAAATAATCTATAATTTTAATTCTGGAATATTATTGTCATCTTACATAAACAATTATACTTTTATAAAAGTCCAATAATCATGAAAACCATGAAATAAACACTCTTGAAATGACGAAACTGAACTCTATAACTCCTCATAATGTCCACAAATAAACATTATAATATTAACCAAATACATGTATAATATTTTATGGATAAATTAATAAATTAATATAATATTGTTATCTATGATATTAAAGTAAATAAAGAGTTTGTAAATAAGGTAATGTGGTTCTCGAACCGAATTTCTTTTCTTTGGGTTATTCCTATTTCCTCAAAAGTATTATGTGGATATTATTTTAACATCCCCCAAAAATATTTTCCTTTTCCATACCATTTATTTTCCATGATAAACATTTTTTAGTATTTTTTTTGATAAATTAAAATGTATTTCAAAAATAACAACTTCTTTCTAAAAAACATCTTATACTTATCATGAGATTGTCTCTTCTTCACTCGAGATGGATGATTATTTTACCAAGTATGTTATTCTATTTTTTTTGGGAACCCAATTATTTGTTAATTAAATTACTCTATATGATATTATGATGAAACCCATTTCATTCCACTAGCTATTTTATAACTAATATTGTTATATATTCTTTTTGGCATGCATGATCTTATATATTTCATGATATAATAAGTATTGCTAGAATTATATAGCACACTAAAACATTTTTTAATGTGATGTATCACATGAGATAATGTGAAATATGTGTGAACATGATACTATCTTTGTCCATAATAAGGATGTAGTGATTATTCACATATGTTATGTGTGATCATGATGATATCTTGGTTCACAACTATGTGTTGTTTTTGACCACTAAGACATGATATTTAATTTTTATGAAATTCTAATTCCATGGGATTTATCTAATTCTTCCTCTCATGATTATGATGATTATCCCATAATTATGTTATGATTATTAAATATTTTCTCAACCAAGTTATATTAATTCAAGTTCTAATCTATCCTTTTACAATTATTTCAGCTCACCCCTTTCTTTGATGTATATCCTCATGTAACTACTTATACTATGTAATATATCAAGGTCCCTAATAAGATAGAGAATAAGAAATTAAATAATTTTTTTCTTTTATTATGTAAATTTTATGTTTAATCCTAATTTTCCAAATACAATAGACCTTTGTATCTTAGTTTTGTAACATTGTTATATTGTTTATCCTTAAAATGATGTAATAGTAATATAATGAAATGTAGGATCCCAATAGTTTGTATTAGATACCCATTTTTTTAATTTGGGTATTAGTAATAGACAATTTTCTTGAAAACCCTTAGTAAGAGAAAATTAAATGTAATCACCCAATATGTTTTGTTTTAGAGAAATTATAAACATTGGTGTCCCACAAGATGTTACTTTACAGTTAATTTCATAATGAAATAAATTATTTATTCATGAATTGTTTAATTAAGTTTTTATCAATCCTTTTATATTTTGTAAAACATTAGTAACTAGGAGAAACTTAGAGAACAACCTATGTGAGGGATAATCTTTTAAATGCCTGAATGACATCCCTAGTTCTTTGGTATGTGCATTTCAAAATATCACAACTATTCTTATATAGAAATCTCGAAATATGATCAATAAACTAGATAATATTGAATGTCCTTCTTCATTGAAGAGGGAAAAACTGGTTATCGAGTCTTTTATCTGGAAACAACCATCAATGTTTAGCGGATCTTCGGATCCACTAGTCATGGAACTGTGGGTCGACTCAATGGAGAATTATTTTCTAGGCTTCACTATTTAGATATGGAGAAGGTGAATTTTTCCATTTATTTTTTTGATGGATAGGTTGACCAATGGTGGGTGTTGATTAAGAACACCAATATGAAAAATAAAATTGAAGAGACATTGTGGGAATAATTTAAGAAAAATATTCTTAAAAATAATTTCCATAGAACTATTTATTCAAAATTGTAGAAAAAATTATTCTATTTAATGAAAAAGGAATGTGAATATTTCTTGTATTTTGAAAAAATTTATACAAGTATTGGAAGGTACGTCATATGATTTTTATATAAAAAATGATAGTTTAGAATATAGATTCTTTAGTGTTTTAAGACCACGCCATCAAAAAAATACATCTATTCGCTACATTGTGAGTTAGGAAGAAGTTTTTTAATATGTGATCAAAGTGGAGATAGAGTTTGGAGAATTTTCCAATATATATGAAGAAAAAAATGAAATATCTAGTTTCAAGATGGAGTGTGAAACGAAAAATCTTGAATGAAAACTCCACCACTAACATTTCAAAAATGTGTGAAGAATCATGATGGGAATTTCCTAAAAGGGATGGGAGAGTACTAAAAGTGCGGGAGAAAAGGCCACCAGTATCATGAATTTTGAGAAGATTTGAGGAATCTATACAATATGGTAGATGAGAGGATAAAACCACCCATGTTTCAATGTTTCAACTGAAGGTAGAAAGGTCACTAATAAAAAAAGTTCAATAAACCTCAACTAATTGAGGGTATTAACATCAACATCCACCAAAGACAAAAGATAAGGGTAAATATTATGTTATCACTACTACTGAGGTGGATCAAAAAAAATTATGTGTTGATAGGTACATTGGTTATTCATTCAATAAAAGAAAATCTATTATTTTATTTTGGTTCTAGGCATTCTTTCATGTCTTGTGAGTTTAGGAGAACTATTAAAACACCACCTAAAAATATAGAGGTTGAGTAATCTGTGAGAATAGTAAAAGGGGAAATTAGTGTGTCTAATGTATATAACTCCTCCCTATTAAGGTTTGTGGACTGAATCTACCAACAAATATTTTCTTACTTCATTTGGTGGAGTTTGATTCCATATTTGGCATGAATTGGATTCTTTTATAAGAATTCAACACCAACTATTGAGAATGGAAGATCACTCTTCACATCCTAAGGAATCCTCCAATTCTGTTTAATTTTATGGATGCTGATAAATTTCATTTTGAATCATGATCTCAAGTTTGACTATTATTTCCCTATCAGAAAGAGTATCAAACTCAAATTATTTATACCATGAAGATAATCATTCTTAAGGAAATTCCAATTTTGAGGGACTATATTGATGTTTTCCCTAATGAATTTTTTTATCCACATCTAGAATGAATGGTTGATTTATTTATTGAAATTATTCTTGTATATCTAAAAATATCAAATACACCATATATAAGGGCCACCATTTTGTTGGAAGAAAGAAAGAACCAATTACAAGAGAATCTTGATAAGGATTTAATATTCTAAAGTGCTTCAGCATGGGGTGTTCCAATCCAATCCATTTAGAAGAAGGATTGATTAATGAACCTATGAAATGATTATCATGAAAACAAATAAATAATGATAAATAAAAATTTCCCCTTCAATGGAAATATGACTTGTTTGATAGATAGTGTGGGGCCACTTATTTCTCTATGGTGGATCATTGGTTGGGATATCTTCAATTTTCAGTGGGTAGGGAAGATATTACCAATACTTAATTTTGAACAAGGTGAGGACACTATGAGTTCTAAGTGATACCTTTTTAATCACTAATGATTCTACAATATTCATGGACATATTGAATGGAGTCTTTAGATATTACCTTAAAAAAATTTGGTTGTCTTTATCGATGCAATTATGATATAATAAAAGAGAGAAGAGGAACATAAGGAAAATTTAAATATTATTCTAGATTTCATTCAAAAGGAGAAGCTATATGTATGTATAGTAAATGTGAGATCTATTTTGAGGAAATATCAATATTGGGTTATGTTATTACTAGAAAAAGGAATATCTTTGGAACCTTCTATGATAATGTCAATCGAAGAGTTTCTTTGGCCAAAATATTTTATGTAGATCAGTATTTTCCATGGTATAACTTGATATTAACAAAAAATTATGAAGAACATCTCATGATTTTCAAAACCACTAACAAATATTTCTCGTAAGGGAGAACTGTTTGTGTAGAATATTGAATGTTAATACTACTTCAAAGACTTTAAACATGGAATTATCACTTTATCAGTACTCTCACTACCAAAAAGTAGGGAACTATTTGTGGTATAAAACGATAATACAATGAATTTATTAGGATGTGTAACAATGAAAAATGATTAGGTCAAAGACTATTCATCAAGTCAATTTAAAATACATAAGATAAACTATCCCACACATGATCTGGATTAGGCGTCTATGATCTTCGCATTGAAAATCAGGATTCATTATCTCTGTGGGTAGAAGTCTGAGATATATATTGATCATACGAGACTAAAAATATATTAGCATAAAATGAGATAAATATGATCCAACAAAGATGGTTATATCTCCTCAGGTATTATGACTTCCCAATACATTACAATCCTTATATGAAAAATAATATGGTGAATACTCTATGTTCAATAGATCCTATAACATTATAAATGATGAGAATTGATAAGGATCAAATCTTATTAGATTTGTAGAGGATGGACATGGGACTCATTATGAAAGAAACATCATCAATCTCATCTCAACTGGTTTCTCAACCATCCCTCTTGGATAAAATAAATTATGATCAAAGAAATGTTGTAGATGTTTAGAAGAAGAAAGAGTATATAAAAGAGGATAAATCTTCAAATTTCATTGTTGATAAAAATGATTTAGGATATTGGGTTCATGACTATGTGTACCATCCAATCAAGATATAAATAAAGATTATTTTAGTGATGCACATAGATCAAATGGCACTATTCATATGAGAAGGAAATTGATATATGTGATATTTGAGAGTACTATTGATGGGAAAATATGAAGAAGGATATCTATGAATATATAATATAGTTCCTAGTATTTCACCATGTGAAGTATGGGAGGAAAAAAATTTAATGGGATGATGAAACCATTACCAATGCCAACATGAAAATGGGAAATCATCACCACATACATTGTCACTGGACTTCAAAATAATTAATGAGGATAAAATGATATATGGGTTTTTGGATCATATTACAATGAAAGGTCTCTTTATCACAATTCAAGGGGACTACCATTGAATGAACTTGAATGGATATAAATTAAGTGAGTGGTATGGTTTCATAGAGTACCAATATTGATTATATCCGATCAAGATCCAAGATTTAACTCTATGTTCTGGAAAAGTCTCCAATATCATCTAAACACTAAGATAAACTTCAGTACATCTTATCAACCTAGAATTGATGGTGAATATAAACATACTGTTCAAAAACTAAGACACTATTGAGAACATGTTCCATGGAATTCAAAAGGGGATAAGACCATCATCTAAATTGAGTATAGTTCTTATACAACAATAGTTTTCACTTGAGGATCCAAATATCTCCATATGAATCCCTTTAAGGGGAAAATATAGAACACTGGAATTCAAGGATGATATCAATGAACATAAACCCCTAGGACTAGAAATGGATGATGAAACATTAAAGAATATAAAAATCACTCACTAGTACATCAAGGAATCTCAAAGTTGAAAAAAGATCAATGTAGGTAATCATTGAAGAGAATAAGAGTTTATGTTTGGAGACATGGTATTCCTCTACATATCTCATGGATGATAATCATGATATTTTAGAAGAAAGAAAAGCTGAGTCCCAGGTATATCAGCCCAATATAAATTCTTGATCATCTCATAGTTATGCCCTATAGACTAGAACTTCTACCTACCATGTCTCAAGTACATGTTGTTTTACACATATAAATCTTTATAAATTACACACTATATCCCTTATGTGTAATAAATTTATAGCGGGTAAAACTAGAGAATGAAATCTTATAAGAATAGTAGTTTGTGACGATCTTTTCCGGTAGATATGAATTCCTACCCAACAAAATTACTCACATGGTCAATGTACTATGGAAAAAAAATTAGTTTTTTAATATAGAACATGGGAAACTAATGAATGAATAAAGTAGATAAATCCTTATTTTTCCACCATATTATGTAAAATGAAACTGTGAGGAAGCAATTTCATAAGGGGGACGAATGTAACAACCCATAATTTTATCAATGGAATTGACCTTCTTATAACTATTTCATATATTATAAATCACATAAGATAACATAGAAAACATAATTATAATTTTATAAATGGACAATGAATGAAATAATAGGTGTTTATAAAAGATAATGAATCATTACACAGGAAATAGTAACTTGACTGTGGGAATAATAATGTGACAATTAGAATTAGTAATTCTGATAACAGAATATTAACCTCTAACATGAAAGTAAAAAACAAAAATTCAGTATCTTATGAAATGAAATATTATATATTTAATTCATGGAATAATTAAATAACTATTTTAAAAATGATAAATTAATTTTTGGTATTTTTGTAAGTCATAAATATTTAATTAAAATTTGATAATTAATATAATAATTTAAATGAAAATTTATTTTCATAAAATTTAATAATAAATTAATATTTTTTTTCTTATAATTATTAGGTAATTTTAGGATTACTTCATGAATTTTTCAACGTGGTGTAAAATATTTTATTATATAAAAAATAGGTATTTTTTCTTAAATGATGATTTTAATAAAAATATTCAATTTATCATATTTAATAAATTATTTTAATAAAATTTTCTTCCATTTTTTTATAAGTTGAATCAATTTTATGTCAAATCATCATGATTTTTTTAATGAATTTGAATTTCTGGTGAACTATAAAATACAGTAATTAATGATTATTAATAAATACTTGAGCTAGGAAGCCATAAATTATGTGTGGATAATGTAAGACAATAATATCAGACTCTAAATCATTATTTAATATGTTTAGTGATAAGGGTCAAACTATTTATAGTCTTGAGTCAATATAATAAAATAATAAATAAAAAAAATCAAAAAACACCCCTCTCCTCCCCTATAAATACCACCACTCACCACCTATTCTCATCACACCTCCAAAGATTTGAATCTTTTACAAATTCTACTAAATCCTCTTACAAAAAAAAATCCAACATGTCCATGCATCATTTTTTTAAAAAATGGTCTAAAATCAATTTCCCAAAGGGGGTTCTATTGGGGAAGAATTCAAGATGTGAAATCATCTTCCATTTTTTTAATTTATTTTCATGTTCTTTTCATTGTTTTCTATCCTCTCCTCCATGAATAAAAGTTCCATGAAAAATATATTACCTTATATATATTGTAATTTTATTATGTTAATTTAATAATCCATCATCAAACATCTTCTCCTAACTCTTGTGTTCTAAAAATGAAAACGCCATCTGTGAGGTGATGATTTATTGCATTTGAGGATGAAAAGTTTTCATTTTCGTTTTCCACCTTCAATTGTGGTCATATAAATATAAATATGGATGAAAATGATTGAAATTTTAATTTTATACATTTTTTTATGTTCTGTAACTTTCTAATATACCTAATATTAAATAATAATTGATAATGATCTCTTTATGATCGATACCCATCAAATGTATTCTAAAATTTTTTTGTTAACATTTCATATAATGAATAATCCTCATATATGGAAACAAATATGACAAATTTAAATTATATAGGGCCACTAATTAAATATAATTTCAACTCTGGTGAAATATTTTGTTCTTACATGAATTTATATACTTTTATATAACTGATCCAATCCTGAAAACAAAGAAAAGTACTCTCTTGGAACAATGGAATTATAATCTATAACTCATTATAATATCCATATATTAACATAATAAAATAATAATCAATAAAACACACATATAACTGTTTTTGGATTTTGGAATTAATTAATAAAATTTTATTATCTCGTATATTAATGTCAAAAAATCATTCTGACATAAGGTAAGGGGATTCTCGAACCTAATTTCCTTTCTTTGGGTTATTCCTCTTTGATGAAAAATTTCTGTTTGGATATTCATTTAATATTCCTCAAATATAATTACATTGTAATAACCTTTTAGTTTCTATGGTATAAATTATTTTAAATTTATTTTATGATAAAATATATGATTATTTCAGAAGTACGATTCTTTTTGAAAAATCATCTTTCACTTCTCTAGAGATTGTTTGTTATTCACTCCAGATTGATGATTCTTATACAATCTATATTATTATATTTTTATATTCAGAACCCAAAAGTTTATTCATGAAATTAAACATTATCAAATTCTCATTATACCCATTTCCTTTCCATGTGTTATTTTATTACTATGTTTTTTAGTTCTATGTGGAATACATGATTATTTAAATGTTATAATGTAATGGGTCTGCCCCAAATTATACAAAGCTCAAATTCATTGGGTAATGTAATTTATATCATGATATAATATCAAAGATTCTTGAAAATTATTCTAGATTTGTTCATAATGAGTATGTGCATATGTTATGCCTCAACATTCTATTGGCTTTATTCACATCTATGGGTGGTATTTGGCAACAAAGACATGATGTTTCATTTTTATTCAAGGCCTCATTCCATGACATTATCTAATTATTCCACTCATGATTATGATGATGAACCCATACTTATGTAATGATTATGATTATTATTCTCACCCATGTTATATGATTCATGTTCTTATCAATCCTCTAAATGTAATTTTAGCTCACCCCCTTTTTATGTATATACGTAGGATACTAATTATAATAAGGACTACATGAGGTATAGTAAAAAGGTATATTATATGTAATTAAATATGGTTTATATTTTATTATGTAAATGTTAAGTTTAGTTCTAATTTTCAAAAGAGACTAAGTCTTTGGATCTCGGTCTTGTAAAACTATTATATTGATTATCTATAAAAAGGTTTAATTAAAATATAAGAAAATAATGGTAACTATAGTAATAAGGAATATAATTTTAGATAGAGACCCTCATTTTACATTATGGTTCATGCAAGGTATTTATAAGGATTGGGATCAATTGTTCTTTTGTGTAAGGCATATCATCCTCAGACTGATGGTCAGTTTGAGAGAACTATTCGGGTTTTGGAAGATATTTTATGAGTCTGTGTTCTAGATTTCTATGGTTCATGAGAGTATAATATAAAATTCATAAAGTTTTCATATATTAATAGCTTCAAAGATCCCATCTAGGTGGAACCTTTAGAGTAATTGTATATCGGGCCATGAATTCCATATTTTTATTGGTTGGAGGAAGGTGAGTGAGTACATGTTGGGCCTAGTCGTGTGCATGATATGCCTTAGTTGGTTTAGTTGATTAGGTAGTGGTTGGTTACTAAAAAAAGCAGGGAGAAATCTTAGGCTAACGATTGGAAAAGACCTCTAGAGTTCAAGGTTGGTAATCATGTCTATTTTCAGGAGTCACCTATATAGGAAAAATGTTATATCAAGAAGTTCCCAGGTTTTTCAAACCATTTTAGATATTAGATAGGATTGTTAAAGTGGAATGCTATTTATTCCATCCATATCACAAAATTTTTAGGGTTTACATATTTTACATATCACAACATCAGTGATATTATTCAAACCATCATCATGTGATAGATATATAAAACATCATGTATAGTTATGTTGTGTCCTTTTAGGATCATATTATTTATATAGTTGACCACAAATAAAAGTATCTCTAGTGATTAATTTAGTTCGAGTGGATTGGTAGCATGCGCTAGTTTATGAGGATACCTAGGGGAGGACGTTTGATATGCGAGCACAAGGGTAAGAAATGTTCCTCAAGACACCTCAGTGATTCTTGGAGAATCTCAATGATGAGTCTATATATACTGGGGAGGTTGTATGATCCCTTTTTTTTTGATATATCCCTCCTTGAGTTTTTCTTCTGGACCTTAGTGGTTGTGTCTTTTTTGGACATGAAGAGCCTTTGTTGGAGAAAATGACTTAAAGTCTAGTGACATATGTTTTGTGTATTATTGGAGTCAGTGTACAAATGTGTTAAATGTTTCAAGTGTTACCATGGGTTCTTTGTATGTAGGGAATCAATAAAAAGAGTTTTGGTTTTTTTAAGGAAACTATGATGAAAACTATTTCTTATACATTTACACGATGTGTAAATGGGTTATAGGATTTGTAAAAGCTAGTAGACTCACGTCGTGAACTGATTCATGGTGTGAATTGGATACACATCATATACAAGTTACACATTGTGTAACATTCATGTTGATTAAATAATAATTAGAGATTATGGGTTTTTTCTTTTCCCTATAAAAATTCAAAACGTCTACCTGAATTACATGTCATGTAATTTCGCCGAGTAGTAGTTTAAAATTATTTCTTGCAGATGATTTTTTAGGTTTTTCAGGCATAATTTCATCCACTAAACACAAGGGATGTTCTGATATGTGTTTTGGAGCTCCAATCATGATTTCTGATGTCATGATCATGTATTTGATCCCTATTAAATTGTTTTTGTTCGGCTATCCCTTCAATCCTTTTTGATCTCTGACCATCCTGGTTTAATCTATTGACTATGTTTTTTGTTGGTTTTAATCTTAATCAGTTCTAATTTATAAATATTATTATGATAATTTTCTATTTTTTTATATTGGTGAGTCCAAGTGGAAGCATTGGTTGATCTTTAGTTAAAGGAGTGGGGTATAAAACTTAACCCTATGTTTTTATATTTTCCATGTAAGTGTAATATTACAATTGTGACAATATATCAGGTGCTAAATAAATTAAATATTGAATTGTTTTTTTTTCATTAGAGACATGTTGGATCTAATTGAATTTTTAGCTAGATTATATCTCCTATTCAGGTGAGAAAACCCTAGATTGAAAATGATTTATTTAATGGTGTAAAGTTTTTTAGCATGACATGTATTTTAGGTGATTTCTTGATTTAGATTCACATTTGCATGGCTTCTTTATTGAGATAACTAGTGTGTTACCATTTATGACCAATTGATAAATGACATAGTGTTTGAAATATGACTTCTAATTTGATGGATTTAACATTCTAACTTATGATGTGATATTATGATATCCTTTTTTCAAAGACACAAGTTTTTATTTCTATGTTTTAATAATTATATGGTTTTCGTCCTAGATTTAGTGTTGAAATGTTGATATACTAAGACCTGACCACAACATATTCAAATGATGATGTATAAATCTTTTTTTGGATACATTTTGAAATGATGATATACTGGGCTTGTCCCCGAGACATGATAAATTATGATATTATTGTTCGGCCTTGATCAATTGCTGAAGTAATTATATAGTATATTTTACCAAGATTTGTGTAATTAATATACATTGATTTTAAGGTTATGGTTATCTTGGTCGTAAAACATGATCATAGACATTTTAACATTGCACTGAGCTGGGTTATATTATCTTATAGTTACATGTTTATGGTTTGAATGGTTGTGACACATACTCATAGATATTCTAGCATGGAGACGAAGAAGTTTGATGTGGTATTAGTTTAATTATTTAGATAATTAATACATCGGGTTATTGCATTACTGAGTACACTTATTAGAAAACTATATATGTTTTTGAATGATTGTTTAAACCAACTATGTTATACTCACACCCTATTCAGGCCTCCATTTTTTCACTCGGGGAAATTATAAGGATTCTGTTATGGACAAGGGAAACAGATCCAAATATTGATTTTTTTTCTAGCTGGATGAGCTAGAATATAGTGTTAGAACCAACATTTGGATTTGGACTAGGGAATTTTTAGTCTGTATTTGGTCCTGTTAATCTATTATTTTCATTACTTCTAGCATGGCCTTTAGTTATATTTTAAAAATTAATTTCATTATTTATATATTATTTATTTATTAATTATTTTATTGTTCATTTGGTTTTATTATTGGTTTTAACTATATAATTTTTTTTCCGCTAAGTCTACACATTGATATTAATTTATTTATTTCTTATTTGTTATTTCATCTATGGTGACACTCTATAAACAGGTTTATTGTCACCCCAATATACATATCACACCCCCACTCTTGGTTAGAAGCCTCTAGAAAATGGGTAGTTTGTCTTTGGGTCTCATAACCAACCTGTTTTGGCCATTTGAGAGAGTGTTAGATCAAGGACGTTACACACAGTCATTGAGAATTCAGTTAGAATTTAAATATTAATATAATTTCACATCAATATTGGAAAAGGTAGTGGTTTTTTGACTCCATTATGATACTATCTCAAAAAAATTTCATGTTGAAAATATTCAATATTGATACATACTCGGCAATTTTCAATTATATATTATCCCACCAAAAATAAAATTCCCAACACATTATGGTTCTTCCATGGTTTATAGATTTATTAATCCTATGAGATAAATCTAATAATTAAGTTTTTAGATCAGGCTTGGATGGAACACATAGCCTCTTTCAAAATATCAATATAACTTCATCAATGTTGAAGTCCACCAACTTCCCATCATTCAAGGATTTGATCATCATTAGAAATTTATTATCATTAAGTTAGAATGTTTATTTTTCAACAATATGTATGGTCTTAAAATCACTTGAAATATACCGGATGTTCCCCTTCCTAAATGATTATTGTATCCAATATTAATAAATAAATTATTATTGGACCTTTTTCAATCCTCATTTTAGTCAAAACTGCATGACCATCACTACTCAACACATAGAAACTTTATTACCATTCCCATGGAGGTAGTTTATTGAGAAATAATAATTTGTGAGTGGATTAAGCCATCATATTTTCTTTATATTGATCGACTACTATGATATGATGAATTTAAAACTATTTTTATCCATATATTTCCCAATTTTCACCATAATGTTAATGCATCTATATCTTCAGAATAAATATTATGTGTTCTAACTAATGATAATGGATAGATATTTAAATTCACAAATCATTACTATCCTTGATTGATAATCCATAATTATATCAATATTCAAATTAAAACATGCAATTATAGTATTTTATGCATCAATGTATATCAAAAATCCATATCATCCTAATAGTACAATCACCAACTGTTTATTGACCAACATTTTGTTTAATTCTTAAAAACATTCTGTATATTATTATAATCATAAGAATGTAACCCCTATATATATCAATGTGGTAAAAATGTTATATAATCTAAAAATATTTTGAAGAAATCATATATAGTATCCTTATAAAAAAAGTAATTTGTGTTCCTCAACAATATTTGATTGTGTTGTCCATTCCATCACTACCTTTATCTTTGAGGAATCAACTGGTATTCTATCATTGGAGAAAATATATCAATGATGAGAAACTTCTTGAAGCCAAAATTATTATATGTTATATTGTACATATAATTTATTTTCCCCTTGATTATATAGAATTTTTATAAAATGGATCATATGATCATCATAGATTTTATAGTATATCATGATGTCATTAAAAACTATGACAAGAAAATTAGAGACAATCTTTGAATAAATTATTCATTATATAAATCAAAATTAAGAATATTTCAGTCTATCAAATGGGTAATAATATAAAATTTTGATGTTCATACCTTATACGAAATGCCCAAATTTTGAATAAATTCCTTCATCAATTACGGTTTATTATAACTATAAAAAGATCCCATCATTGAAAAATATTGATATCCTTAATGCTAATCAATCAAGAAATCAATAAATGGTGGAAAATTCAGGTTCTTTGTAGAAATGAATTTCTTTTCCATGTAATTTATGAACACCCACATATACCGATATTTCTTCTTAACAAAAAAAATAGGGGATACCCATTGTGAAGCTCTAGGGTGTATAAATACCTTATTACACAACACATGTAGTTGTTTATTCAGTTCCACTAATTACAATTTTTTCATCTTATATGGAGTCTTGTGAATAAGTTATTATATGTTATGAGAATAGTATAAAACTCATATTTAAACTCATGTGTATGTCTTTGTAGTTCCTTATAAACCATGTCAATTTATTCCTTCCAAATAGATCCATATTTTATTTTAATGATATTTTCCCCATTCAAGGGTTGTGTCAAAACATCTTCTATAAAAAGTTCAATAAAGAGGGAAAATTGAAATGGATATAGAAAATATTTAAATGTTATAGTCTCCCCTTTATGAAATGGGATTCCACATCTCCCTCTTGAATCTTAATCTCATTTTATTTGAAATAATTTTTTTTCCATTGTAATTGGAAAGACAATCAATTAAAAGGATTTTATCAGATTCTACCATAAGTTTAATAATCAATTATATAAATATGATATGTTTGAATATCATAATGGGAAATGAATGACACATAGTTTATATAATTTTATTCCAACCATGATCCTTGACAGAAAAGTCCCTACTTAAGGTGATGTGGAAATATATTATTTTATTACATACCTAGAAAAATGATTTCAAAACTAGTGCACTATGGATACTCAACCTAAGACCAATATTGATATGTGGAAGATTTATCATTTTATTATATAAATTTTTATATCCACTTATATTATTAGATAATACTATAAGGTATTCCTAATACTCTATACAACTTTCCACTTATTTCTACATTAATATAAGGAAATTGTTATCTATTTTAGTTTTCATCACTTGAGGAAATGATTTCCCACAGAATACTACTTAATTTGTTTTCCATTCAATAATTTCCACTTTATAAATGACTTTAGTGTTTTGGATGAAGGGACGATACTAATCATATTATCCCTTCAAATAATAATCTTCTATTTTATATGTTTCCCTTTCTTTACCTACCAGCCCCAAGAATATCACTTCAATGGAATAAATCCATTGATCAGCATCAAATGGATTAGAAGTTACACTAAAAATGAAGAGTTTTATCTCATTAAGATATGTAACACTGGTGAATCATGAAATATAATGATATATTTCTCAATATTAGAATATTTTTTGTCCTAAACTAAGTAAGTTATAATAATATAGCCATGATAGGCATAGTTCCAATAATTTTTGTATTAGATTCCTCTATAAGGAAATCTATACAAAGACTACAAGTGTTTATTATCTTCTATTAAAAATGTATTATCTCTAGAAATGGTACAGACTGATTAATCACAAAATCATCTTGAATATTGACCTGTAAAAAAAATACATATCACCATGAATGTTTTTAAATAACCAAAGGCTTTATCATAATTCTCATGTTATAAATTTTCATTCATAATATATTTCCCAAGGTTCCTACTAACTGTTACCTAATACAAACTATAGCGTACTAAATCTAATAATATTAAGATTATGTTTATGTTATTACACTGGTAAAAGATTCAAATGATTGTACCACGTAGGATCGATCGATGTAGAAGTCTTGGAAAAATATATACATTCTTGATTGCCATATTTACTAGGAAATATAATTACAAATTATAATAAAAATTATTGAATCATTTAAATAATTCAAAATAACCATCTTCATGTCTTATGAAAGGATAAAAAACATACTTTAATCTTAGATACTCGGTAAGGGTTACTTTTAGCAGAATCTATAATGATTAAATAAGGCATAATCAATTTGGTAGGGTGAATAATCTAAATACTTCAAATTCAATCAATATCTTTTGATTAACGAATTTATATTCCCAATAGTTAGATAAAAGGTGTATGGATATTGGAAGAAAAATACACAATAAATGAAATGCATAAATTTTTTCATTAATGATCTTTTTATCAAGGACATGTCGATGTTATCAGGAGTCTTACTTTCAAGGACTCATGGATGAAATCATTCGTAATAAATAGGTAGTTGTAAACCAGATACTGACATACTATAGAATTCTTGATATTTTTTATCAGGATACCTATCGATGTATAATTATTCTATGTATAACTAGGAATGACCCATCATGTATATATCTAATTTATTCCTTATATATGTTGAAATATCAAAAAAACTTCTTTCTCATAATTCCTTTTTAACCAAAAAATATCATTAATGAATCAATAATATATAATTTTTACCTATTATATGAAAAAATATTATTTAATAAACATTCTTTCAGTAATAATATATATGTATATACGGTATACGGTTGAGACACCATTAGAGTAGTGGAAGTGATGTCACATAAATACATGAGATATAAAATATGGACATGGAAGAGAAAATAATCTTCAATCAAATGATGGATATTAATATAGAATTTGATTATCAACACGTTAATATCTACAACGGAATAATTTATTGAAGGATAAAATAAGGCCATCAATTTTTAAGAAATATTCTTTTTTAAAAAATAAATAATCCATAAAAAATTAATTATGAAAATATAATAGAAAAATAACGCCTTCCAAAAATATTTTGATAATAAAGTTTTAAATCACTTTCCAAATTCATTTCATTCCATTAAAATATAATAAATTTTTTTTGAAAAAAAAATTAAAATTAAAATCCCCATATTATTGAGAGCAATATTTTCATTGAAAGTAATCATAGAAACATTTAAAGTAAGATTGATACCATACAAATAAAATGATGGTGGAAAAAGGTCGGTATTCCATATAAGTAAAAAAACATTCTTATTTTACATTTTAATCTTTCAAAAATAAATATCAATTTTTTTTGAGATATACAGTTTTTAATATATTGTAAATAAATTTGTGAATGACTAAAAATGACCTTTATTCTCAACTGATACAAATTTTTTAATATTCTTCAAACAATAAAATGATCCTCGATAAGGAAGAAACAAAGTTTAAATAAAAACTGTAAAATTATATTTTTAGAAGAAGGTTCCATAAAAGTAACTTACTTATATATTTTAAAAACAACAAGAGAAGAAAATGACTATAAAATTTTAAGGCCCAAACATAATTGGAGGATAAAAATTGATTAATTTTTAGGTGATTGTATTGTATTATTTTTATAAAGTAAATTGAAATAAAAATAATCCTAGAAAAATAATGATTGTAACTAAAAGTCCTAACCTTAGTTATGTTCTTCGTTGTATATGTATTAATTTATAATGAATTTAAATTTATAAAAAAACTTATTAATAACCATTTTCAACTATATTATTTTTTAAGGACATTTTTAATCATTTAGAATATATTAATTAAATAATTCTTTTATACATAGACCACTTAATATTATTTGATTAATTTCGCCAAACAAAACAATAGTATATTGATTATGGTAAAAGTTGTTCTTATATTATTTCATCATCTCCTTAATGTTAATAATATTTTAGAAATAATTTTAGTTCATTATATAAAAATTTATAAACAACTATAAATGGTGGTAATAAAAAATGATTCACATAACTTCATGGTGGTTGTAGTCTACATATACAAATAAACGATATAATAATTTCCCAATGGGAATAAGGGTAATAAGGTAGAATATTTGTTACATTTTAATATTCATTACAGTTTTATAAATATTTAATATATTTATAACAAATAATTATAAAAATCAATGTATACCATTGATAAAAAAATGAATCACACCACTCTGTGGAGACGTTAGTCTATATGTATGAACGAGAGATTCTTTTCTTTTCAGTACAATGGAAATGATCTGGAAAATTTTATATACATAATCATAATACAATCCCAATATAATGGTGGTACTAATGTTCAATATGTTATAATGAATACAACCGATGAAGGGTAATTAAAACAATAAATAAAATTTGGAAGATTTAGGTAATATGATTACCTATTAATTGGAAGACCTCATTTGTAATAAACCCTAAGCCATCTTAGGATGGTATCATGTTAGGATAGGGAGGTCAATAATGATGGAAATTATGATAGAATTTTTTTTGGTAGGTATAGAATGAGAAATAGAGCTTATATTTGGTAAATAATAGAGTAAAAGAGGTTCCCTTTAGTAAGTCTGGAGAGGGACACAAATGGAATTTCAAGAAATATTTGTATAATATAAAGTCATTTTCAAATTCAATTGTAACCAAATTGTCTTAAAATTGAATATGATAAGGGTTATTTCTAAATATAATCAGTAAATGAGGCTGAAGAGAGTTTTTTTTTGTTTTTTAAAGCCTTATCCCTTTATTCTCTTCCCCATTAACTCATTTTACCCTAAATAGAGGGGATAAGTTTTTACCATGGTGGCTATTAATTATGGCCCAAATTTTACTTAACCTTGTTTACAAATTTTAATTTTCATGATTCTAATTATAGTATCCATCATACATGATTAAAATCCTAGAATTGGTATAAATTATGTTTAATATATGTTCATAAAACACAATGAAAACTATTTTTATAAAAATGAAAATATTCATGATTAATATAAAGAGAAGAAAACTAAATATATATTTTTTTCAAAAATTTTAACCGTATATTTCTAATATCACCATTATATGTTTATATTATTTATATTACATATTAAAAACATATTTTTTCATAAAAAATTATTAAATAATCCTTCCATTTATTATTATTTCTTTACAATATCATAAAATAAATTGTTCTCTAAAAAATATATATTTCTGAAAATTCACTCTAAAATAAAATATTTACGAAAAAATTAAAATATTGACTCTAAGATATTTTTCATAGTATTAATTAAGAAACAAAATTCATTTAATCAAATTCAAATTATAAAATCTTGGAATTTTGGATTTAATCACATTATTGAATAATAGTATGTGAATATAACAACATTTTCATTAGAAAATAATTCTTAATGGATATAATTGGATTTCTAGTGCTTTTTGAATATAGTTATCTCATGTAAAAATACCATTATAGTGTAATGGGATTCTATTTTATTATATTTTTAGGATTATCTTTTTTGAGTGAATTTATTTATTATTTTGGTAGATATTTGTATTTAAACTGAGAATGTGCCGTTTTGGTGAAATGATTATTACAAAATTGGAATTATAACATGAGGAAACTCTGATTTTGAACATAATTAAAGATAACCTAAATATTTTTTAAAAACTGAGATAGAAAACTAAAAAAATTATTTAAGTCCATTTAAACTCGAGAGAATGGGAAATTTGGATCCCATGATGAATCTAAAACACATTGGACACTAGGTGTGTGAGAAATAAATAAAATTTTAAAAAAAATAACTTCATTGCATAATAATATTTGGTAAAATAGAAGAAAAAAACAAATTTCATTAAAAAATCATTCAAAATGGGGTAATATTGAATGCCGATGAAGATAGTGGAAATTCATTTATAAAAATTTCATTTCAGTTTTATTATTGAATATGAGTTAGACTTCATATTTTTGGAATTTAATAAAATTCAACAAATAGAAGTTTCACAAATTAAAATTAAAATTAAACTTATATCAATTTATTTCACACCTAGAAATTGAACTCGAACTTAATTTAAGTGATAGAATGAGATTAAATAATAGGGGAGTATTTATAATTCAAACTATGGAGGAATATTTCACTTTCAACTTCACTAAATTTTGTAAATAAATATAATAAATAAATATATATCAAAATCAATTAAAACACTTTTTATTTCTCTAGATTTAAATATTCTACAATTTTATAGGGATGATACTTGAAGATTTATAATTTTTATTTGTATTTCATTTTTAAAATAACCAAAAAAATATATTGATACCCAGAAAATTAATTCATATTATCTTATTTTTTAAATCATGAAATAAATTTTAATTTTCGTTGTTCATGATTTCTATTGTTTTCTTATTTTTTATATTTTAATAAACAATCATTATTTTTGGGGTTTAATAATTTCATGGTTCATGTCTATTAAATCGGACCTTCAATTGTTTAATTCATTTTGATCTTTTGCTCCACAAAGCCTTGATTATTATCATATTTTATATTTATATGTCTTAAAATAATAATGGGATGTGTCATATGGCATTATCTAGATAAGGTATGACTTAAAAATTATAAAATATCATGGAATTTGGGAATTGTATTTTTAGGATTCATGATAGTATGACTTTACTACCATATGACTTTACCATTGACTGTAAAAAATTCCCAATATTATGTCAATATAGAAGCTCTAGTCTTAAATCTGATTTAATGTATAATTCCAAATTAAATAACAGTTAAAATTTCATTCAGGTTGTAACAGTTCTACATTTTTGTTACCAAAATATAAATAGAGTTCTATAAAGTCCAACAAACCACATACTCGTGTATATGTGTTCCTTCAGAGATTAAATCTGAATTACGCAAATTTGAGTAGGTTGAGCTAAAATAAAATTCATTTTGTTATCTAAATTTTGGATAAATTAAGGGATAATATCCCAAAAAAATGAATGTGGATATCATTAATTAAAATATTGAGATGGATATCATGTAAATGATTTCAAATAAGTTGGATTATTTGAGAATCCAAATCAATGCCCTCAAGCTTTTCATGTGACGCGAAACAAATAATAATGTGTTGGGAAGTGAATTTGATTGAATTTAAAAATTATCAAATATAATATAGGACAATGAATCAATGGTAATCATATTCAATTTTAATATACTACATGATGGGACTTTAGAAACTCTATAAATTGATAATTTTTCACTCCATAGGGGAGATTCATATGTAATTTATAGTCCTCCCTTGTCAAATATTTATATTTTGTGATATATTTCTCTGTAAAAAATTTGAAATGAATGATATATTTCCATACACTCAAAACTAAACAAATTTTAATAAAAAACAAACATTATAAATTAGATTACATTTCATTTAAATAAAACATATCTATCGAAAATAGTATATAATTCACATAGGAAAAACAATTGATCCAAAAGTTTTATATTGAAATTTTATGACTATATAATAAATAAAATGTTTTAACATCCATCTAATTTATTTTATTAGTCATCGGATAATAAAAAAACATTTTGTATACTTTCCAATGATTTTTTTTGATATAAAATGATTTTACTTATTGTTTGAGTTATTAATTTGAAATGAACTTCTTCAATTTATAAGAATTGAATTTTAAAAAAATGGATTCCATATTTGGAATAATAATTAAAAAATTGGGTAATGAGGTAACATTAATTTTTCATTCTAAGAATTTCCAGGATCCAGACAAGTTTGGTCCTATAAATTATTAAAAATTTGTTAAAAATATACAGAGTTAGTCACTGTAAGGGAGTTTACAAAGGCAAGAGTAGATCACTCCTCACATGTCATCATTAATCAATGTTGTGTATAAATTAGGAGACCTAAAACCACACATCGTGCTTTTTTCCATGATCTATTTATTTGAAATAATATTTTCTACATGGTTATATTCTAGATATACATTTGTGACAAACATATCATGTTGTGAAACATGAGAGAGACACTCAATCCAATGTGGTAGAAGCCTACATGGGACATTTATGGTCCTCGATTGTAGGGCCCTAACCACAATTTCATAATCTGATTCAGTTCATATATTGGTCCATTATTGATGGAAATCAAGTCTAATGGCATGTATCATCGCCCAAACATCAAATTCAAAGGGAATTATAATTCCAATATACTAATAAAAGCCTCCTTTGAAAACTCAAATGTATGTTTTGAAAATAAATCAATATCTCAATGGTCCTAACATGTCAGAGGATACACCCTCTATGTTGAAATTCATCTATATTCCAATAGATGGGATCCACCTCACATATTTATAGACATGAGGTGCTTTTGGTCTGCCTACAACACCATGGAGTCCGAGGATTTTCAGATCCTTGATAATGTTCCACATTTCTCTATGCTGGAAATTGGTAGTCACATGCACCTACTTGTGAAGTTAAACTATTCCATCATGTATAGATTTCATACTCCCTAAAACAGACCTACATTTTATGAATTCCAGATTGAGTCTAGGATCAAATCTATAGTAGCCATTAAAAGGTTCTTGATCATATTGATGCTTCTATCCATGTTGAGTTACTCCAAAAAAATCATCCATTTTTCATCCTCCATAAAAAAGGAGGGATGAATATTTGTTTTATATTCCCACATATACCCTATATAGGACAAGTTAATGAAAAGAATTAAAAAAATTCCCCATCTCATAGACATTTATGACAATCCTAGATAATGTTTTTTCTATCCTCTTTCTACAGTTCATGTGTTCGTAATATATTTATCCAAATTCTCCTTAAAATAGTGATTCTGTAAGGCCTAATGAATTAGTCTTGTATTGTGACAACCTTTTTGGAATTATTTTTATGTCCCCATTTTTCATATAGTAATAATACATGGAATTGAATAGCCCATGAGAATAAGGCCTCCACCCAAGTGTTTCAATATCCATTAATGTGTAGTTTGGTATTACCATTCAAATCTACACTAGGATAAAATGAATGATTATCTATTGTCTGTTGAATTAATAAATTTTCATGCATTATGTAAGAGGATACATCCACCATATCCTTAATAGGTTGATAATGTTAATAGGAGATCCAAAAAATAAGATTAGATTATTTTTTGGCTATGAACATGGTGTTGTTTATAATATCCTGGAAAGAAATATTGATTGAAGAAAATATTTATGATCCAATATAATGTGAGAAATCTTCCAGAAACCTTTTCTTGATCCTTCTAATCTAAATGTATTATGAGGGGTCTTTAGTGGGTTATAATATCAATGAAAAGTTACCAATACAGTCTTCCTTGAAAATCCTAAGATATTTGATGCCCAAACCCCCATATCAATAGGTTTGATGCATTCCTTCCATGCAAGAGTTACAAGGTTTCATTCACTTATAGACCTGGTCTAGATAATGTTTCTAATCATGCATTTTGTCTTCGTAATAAGATATCTGGTCCACCAATATATTTAAAAGGAGTAAAAAAATTTAGAAGTGATAAATGAGTTCACTAGGCACACCCTCCATGTTTGATACAAGGATTATCACTTCCATTTTCCATGTATTTTTGTTATACAAGAGCTGATTTATTTGAGAAATTTTCTTTTTAACTTTCCCAGAATAGTGTAACACCAAGGTAATTGAATGAAAGAGTTCCCCTTCTAAAACCCTGCATCCTAGAAATCCTATTTTGTTTACCCTAAAATATTCCATTACAAAATACAATGAAAGGAATTAAATAGTTAATAGACTACCCCACATCATCCTCACAATGAATAAAGAGGGAAAAAATGGATAAGAGTGTTTTCATTGATGATTTACCAAATAAAAGTACGACATTTGGTTATAAAGAGTTTGTTGGGATGATCTCATTTCTCCCTTGTTTGATTTGATTGTATAAAACCACTTAAGAAAAATCATTAATGTGCATGTTAAGATAATATTTAGAAAGGGAAAAGAGAATCCATGATAGTGGATCTCCTTCCCAAACACCACTGGTGCATTGGAAGTACCACCTTGCTGTCCCATTAGTTAAAATGAACATCCTTTCAAATGAGATAATAAATATAATTAATTTTACTATGGTGTAAGAAAATCTATATATTTCAAAAGGATGTTAAGAGTAAAAAACCATTCGAGTGTTCCAAATGGATTAGATATGTCAATCTTATGTGCAATGTTCCCTTCCTTTTTTTTTCTATTCATGGTATTAACACTCGTTATATATGTAAAATGATTATTCTGAAAATAAAATATGGGGATGAACCCATACTTTTTTGATTTGATAAGACCCCTGAGTATTTAAACCTTCTTGGATTTCATGATTTTTTTGTTGACTTCCTAGATGGTGTTTCTAAAGGAAGCTGGTCTGAAATCCATGATATCAACCACATTTTATTTTTTGGGAAACAAGGGAATGAAATTTGAAATAATTACATGGGGGAGATAATAATGAAGAAATATGTCTCTTAAAGTGCTTAAAATGTCATCTTGTATGATATCCCAATAGAACGTAATGTATTAGTTTGTGAAGTCATATGATCCTAGTGTGATTTCTATGTTAAGTGAATATAGGGACTCCTCGACTTCATCCTAACTTGGTTCCTTGACAATATTATAATTATGTTGTTCATCAATGCTTAAGAAGCTATTTCTAATCATCGTTAGAGTTTTTTCAAGAACATGATCCCTATGTAGATCAAAAAAATATTCAACCACTATATTTGAGACATCATTTTCAATGTTGTAAAAGTGACTATTTATGCTAATTACATTATTCCTAGCCTTATTCTTTTTCACTTTATAGATCCTGTGAAATTTTTTTGAGTTATTTTCCCTATAATTAAACCATTTTAATATAAAATGATTTATGTCCAGTCTCTCCATCATGGTTAGAAGGTCATCCAATTTTTCATGAGCATATTACTCCTCTAAATTAGGTAAATTAGGATTCTTGTATCTATTCTAGATGCTTTAAAGAAGAAAGTAATCATTCATAATGTCAAAATCAATTTTTATAATGATCTCTTACTTAACACCATTGTCATTCTATTTTCATTTTTTTAGAAAGCCTCTACAATGGGCTCCCTAAGGGGTATAACTAGTATGCCTCCAAGATGATTTCTCTATACCCAGAAATATTATCCCATCCACTGATAAAGATAAAATGATGCAGTGTGACTCTAGCCACACTGATAATTTCCACAATTATGGTATTACATTAAAAGTGGTTCTAGAGGAGATTGGAACGCCAAATTCCACTGAAAACACTCCAATCATCCATTAGAATAATGCGTCTATCATGTTTTCTAGATTTCCTTCCATTTGATATTCACCTACTCAATATAACATCTTCTCCATGGATTGGGACGTCAACAAGATAACATTGGTCAATAAATGTTGAAAATTCAGTAGCTATTGTCCTATAGAATTTTAAACACGTTTTTTCTCCACGGCTGAGGACTATGCTGAAATCACACATAATCCCCTATTAATGATCGACATTTTGTGAAATAACCACAATATACATCCATAGGTATCTTCTATTATCATAATATGTTTATTGAAATATAAAATATACATTAATTGTGTGACTTGGTTGTAGAAATTAATCAGGATGCATTTATTTCACTGAATGCATATACTAGTTTTTAGTCTTTTGTTCTTCAGCATCTATAAATGTATCATTCTACTGTTTTGGTAATTTAGATAGACCAAAAGATATCCCAAATAGTCCCATATGAAGGTCTTCAAATTTTCAAAATGAATTTTAGGCTCTTCAATTCCAATATGAGTTTGTTCATTGTCCAATATAAAATGCCTATAGTCTTTAGATGTTAGGAAGTTCCCTTTCTTGAGAAATTCCAGTAAAAGAGCTTCATTATTTTAGGGATTTTCTGCTACTTTCAAGTCCTCAATCATGTTCCATACTAACCTAACAATTTCCTTTTTTCTTCCTTTTTTTCTTCTTAACATCCTCTAGATTAGGATCTAATTCTGTTTTACTATCCTGATCATCATATGTATAGGGGGTGGAGTATCATCCGCTTGATTGGCCCATTTATTCATAGAGTGAAAAGTCTCTAGTACTTCTTTAATTCACATCGATCTCCCACTAGTTTTATCTTAAGAAACTTATATAAAGGGTTATTCTACAACATAGCTACCAGCATGTTGGGTAGCATGTGGCATAGATTTTCTAGATGTTGGTGTGTTCACCACTTAACACCACATCAGATATTTATTAAGGCTTAATGATGGAATTCACCTAGAATACATCTTCTAGTTGGGCTCAATATGGTCATGAGGACTGCTCGCTTCCTAGAATCCGCCAACACAGTCTACTGTAGTTATCTTCCCCTTTTAACCAGTTCTTTAGAGTCAATTCTTATGTTATTTACCCAGGATTGTTGTATGTGATTCTGATGAAAGAATGATGGTATTTTTGATAAAAAAAATTCTTTAGAGAAAAAACTCTTGTGGGGTCTCTTCCCTTCCTAGAGTGTGTTTATAGGGTGTATCTGTTGCCTGAGTACCCTTTTGTGATTGATACCTAGTGGGTTGTAATCCTACTAGAGTATTTCCAGGTGTACCACCTATTATAGAGGTGTCCATGTTTCCTTATTTGGGTCAGTCATCTCCATATCCTCTATTGGTGTGAAGAGGGGGAACAGATTCAACATTCCTAGATTTATCATGATTTCCCTCCAAAGAGACCTTCCCTGTATTTCTCACAGATGTCACTAGATGAGAATCCTTCCCATCCTTTATATACCCATTATGATAATTTTTTGGGGGGAATCCTTCCCATACATAGTATTCTCACTATTTGAGGAGGAAGGTTGAGTTGACTGCTCTCCCAAGCCAGTTTCATTCATTTCTATCATAATTCTATTATCTGCCCTTTCAATAGTTTAGGGGCCAACATAGTAGTTGAAAGTTGTTATAGAGGATGTATCTTTTACTTTCCTCCTTCTAAAATGATTAGAAACACATCCCATTATATAATAGAAAGAGAACTCTCTATCTCTATTACATTTA
The DNA here is from genome assembly GCA_963277665.1 of Viscum album. Taxonomy (NCBI): domain Eukaryota; kingdom Viridiplantae; phylum Streptophyta; class Magnoliopsida; order Santalales; family Viscaceae; genus Viscum; species Viscum album. The sequence goes on from OY728164.1 coordinate 327,441,549, forward strand.
GACAGTATATTCTCAAATAACATACAACCTATAAAAAATTTTGGTTTCCTTTCATACTATTTTAGAAGGTTGATAATTTAATCCCTTATAGTTAACACCACCTCCTAGAGAAGTGTGTTAGACATATCCACTTCCACTAGGATGCTATCATAATTTTCATAGCTTGGATTATGAGTCTTTTTGTCCATCCTGATTGGATTTCCCACAGTTGAGGCCATATTATTGAGATTGTGTGGGTTCCAATACATCTAATTAAGCGTGAAAATATGAATCTAGGTTTTTCTATCATTTTTTCTTGTCATATAAAGAACAATGTTTCTTTCCCAATCATGAATTTTCAAGAACATAGGTGTATAGTTGTTGACCTCATGATCTAGCCTCTCTGTTTTGGCTCGTCCAAGTAAAACACAACATAATAGTACCCTCTTCCCATTGTCGTCATCTCCCACACTCTAAATCCCCATACTTCACCAATAATCTTGGTTAGATAAATGAATTTCTATCTCTTTTATCCCCATTCAAGTAATTCCCTCCCAATGATAAAGCAACAACATAGTCTCACTCTCTCTTCTAGTGCTTCGTGATTTTCAGAAACATGCATGATCCTTTCCTTATGAATGATTATCAGTTGGGGAGTAATAAAAAAATAAAAGAAACAAATATTGGATTTAGATCAGACAACATCTGCAATATTCTTCTTCAGGATCACAAAATTTTTTGGGGTTTGGTTTTCCACAAATGATTTTTTTACTACTAGATGAAATAACTAGTTCTGTCTAACATGTCCCAACAGTATTGATCACCATTCATTGTCAACGAGGATAGTCTCATATGAAAAAGGCCCATTAGATTTATGGTTTTATCTATTATCTCTTCACTCACCCATCATCCTTTTTTATACTAAATAGTAAAAACAATAAATACAATTTACCATTGTTAGTATTAAAACATGTTTACCAAGGTTTACACTAAGTTATAATGGTGAAGTTCCATAGAAATATTTATAAAAATTATTTCATTAATAAATTATGACATTATTTTTTCATACCATCTAATTCCTGTCCATTTGGTTCCACATTCACTTGAAATTTACATTATATTATTGAAATATTATGATTAATTTTATGTGTGTCCCTCCCCTCACGTATATAAGGGTACCTCTTATTTACCCTTATTCATATAATTTAAGAAATCTAGGTCATTGAAAACCTACCCAAAAATGATATTATATTTCTTATAATCATTATTTTTATCTTATTCTTACGCTAATACCATCCCATTAAGGCTTAATGTGTAAACTGAATTATTTTTTCAAATAAAAAGGTAACCATCTTACTAGACTCTTTCAATGTATATCTGTTATTCTCGTTCTTATAAATATATTTTATTCATAATAAAATTATGAAGATATTATCATAAATAGAATGATATATTATTATGATTATGGTACATCTATTATATATCAATTTTACATCCATTGGATAATGATAACACCGTTCATGCATGCATGTGGACTACTACCTACATGAAGCGATGATATTGTTTTTTTCATCTCCTATTTACTTGGCTAGTCATAAAAAATATTTAATGAAAATATATTATATGAATGATATTATTAAGATTCATTAATGTTGAGATATTATTTACCATTCATTTTTTAATTCATCCAAATGTGAAAAAATCACCCATGCATACATATGGACTCTCTTCTCTACGAAGTGAGATATTTTATATTTTCCTCATTTTTATAGGAATATATATTAAAGTCAATATAATTAAAAAAATACCTATTTCATGATTAAAGTTACGAATTATTTTAAGCCATGACAAAAGGGAAATTACTAGAACCAATATAATGAAATTTTATTGGAAAATTGACCAGTTTTCATTAGAATATTCATTTTAAGGAGAAAATTGTCCACAAATGTATAATTTAAAATAATAATGGAATGATAAATTGTATGTTATGTTTGAATATTTTTTTATATATATGTATAATTAACCTATATTTATTCTTTAGTATTTCTGAACACGTTAAAAGAAAGAAAATACTTTAGCTATAGAATTTATGAAAAAATCTCATTTATTTCTGGGATTGTTTTTGATAAGTTTCCATAGAGGGGAATTATATTGATATTTTTCCTTTAAATCATACATATTTTATTCATATTTCTATATTTCTACAATTTTCATGTAATAGTACTTGTATCCTCCATGGTTCTGAAAATAATAGAGAAAATTGTTTTAAATTAAAGAATACATTATTCATCTTTGGTTGAAAATATTTTACATCCATATCTATGTTACTAAAAAAATATTGATGTCTATTCCAATTTGTTAAATGTCATAATAATTTCAATTTCACCACTTTTTTTATTTTAATTTTTTTAATGTAATCTATTTTTTGAAAAGAATCGAAAAACTCATGTATAAAATTATTAAAAACTATGAAAAGAATGCTCTATTTTAACATATTTGGTAAGAATAGATTTTCCCACCATCATGACTATTCACTATGATAAAGATTTAATTATTTTTTTCCATGATTATTTTAAATGAATATCATTTACTATATATTTCTTAAATTATTATTAAATACATCGAACGAAAATGATATCTTCCATATTTTCAAGGAAAAACCAAAAACACTTTTATTGGTGTTGTTTATCGAAGACAACATCCTTTATGAATTTTATTTGTTTAATGAAGATATTATATTTTTATAACATCCAAATTTGGTTTGTATATTTCTTATAATGATGTTTATTTATGGATGATTCTACTAAACTATTTTCTTTCCCATTGGTTAATTAGGTTTTCTTGAAATCCTTATGAAAATAATTTCCTTTCCCTGGGTATTCTATAATGAAATGATGGAATATAACATTTTTCCTTTCCATTAGTTGTGATATGATATGTGGATGAATTTTTCATATCATGGGTAAGGCATAAAATGGTATTAATTATGTGATTGGTGTGATAGAAATTATATATCTATCTAATTAATTATGAATAGAATTATATCCCATGAGATAATATGGATTATAATGGGGAGTTAACCAAATTCATTAATAGAATATTTTTAATCAAATGATCTTAGGAAGGAACCTTAACTAATGAAATGGTGGAATGTGTAGTGAACCCAATTCACAGTGATAGTCTTAGCGGTGATCCTTTCCAAAGTAAATGTTTTATTATTATTATGTTTATTTCATAAACCATTGTCTTGTGATTATTATTTGTTTTCATTTCTCATGATTTATTATTTATGATTCATCACTTTTATGAAATATATTTTTATTATAACAAAACATTACTCCATGATTCATAATTAAATAATAATGACTAATTATTTATTAATTTAATAAGTTATGATCATGTTCTCGTACCCTTATACAAAATATCACTTGTGATCATAAATTGGTATCAATTATTTTTACCCTTTAGGATTATCTCTGATCACACTTTGTTATGTTTCATTTTTCCCAAGTATATGAGAATGGTTATTAAGTTTTAAATTTTTATAAAAGGTACCATGAAAGGAAAAAATTGTGGGGTATTATGAATTTATTTTAATAAATAATTTTATTATGTATCTTGTCTCTAATTACATTGAATACTTACAGTCATCAAGCTTGTCTTATTGTGACATGTATTAAATATACAAATAAAATGATGAAATATTTATGTATTCTATAATTTGGTAACATAGGTTTTTATTTCTAGGGGTTTAGTTTTTTTAGTAAAAAGGATAATAAAACCTTAGGGATATTCATTAGGATAATACAATGTATAGGAGAACATCCAATATTCAAGAAAGGATTTTTTTTTGTAAATTCATCATTGTATAGATAATGTAACTGGGATGCGGCTATGGAATAGATCCCCTTTATGGAAAAAACTCTAAAATGATAGATTTGGTGTTAAATAAATCAACATCATTTAATGAGGAGTGGGACTAAGACTACATAATGAGCTAGACACTCTCAGGTGATGTGCTTTGGTATTTTAAAATTCTCTTTATGAACCACTATGAGGATTTTATGGATTGGATCAATGTAAAACTATGAAAATTCATAGTTATATGAAGTGAAAATGTTGTTTCATGTGTATAAAGAGGGTTTCCGAATTTAGGGAATCATCGGAATGATTTTCCAAATCATATGATTATTTAATCTGATTATTTTCATTTGATAATAACCCAAATATTTTTTTGGTTTTAGTAAATATCATGAACTATAATGAATATTCATACAAATGAATGTGATGGATAATGAAATCATCAAAATAATGGAATATTATTTTGAAATCTAAAATAATACACTACTCACTCAAGACTTGTATCATATTGAGCTTCCAAATGTGAAAATCAGGGACCAACACACCATTGATACTTTCATGAGAAAATATCCACCTTATTTGAGTGGTTCATCTGATCCTTAAGTGTTTATGAAATGGATCTAAATAACTATAAATATATTATTCATTATCTAGTGTTTTGATCATAAATAATGTGTCTTAGCGTTATATTTTTTTATGGGCAAGTATATAAATGGTGGAAATTGATGCTTAATATATAGAAGTTATGGTAAATTTACTCCATGGAATGGGAAGAGTTTAGGAATTAATTTATCAATATTTTTATTCATCAAATTATTCAAACTAAAATAAGGATTCAATTCATATAACTAAAACATATAGTTGATGAATCAGTCATTACATGTATGGTAAATATCAAATTATGTAAAATCTATGATTCAGGTTTTATCATTGAAGCTAAAAGACAAATTGATGGGTTATACAGTGTGTTTTGACAATGTATCCAAAAAGAGTATTTTATAAGAGAATTTAATATTAATAATAATAGTGTTTCATTTTATCTAAGTCAATAAAAAGATATTTGATACTTTCATTGTTCTCATGGATTTGGAGATAAGATGTGAATTATTAAATTTCAATTTTATTATAATATTAAAACCCATAGAAGAAGGAATATTAATATTTATTCATTTTATATGCATGGTTAGAAGCATGGATTAAATTTTATTATGGGGTATCAAAAAAATTTATGTGTAGAAAAAAATTTCAACAATAAAAATATTGTTGATTTTATGTGAATAGGTCATCAAATATTAGTAACAATGAGAAATCTCAACTAAATGTGTGCCCAAATTTTAATGTAATAATTTAAAGGAGTATGGAAATTATCCCAATCACAGCATGAACCATATTAATAAAAATAAAAAACATGTTGGTAACCCCTTAATACAAGATATAATGAGAAAATCAAGCAATAAAAATAGCTAATGTTTGTCAGAAGAAAGAAGTTTGGAATGGTATATATACCATCCACACTATAATATAAAATTTCATATTTGATTCTAGATCCACCAAATATTTTCAATCTAAATAATTTTCTGATTATGTCACATCACAACCTAACTTATTATATTTTGACTTATTAGTAACAAATTATACTACTATAACTATTAAATATCATCTACATATCCTCACTCTAATATAATTTTGAGGGAATGTGTTTCCTAAAAATATTTTGGTTCTCCCTCTAATTGAAATTGTGGATATTTTTTGGACTAGATTGGATTTACTTATATATATCCATCATACATTGAAATCTATGAGAAATAATATTTCATATTTCAAATCATCTTGTGATAATTTTTGGGTGTGAGGTTGATTATGAACATTCAATGGAAGTTACTTTTGTATTTTGGGTCTTGATCACTATACATGAGTGATATTTATCTCAAGTTATTGGGATAAAATCAATATCAAGGATATGTCTATTGTCTATGATTATACTAAATTATTTCTAGATGAATTTCATAGCCTTCCCATAAATTATGATGTTGAGTTTTCAAAATAAATCATACATAAAGCTAAACCTAATTTGATGACTCTCAATTAAAGTTAGCCAATTGAGTTACATGAATTGAATAAGAAAATAAATGATAATCTTGATAATGGATTTATATACCTGAGTGAATTACCCTAGGGTGAACTAATTAATTTTGTTAAGAAATAATATAGGTCAATGTATAATTGCATTGATTACTGAGAACTTAATAAAATCACAGTCTGGATAAAATGTACACTACACTATTTGATGAGATGTTTTATCAACTATGCAGACATCAATAATTTTCAATGATTTAACTTAATTTTAATATCATCCCTTGAGGTTTGAGTAGGAGGATATACCCAATAAATCCTATCACATGTGGAATGGTCATTTTGAATTTATATTGATTCAATTTGGATATACCTATGCCTCTGTTTTTATAGGGTTTGATGAATATATACTTTTTAGTGTACATTGATATGTTTTTTGTAGACATTATAAATAATTTTATTATATCTTCGAATATAAATGAATAGAATGAATAGAAATATAGTATTTTATTCAAAAAAATTAGGAAAGAAAAATTTGTATTCCAATTTTTTCTAGTGTTAATTCTACTTATACAATGTTATGTTATTTGGTAATATGATTTCAAAATATGGTATAATGATAAATCTTTCAAAGAATAATGTTACAAAATAATTTTCCAGACTAACCATTGAGACATAGATCCATAGTTTTCTTGGTTTGGTTGGATACAACTTATGTTATTTGAAAAGGTTATAATTGATATCTAATCTAATAACAATTTTAACAAGGAATGGATCAATATTTCTTTGGATAAATGAATGTGGTGAAAAATTTAATGAGCTAAAAAGAATGTTGGTCAGTAAAACAGTGCAAACACTACCCAACATGGGATAATAGTTTATAATATGTAGTAATTCATCAAATAAATGGAAACATTAATTCCTCATTTCAAATGGAATAGTGATATATTATGTATCATTCCATTTGAAAATTCAAGATTAAAATTATCCAAATTACAATTTGGAGATAGGAACATAAATTTTAGTACTAAAAATTTGGAGATATTCTGCTTGTGGTTAATGAGGTGATATATGTAAGGATTATAATATATATATATATATATATATATATATATTCACAAAAAATGTTGAGTATTAACCTAAAGAGATGGTTAGAATTTATTTATTAATATGACTAATCAATAAACCACCACCCTAAGATGTAGAATAAGGTGGCTGGAGCATTGAGTCAAGAGAACCATTATAGTATTTATATGATGATTATTAAAGGATATATATTATTTATTGATTTAAAGAATATGGATATTGAAATCATGATGAGTGGGAACAAATTATATAATTCTCATGTAAATGTGTAACCACCCATATATGTTGTGACTAACTACATATAGAAGGGAGATGTGGAACTATATAAGAAGGTGAGAAATATTCTAGAGTTCAACAATGATTTTGATGGAATAACATGGTTCAAGAACATAGTATATATCTTTTTAATAGCATAATTAAATATGGACCTTCTATATTATGGTCATAGCTCATTAGTATCTATCAATCTAGGAAGTAATAAAGATTTTAATAGATCTGAAATAGTATTTATGGATGGATAATGTGAAATGGAATATTGGAGATTTTTTATCTCAACGTTGTGTGGGTCATAAATTTATGGTTGAGAGGTTGATGGTTAATGGGATGTTACAACTATTAATCATATCATAATGGAAATTGGAAATCATTACCATGGATATCATCATGAAACTCCCCAAAACAAATTCAGTGAAAAACATTATCTAGGAAGTGTTTTATCACCTTATTAAATCCATGAAATTTCATTGTTATTCTATAGTATTTCACTCTTGAAAATAATTTTTGGATACACATTAAGAAATTTATAAATTTTCATTATGTTATAAATTTTATTATATCTTATTAGGATATAAGGTTTACTTCAATTTTTTAGATATATTTAACAAGATTTTAATATGGAGTTGAATGTTAGCACTAAATATCATCTTCATGTTGATATTCATTCTGAGAGGACTAGTAAAAAAATATATGGTGGTAGCATGTTCTTTATATTTCAAATATATTTGTGATCAAAACCTTTATCTGGTGAAGTTTCCATACAAAAAAATCTTTCACTCAGAAATTTAGATAGCTCATTATAAAGACCTCTATCATAGAAAATGCAGAGCTATAATGTGTTTTGATTATGTTATAGGAACAAATTTTTTAGAAGAGAGCTAGATGTGGAAATATAAGATAAGGTTAGATCAATTCATTTTCACATCAAGGAATCTCATATTAAAAATAAATGTTTTTGAAAAAAATCATCAATGGGATAGAGTGATATAAGTTGTTGATATGTTACTTTTAGTAATATCAAATTAGAAGAAGTTTATGATATTTAGAAAGAATTGATAACTAATATATAAATATAATTGTCAAATTTACATTAATATTCATATCAGGATGGTTTTATATTGATTAGGGCTGACATTGTATCTATATCATGTTTACTACATGTCCCATGTAAATATACTAATTAAATTAAAACCTAGTCCTTCACATTTACATAAAATGCATTCAATACCACTAGATAAATTATCACTTTCATCAAACTACTGGTGGCGATTTTGGATCGAAGAAAGAAATTATTCTATAATAAGAACACTCACATCGTAAAATTTTTGTAGTGAAACCATAAATTTTAGAAAGATATATAGGAACCCAAGGATGGATGATTTAGAAGTATCCAATTTTTTTTGTCTCAATGTGGTGTGATTTTTAGGGGGGAAATCTTATAAGGACATAAAAGATAACACCCCAATATTTAATGTTTTATTTTTCTTTGAAACCTTTAAAGTAATCAATAGATTGCTTTAAATGAAACATTAAACAAATTTCATTAATATCTATACATTATAAATATCGTTTTATAATAATTAACTGAAATTGAATTATCTAAAAACATTCTAATTCACTTAAGAAATATTATTGATCCATAATAATAATTTTGAAATATTTTGATAATAAACATTGTGTAAATTTTTTTTAAAGGGTATTCAATTTTATTTTTAAAATTAATTGAAATTATTTAACATATTATAAATTTAACATTAATAAAATTAATTCAGTTATTATTATTTTCATAGAAATGAAATCAAAATCATTTGAACGTAAAAATAAATGATTTTCTAAAAAATAGTTTTCATTCACGCAATGTGTTTTTGTCAATATTTTTTTAATGAATTACGATTGGAGATTTATTTAATTTAAATTTATAGTTTATATATTCAGAATATTTTTTAAAACTGCCTAATGGTTTGAATGAGGTAGGGAAAAATAATATATCTTGACTTATGGTTGAATATTTTTTTTTTCAAAAAATATGATCCTTGTGTTTTCATATATATTCCTAAAAAATTATTCCTCTTTTTTAAAATACAAATGGATTTATTGGATTCCATATTTTGGTAAATCTTGTCTAAATTTGGTAGTTATGAAACATTCATTTTTGTTAATTAATAGTAAAAAAATTAAAAAAAAATGCCCTTCTTTTATAAAAATTAGTGTACTCGTGGGGTTAAATAATGATATTTGGGTATAATGCCACATATATTGAAATATTAATCACTGGAGAGAATAGAATAATAACTTATCTTACCTTCAAATTATTATCTATTTTTTCCACTTTCAGAAGAAAGTTAATTTATATTATTCAAATATTTTAAGTAATTCCCATTGTGTCCCTCCAATAACTTATATAAGGGAACATATTATACTCTGTTATCAGTACAATTTTAATTCTTAATCTCATCAAATATATTTCAAAAAAATCCCAGAATTCGTTAATTTTTATTTATCTCCCGTTATTACCCTAATACCATCCAATGAAATCTTCAGGAGTATGCCAAATGAGGTCTCCCAATGAAGTGGTAACTATCCTACATGATCCATTAAAAAATATTATTCATCTACATCATTTAAATATATTGTATAAATCATAACATAATTTATCTAGTATAATTAATATATTTATATCTTAAAAATATTATGGTATATCCTTTTTCAATATCTTTTCTATCCACTGAAAAATGATACTGTCACTCTTTCGTATATATGGACTACCACCTCCGTGAAGAGATGTGATTAATTTTTCATTTAAAATATACATGGATGATCCTCAAGATATATTTAATTATTATATATGTTATATATGATATAATTAGGGTTCCTAAAATGGTGTACTATTATTTAATTTTTTTCCAATTCCACCCATTGTAAATTGAAAACATCCCCACTTTGTATACATGGACTACCGTCTCTATGAAATGATGTAATTCATTTTACATCTCCACTTTTTATGAATCCTTATAAAAGTGTATATAATTAAAAACATATGACACATATATCATTAAATGTGTTATTTTAATTATTAATCCATAATGAATGTGCAAGTACTAGAACCATCAAACTGAAAGACTCATTAAAATGGAGTAGTTTACACCAAGATGGTCACTATAACAAATAATTAATTAATGATAAGACAATTAGAAATTACAATGAAATAAAAAATAGTATGTCATGTATAAATGTGCTTATATAATATATATATTCAAAATAAATGAATATTTATTATACTTTATGTCTAACATGTATTAATAAATATGAGACTTGAGGCAAGGCATTTATGTTACAAAATCATTTATTTTCATGATTTTATATTCTAAATTTACATTATGGTAACTTATTCCCTTATTATCCTTTAAAATCAATTTATTATATTTAAACTTTGCTTATTCCTTTTATTTTCAAGTAATTAAACCTTTTAAATTTTGTGGTACTAAAATTTGTCGATAAATTCTTTTTAAAAGAAAAGGTGACATTATTTCCTTAATGGTCGATGAACTTCTGTCTTTCATTACCATCCTCTTAGAAATTGAGCTTCAAATGTTTTTACCAAAAAATTAAATATTTCAAAGATCAATTTCACTACCTTTTACTTTATTTAAATTCTTAAAATGAATACCTTTAAAAAATGTTTCCCAAACATGTAATTTTTTTAATTTTTACAAATTATTAAAAAAGATGTTCTATTTAAATGTATTCAGTATGAATGTATATCCCTATAATCACGAACATTCATTTATTTAATTAATAATTAATAATTTTGTATGGTTAATTTCAAAGAATATTTTTATCAATATTATTTGAATTTTTAGTTTTAAAAGATACTAAATGAATATTATATTTTCCTAGTATTCAAATAAATGTTCAAATTATCATTTAGTAGTATTTTTGATATACGAAAAAATCATTAAAGTATATTTATTCATCACAGTGGATATGATATATGGGAAAACCCACCATTATTCTATATAATTCAAAAATTAATGTTTATTTGACATTTATTCTTTAAAAACTATTTCATTCTCATGGGATAATTCAGTTATGATGAAATCAGTTTGACTCAGCTCTCTCTTAAACATGTTACACTATAAAAAATTGATGGAACGAAACTTATTTTATTTTTATAAGTTATGATATAGGGACTTGATTTATTTTTAACGACCTTTTCAAAAAGATATTTATTTTTCATTATTCGATGGGTGGAACTAGAATTATAGATCCATCCAATGAATTAATTAAATAATGATATATCATGAGATTATATGTACAATAATGGGGAGTGAAAATAGTTTATTAAGGAAGGTTATACAATATTATTATCTTGCTAGTGAACCTTGACTGAGTAAATAATTGAATAAGGAGTAAATCTAGTCAATTATTATAGTCTTTGTGGGGATCCTTGATTAAGGAGATGATTTTCTATGCGTATGTGTTTTCCAAAAACCTATATCATATAATAATTATATATAATATTGTCTCATGAATAATTACCAAATATTCGAAACTAATATTCCATACGGATTTTTTAATGAAAAATCCACATACCGTAATTCAAGAATAATGATCTTGGACTTATCAGGTAAAAAATTATTATGTTATGATCAAGTTCTCATACACTTATTCTTATTATCACTTATTATCATTAAATTATGACTCCTATTTTTATGCTTACAAATAATTTCAGGTCACCATTTATAATTTTTTTCCACATGATATTAATAAAGGAATTATGTATCAATTTTATAGGAAGGGTACTATAATGGATGAAAAATTATGGGAGAAGTGGAAGATCATTTTTTAAATTAGTTTATTATGTAACTAGTATTCAAATAAATTAAACCATTATGATTTTTCTATGTCTATAATCAGTTAATATATTGAATATTCATCTAAAATGATGAATTATTTATTTATTTTTTTCTCATATCACATAAAAGTATCTTTTATTTCATTTTTTCATACATTTTCACAAGTTGTCATTATTTGTTGACAGCACACTAATCCATTAGAATTTTATCCATGGAGATTATTCTTACCCATATTAATGAATTCAGTATATCAATAAATAATCTCTTCTATTCATATATCAAGATTTTTTCATTATTTAAAAATTAAAATATTTTCTAATTTCTTTGCCTCTTGAATTCTTCTTCCATTTTTCCTTATTTTTCAATTATAGAAAACTTATGGTTTCTCCATAACATTAAATTAGGATGACTGCATTGATCTGAGAGTGATTAGAGATATCATATCACTATTCTATGTGATGTTAGTGGGTACAATTATTTTTTCTTTTGTCTTATTAAGAGAAAATAACTATAAGAGTGAGTTAATGAGTTTTCACATGATTAGACAGAGAACATTAGAGTAATTGAAAGATGGATTTAATGGGTATGTAAATTTATATACAAGAATAGGAAATTTCATTTTTATAGAAATTTCAAACCACCTCAATTATATCCACAGTAAAATAAGATCATTATTTTCACACACTAAACCAACTAAACAAAATAACGACACAAACATAACAACCACCACTAAAGTGATAACCTGAGTCCCACATCAAATAAATTTTTTTGGTTTTTTAATTTTCTTACTCAAGGCCGCATTATAGGCCACTCAATAAAAAATATCATATAACTCATTGTTTCCTTGAGGTAATTATTTCATCTTTATACATCCTACTCACATGTCTTGTTATTCATAAAATAAACTTATCCCTATTATCACAATATTGAGAAATAGTTTATGTGTTATGAATTACCAAATAAATAATATGTACTTCATATGATTTAAACTTCATTTAATAAAATTATACCAAACCACTTTCGAATTTGAAGATATATTGTTTTTCAAGTGGTTAATTCCACCCTCAAACCTATGGATGTAAATCAGGATATATTTATTAGTGGTCACGTGAAATCAGAAATATTATCCTTAATCTAGTTATTTCTTGATTTTAATCTAATTTAATCTATATCAGCTAGAATTTATTTCCTCTACACACTTTTCATATTATATTATTTAGATTTATAATTCAATTTTTATAGAATCGAATGTAATTTAAGACAATGGTTAGTAGAATTTATTTGTTGATCACCCTTTTCATGATATCACACATGATTATCAAATGTATTATATTCATCTTGCCTCCCACAATATTCAAGGACCCAATTTTTTTAGTGATTTACATGATATAAAAACACAAATGTTCTTAATTTCTATACAATTAACAAAAATAATATTTCCTTTAAAACTGATCCTTCTCAAAAGAGAATAATTTATTTAAAATCACTTAACTAATTTATGTTCACATACGAAATGTGAAACATTTTATAAATTTTTTCATGATTAGATGTGTTCTTAATAACATTTCATATTCAATTTTCTCAAAATCAACTAAATCAATTCACTATAACATTTTTTTATTATCTATTAAACAAATAAATAATGTATAAATGGGAATTTTTCCTTTATTTAGTGAAACTAGAACCATTGTTCAATTAACATCACTATTTTTAATAAATATATTATATTGTTAAGGGTTCAGTGAATGTGTTTTATTCTAATATAGTGAAACATTGATCAAAATCATTTAGGAAAAAAATATTTCATCCAAATTATAAGATTATCTAGAATCATTATATATATTTTTTAATTCACTCTAATTTTTTTATTTTTTTATTTATAATCTACTTTACTGGAATTTACAATACACACCTAAATTTTAGAAAAAAATATTAACATTTTATTTTCAGCATCACGTATCTCACTTATAAAACATTATTGAGTTATCTAATCATTTTTAATTTTCTATGTTATTTCTCAATAAAATAACATCTGTTGAATTCAATAATACTTTTTTTTCATTGTATAATTATCATTTTTATTAGTTTTTCTATATTTTTAAATATATCTATTTTCTTTCATGAAAAACATGAATCCTATTAAAAATAATAAATTTTTTAATTTGTTAATATATTTAAATTCCATTTTAATAACTCGCACCACTTCACAAATTCCTTTATTAGTATAATGTTATTATTCTAAAAACTAATGATTATTCTCATATCATACTCCTTTTATTTCTTTTCCATACACCTAATCATAAGATATAATATTGTGGTTGGGTATAATTTCATCTTCATTGATGAATTTACATTTACATTACCTTTATATTATTTTTCCTCCATGTCTAAAAAATATAAATAATTTTCGTAGGTTATTTTCATGGTTTATCATCCTCTTATTATTATTCAATCTAATCAATGAAACTAGATAAAATGGTTCCACTTTTTCCATAATTAAAATACTTGAATGGATGATTTTACCTATACATACCATTGATTGTTTTTATAAATTTTGTTATATATGATCTTAATTCATTGAAAATCATGACAACATCTTCCTTTTCTGATTCATAATCACCAAAATTCTTTATTATTTTTTTTAATGTTTTATATACATTAAAATAATTATCAATTTTAAATTTTACATTATTTATCATGGATGGAACTTATATAAACCCATATAAAATGATGACATTATTGAGATTATCTTTGGTAAACTAATTTGTTTTATGATCCTCTAGAACAACTATTTTGCAATCAAACATATAATTTTTAATCCCCATCAAATTCATCACTATGATAGAGTATTAAATACATTATCTTTAAATTCGAATATAAGAAATAATTTTGTTCCCAAAAATGAATAAATAATGTACTGACTCATATTTATCAAAACTAATATACAAAAAATGAGTTTGAATTGTTATAAATTTTCAATCATTCACATCATCATCATCGTTAAAAAAATCGGGCTTCTTTATTCAAATTTAAACTAAAATTTTTGAACCCATAACTCATGTAAACTATAACATTAACTATAACACCCTAAAAATTTAAATGTAGAAAATTTTATTTGGTATAAAATGTGACATGAAACATTCTGATTAAGAACCCCATGATATGTATTCCTTTAAATTTAATCTATTTTTTTCATATGAAACACACAAACCCAATCCTAAATTAAATACAATATAGTATAATGTTATACAAAATCAACTAGATTGGTGAGTTTAAATAGAACTGACTATATTATATACATTATTTTTACCTATTTATCAGAAATAAAAAGTATTTTCTAAATAGCAAAAATGTTTTCTTAAAAACACTTTTTTTGTTAAAAAAAGGTTTTGTCAAGATTTGTGAAAATACATTGAAAATAATGTATAAAACTTTTATAATAAAAATATATTTAATAAAAATAACTTATTTATTGAAAATGTACTATCAATATTATATTATGATTAATGTTTGGGCTATTTTTGAAAAGATTCATTTTTTCGAAGAACAGTGAGAAACAATGATTTTTATTAAAAATGGCATTTTGGTTTGAATAATATAAAATAATATATAATATTTTAAATTAATTTTAATGTAAAATTAGTTAAATTATTCTAATATATAAATAATTTATTTTAGTTCAATGAATTTTATATTTATTTTTTACATTAAAATCACCCACACATTAATGAATTTTGTCTTTGGCACCAACATTTTCATCATGTCTAGGGGTATAATTTTAAAATGGATTCTACCAATTTTATAAATTGAATTTAGAGAATATTATTACATAATTAAAGAAAATAAAAATTTATATTATATAATAAATTCAACTTAATTTGGACTATAATGAATAGTTAAAGTAGTAACAATTTATTATCATGGTTAACTTAAAAACTTATTTTCCTAGGGTTAAACTAGAATAATAAGTGTTAAAATAACATAAAAACGTGTTTAAAAATAATTTTATAGATATATTAAGAATATATAACCTCTAAGGTTCTATTTTGACCCATTTTGTATTTTGTTCAATGATAAAAACAATGTTGTAGTTGATGTTTTTTCAAAAATTCATTATGTGTCCTCTCCCCCACTTATAAAAGGCCACCCACTATTACCCCTATTAACACATTTAATGAAATTCGGTTCACCCAATACATACCCTAATTACATCTGTACTCCACTTATGACTGTCTATATACCTTAAATTTTTCAAAAATCTTACTATGAGGGATTTTCGTCCAAACCTAATGTTGTATTATAAAGAAGATGTTGAATTCTCAAATGAGTTTTTTTATTTTATTTCTAATTCCACATTATTAAATTAATATTAAAAATTACTATAAATCCTAAAAACTTGTCTCAAATATTCTATGATTTTACTGTTTTATGATAATTTATTATATTCATGTCCTCTTCAATCTGATGGGAAACAAAACTGTCGATCGTACGTATGAAGGACTACTACCCCGCGAGCTAATGTATTTGTTTTCAAAACCACCCATAAAGGATAGATATACTAATTAATTAAACTAATTTATATTATTTTCATGTTATTTTTATAGTTATTTAATTATAATATTGTATATAAATCTTTACTTTCCATGCCATTTAAAAAATATCAACATTGCTTGGGTGCATGGTGGATTTTCGCATCATGAAGTGATGTGATTTATTTTTCACATAATCCTTAAATTGAATATATTAAAGATAAATTTAATAAAAAAATTTGATATATGTGATATAATATTTATTATTAAAATTTTACATATCACCTATATTCTTTCCCTATCAACTGTTAAGGAAATGATAATGTTTCTCTTGCGTATGTATGTCCTTCCATCTCCATGAAGAGAGGTGATACATTATCAAAATTTTTATTTAAATAATGATTCTAAAATAGAATATAATGAAAAAAATGAAATTTATAAAATCATTATAATTATTTATATTAGGGACTTATATTATATATACCATAATAGAAATATTCATAAAAAACCTTTATGAGAAAACAAGGGAATTAATACCCAAAAAATGAAAATAACGAAAGATCGTTAACAAATAGATGTCAATATGTTATAATATTATAGAATATTATATTATTAATATTAATTTTATTCTATTGTAAATAAATCAAATTCTTAAAATCATTATAACATAGGTTAAACCATGTTCATCCAAAAAGGTGGTGTGAAGTTAGGGACGTTGTCTCTATTTCAGTTCGTTGAGGAATATTGAAATATTATGCCCCATGTATGATTTATATGGTGTATATATTTCATATTTTACATGAAATATTGTAAATAATTAATAATTCATGGTATTTTAGTTTTTAATTTAAATATATTTCCCCCAAAGAGGTTTTTCATGAAAATTTCCATGTGGTAAATAATTTCATAACTAAAATTATATTCACTGGGTTATATTATTTATTCGTTATCTTTGATATTATTATGTTATATGTGAAATGATTTTTATATAAAATATTTCATATTTATATTTTTTATTTGTATTTACATTTCATACACCTAATATATTCATTTATTAATTCTCACTTTAATGTCATTAGCATTGTAAGGGATTTCGACTCAATGTCCATTTTATTGAGACATATTTGTAAATATGAGAATATTCACTATTAATTTATTTATTTACTTCCAATTTCATTTTTAACGTGAATAATTATTTATTAATCATGATTATTTCTTTGTTTCATGTTTATTCTTCAATAGGGTTACAATTTAAGATTTTTAATAAGATGTAATGATTATTTTACAATATCACATATTTTGTGATTGAAAAATTTCTCTTAAAAAATTAAATTATTGTGATTATATAGCTTTTATAATAAAATTTATCTTAAATAAGCATTTCATTTACCATGTATAAATTAATTTTCTTGAACTATACATCATTTTTCTATACTGTGTTCCAAATAGAATGATAATTTTTTATCTTGGTTAATATTGATAAATCCATATTATTTACTAAATATGGATATTCTATGATAAGTCACATTTTTTATGAATTAAAATCATTATTAAATATATGTGGAATTTTGTTTACATTAAATTATGGGTGGGCCCAACATTATAAATCCCATTTATGTGCCGAAAGTCTCCGGAAGTGAATTAGTAAGCTAGTATTAAAAAAGTTTATATATGTGGTTTTAAAATATCTTGTGAAAGGTATTGATAGTAGAGGTATAATGATGAATTATGTCCTAAAATAAATTAATTAATCATTTATTTCATTAAAAAATTATGTTATTATTATCCATGAAGTTTTTTCAATTATATTATATTTGGATGCATTTCGTTCCTAGTAATTGATTAAAAAGAAGTTGTTTTAATTTATTTTCCTTTCCTTGTTGAATAATAGATATCTATTTATCATAGTCAGGTTATTTATATGGAATGTGTGGTAATGGTGTAATGGAATGTTCTTTTAGATAATTTTTTGTCTATATTGACTATTCATTGTTGAATATTCTTCATTTACTCATGATGTCTTCTATATTACCTAACTCTTACTAGGAATTCGAGCCCAAATTTATTTCATTTTATTTCCATATAATCTTGGAAGCGTAATTGGAATTATATGAAAGGATATACTAGAAATAATAAAGATATTGTCCAAAAATATATGTTGTATTTTGTGTATTCAAATGTAATTAAAGACTCAAGTATGTCTCATGTTTCTCAAGAATACTAAACTATTTAGTCTTTTATGATACAATTCATTGTATCATATCCCAATTTTATAAAGTAGAAACATGCTCTATACTACTAGGGTAAGGTTAATTAAAATTCATATCTAAGGAAGTTTAGTAAAAACATTCGTAACTATATTTAGGAAAATATAAATTATGGAATGTAACACTATAATAGACTTTGTGGATAACAATAGGTGAACATCCTAATGTTTTTGTAAGGTATAGATTATGGGGGTTCCATAGAAATAAATCCATCTCTAGATATTACAAGTTGAACCCAATGAAATTATGTTAAAATTTAATATGAGGGAATGTGCGGTGACTATGAGATATGAAATGGATGATGACATGAGGGAAATATTTCATGATTGTTCCTAATTACTTATCCTGAAATAGGATCAATAACTTATACCCTAACCAACCCTCAAACTCATCAAAAAAGTGATATATAGGGCTCCTTAAGTGCTCGAGTGGTGAATACCATGGACCCAATAAGGTTTGATTTCCATCCTGTTAGAAATATGGGTAGAGGCATGAAGTAATGTATTTTACGGTAATGGTTAAATTATTTATATATATCATAATGTAATGAATTTCCAAGGAAGAATGAAGATTACAATGAAAGAAAATAAATTTAATCCATGTGCTCCATATATAGATACTTTTCATAAATGTGGGTAACTTAGGAATTATCCTTTCCAATTCACTCTATTAATTTTCAACTACTAGGATGTGGAATGACCTCTGGAGAAATAAAATGGTTTAATTATTTATTGTAATTCCAAAATTATATTGTAGATTTATTTTTTTAAATGTTATATTGGTTATAAGTGTCATTAAATATCTAAAGGTTGTGTTAATTTTGGAAAAATATATGTCTTAGTTGAAAAAAGAGTTACAGAAATAGTTATGGGTTTATGAGATTATGATTTATTATAATTCAATAGTCTCAAACCCCCTCCCCCATTTTAAGTTTTATGTGGTTGTATTCTGCTAAAATTAAGGATATTTTTTTGTGGTAGTTATGGAAAAACAACCCATTGGTTAAGTATATGTTCTAGTGAAAATATTATATAAGGAATATTGCCCTTAAATGTTTTGGGAATATAGTTAATGGTATTGGTAAAAATTAGGGTTTATCATATATATGAGGTTGATATAATTATAGGTTATCAAACTTTGGGGATGTTATTGTAATTTTATTAATATCGTTTAAAAAAAGGAACCTTGCATTCCATGGGACAACTTCCCCCATCAAAAAAGGATGTGGGGCTTGAAATCATCATCGAATGGTGATAAGGGTTTAATTCATACTACTGTCATAAATGATGTTTTGATTAATATTTAATTATTTTTAATTAAATTATTTTATCAATAAGTATTAATATTGAACCATCGGTGTTACTATTGGTAGTTATAGATTAAATAATTATATTTCATAACTTTTTCTATCCATATTGGTTTCAGAAAATATTTATAGATTGATAAAAAGACATGTCACAAATTAATACATGTTTTTATCTGATAAAAAATAAATATTAGTTGTTAATTCATAAAAAAATAATTTCGGGATATTCATTTATTGGACTAATTAATGTATTTGAAACCGATCAAGGCCCAAAAAAATTATGAAATTGTGCTTATGAAATAGAGAGATATCAAGTAAGTATATTTCCTTATATTCATATAAAGTAAAATAATACCTCAACATTAAAAAATGATATTGAGAAAAAAATTCCATTTACCTTCATATCTGATAAATCCAATGGTATTCTAAATCCTCTAAAATTTGTGGTTTTTTTGATCCTTATGTTTCCATTGATCATTGAATTTATTTTTATCACTGACCTCCATCACTCTCAATAATTATTTATACTTTTTTCCATGTAAATTTCCTCACTACCCATAAATTTTATCCTACATGTATACCTATTTATCTATTATTCTATAGTAACTTCACAATTCATTTTTTGTCTTACTAAGAGGATGTTTTATTAACCCATTTAGGTTGGGGGGTTTTCAACAATGGAATTTACAAATGTCTGGCCCTTTATTACCATGATAAATTTTAAAGTAATATATTTAATTTGATAGTGTATTTGACATGAAACACCAAGCATAAACAACTCAAGAAATATATTTCATTAAATTTAATCTCTTTCATAGCTTGCAGAACATGTAACCTCATCCGTAAATGCACTACTATATAGTATACTATTATAATATAACCATTAAATTGTAATGTATTTATAGTAATAAATTAATTATGAAATTTTTGGTCATATATTTATTTGAAAATAATTTAAAATCATTAAAAATAAATGAGGTGTTTTCTAAAAATAAAATTTTTCAAAAACATGCTTTACTCATGCTTTGTGTATGTAATCTAAAAATTATTTATTTCAATATTTTTGGGAAAAATGATTAAAATAGATTATATTTTTAAATTAGTATTTCAAAATTATTTTATGGTGAATTTTTTAATTTTCCACGAAAATATAATTTTTCCTGGAATAGTGAAAAATACTGATTTTTATTGAAATATTCTTTTTGTTTAAATTATTTACAATGTTAAAATATATTTTCAATAGGTATTAAAGTAAAATTAGTTTATTTAGAATAAAGTTTACCTAATTTAGGTAATTTTAATAAATTTAATGTAGAAATATGTTATTAAAACCTTCATCATTTTGGTGGATTTTCTCTTTAGAAACCTGCTTTACCATCGTGTTTGTAGGTTTAATTTTGAATTAGATTATACCACATTGGTGAATTGATTTTTTGAAAATGTATTCCATATTTTGAATCATAATTATGTATATTATATAATAATCTAAATTTATTTTTTTACCATTATGATTGTTAAAACAAGAAAAAAATTAATTTTTACGGATAAGGTAAAAAATGATTTACTGGTGTGTTAATCTAAAATGTTAAATGTTAAAATTACCTAATAACTTGTCTAGATACCATTTTCTAGAAATATTTCGATATTATAACCTCGAATGTTTGATAATGACCCATTATTTTTGGCTTTTTTCATGATTAATATGATGTTGTAATATGAACTTTCCAAACAATTCATGTGTGTCCTCTCCCAAAGTTATAAAAGGTCAAACCCATCCTCCACTATACTCCACTCAACACTTCTTATTTCACTAAAAACATCCTAGATCCCTTGTATTCTTCAAAAATCTATCCTAGGAGGGGGTTTTGGTGCAAATGTAAATATGTTTTCTAATGAGTATGTAACATTATTAAATAAAAAAGTTTATTTTCATTCTTCTTCCACCTCATTCATATCTTAATAAATTATGATTTTATTATATCATTTGTATCTAAAATATACTATGATTTTATTATGTTACATTAATTACCTATATCCATATCCTCATCCCTAAAACTGTAAATGAAACTATCGATTAAGTATATCGAGGACTACCGCCTCACAAACCGATGTAATGCCTTTCCCCTAACTACCATTAAAGGATTATATAATGATTAATTGAAAACATTTATATGATAAATGTGATATTATTTAACTTTTAATATTATAATATCATATATTAATTCTTTATTTCAATGTCGTTTATGTTACAATAATGTCATTCGTGAGTACGGTGGACTACCACCTCACAAAGCGATGTGATTTTTTCACTTATGATATATATAAAATCTAGTATGTTTAAATTTAATTAAAATTTTTGATATATATGATGTGTTATTTATTTTTTTAAAATTAATATTTCACCTAATTATTTAACCTTTAACCCATTAAGGAAATGATAATGTCTATTTTGTGTATGTACGACCTACCATCTCTACAAACCAATGTGATACCTTCTCTGTGTTCAAATTTATATAATTATTATAAAAATATATCTAAGGAAAATATATATATATATATATTTATAAAATTAATATAACTCTGTAGATAATTAATATTTATCCTATACACAGGAACATGTATATTTATGAGAAAACATGTATGAGAAAACATGGAAATTAACACCCTAACCTATTAAAATAATGAAAGTCCATTAGCCAACATGTGATATGATTTTGTAAGAGGTTCAAAGATGATATTATAAATATGAATAAAATTGTGTTATAAATTATTAACATGATTGAAAATGTTATAATGGGGGTAAATTAAAATTCAAACAATAGGAAATGTGAGTTAAGAGACTTCCTCTCAATTTCACCTCATTATGTCGTACTGAGATGTTATGTGCATAATTTGTATTATATATTCTATATAATTCACCATTTTATATGTAATGTGTTGATTAATTAAAAATTGATTATATTTTATGATTCAATTTTAATTATTTCATCCAAGGTTATTTTTCTTGAAATTTACCAAGTGGAAAATAATTTCATACAAGAGTTTCTTTTAATTGGGTTATATTACTTATTCATTATTTTAAATATTACTAGATTATGTGTTTATTGACATTTTAATATATTATATTGTATTTCCACTAATTTTATGTGTATTAAAATTTTATACACATAATTTATTCCGTGATTAATTCTCACTTCAACATTATAAGAATCATAAGATATGACATCTTAATTTCTATTTAATTTACACAAATTTTTTAATATGTACCTATTAATTTTTATGTGGTGCATATACTACCCCTATAATATATTCATAATTAATACATATTGATTCATGATAATTAATTTTTTTTCATGTTTATTCTTCAAGGGGGTATAATTTAAAATTTAACAAAGATGTAATGATTTTTATTTATTGTCACTTTTTTGTGATAGTTAACATTATTTTGAAACGATCGATTTTATGAGATCATATTTAATTAGATATTAAATTTATCTTAAATATCCATATTTTTTATCATGGATATGTTTATTTCTTAAACCATAT
The DNA here is from genome assembly GCA_963277665.1 of Viscum album. Lineage (NCBI taxonomy): Eukaryota > Viridiplantae > Streptophyta > Magnoliopsida > Santalales > Viscaceae > Viscum > Viscum album. The sequence goes on from OY728164.1 coordinate 327,465,328, forward strand.
ATCATTTATAAATACAGTTTTCTACATTCAATTTTTTATAGAAAAAAATATTTTTAAATTTGTACTCTTTACTCAATATGGATATTTGATGATAAGGGGCATTGTTCATGAATTAAATTGATAATTTGATTCATGAGGAATTATTTTTGAATGTAATGACATGTGGGGAATGGAATTATATAGACCATAGATACATCTATAGTCCCATGAAGTGAATCTATAAGCTGGTATTAAATAGGTTCCTACCTATATTTTAAACAATTTTATGAATGGTCTTGATAGGAGAGGTTTCATGATTCCTGAGAACATAAAATCTAATGATTATGATTTTTCATCATTAATAATCTAGTTATTATTATACATGATATTTTTATAATGATATTATTTATGTATTAATTTCATTCTCAGTTATTAATTAACCATGATTTTTTCATTTATATTACATTCCATAATAATTAGGACTTATCTATTCAGGATAGTAATGTTATTTAAATTGAATTTGTGTTTAGTTTTTTACTTCCTATATTTATTATAACGTATCTAATTAAGATAATCAACTTATTGATTAAATGGAACATGTTTTGGGATATTTATAATTCCATACTGATAATTCATTTTTGATTATTCTTCATAGCCTCTTTATATCTTCCAGTTTAAGTAACTCTTACTAAAAATTTTATTCAACCTTATTATTTTCCTCAATTGTGAATCTGGTAATTTTAGTGTGATTAGCATGCAAGTATATTATAGAACATATAATAATATTCTAAAAAAATTAGGTTGTACTTTTCTATTCCAATGTAATACAAGTCTGATGTATGTATCTAGTTTTTCAATATAACTACACTATTTGGTCCTTATGAATGTGGTTCCTTGTATCTCATGATAGTGTAATAAAGTAGAAATAGACTCTAGGATATTGGTTTTAGGGCCATTACAAAAACATGGTTGATTGTAATTTGTTATTAACTATCTAATCAACATCAATATCCTTATTGAAATTTAATAAAAAACTCTTTCACATCATTATGAAACTTAAAACCATTCTTAAAGAGGTCAAGAATGTATATATTAATTTGTAGAAAATATACAACCAAACATTATCTATATATATGATAAATTTTTCCATCCAATATATGAAAATAAAATTTATTGGAATAATTTATAATATTATCATAACTCTATAAATAATAGATAAGTAGATTTTTAAACCAATATAGATCCTTGAAAAGTCCTAGAATTGTTTTCGTGGACACAATATGATGAATGATCGGTAATAGATTCCTCTAGTTTAATACCAATAAAAATACCTTCTGAAACATACACAACCACTGACATTGATAAGAATATATTCATGGTTACTAAAAACAAAAATCATTTAAATAATATCACACCCATGTTAGTTAACATTTTAATTAAATTAATAAAATACATGAAATCAAAGAAGAAGATTGATATGGGGTGAGTATGAGGATGCAAGAAACATTATATTTTAATAAGGTTTTATTGCTCATTTATTGAGGAGGTTAATCCATTGAATTCTACCATGGTTATCTCAATAATAATATCCTAATCTTATTATCAATGTGGAACATATGAATTGAGTAGGAAGCTAGTCTCTAACTGTAATAAATAATCGATAAAATAAAAGTACCGACATGTAAATCAATTTTATATAATCCACATCATGTTTCCCTATGGATAGAGTATGTGTACATATTCATTCACCTCCAAAATCCTATAAAATGATCATTTAATATTCCAATGATGATATTTCAAAATATCACAATGTCTCAAAACAGTTTTCTAAGTGAGTGTATTCATTTAATGACTATTCAAAAATCACAACATCACACCATTCATTATGTTGTAATATCTTGGTGGACCTTAAATCTAAAATTTTTGGATTATATAAAATTTAAAAAATATTATAATATTTTTTGAGATCCATTAAATATGCACATACACTTAACTCATTGTGTAAAAAACATATTCATCTATGAATAACATTTTGAAGCCATGATTTACCCTAAAAAATTAAGGAAAAATAAACATATTGTTAAAATAAATTATTTCATAATAAGTCATCCTTTAATTAATAATTGTGATGAGAAACATCAATAAATGAAATACCTTGATGTTTCATAGACATCTGAATTAGGATATGACATATATATTATAACTGAACCTTATCCACATTATAATCTCCCTAATTTCAATAGTTTTTTATTAATATAATAAATATTTTAATCAATAATATAGTTTAATTATATTAAATAGATTAATAATATCAATATTACAAATTTTATGTTAAAGAACTGAAAAATTATTTAATGAATTCATATATTATATTTAGAAAATGAGGCATTCTATTAAAAAATCTCCTTTACCATTATAAAACTCATTAACACATAAATTCAATGTTATAAACAAAGCTTAAAATCACCCTTAAAAAATAATTTTAACGAAGACATAAAAAAATGATTTTGGTTTCTTCAAAAAACACTGTTATTATGCCTTCATATCCCTTTCTTCAATATTATATAATGTCTTACACTTTGTTAAATAGATGCTGGAACATTTTATTCAATATAGCTAAACACCATTGCCTTATTTTTGATCAATTAAAATCTAAGGATAAATATTATAGAGATTCATAAAAATATCATGTAGCCTTTCTGTTATTAAATTCAATATTATATGATGCTTTAAATATTTAAATAATCCTAAAAAATAATCACATTTTCAATTTTTCCCTATCCGAGTATTTATTAAATATTATTTTACTTATATTACTATATCTAAAAAACATCATTGGCATATATTTCTTGTTCTTATATCTCTTCATCAATTAAATTAATAATTTAATTGATTGTAAAGATTAATATTATTGATAATAAAATAACTTATATATTGTGATTATTTTCCCATTTAACATCTCCCTAATCTACTTCAATCACATGGTAATATTCCTTTAATCATCAATAATTTCAATTACCTCCCCATTTGGAATATTTTTCCAACATAATTAGTTCAATGTAAATAGTACATAAAGATAATTTCTCAATTTTTGGAAAATTTATAACAATGAAAATGAAATTAAAAGGTTACATTCCATATATAATAATGTAAAAATACTCACAAATTAGTAATAAAATATAAATAAATTAACTCTAAGTCCTTATATTCATACAAAATTTTGAAAGAATGTTTTTTACATCAATGACATAAAAGTATTCCATAGAATATAATACTTTTATAAATCTCTAATGATGTTTATTTACAACCTATTAAACCCATTGTATATTATTACTATGAACTTCTATAATCATGTTCAAAACTATATAAAAACATCCAAACACTCCACTTAAATACATTCATGTCATTTTAATATATTATCAAACCCCTAATTATCCAAAACATAATTCTAAATAATTTTTCTATAAAACTATACAATGATTTCATTTCACCCTCTTTGGTACAAGTAATTTTTTGAAATTTTTTAATGGGAGTAAATAAATATAAACCTTAAGGTAAGAAGGTTTTGATATAATAAATATCTATATAATATTGATATCCACTATTTTATAATGTTTTTGTTATAATATATTATATTATAAACTTTTTATACACATATTAATGATTCATTGATACTTTTCAGAACTTAATTTTAGTAAGACATTCATGAATTAAGGATATTTTAAACTGAGTATTTTCCCAAACTCATTCATATATTTTTTATCACGTTGGATTTCATAAATATGTATCCATTTATAAAAATTCTTTTTTTTTCACACAATGACATGAATCAACATATTTAACTTCAATTTTGTATAATATGATTCAAAATTTCATCATGATATTCCAATAAATACATATTCTACTTATGAGAAAATCACATAACGAAGTGGACTTATGATAACCTGTATAATCGTACAAACAAAATATTTTTCTCTAAAACAAATTTTTTTCATATTTATCAAAAAAATACCTTTTTAAAATTTTCAATTCAAATACAAGAGTAATAATTATTATAGAATATCATGATATTGGGTTTGATAGATTTTCAACATTGCAGATAATGTAAAAAAATTAGAATCATGCTACCTTCTTTTTGGTAATTCTTGACCTAGTTTTTGATCTAATTTAATTTGGGTTTTGTTTTGGTGTCATTATGGTAGAATTTGGAGAATTTTTGAAGCCTGAGGGGCATTTAATAGTTTTTTCATTGTTAGGGAAAACTATGTCGTTTGGACGAGTAAAATGTGTACCCTCTTGAAAGACACTTGAAGGCATACACATTTTTTACATAACATGTTTCCACCATTCCAAACCGTACACCATATGGTTAGTGGGTAATGCATGGTTTTTTCATATTTAGTTTAACCATGTGTCCAAACCATGCACCCAAAATATTAGACCAGTAGTGGTTCAATGTTACGGTTCATAATTTTTATAGCCATGTATCCCTATCCAGAAAACCATTCTCATGAAATTTAATTCGTCCAATAAATTATTCTAAAGATATATGACCATTAGTTTATGTTTCTAATCAATCCCATTCAACCATAATATTTTCTAATCATCCTTGATGGATCTTAACAAGTAATTGTGGCCCCTGAAAACAATTTTCATTGCAGATCGAAGAAGCTTTATCCCATTTGAACTTTTTTGGGCAAGTGGATATGCAATCATGTTTTTTCTCTCAATAATTCATTCTACCATCCTCATAGTATTATTATTCATCAAATAATTGATGGATATAAACTCTATTTTTTATATCATGTTTCTCGGTTATATTCCTAGATATTCGGTGCATTATTTCTCCGTTGGTGTTCCCCATTATTGGTGTGGTAAATTGTGAAAAATTAATTTAAAATGTATGTGGTTACATAATTAATTTTTGGACCATTGAAACCTTAAATTTATTAATTCATATTAATTTTTTTTTCAAAACCCTGATTTTATGTCTTTTATGGATTATTTTGAATGGAATGAAAATTTTTAAAACCCAAAAATTTCATGGAATTGAACTTTTAGAGTAGATTTGATTGAAATAATGGAATGATTTCAAAACCAATTTGATAAATTGATTTCTTGGTTGAACCATAAATAAATAGATTAAATTGAACCTTAATTCCAAATGGAATTAATTGATGAAAACCATTTATTTGGTTTTGAAATTAAAAGGCATGTTGAAAACAAAAAATGGGAAATTATATTTTGAAGTGAATGTTTTATAATTTTATTTATTATTTGATTGAAGGGCATGTTATCCTTGGTATTTAGTTGTAATTAGAACGAGAATTCTAGGACCATGACTTCCTAGCATTGGATTTACAATGTCATCTCTAACTAAAATAACTGTGACATGAGAAAATGTGATGGATTCCACTATTACAGTGTGTTTTTTAGAACGTTCACTACGGCAAAAAGGCATTTAGCGGTGGTTTGATTTTACATTTCGCGGCGGTTTAAACGGCCGCTAAATAGATTGGCGACGGTTTTGAAAAACCGCCGCGAAATCATGCGTCGGGAAACTATTCGATGTGGTTTTCAAAACCGTCACAGAACGTTTCGCGACGGTTTAAACCGCCTCTAAAAGATTTAGCGGCGATTTTTTTTCATTTTTTAATTTTTTAATTTTTTAAATTATTTTATTTATTTATTTATTTATTTATTTATTTCGTATTTATTTTATTTATTTATTTTTTCTTTTTTATTTTTCGTATTTATTTTATTTATTTATTTTTTATTTTTTATTTTTCGTATTTATTTATTTATTTTAATTATTTATTTGTTTATTTTATTTATTTATTTTATTTAGTATTTATTTTATTTATTTTATTTCATATTTTTTTTTATTTTATTTATTTCGTATTTATTTATTTTATTTATTTTATTTTGTATTTATTTTATTTATTTATTTTATTTTGTATTTATTTTATTTATTTACTTTATTTCGTATTTATTTTATTTATTTATTTATTTACATTATTTATTTATTTCTTATTACTTTATTTACTTTATTTATCCATGCATGCACATCCCATGCAGATGCAAATGCACATACCCATACAATATAAAGAAATACTGCGTTTGGTGAGATTTGAACCCCTAACCTCTTGCATATTTTCCAAAGACTTTACCACTCCAGCAAGCTCGCCATGTGGTTAATAAACAGAATTTAATATACATATATATTTTAATTGAAAAAACAAATAATACAGAACTAATAGATATAATAAATAATAATAATAAATAATAATAAATAATAATAAATAATAATAAATAATAATAAATAATAATAAATAAATAATAGTAAATAATAATAAAGAATAAATAATGATAAATAAAAATAAATAATAATAAAGAAATAATAAATAATAAATAATAAATAATAAATAATAAATAATAAATAATAAATAATAAATAATAAATAATAAATAATAAATAATATATAATATATAATAAATAATAATAAATGATAAATAATAATAATAAATAATAATAAATAATATTAAATAATAATAAATAATAAATAATAAATAATTATAATTATTAAATAATAAATAATAATAAAAAATAATAAACAAATAATAAATAATAAAAAACAAATAATAAATAATCATAATCAAATAATAAATAAGAAATAAGAAATAAGAAATAAGAAATAACATATAATATATAATATATAATATATAATAATAAATAATAATAAATAATAAATACGAAATAAAAAAATATTTAATAATAAATAATAATAAACAAATAATAAATAAAAAATAAGAAATAAGAAATAAGAAAAAAAGAAAAAAGAAAAAATAAATAAAAAATAAAAAATAAAAAATAAAAAATAAAAAATAAAAAATAAAAAATAAAAAATAAAAAATAAAAAATAATAAATAAAAAATAAAAAATACTAAATAATAAACAATAAATAATAAATAATAAATAATAAATAATAAATAATAAATAATAAATAAGAAATAAGAAATAATAAATAATAAATAAGAAATAATAAATAAAAAATAAAAAATAAAAAATAAAAAATAAAAAATAATAATAAACAAATAATAAATAATAAATAATAAATAATAAATGATAAATAATAAATAATAAATAATAATAATAATAATAAATAATAAATAATAAATAATAAATAATAAATAATAAATAATAAATAATAAATAATAAATAATAAATAATAAATAATAAATAATAAATAATAAACAAATAATAAATAATAAATAATAAATAATAATAAATAATAACTAATAAATAATAAATAATAATAAAGAATAAAGAATAAAGATTAAAAATATTTAATAATAAATATTAAATAATAAATACCACATAATTAATAATAAATAATAAATAAATAATAAATAATAATAAATAATAAATAATAAATAATAAATAATAAATAATAAATAATAATAAAGAATAAATAATAAAAACAAATAATAATTAATAATAAACAAAAAATAATAACAAACAAATAATAAATAATAATAAACAAATAATAAATATAAATAATAAATATAAATAATAAATAATAAATAATAAATATAAATAATAAATAATAAAAAATAAAAAATAAAAAATAAAAAATAAAAAATAAAAAATAAAAAATAAAAAATAAAAAATAAATAATAAAAAATAAGTAATAAATAATAAATAAATATACATAATAAATAATAAATAATAAATAACCAGAAACAAATATTAATAATAATAATAATATTTTATTATTATTAATAATAAATAATAAATAATATATAATAACTAATAATTAAATATAAATAATAAATAATAAATGAATGTAAATAATAAATAACCAGTAACAAATAATAGATAATAAATAAATTCAAGTATATTATAAATAATAAATAATAAATAATAAATAATAAATGAAACACATGAAAAAGTATGAAAAGACGTGATAAGGGATGAAAAATCATGAAAAGGCATGAAAACTGATGGAGAAGTATGAAGAATGAGGCATTAGAAAGAATGAGAAAACATGAAAACTCATGACAACTCTGGAAAACCCCTTAAGAATTCAACACAATCATCATAATAACCCACAAAAAACCATTGATAAAGATAACAAATCATGGAAACCTAAATAAACAATAATAAATGGAGCAACCGTTAAAACCCGTCAAAACAGTCATAAAGTGACAAAAACATTGGACTCAAATTAACGGAGATAACTTATGATCCGAGAGTCCGTTCCAGATTCGCGACCAGTCAAATAAAAGATCCTAAAACGATCTTTGAGCTGATAGGTGAAAGAGACCTAATGGACCGACAGATTAGAAGTTACAACTGTTTAAAAAAAAGTTGACGGGGAACGGGTGCTAGAAACGAGGCATCGAAAAACATAACAAACCTGATACCCACTAAAAAGGCCATAACCTATGATCCAAGAGTCCATGTGGGCGCCGCGACCAGTCAAACCGAAGCTTATGGAACGACCTACGATCTGGCAGGTGGAGGAGTCCGTACTGACACATGGATCAAAAGTTATGTCCATTTGAAGACAAGTTCGATGGGACACCGGTGACAGAAACGAGGTTTTGGAGGCCTTCATAGGGGTTTTCATGGTCGAAAAACATGACATAAGATTTCTTGTTTCAATCTAGTGCATAGCTCTCTTCGCTGGCTTCGATTTGATATGTGGTAGAGCCCAAACGGACTCCCGGAGCGGAGTTATGGCCGTTTGAAGTTGGAGAACTTTTTTCAACTTTCTTACAACTCTCATATCTTCCGCACCTTAGAACGTCTCATGGTTTTGATTATACTTACTTCTAGATCACTTCATGAGCTTCGATTTGACTGGTTGTGGCGCTCTAACGGAGGCCCAGATCAAAAGTTATAGTTGTTTTAGTGATATGGTGGTTTCTTATGTTTTTTTTTTCATTTCATTTCGCGGTGGTTTTACCCAAACCGCCGCTAATCCTCAAAAAAATTTAAAAAAAATTACAAAAAAATTAAAAAAAAATTTACACATTTCGCGGCGGTTTTTAAAACCACTGCGAAATAGCGGCCCGAAAGCTATTTCGTGGCGGTTTTTAAAACCGCTGGGAAAAAACCATCGTGAAACGCTTGTTTTCTTGTAGTGGTTGTACTGTATCTGAGACCATTATAATATTTGTGACATTCATATTACAATAAAAACTAAATTATTAGGTTTATTTCATATATGGTGATTTTATATGATTTGTAACTTATTTACAGATATCATTAATTATTGAACTATTTTATTCAATCCAACAGATTTATATGAAATGTTTTATATGACATGTTCATTTAAGACTGTTTGAATTTTTTTGGATAAATATTCAATCTTATTAAATGAAATTACAATTTGTTTTAAAATATGGAAATGAAATTACTTGTATTGTTTTGGTATAAATTAATCAAAAAATGGATAATTATTATGGTTTTGACTTTGGAACACTTGGTGATACCCTACTAGGATTTATAGGTCACAACCTATCTTTTCCTTTAGGAATTTACAGATTTCATCTACTAGGTCTGAGAAATGGGACAACTCCACATGGAGGTGGTGGATATTCATGATCTTTGGGACCTTGTAGTGATGATGGGGACTACTGGGGTTGTTTTCCACTTACCGTATAAGAGTTTATCAAAAACATTCCTTGTTTGAATTCTATTTTAATTTGTTTGTTAAATTTTTTATTCAAGTATAGTATTACCTATTTATTCTTCACACATACCCTTCTAGAGTACTGATCATACTGACGTGTATATTTAATCTATTTTTGTTTTCATGTAAAATTCATTTCATGTTTGATCATCTATGATTGTAGGTGATATTTTCCAACACATAAGGATTAGGAACTCTATTGGGGCTATGTCATCATCGGCTCAGGTATCAGGGTAACAGGGTATCTTGGATGGTTCATGAAAAAGTCATAATAGAGGTTCATGTTAAGAATATTTCATTAATTAAATTATGTAGTCAATAATATCAGTATAAAATTGAGGTAGAATTTGCTGAAAATAAAAGGTATTCATATGTGAGTAACTAGTATGCTATCATCATAATAAACTTCAATTTGATTAGATTCTTGTATTTTCCCAGCTTTGGATTCCGTAATATTTCATTACAAATCTATAAATATTATCTGATGGGATTTGTATTCTTTTTTCTCTTTTTGGAGTTGTTGATTTGAGTAATATTTTGACGTCATAAATTTTCTCAAATAATGAATCTTAGAATCAAACCATTGATAATATGTTTGAATAGTCCCTTGTATGATTATTCTAGTGAACCACATTGAGGATATCCTCCAATGGACCATAATATTTTTGATATTGTTGTCTGTGATATCCCTGATCTAGGATAGGCACATGTACACACTCCCATTCAGGCTCCAGTTGCGGAACCAAAAATTGGTGAATCTCAGAATCATTCCAAATAGTTTCATCACCATAATCCACAATATTTAGAAGGAACAAATGGTCCTAAAGAGGATGATGACTGGTTGAACAATATAGGGTTCCATTTTAATTTCCTATACACTCCCAAATCCCTTAAGGTGAACTTTTTTACATTTAAGATGGAAGGGTATAGCAGAAGTTGGTTGGATTTTGATGGTAACAGAAAATAAGCATGATTTTTTTGAGTGGAAAAAATTAATAGTTATATTTACTAATAATTTATATAATGAATTTTTGGTTCCTTCTAAGTCAATATATTTTTTCAACCTCTAGTAGTGCGACTGGACCCTTATGTTGTATGTACACGACTTTACTCAACTTGTGTAGTTTTATCATAAAATTGTATCAAATGAGGTGAAGAGGGGTTGAAGGTTGTAGATGAGCCTCTGACTATATATCTATTCAATTATTTTCCTACACCATATAACCTCATATACTAACATACTACATAGGGAATCAGTGGTCGATCGTGACATATCAGGAATGTTAATGTTTACCAGACTTCCTTTTAATCCCAATGACAGTTCTATGAGTTCTTTTAAAATAATGAAGAAGCATGATGAGTCTTGAGGTTTTTGTTGATTAAAATCAACCTCAAGACCTCCATTAGTGCCTTTAAGAGGAAATTTGACTTACTTTTATTGTGGAAGTAATGGTCATTCATGAAGTGTTTGTAATGAGGTTCCAAGGATCTACTGTTCTTATAGTTTCTTAGGACACCTATAGAAATACTACCATACCTTTTCTACTCCTTGTGATTAAATAACATCATCAGAACCTTAAAATGTTTTGCTGAAATTAGATACATTGATATCTAAGGGGTTTAAACCACATGAAATTGGAAGAAATCATTTTCACTCAATGGAATACTCTTTATAGGTTGTTGATACAAGTTGAGTGACAATGAGGGGAATCACCAATATTGATTCATATTTAGCGAATTATTTATTTGATACTAGATCATCTAAATCATTTACCAGAATTTGTATTGCTAACTATCTAAACCATCATATGTCACCTTTATCTTATTTGATAGATTTTACTACTCCCCTTAAGATGAAGATAAAGAAGGGTCTTTGTTTTCCAAATTTTGTCTTCTCATTATCATAGATTGATCATGTACATATTTTTTTGTTCTTGACCTGAATTCTCTTAGCATAATTCTCAAGATAGATTTTCTTATAACTAAATTGGATTAAATTGATTATTATCTTCACCGAGTCTCTATTACATCACCTGATGTATGTGTCGAATCTTTTCATGAGAATGGGTCCTCAGGTTGAGTAGAGATGGAAATTTTTATTCATTTTTTGGGAAAGTAATATCAATATTTTTCTTATTATATGGATGGGTAATCTTTATGCTATGGTCTCCCTCTAGTCTCCATTGAGATTTCCAATTGGATTCCCTTTAATTTCTATGGTCTTCCACTTGTTAAAGAGAAAGATTACTGTATTTATTTATTATATAGTATTCGTCTAGTAACTATTACTTCTTATTGTATGGAATTAAAATAATTTAATGATTTATAGAATTTATTGTATGATCCTTCAATAAAATGATTTATATTCATAAGTGTGTCACCATCGAATGCATATTTTCTCTTTCAAAATAAATATACTTAGCACTATACTTCTGTGATGAATACTAAAAACTCAATTGAGAAATAATAAAGAAAAGTATCCACTACCACATAATAATGATATGTTTGACTAGTTAAAAGGGGAAATGTTTTTCTGTGATATTGACCATTGATCTGGTTATCACTCATCGAGAATAAAAGAATCTAACATTTAGATGACTTCTATTCATAACGGGTATGTACATTATGAGTATCTTGTCAAGACATTTGATTAAACCAATTATCTTGTATTCTATATGTAATTCATGAAAAACATATTTCATAGGTTTTGTAATACGCTTTTCGTGTCTTTTGTCGATGAAATCCTTTTTTTCTATCACATCTACAAGGATCATGTGAGTCATCTAATAGAATTCCTTAAAATTTTGTGATATCATTGACTCTATTCCATTATATCTAAATTTGATTTCTGAATTAAATAAGTGATTTTCTTGAAAAACATGGTATCTAAAATAGGTATTTTAGTTCATCCCAAGAAGGTGAAAGCTGTTATAACATAGAGAAATTGTGGAATATTTTTATGATTTGAATATTCATGGATTTAGAATGGTATTATCATTGTTTTCTGAATAAATTCGAAAAAAAATCTTCACTAATTTCATCTCTCAATATGAAGGGGGGGAAGTTCACTAGGGATAATAAATTTCATTGTTATTTTATTGATATGAATCATCTTTTTATTTATATGATAGAGTTTTATCTTCTAGAGGTCGAGTACTTCTATGTGCTCTATTTTTATGCATCAAGTTTTGATTTTGGTTGTGTTCTTATGTAGGGTGATAAACTTTTAGACTACATTTTTTGATAGATTTGGCCACGCATGAAGATTCATATAAACCATGGACATAAACTCATACTTGTGATGAAATTTCATAAGACTTCATGGCATTACCTTTTGAAAGAATGATTTACCATGTTTTCCAACCAAAATATCCTATGTTATATCTTAATTCCAAAATATTAAAATATTTAATAAATTAATCGGGAGAAGTGTATAAAATATTTTATTTCGACATTTCCTACACCCCAAGGAATGAGAATATCATTACTGATTATTTTAGTAGGAAACATACATCCGAGGTAGTGAATGAATTATTAGAGGAGTGGAAACTGATGAATCTTTTTGCACAGTTGCATTTTGGATTTTGGGAAGAATATGATTATGTATTTTTTGAAATGTTTTAGTTTACCACCTCTATTATTTGGATTATTCTTCATGATAATAATCTTGATTATGAATTTCATGGCATTTGGTACTCTCTTTTTTGTGGCTAAACCATTGGTGAGTGGTTGCTCTCTTCTGATGGAACCTTGTGCGTTTTTAATTAGTTTTTTGTTCCATTTCCTAAGAAAAAACACATTGCTGGATTCCCAAAATTCCCAGTTGGTAGTGCACCTTAGAACCAAAAATATAATTTATGTTATTTGGTGATGATTCTTGTGTACATGTCTAATATGAGACATCATTGGCACTGTTTCACATTATTATACCAGTTAACAAGTCAAATAATAACACCAGATACCTTGGTTTTCTATATCCACTTCAATTACTGAATTGGAAGTGGAGTGGGATCACTATGGGAATTTTTTTTGGGTTGCTATGTACCCATAAAATGAATAATTTAATATCATTTTTGATAAATTGGGTTATGAAATCAGCTCAATTTATACGCATTCCTGGTAAAACTGATGTTGAGGACTAGGGGTATATCTATGTGAAAGATTTTATTAGGTTTCTTAGATTCCCTTATACTATAGTCTCTGATAGAAATACACATTTTACTTCTCACTCTTTAAAATTCATGTAAGAGGTACTAGTATCTCAAGCATGTTTGAGTAAGGAAAATCATTTAAAAAATAATACAAGATAGTAATAGATATAAAGATTCATGTGGTCAGGTAACATTCTTGTGTTCTAAATTCTTGTAGAGCTTGGGATGTCCATTTTGGACTAATTTATTTTTATAATATTTACACCTACTTGTCAAAAATTCAGATGGATTATTTCGAGGACATGTTGGGAAGTATTTTTTATTTTTCATTTTGTTGGTCACAGATATTTAATGCTCATTTTTTAGAATTTTTGTCTTTGAAATAATGTAAAAGATTTAGTGGATTCTTCTAAGAATTTTGATAGCACTAATCTGGTAAAAATCTAATGTTATATTGCATCATTAGAAACTTGATTAGTTTATGGAACTCTATTTTTATATGAAAACTGAACCAACTTGCGTCGATTTATTCTTCCATAGTTTATAATGCATCGAAGCTCAATAAAATAGTTCATGTGAATATGGGATCAACAAGACAAACAGATTGGAATTAAAATTATTCAGAACTGGGTATCATAAATAATTTATGCTTAAAACATTACATAGTTTCATCAAAAACTCATGATGTTCTTTTATAGTGGTATCCTCAACATCATGTACTAATGATCACATGATCCATCATTCTGCCCTGTATTATGGCATCAGCACTCTTGCTCTGCACTCTATGTGGAGCAATTTCTTATATAGGACTTATACATGGGATCACTCTCTTATATCCAATTAGTTAGACTAGGTTGGTTCCATCATCCATGGTCAGCCTTCAGGTCCCACATATGGCTAGGGTCGAGCTAGACTTACCTTCTCAGTGGGTTGGAAACATTCCAATAAGGCTTTTATTAAAAATTATATAGATTTAAATTTGTATAAAATGAATTAACAATTCATCCTCAATAAGAGATAACCAACTCTTCTGGTCTTCTCAAAAAATCATTATTCTAAAAATTATATTGGATCAAATATTTTTGATGGCCTCCTTTTCATACCTTCATGCATTAAAACACAATGCAAGGGTTTCATTAATTATTATTCATGAAAATACATTTTTCAGGGAGTTTATCTATTCTAAACCATGTGATAACTCCTTGATACATATATTAAATCAATAAAGACTAGTTCAAACAATCATCAATATTAACAACATATAGAATTTCTTTTGTGTGTCATCGGATTCTATGAATCTGTAACAATTCTCCAGGTAACACCACTTCATTCATATCTACATATTGAATTATTGAAAAAAAGAAATATATGGTAAGTAATCTCCCCATTTTTATTTTTTTCAATATAAGAAAAAATAAAAAGTTAGTATGGTGTATTATCTTTTCATTTTATTATTGACATTCATTATGAAAAGGAAAAGTGGTGGATCTTCTCATCTAATTTTTTTTGTTTTTTTACATGATCCTTTCACTTATATGAAAATATCTAAATCACTTATAAGATATGAATTATCTCTCATGGTTCTCTTATAAAATATATTTCAATTAATCAACTCTAAGTCTATGTGGGCTAACCCGGTTAGAAAACAAGAGATATTTAACCAAGGATGTATAATTTAAGCATTAACAACCATTAATGTGACAACATTCCAAGAAAAACTCATCAACTGGATTCACAAAAGAACTCCCCCTTTGTCTCAACTGATCACCCCTTTTAATAATGAAAACCAAATCCCTATGGGGGTATCAAAAATGTTTTTTAATGTCTGGTAATGGGATGAACACTATAATACCCCTGAATTCCATAAATATTTTTATTTGGAAAAATTAAATTGGACAATTTAGAAACCAACCTCTGAGATGACACATAACTCTGAGGCTTGAAGTGGCCGAAACTTATTTTTCAATTGTTTTTAAGGTTCATTAAATAAAGGTGTGAGTGGGGTTTTCTCACTATTATGGAGGAGCTCAGAAAAAATATCTGGGGTCACTATAGAACATAGATTGTCAGGATTTGCCTATAAAGGGCATAACATTGGCCGGAAAGGGAGAATAATGGAAAGTATGTTTTTCAAAATAAAATAATTAAGTAACAATTATTTTATATTTAAATCCTTATAACTCACAATCAGTATCTCAGATTTGAAATTTGGTAGTATCGTTGACCTCATGAGGGCGTGTTTCTCTTAGAAAAAGCATAACCTTGACCGACATGGGTCAAGGGTGAATGTTAATTTCCAGGAATTTTGGATGAAATATAAAATAACCAAAAAATTTATTTTAATTGTTTTCTTCATCGTTGAGCAGTGATGAGGTGACAATTATTCTCATTAATGAACCACTTTAATTATTCAATGTAACAATTTTTCCACATAGATTAATAGAAATGTTGATTAACGTTCATCAATTAATAGCCTAACAAGAAATGTAGGATTGCTAGAAAAATCCTGGAATTGGAATGAGGCTTTTGTGGGTGGTGGTAAAGAATGACAAATGCACCTTCTACCACCCATCGGAGAATCTCTAGCGATTGTGGGATGTGGATCAAAAATGAAGAATAGAGGTGTTTGATCCTATTCTTCCTCAACCAAAAAACATATCCCATGTATGGGGTTTTATTTTTAGTGAATTTTTTCTTTTCCCACTTCGTTCTTTTAAATGAATAACACATGTTAACTCATAAAAAAGTTAACCGGTGGATCGATCATTCGTGAGGGATTCTTAATTTTTACGGATAAAAAGTGGATATCTTTTTTTTTGTGATTATTTCACCTTATTTATTTTTTCTTCATTATCACGATAATAAGAACTCATCTGGTTCGACATGAACAAAGACCTGAATTGTTCTACGGGTGTTTTTGTGTGAGACTTCTTCCCCTCCTATGTCCTTTCATCCTTCATATTATTCATGATGTAATGGTAGCAGCACATCGGCTAAGGAGTCTCCAGTGGAAAGGTCGTGGCACTAGTGTGAAGCTGTAGCAGTGGTAGGAGGCTACAACAACCAGTCGTGGTAGTGGCACCAGACCGTGGCACCCTGGCCACGATGGAAGGCCAGAGGCGATGCGTGGGTAGCGTGTTGTGGCGGGGATAAGGGTCACCAAAATAGAGGTAGGCGGCATGAGGATGTGTCCACCCAACTACATTGGAGGTTCCACACAGTCTTTGGGCCACGACGGTGAGATGAACATATGGTAAATTTGTTGGCTATAAGGGGGAAACATTTCCATGTGAGCAGACTGGTACAGGAGGGTGACACCCAGTTAGAGTAATAACCCACGTAGGCATGCCTCAATACAATGCTGGCATGCTGTCCCTATAGGACCTTGTATGGAGAAGGGGGAGTCGTCCTCAGTTGGAAGCGTGCTACATTAACCGGATGCCCAGCGGGCCTCTGGGATGGGGGAGGACCGGTCCTCCATGTGTGTCGGGGCTGGTGGAGAAAATCGGGTGGTTGTGTAGCCTACACTGCAGAAGAGTCAGCCTGACATTATGGTCTAGGATGATGGGACAAACCGGGATACTAGGTGGGTCGAGCTGGGAAAGAATCGGCCCATATGTTGTGGGTCGGCCAATATGACACAGGGTCATTGGGAGACCTTGTAGGCTAGACCAACAGACAAACCAGGCCGGGTCCAGCAAGGCCCAATGGGTCTAGCCCAGTGGCTCAGCCAGACTGGGTTAGGTTGTGTCAGCCAAATTGGTTTTGGTCATGCCGGACACCTAGGCCGGGTTGGTTGGGTCGATCCGACTAGGTCAGACCGGGCCCAGACACAGCCATCCCCTATTTACTAAAATATGAATATCTTTCAGATTGGGAATCTAATTGAAGTGTTTTCTATGGTGTTGGGACCCTTGAAATGAGATGGTCCTTTCAGAATAATCTAACTAAGATATCTCGGAATTTGAGATGCAACTAATGGAAAGAGGAGTATATTCTCCTGGAATCAAGCACACCACAAGCAAGAATCCTACAGTAGTCTTTGACGCAAAGGATATGACGATTGGGCCTTTATGGTCTAGCTGTCCCAAGAGAAGAGGAGGTCGTAGTGATACAATTGTCCCATATATGAGAAGGCCTTAGTGATCCAGTCGGCCTAGAGACGAGTAGGTCAAAGTGATCTAGTTGGACCAGAGATGATTGGGTCTATATGATCCGGTAGGCCTTTAGACCAGTGGGTCTCTATGATCCAGATTATCCTAGAGACGAGAAAGTCATAGTGATCCCACTGGGCTTGAGACGAGCATGTATAAGTGATCCAGTAATCTCAGAGACCAGAGGGTCTATATAATCCATCTAGACCAGCGATGAGCGGGTCTCTGTGATCCAGCTGGCCCCAGAGACGAGTGGGTCTAAGTGATCCGGGTAGCCCAGGTGATGAGTGGGACAAGATGAAAATCCCTCAGTAGTATGAATGTTCATACTTATGACTTATAATTCTACATTCTATACATTTGATTATACCTGGTGAGAGATATCTTTTTTTTGTAATCTTGATTTGTGGTCTTGATTTCTATTCTTTCCTTTGTGGTTTGGGGTCCTTACTATGTATTATGTTACTCAACCCTGTACAGGCTTCTACAGCATGTGTCCATCCCATGCAGGTGATCAACACTTCGACAAAGACCTTGGTGGATTGAGACTAGGTGGTTCTTAGTGATACTGGAAATATAGGATACACTTCTACGACTATAGACTGTTACCCTTCATCTACATTTTAGGTAGGGATTGAGAAAGAGGACCTAGGTACTGATACATTCCTTTTTGGTTTTGGTATTGTATTCTGGCCCCTTTTCCCTTTCAGTTTTTACTGTACTTCAAGTAGTTTTCTTAGCAACAGTTGTTGTTTTCATAGAGTTTACATTTCCACAGTTTGTTCATTGTTCATGTGTATATGCTGAAAGGGAAATTCCATCCCTTTTTTGGATATTCTTATTTGGTGCTAGTCACCAGCCCATGGCCAATAGAAGGTAGGCTTGGGGTAGTCACGACACAGGCCCCTAATGGATGGGTTTGGAAAAACACCCATGTTCAGCCTTAGTGTCTCAATTATTTCCATAGGAATATCCTTCGTGAAGATATATTCCAATTTATCTCAAGTTGGAATAAATTATAACTTAATGTCTCAATTATGAACTTCCTTCATGAGGAGATGAAATCAGATATCAATGTGTTTGGATCTTTAATGTTTCATATGATTTTTATAAAAATATCTTTCAATTTCTTTATGACATTTAATTTTGAGGGGTCCATCAATTTTAACCCTTAAATCATCTAACTATTATTTCATCCAAATCATTTTTGTTCAATCACTGGTCACACCAATATATTTTTCCTCAATAGTACTCAATGTAATTTATTTTTGTTTCTTAGGGATCTAACTCCCTCAAAAATCTCCCAATAAGAAAATTCCACTTGAGGTAGAGCTTATATCATCAAAGTCTCCTTCACATTCAGCATCCTTAAACCAGAAATAATTAATTTTACTCCTCTCATGTGAAAAAATCAATAATTTACAATTCCTTTGATATATCTAATAATTTTATTAGTATCCATACGATTTGAGCCTTTGGATCACTTCAATTTCTATTATTTAGACTCATAGTATAAAAAATTTATAATATTAATGAAATGAGTTCATATAGACTCCCAATTATTCTTTGATTCCTATTCGATTAACAATAAAATTATTTACATCCTTTTACAACTTCAATCTCGCTTGAATGGGTGTATAAAATAGTTTTTATTCTCCCATTTCAAATTTATTCAACAATTATCTAGAGTAATTTTATTTTTATAAGATAGTAAACACTATTTTAAAATATTTTTATTCTCATGATGTACCTCATATCACCAAGCATTGACATCTTAAACCATTTTTTCATTTGGTATGAAATATCTTTAAAATAATTTTCATGATCACCTTAAAAAATGATATCATCAACACATATAATTAAAATAAGATTTCATGTCTTAATTTCATTAATATATAAGTTGTTATCCACTTTTCATTTTTAAAATATTATCTCTTTCATGAAGTATTCCATCTTTGAATATTAGGCCCTTGGGAATTGTTTTACTTCATAAAGTTACATATTCAATTTTGAAACTCTTGTGTCATCAATTTCATGGAAAAACCTATCAGGTTTTTTGATTTACACTTATTCTCCAAGACTGATATTTAAGTAGGTATAGATAACATCAAATGGAAAAAATTAATATTTTCAAAAGGAAACAATATAAATAAACATAAAATAGCTTCCTTCCACTAAAATAGATAATAGTCTTCTCCAAAATAAACACCTACTAAATATGAGAATCTATTTCATACAAGTCTAATTGTTTTCTGGAAACCGTTCCCCAGTTATTTAACCTGTTTCTATAGACCCACATGTTTCCAATGATATTTTTATCATAGAGTCATAGAAAAAGATCACATATAGAGTTTTATTAAATTTTAACCTTCTATTCTTTCATTAACTCAATCCATTCATCATATTAAAATGATTACATTACTAATTTTTTTATCAATTTCAGAGACATGTGATGTTTCATTTTCTGACCTCAAACTTCTTCTAGTTGGATATATACTGCCCCCATTATATCTCAGCTTCCTCCTAGTTTTCACATCTGCTAACTATTCTCTAATGATATTGTCTCATTCTATGTGTTTCTTCAATCATATTAATTTTTTAATTTTGAAAATTTATTTTTAACCATTAGTTTGATCTGAACCATCACTTTTTATGGGTTTTAATTGGATATTGATTTTCATTAACCTATTTAGAAACTTTAAGGTAGTTAACAACATCTCTATCAAATTTTGTTACATCTAAATCCTGCTTTAGGAATTAGTTATCAATAATTTTGACCTCATAATAATAAACTATTTTTTATGTTTATTATTATATAATATATATCCTTTCCCATTAGATATACCTCTAATAGAAACGCATTCCACAACATTCTCATCAAATTTACCTAGATTTATCTCATTGATTATGATAATTCAAGGAATCTCAAAGACTAAAAAATGATCAAAATTAATCTTTTTATTACAAAAAACTTTATCGGGAGTATAATTTTAATTCTGTCCAAAAATAAATTTATTTTGAATATGTACATAAATAAAAACTACATCCTTTTGAAAAACTTGGATCAATCAAACATAATAATCATAGTCCACCAAATTTCCACAAATGTTTCTTCATTCATTCAGAAACTTCATTATGTTGTGGTTTGTAGGAGGTTTTATATTGATTTCTTATTACATATTTTTCAAGATAAGATTCGAAATTACTTCCAATGTATTCCTGTACACTGTCAGATCTCAATTTCTTGATGTGAATATCAAAATTTCTTTCAAATTCTCTACTGTAGAACATGAACATATCAACTGCCCATTACTTGTACTTTAAAATCAACACTCTTGTCATTCTAATGAAATCATTTCTGAATGTGAGAAAATAAAAATAAAAATTTCTATATTTCTTTCGCATAGTTCCACAAATATCTTAATGAATTAACTCTAGAGTCCTTTTTAATTATGTTTCCACTCTCTTCTATTTATCTTCAACCATTTTTACTTTCTAGAAATTTTTACCAACCAGATCATTTTCTTAGTTTATTTGTGAAAATTTTCTAACCATTGTCATATTATTTATCTTACTCAACATATTTGTAATAAAGTGATAAAGTCCCTTATGAAATGATTTATTCTATTTTTTTACTAAGATAGCAAAAATTATAGGGATATACAATCTAAAATATGTTCCATCCGGTTTTTTCTCCTATTATAAACAATTTTCCATCAACAATTATCTTGATACAGAAACAATTATTATTGATAATTAACTCATTACCTTAATCATATATTTGGTTGAGACTAAATAAGTTATGTTTATGACTATAAAAAAATAAGACTCCTTGTGAATTCAGTTTGGATGGTTAAAAATCAGATGAACCAAATCCATTAATTTTTAAT
Organism: Viscum album; assembly: GCA_963277665.1. Taxonomy (NCBI): domain Eukaryota; kingdom Viridiplantae; phylum Streptophyta; class Magnoliopsida; order Santalales; family Viscaceae; genus Viscum; species Viscum album. The sequence continues at coordinate 327,487,202 of OY728164.1, forward strand.
GATCTCTCATTTAAAAAGGTCATAACACCTTCTTCATATTCCTCAAATTTGTTTATAATATTAGTAAATCCAATATTATATGAAGAAAACCCAATATCAAAATTATATGGGCGCACCATTTTCTATATTTTAAAGAAACATCCACAAAAAATGATTTTTGAGTCCTTCTATTTTTTGAATATTTTCTTATTTAATAATTTATTTTTATTGATTTCAAAGATTAGTTGCACACTCTTTAGCATAGTGACCCTTCAAGAAACATCCTCTGCCTAATTCCTCAAACCCATAAAACCTATTTTTTTTAGAATCTATACATGTGTTTTCATTCATTGTTTGTTTTATAATAGAGAAACTAGACTTCAAATTTGAGAAATTCCCTCAATATTATGGTACTATTTGGTTAATGGGAGTAGACATGTTATAACAGCGTATGAGGGATTAGTGACAATAAGTTACACAACATTATTATTCACACCAAAATTTTAATCTACAATAAAAGTTTTGAGTCTATCACTTGAAGTCATATTATTGTTTTGAATTTTATCTTTCCTTATTTTGATAGTATTTGAGGAATATTGGTTCTTATTTTCATTCTCCATATCCTCAGGTGAGGATATCTATATTTTAGTGGCTTTTTAACCCATTCATCTTGAAGAATAATAATCGAACCTACACTATTAGGTTGTAAATATGCATCCATTTAAATTTTAAGAGTTTGATCATTTAACTAATAATTAATATAACTTTTATGTTCATTCAAAGACGATTAAACATATATATCAAAAAATTTGGAATAAGAAGTATTTCCCATTCCATAATTATTCTCGACCTTGATCATTCTTGACTTAGAACATCTACAATCTTCCTCCAGAGTGTCTATATTCTTCTCTAATTCTCTTATAACTCTGTGTTACTCATCCACTTTTTCCTTGAGCATTTTAATCCCATCAATGTACTAATATTCAATATTCTTTGGTCCTTCAACTTCATTATTATATTCTTTGACATATTTCTTGAGCCTTGTTTTTCATTATATATGGACTTCTAGTTCTGATTCAATATTTCAATCATTTCACCCTCATTTATTTCTTCCTCTTCACTACTTGAACTATCATATATTCTTTTGACATCTTCCATAAAGTAACTGAATTTTTTTTTCATATTCATTATCTGATTGATCAAATTTGGAAGAACTATCTTCATCATATTTTCTAAAAATAATTCCCTTTTTTCCAAAATCTATACAATTACATTTATTTAATTTTTGTTGTCTTTTATCTTATTTTCCTTTTGAAACCCACCTTGATTTTTCTTCATCTTCATCTGATTACATAGCTTCTTTATTCCTTGTAAAATATGTTACAATATTTAAAATACCACCACAACTGAAATATTTAATTAGTATCTTTCCTTTATACTTCCCTTTTCCCATTTCATGATTTTTGGATATGGGAGCTTCAATTTTTATGTGATTTTTATCACTCTCATCATCATTAACTAAATAACTTTTTGGTTTAATAGTTTCTTCCTCCATAATATTATGTTTTTTAATTTCATTTAAATCCATGAAATCTTTTTTCATTTTTTTGGAAAACTATATATTTTATCATCTCATAATTCATGAAAGTGTTATCAATTCATCAAGTAACATGTTCTAGATTTTTCAAGAGCTAAAAACTTTTCCAGAAATCTATCAAGAAAATTTATCATTAATTTTTTGACCATGGTTGAATCATGGACTTTTCACTAAAACCTTTGATATAGATAATAATTTATTTTTCCCGTGTGAAATAATCTTCCACCATTTCATCTTTAACCATATATAAATCTTCGAATTTGGACCTCCATATTTTTAATTTATCTTACTTGATTTTGAATTTTCCTTCATACATATTCTTTATTTTGTCCCATATTTCATTAAATGTATAAAATATCATCACTTTATTGTACATTTTTCTTATAAAGATGTTATAATAGAATTTCTTAAATTCCCATAAAATACAATATTTATTTTTTCATCAAAATTAATGACTAAATATCTTTCAATTTTAGGGTATCCAAAAGTGAAAACATCACACACTTCCAAACCATTAGATAACTGATATTGAAACATTTTATTCATCTAACCATAATAATTATTTCCATAGATAAATGGAATCATTTTTTATTCATAGAATATTAAATATCTGTAGTATACTTAAAATGAATGAATCCTAGAAAGCCTAGTTTTCTCTGATACAACTTATAGAACACCATACTGAATCCACTAGGTTAGGGTGTATAAGTGGTTACTTTTTCAAATTTATTTTAATTCAAACTATGTGGTTATTTAATTATCCAATCTCTTATTCCATGAAGTCCCACATCTACTGTGTGAAAGAAAATGAGAGAAATGGAAAATATAAACTGATTTTTACAAGGTTATTCAAAAGTGTACTCTTTATTGTGATCATCATATGGTTGTTTTTGGGATTATCTCATCACTATAATTTTTTAGAAATTAATAGTGAGAGAGAATTAGTGAAAATTTTTATACAGGTAAAATACACACCCTATAAATGATAGATGATGAATAATATCCTTTTTGTTTATAAGGATGATGAATTTCACAAATTTTTATATAATCACATGTGAATGAAAACATGAACTATCTATTGTTAACTTCACCATTCCTTGTCCCATTTTCCTTTGTATAATAGTTATCATTCCTTCATTATTAGTGAAAGAACTATCCACATATAAGCTCAATATTTCTTTTATTTTTGTATCAATATTTTGAGCACATAATGTTTTCTCTACACTAGTCTACTATAGACTTAATTCAATTCCTTCAGGCAATAATTAGTTACACATGAGTCATATGTTCTTCATTCCAGAATATGCTCAATGGTATAAGGGTCTTCTAACCCATAATGAAACCGATAGATACACTAGTAGTTTATTATATAACCCAGCTGGGTTTTTAGAACCAAGTTCTTTGTGAAGATATTTGAGAGATTTAGACACTTATCAAAGGACAGAATGTCACACCTTATTCTTTACATAAGATCGAATATTTTTAAAATACACTACACTTCATGAATGATATCACAGTTGATCCATTTTTCATGATATCTCTCAAAATATGATTTTTAGAAACACTATTGCTCATGGGATATATCTTTTTATATGAAATGATAGCTTCCTTGCATAGAATCCTTCTTATAATATATTGTTTCATCAAACCCCTAAAAATAATGTCATGTGAAGACCATCTTAATAATGCAAACACATCTCCACTTAAATTCTTCAAATGTAGTTATCTCAAGATATATACAACAAATAACATGGAATATTTTCTTCATTAAATAATGATTCTAATTTTTTTATGGCATCCTCACATTCATGTTATTAAGATCAGATTATCTTTACTATGGAACTCGAACTCCTCTTTCACAAATTCCATCTATAACTCACATTTGAAGTCGGCATATGCGAGTTATTTAGTTTATCTGCATACATAACAGACATTGTCACATGTGTGCTATCAATATGGTCAAAAATACTAATCACATTGAAAGAATAAAAGAATATGAATGGAATTTTTTCACAGTGTTTCATCCATTACTTTCACATAAAAACGATTCAAAGATGATAGATGAGGAAAATACGACCGACTAACTAAATCAGACAGCTTAGATCATGCAGATGGGACCATACACATTTTATACATTATTTAAATTATTTAAGAACAATACATCATGATTTTGATTCACATATCATAATTAACACTCATTGCAGTCATGGAATGAAAATCAAAATCTTTTATTAAGTGCCTAAAAATCATAAACTACTCTTGTTTTCCATGTACCATCTCTCTATACCGCTGTTCTACCTCACACTATGGCGATGTATTTCCTTCCATGTGGTCATAGTGGTTCACATTCATCAGTTGGACTTATATAGTCCCACTCTCCAATTTTCCACTGGTTATACTAGGTTGGTTCCCTCGGCCATAGTTGGCCATCATGTCTGACATATGGATGGGGACTAGTTGAACTTGGAATCTTAATGGGATGCCATTTTTTAATATTTCTTCCATTAAATTTTACTTAGAATATAATAAGTATCAAATAAATTAAAAAAACATCCCCAAATAATATCAATGAAACACATTATATATGAACTCATATTATTTCATATCCTCCTATTCGTATCCTCATGCATTAAAGAACAGTGTGTGGGTTTCTTCAATTACTATTCACATAATTACTTTTATCATGTCATTTACTTATTTTAAACAATATCTTTACTCTTTGTCACATGTATTTAAGCATTAAATATCAGTTCGAACAACATTCATATTTAACAACATCGATAATTTCTCATATGTGACATCTAATGGTATGAATCCATATGAATTATCCATGAATCATCACTTCATCAACCACAACATATTGACTTATTGAAAATAAATGAATTTTAGGCTCAAAAATGTGAATAGTATAATTAATTTTTTTTCCCACATTAAATGTCAATAAAAACTTATATAGTGGTTTCCCATATAAAATATTTTTCAAATTATAATAGGTTGATATACCATATTCTTCATTTTGATGAAAGTTCTTGTGGTTTATATAGAGGTATGTACCTTGAAAATAGCTATGCATTCCCAATCATTACGAATGTATAATGACCATAAGTTGGTCAATATATGCATTTGGTTCCTTGTTTCTAGTTCTAAAATGAAAAATAGGTTTAGTTTTTTTAAATATTAAAAAACCCTAAAATATTTTTACTATATAGTTTCTTGAAGAAATTCGTCTTGTAAAAAAACATAACTATAAATTTATCGATATATATATCATTAAGAAATGATTATATTACATTTAGATAAATGATATATTAATCCTCTAAGGGGTGTCTTGAATGTGTAAATGCCTAGTGGGGATTAGCATGAGATCCTGATTCTCACCATGTAGTCTCATATGTATCATTAATGGTGAGAATTAGTTCCCTAGTATGTGATGAGGACATAGAATTTTTTTCTTGAGGAGGAAAGGAGAAAATAGGATGGTTTTTTTAGAATGTGAGTGGGAATTTTCAATTTCATATGGGAAGAGTGTTGTGGCACATATTTTATGGCCTATATAGAACCAAGTTTATGGTATTGGAGAGATAATCAAGGTGCCTAGAAAGGTGTTTCAAGATATGTGAGGTAGATGTTATAGATGAAATAACTGGAGTTATACATGAGTACCCAATGAGATGGGTTATAATAGGATTTAGAGTGCAGTTAATATGTGAAGTTAGGGTAGATATTTTGGTATATGTGATTGGGGAATGTTGGGTGTCAGTGGGTATATGATATAGAAATGGGAATGATTCAGATCTTATAGTGACAATAACTTAAGGTACATTATCATTGAGGATCATATTTGATAGTTTGGATTAGTGTGATTCCTAACCCGTTGATTTTTGGGAATGACTGCCATTGTGGTTATGATCCATGATACTATATAATTAGATATATAATGGATATATTTTTGGTATGTGATTTTGGTTTAGTGGTGACATTGGGTTTAAGGATGATCTTTCAATTGTGTTTGGAGTGAGTTAAATGACTCAATTTTCTAATGGAATGACTTAGGGTCTTCTACATAAGTGAGACTCATTGGTAAGAGGATCATGGTTTGTGATTTAGGTTCATAACCCAATGATTGATAATTTGTAACTGATAAAGATCACATTTTTATTAATTTTATACTATAAATCATTGTTTATAATCCCACCATAGTGTTATTGTATGGGTAATTTTCACCATTTTCAATTTTAGTGGTAATTTGAGCATAAATGGAAAAATTTGTTAAATCTGAAATTTTGACTGATTTTTGTCATATGGGTATTATGGGCACAAAATTTAAATTATTATTTCAAATTTTGTGATTCTTTTTTTTAATACCTTATTTATTTCCTACAACTCTGTCTTCAGGTTTAAAGACTGATTCATACATTTCAAGGCCCTAAAAATCATTTAATATGGGAAATTTTTCGGGTAGACAAAATGGGCCCCACTAACGTGGTAGAAGAATAACTCAGTGAAAACACATCCAAATGAATATATTCATGATTTAGATGATAGCGGATTCAATGATCCACATCCATGAGGAATTTAAAGTCAAAATATTCTCATTCAAGCATTATGTGAACTCTCCAAACATGAGGAAGATGAAACGTCTCACCAAGTAGAAATGGTTCCATTAGATAATTAATTCATAACGTCATGAACATGATTCCAAAAAGGCTAATATTTCTTGTAGGGATGAGAAACTACATATGGAACAAAATTTATTAAGGTTGGAAGGAGTTAATCAACAGGTTTCAAAGTCATAATGACTAGGGATGTGGAAGAATTGGAATTTTCCTAGTAAAATGGACTTATTAAATGTATCTGATTAAATTGGCCATAACTCATACAAAAAATGTCCACTAATGTTATATTTTGAGAGTGAATGGAGGATATATTATGAAACTTCTTTTATGAATCAACCTATTGCCAATTATTACATTTAATTGGAAATCCACGTGGAAACATTTATATGATGATTCCGGAGAGAATTATTCCACCTCCTCTCATTATAAATATGTATCCTCACCCACTCTCAAATCATTGAGACTTCTGTGTGGCCATTTTCAATTGATTTTAAGTTTCGTTCCATTTTATTAGTATTGTGAATTATTAATATATATTTTCTATTCTTATTCATCTCATTTTAATTTTTTTTGTCTTTCTACCCTATTCTACTTTACTATGATCTCATATACTCGTGATCATGCGTAACTAACCCAAGGAACTTCCCGAGGGATCAATCCAGTGTTGAAAAAAAATTCATTTCACATTAAATTTTATTTTTTATTATTTTATTAGAATATGTTCATGGTGTATATTAGTGGGTAAGGTGCCTTTGTGTCTCTACTTTCCACCCGAGACTTAATTATCTCTTCTATTACATTTTCCCTCGATTGAGGTGGTGGATGTGTGGTCTCTCAGTGATCGTTGAGAGCACAATATATTCAAAGACACATAAAGAAGAGAATATTCACAAATATGAATGAGTGATTTTATTAATTAAATATGAAACTAATAATGAGATGATAAAGGTTCAATCTGGGTGATTTTCTTATGAATATATCCTTTCTTTCTGGAATCATTCTTTTCTACATTCATTTTTTCTGCGTTATGAATTACATGTTTAATTTCCTTTATCTAGTATTATCATTTAAGAAACCCCAATTTCAATTAGTTTTGTCTTATAAATAATAAAAATATAAAAAAATTAATTAGATGTAGTGATTTATTGACCACAAAAGATCCTCAAGAGAATGAACTAGGTCGACCCCTATGCTACACTTAGTTATAAATAATTTTGAGAGCGTTCATGACAACACTTCATCTGTAACTCATGGAACAATGACTTTATTTTTGTGATTGGGTAGTATAGGGGTATAAAAAATTGGTTTTAGGAATGATTGAGGTGGTTTGTTTTAGTTACACATAACACCATTTGAATTGAATTGGTGTGTTTTCATATACAGAAAGAGGACTGAGGTATTTGATGAATTATTTTTGGAAATGGTTTTTTAGAGTTTTGATAGAAATCAATTTTTTGCCTTTTATAATATGTTATATCATAGGTCTGTTGGGATGTTTTGGTATGGTCGATCTAAGGTATTTCTGTGGCATGGTTTACCAAGAAACAATGATGTTGTAAATATTTCAATCATTTCACTTGATGAGATATATATGGAAATCCATTTGGTGGGGATATCATCGTTGGCTATTATAGGGTTTGACCCACATTATGAATGAAAATTAAATTATTTTTAAGGATGATGTCCTCGTGATCATGGAAATGGTTTAATTTTATGATTAGTGTCAGTGGTCTTGTATGAGTTAGAAATTTACACCTAGTCATTATGTGTGGTAATACATTAACATTAGGCTAAAGATGTATGACCATCATGTAATAATGATCACAAAAATAGTGATACTAGTTGGTGTATTATTAAGATGGCATAGATATATTAGTGTATGGGGGAATCTGAATTTATCGGGTTCCACGGTGAATATGAAATTAGATTTTGGATGTTGTATTAATGAGAGTTTATGCATTGAAATTGGGGTTAGGATGGATTTAATATAATCCAAATCAAGTTGGATTGAATATATGTGTCAATTCTTAGGGTGAGGTCGTGAAAAATATCATTCTTAGTTTATGATCCAACCACATAATTACATTTAGTGTTGCATATATATATTTGTTTGGATTTCTTGATGGTCTCAGAAATCCTTTAGGAATTGAGGACCTCAGATCATGAAGTTTGATAATGTGTCGGATGGTGCAGCCCTGAATTTTTGGGAGAGGTACTCCATGGGATGACTGACTAGTGATTTTTTATATTATTGGGGTTATGATATTTAAAAAACACCAATCTAGTTAATGAACCATGGGAATTTAATTTTTTATGGGAGATCTCAACGGTTGGGAGCACCATAGATTTGAATCATCATGTAACAGAAGATGATTATGGGTGGGAGAACACTAGGTCAATTGATGCTAAATTTAGAGAAACCATAATTTCATGGGATATATGGGAATGTTTAACAACCTTCATGTATTTTAGGTGTTTATAATGAGAAGTGGGTTACCTTTTATTGAATAATTTCCCTCATATTTTGAGTTGCATAGTGAAATCTCATTTGGTGTTTAGGGCTAAAATATGGGGAATTTCGAATAAATTGATAACAAATATAGTTATATATTTATAGTTTTAATCCCCAAAAGTCTTTTTAGGTAAAATAACCATTTTTTGTTTTAAATTATCCCTTACATATAGGTTTAAAATTTCCCATGGATTTTGATTTTTTGATTATAAAACGGAGAATTTTTTGAAGGAATATTTTTTTTCTAGATACGAGTATTGGGAAATCCATTTATAATATTTTTACATATTTTTTAAGGCTCAATGTTGAATTAGGATCTTTAGAGTGCTATTTTAGGTTGATAGGTGGGTTCTTCTGATGTAAGTGGGTAGCTGGTAGGCACTAATACACATGGTGAAAGGGTGAACATGAAAGAACCATTTCACATTGTGTAAGGGTGAGGCCACCCTTACATTGGTGTAAGGGAGAGATGACACAAAACCTATATTTCTAGCTGGCTGTGAACTTATCCTTACATGATCTGTAAGAGGATTTAATGGGGAAACATATATTGGTTACCTCCTTACATGGATGGTATTTTTTGAAAAAAATTATAAATGTGCTAGCTTTGGGAAACCATACATACGTTGGGAATAATGGTGGATGAATGTAAGGATCTGCCATACACTATAAAGGGGTCTGGTAAAATGATTATTTTTGTAAGGTTTATGGTTCGTGACACTTAATAGAGGATGTAAATCTTATGTATAATGGATGAAAAGAATTTAAAGGAATAAATTTTAAAATAAAAGTATGAAAGGAAAAAATAAAATTCAATTGAATTAAAAATAACAAATATAAAATAAAATAAAATAGGGTTCCTTGGGTTTTTTAACATGGAAATGATGAGTTAAAATGGACATCTATCTTACCTATTCAAAGAGTGATAAACTCTGCTTCTCTCATATGAATCATGATTATTTGATTTTGATTATAGATTGAGGTAAATATATTACACCCCAAATATTGGGTAAGATTTTATTACCCACCTCCTTTATAATGAGTCATTATGACCATGTTATGTAATTGTAAATAATTACACTAGATCATTATGGAATAAAATTCATATTAATGGAATTTTCTCGCATCATTATTACGCGAGGTCCTAGAATGATTATTAGACATGGTTACGTGAATATTTAATGTGGTATAACTACCCTGGAGTTATTTATTTTTTGAGAGAAATTGTTTGAATTATTCTGATCATCAATTAGGATTTTTTATTTGTCAATGGTTTGTATGGATATTGTGGGTGGTGTGCACCCATTATAACACTTTTAGTCCTTAGATAATGATCAAATGAGATATTGAGAAGTTTTTAAATTTGTATTAAATTTTAAAATTTTACAAATAGTTTAAAAAGAAATTTATTTTAATGTAAAGGTTTTATATAAGGACTTGGGTGATGATTTGATGCATATGATATCTTGTTAAATGATGGTCAGGTATTATAAAAGTGACTAACTTATAAAATGAGGTTGGTGGTCCTTGATAATTTCCCAAATGTTTAAAAAATTGTACATACATGTGATATTTGATCTCACCACTACGGTTATTTCACACATTCATTTAAATGAAATTTTTTGTAAATATTAAATGAATATTATGTAATGAAAAAGGTTCAAGGTCCCTATTTCACATTGTGCACAAGCATGATGCCTTGGTCTTTGATGGCCAATTCCTTCATTATAAATGTGATCCTTGTGATACATGTACCCTGAGAGTGATAGTTATGAGATTTATGTAATTGTATATTCCATTAGAATAGGTACCTTATTAACCCACTGGTATAAGGATGTGTTGACTTAGAGTTTGTAGACAATGTAGGTCCTAATGTCACTGCGAGATTCCTTACAACTTTTTTTTCTTGTGAAATGAGAATGGGAAAATAATTTATTCACTACTAATATTAGATCAATTGAATGGGTAAACACTATATTTATTAGGGGTATAGGTTTAGTGCATTAGGATGATCCTTGGGTGAATTGAAAATGGAATGGGTGTATGGACCTCCCCATCTTGTGAATTTTATATGAGATATATTAAAAGGACAAAGAGTTTAGGTTGTAATTATGATGATTCCAATGGAAATTATTTACTCTATATGATGGGTAATGAATCAAAATATGAGGTAGAGATTGAGGAATCCATGTAGGTTGTTTAGGTTAGAATGTTAGCATTGAAATCGTGGATGATTCCCTAGTGTGATATTGATCCTTGAGAGGATGTGCGTTCAAATGTATAATGATGAATGTATGTGTCACCTTAGAACCTGAATTGATGTTGTGATATCAATATTTGTATAGTGTTAAGGATAGGTTATACATTAGAAAGGCCGACATAGACAAAGTGAGATAGGTTTTGGGTGGATGTTTGATCCAAGTGATATGTATAGTATGAGATTTTTCGAGTGGGACATGTTACGCTCCTGGAATTAAGTGAAGTCCCCTTATGGTTACCTATGATTCAACTATTTTATCTATATGTAATTATTTGGTTATGTAACTAGGTATTCATCATATTCATAATGATACTATTGTGTGGATGTTATCCCCAATGTTTTTGAGATACTATGGGTAGATGTTAGACCTTGATTATTTTTTTTACTATAATAGATATTATCCCCTAATCATTAATATGTATATGTAGGTGGATATTGTTTCCTAAACATTTTTATGACATTATGTATGGATTAAGGCCCTAAATTCTTATTATGTCACTATGGTTGGATTTTATCCCCCAATCCATTTTATGTTACCATGGGTTTATGTTTCTCACAAACTATTTCTATGATATGATTTCAATGTATTATTTTCCCCTTATGTGATCATTAATATGAGATTTTAGTAAGGAAATTTATCCCGTTGATGATTGTGTCACAAACTCAAAGATACATAGGCACTGATTGAAGCAGGTATAGTTGATCTTTGGTATCAAAATGGAACATGAGGATCAATGAGGGTTATTTATTAATTATTCTACAATTTATTTATTTTTTATCAGAGTATGAAATGAACATAAACTACTTATTATTTATGAATGGGATCATTTTTGGTTCCATATTAATTTTTACTCATTCCATGCATAGGCATCCATGTCACATAGGAACCTTAGTAGGCTTCACTTGTTTATGGGCTCAAGTTCGGAGAATTCACAATTATATAATATTTTATTGGATATCGTGGATAGAGTAGGAGTCTGGGTTTGAGGCATTAATCAGGGGTGGTAGAGCCTTCATTCAATATATTTATTTTTTTTCTAGTATAATTTTTCTCAATTTTGGTGATTATTTTTCACATGTTGGAAAGATATCTTGTCTATATGACTAATTTTGTATTACATTACATATTTTTATAGTATTATTTTTTTACCAACACTATGATTATTTATATTAGATACTATTTTTTATTTCCACTTTGTTTTCTATTGATACCAAGGAGTAGTCTCCAATAGTATCCCCCAAGATCCTTAATTCTAGTGTGTAGCCTCTATTATATAGGGAGGTGCACATAATTTCACATGGTGACTACAGAACTGACACTATCAAATGGTCCAAGGTGGCGGGATGTCACAAGGTGGTTCAATTGATATTTAATGACATAACATACAATACACTCTGATTCTCCCAACATGGGTGTGATAGAAAGATACGAAATATATATAAGGATAAATAGAATTTTTTGAGGTATCATTTAAGATATTTAACTATATTTATGGCATTATAGTTATGTTGCAACTTTTTATATCAATTGTATACAGAAATATCAATCCATCAATATTCTACCATCAAAATCATTGTAATGAGGAATATATAGTAAGGTGTAGAATACCTAAAATATATAAAACTATAAAATAATTAAAAAAATCCATGTATTGATGGTGTATTTAATAATTATTTTTGATTGTATTAGTCACTTTTCCACACCATAAAATGTTAACCAGTTATACATGGTGAATGAACACCTCGTTCCCAAAATATTAAGGCAAGAATATCTCCATTCCTACTCATCATAGTGTAATTTAATCATCAAAAATACACACTTACATATCATAGTTAAAAACTTCAATATTTTTTGCTTTAATTTTGAAATTGTAGTAAATATTATCCAGTATCATATTAACTCTACAATACATGATTATAAAAAAATATTAACTCATCTATGCACCAGTATCATCGTGACGTAACTAGAACCATTGGATTTTTAATCCTTCTCAAGTCAAATAAAGCAATCTCTTCAGAATATTTACTCAAACCATATCTATTTAAAATAATATATATCTACATATCATTTGGGATTAACTCAACCATGATATGACATGACAAGCATCATTTATGTCATGGTTTCTACATCAGTAACAGAATGTCACTCCATTAATATTTTTTCATCTCCACTTAACTTTCAAGATATTTTAAATAATCCAGGACAATGACTTAAATTTATAAAATAAGAAATCATCATAAAATTTGAATTAATTCCCTCAATAAAAATTTTATTGTAATAATCCAATATAAATTTCAACCAAACTTCTCACCATTAGAAAAAATACTGATTGTGAGAAAACTACTAGAGAGATCTATGAGTTAATCGACCTTCTATGTATTGTTTTTAATGGGATAATACACTCATGTTTCATTCATATTAGATAATGGTTGTTGAGAAAAGAAATTACTTTTTTTATTCTTAATATTTTTTTTAATGTATGGTGAAAATACCCACCTCCCCTTTTATTTTTTAGGATTATTAGTTATAATAAAATGTATAATTAAACATTATTTCATTGTGATGGGATGAAAATTTTATATCATTAAATGCTAGAGATGAGCCTGCATCTAGTGAGTAATAGTTTTCTATGCCTCATGTAGTTGATTTCGTACCTGAAGATATCAAAATTTTAACATTTTAGTTTATTATAATGGATGCTTTAAATTATAATTAGGGGTTTGTTGAGTGAATATTAGAATGGTTCAACATAGACTAATATTTCTTATAGTTTTTAAAAAAATTCCTCATCTTAGTGCTTTTAAAATTTCTAATTATAACCTTTTTGTGATTTTTATTAGAGATTTTTTATCTTTGGTTTAATGTAAATTCTCTTAGTTTTATCCTTAAAATTTTTTTCTGTCATATTTTTAAAGGATTTTTTGTTGCATTGAACCTATGTTGATTACAATCCTTCGAGATCAATGAGCTTATATGGTAGAAATGTATTCTATAAGGACCATTGTATTTGATAGTGACATGCTACTAACATGATTTTAATAACAAGATCATGGAGACTGAGGCTAATGATATATGTGCCTGAAATTTCCATCAATTATATTACATGTTTGGAACTTATCTCTACTAAAGATATATAGACGGAAGAAGTTTCATTTTTGGAACTCGATACCATCCAACATGCCTATATTCAAATAAGTTTCATGTGTGGAATTGGGATTCCAAGGATCAGGTCTATAGATAATATTACTATATTGGAAAAAAGAAAAGGATTCCTCTGATTAAAATTATACTAGTAACATAATATCATATTAGGGTTTCAGTATTGTTATCTGAAACTTTTTTCCTTTTTTAAAATAATTTTTTTATTTCTTATATGATTACTGGTTTTATAAGTATATTTTCCATCTACAAAGATTATTATTTAAATTTTTCTTATACTATTTATACATATAATTTTTTATACTCTGATTAAACATAAATATTGATTCTGATCTACATGTGTTTTTAGTGGGATGAAAAACATTATGTAAAATTTTGATTATAATTATCCCCCTTCAAGTAGTGTCATATTTTTCTTCACTAAGGCAACATTTTCTATTTGATATATACTCTTCATGGCTATAGAACTTTTCCAAATATACTTTATGTCAAATATTTTATTTTATTAGACATTGTAAGATATTATTTACAATAACTATGTAATAGAGAGAAGATATTGGGTTTCACCTAGGTTAATATAATTAACTTTTTTAATTAATAATATTTACACGAAAAATCTATAAATCATTCATTGTGGTGATTATGAATATTGAAAAGATATTATGGTGACATGTTGTATTGACACATGAGTAGATATTAATTTTCTCTGATTTATAAAAATTTATAAAATTTCTGATAAATAAGTAGTTGGATATACTTGAGATGACATGATTAGTTACATTATAAAAATTGATTGAGAAATACTTTTCATTATTTTATAAAATATATTAAATATATCCTTATTTATCTATGATATAAAACATGCAATATTTTAATGAAACATGAAGCTACTAAATTCTAAAAATATAAAGATATAAATATGAAAATATCTATGTTCCAATAAAAGTATCAAACTTTTTATTTTTTATTGAATGATTTTTATACATATAATCCCTAGAGGATCATGATTATGTTGAATAATATTGAACATCTTTTTGGAAAAAACTATCATATGTTTATCTCATAGATAATTTCATTGATATTTTACCAATGGATCAGAAGATGAATTAAATGGTAGTTAATTATATAAACCAATTATAAATCTATTTTTAGATTATTTCACTAATAATATCATTCAATATGAGATTATACCTGAAACAGATAGTGAAAAATAATGAAAAAATGAGTTCCATTTCCTTCAAACTCTTGTTTTATAAATTTTGGAAGTCGGATGTATAATGTGTGTACATCAAAATATAAACCTATAAAAGATGATATTTCATTGTTTTCTAGAAGTGAATAAATCAATAATTTCTTAATAAAATTTTTGGATAGATATCTAAAAGGATAAAAAAGAAACATATGAGATGAAATATTATTTCAGTACAATCTGTTGTGAGTTTCAAAAACCTGGTATCACCATAATATATGTTTTAAGACTAAAAATTATGTAGAAATAATCAAATATATGTTTAAAATTTTTTGAATGGAATTATTCTAGATCATCTAATGATACATTGAGTACAAGAAAACTGTTTTTATCTTTATATGAAATTATTCATTTCGATAGTTACAGAAGAATATTGGTTTTTATGCTACAATAACACATGATTAATTTTTCTTCATGTTAACGGATACATAAGAATTTATTAATAATATTAAATTATAAACTAAATTTACATTTTCATCATATTAATATAATGAGTCATTTTTATCAGATTTTGAGGATGATGCAACACCATTTGAAGATATGTCTACATATGTGTATTGTATATTGAAAAGAGATAGACTAATGAATGAGGAATGACAACTAGTGAACGAATAACTTACTAAACATTGAAGTAAATTTTTAGACAGTATTGTGAATATTTCTGAAAATAATCCATATCATATTATGTTTTAAATTAGTTGTCTTGAATTTTGTATAGAGTTTTTATTTTTGTTGATATGATTTCAAAATTAACTTTTGGGCTTAAGAGAAATTCAACATCCATTAAATTACTAGTTAAAAATAATTCATTTGTTAAACATAAATTTGAATTCATGAATTTAAATAAATTTACATGCAT
This sequence comes from Viscum album, assembly GCA_963277665.1. NCBI lineage: Eukaryota > Viridiplantae > Streptophyta > Magnoliopsida > Santalales > Viscaceae > Viscum > Viscum album. The sequence continues at coordinate 327,503,434 of OY728164.1, forward strand.
ATTAAATTTTTAGAGAAAATATTTTTGAAAAGTTACATAAGTTATTGATGATTAATTGGAAGAAAAAGTATGATTATACCATAAACCCAGCGGAAGAAGGCATTATTACATAATTACTTCATTTAAAGTAATGTACTCTTCTCTATAAAATTTAATAGATGAATACAATATTGGAAGAAGTCTTCAAGGAATAATTTTCAATCATTTTAACTCACCATGATTTAATTTCAAATAAAACTTCTATAATTAAGAATTAAAGTGTTATAATAATTTAGTTACAAAATGTACTCCTTTATAACACCTCTATACGAAAGCAAACATGGATTCCATGTATGTAATATATTCTTCATGAATGCACTAAATATTGGAAGATGATTTATTATTTCTTTTTTTGGTAATATTTTCATATTTTTTGAATGGTTTGATTTAAAGATTAACTCTTTTATCTATCAGGAGATTATTTTAAAAGGAAAAAATTTATATAGAGTAACTTTTTTCTATTACTATGTTCAATGGGATATAGGAATGATATTTTAGATATTATGTTGAAACTATATTTTATAGAATAATATTATGTCATGTATGAAGAAATATAACTTTCAAAAGGATCATCTTTCTTTATTTTTATAGTGTAAACATCTTTATTAGTAGGTACTATATATTAAATTTTACACATCAGTAAATTTAGATTTTTTCATGTTTTTAGATTGAAAATTAAAAATCAGCAAAAGGAAACTAAATAATTTTAATAAATTTAAAATTTATCTTCATTGAGAGAAATTTTTTATCACATTTGTTTTGTGGGAAGTGTCATAGACTATCATATCAAAATATATTAATGACCATGAGGATCAGTGATCTAATAATTAGTTGACATAGAGTTTTTTATAGTGTTCATTATAGTTTTACACTTATTTTATATTTTAATTTCTATGAATTATTGTCAAAGCTCGTCCCCTAGGACATGTTCCGTGACTTCCCCAAGCCCACTTTCCATAGGATAGGGGTTGGCGACTAGCACTAGAAGTCATTTCCCAAAAATGGGATGGCATTTCCATAAAAATATACTGACACACAGTCGAAGAACACAACAAGATGAAACCACGAAGTAGAACAATAGTAGTAATAGTGTGTACAGAAAATAAAGGGGCTTGAATTCAAGCTCAACTAAAATTATTCAACTACAACTGAAAACAAAAAATAGCTTGTGTGATCATCCACCAAGAATCCTACCATAAGGGTAGGTACTTCTCGTCTCCACAGATCTCCACATCAACCAGTCGCCTCCGTGTACTGCCTGGTCCAAACTCCCCAAAGTCTAAGCCGAATAGCTTATTGTCTGCATAAGACACAAAAAGGTGTAAGTTAAGCTTGGGCATGGGTGAGTATAACTATACCCAGTAGGGACACCAATACCTCCGAAGGACTCTTAGAATTCTATAAAGTATAACCATAAAGCATGATCTCAATCACAAAGCATGAAGAAAAGACTCAACTCAAACCAGGTATACAACTCAGAGTTTGGGAATAAAGATGATTAGTCTTAAGGTATATCATTGTATTCCATTAGGAAGTTTCCAAAATAGAACCACAAAGAAGTTGTTCCATTGTCGATCTGTAGAGGGTCATATTTCACTGATCTGCGACGGGCCGCTCTATGGATGGTCCATGTCAGGTCATGCACTACTGATCTACACAGGGTCGGCAGAATGTTGATCCACATAGGGTTTCTATGATGTTGATCTACACAGGGTTTCTAGGATGATAATCCACACAGAGCTGCTATGATATTTATCCACATAGGGCATATATGTTTCTTATCCACATAGGTTCTCTTTGTTTTTTATCTACACAGGGTCTATATGATTCTAATCCACATAGCGTCACTCTTCAGTTGACAGCAAGCAATAAGATTCCCCACACCCGGAGTGCTTGAGTTTCTTAGTATCTTCTTCTCTAGATATCAGTTGTTCATCAACTACCAAAACGTTCCACAAAGGAGTAATCTAAATGACCACCATGTTGTAAGGGTCCCAATGCAATAGACATTGCATCAATTGGATGCTTTGTCTGTGAGTTATAATCACTTTAGTTCCGAGGCCCTGGTTGGATTCGACTTTGATCCAGAATGGCCATAATCCAAATTTCTTGAAAATCCAGGTGGAGTATCTCAAAAGGATTTTCTCATTCTAAATATTATAGTGTTGTAGATATCTCTTTAGATGGACGTCTGGTTTGTGAGATATGACCATTTAAGCGTAGCTCGGCCGAAAAAGGTCTGGGTTCGGGCTGACCCGGTCGGACCGAACCAACCCGCCCTGTCCTGGTCTGACCCGACCTAATTCTGGTCAGTCCGAACAAGTTAGGATCTGACCCGAGTCCTACCTAGCTCAATCTGAACTGGCAGGGCCGGTTCGAGTGGGTTTGGTCGCAATTCATTACGCTAGCCCACGAACTGGCCCATCCCACCTTGGCTGGGCACAACCCACCGGGTAGCCCTGCCCGCTAGCTGGCACGACACCTAGCTAGGTGTCCAATGCGGGGGAGGCCGCTACCCCTTCCCTAAGGGAAAAATTTCATTCTACTTCTCAACTACAGTGCAACGAGGGATCACCTCCCTATCAGCGAGACCTGTGGGGTGCGGGTCCCCTTCAACTCTGTCGCGGCTTCGATGTCGCAACCTCTTCACCACATCACACTGCCTTCCACCAACTTATTCAGCCAACAACTAGCTTCCCTTGTCATTATGGCTCCACTTTTCACCACGTGTCATCTTCCGTCTTCTGCCACCACATCCGGTCGATGAATTCTCTCACTGTCACCCACTGATGCTAGTCATTGGTGCCGCCGCACTGGTGTCGTGTTTCCATAACTTATCTGGTACATTAGGTGAGCTTTGGTGGTTTGGTTTCCCTTCCGAACGTCCCTAAAATCCTCCTATAATGAAACTAATAATGTGTGGATCCCGAAATCAAGTTTTTTCCTAGCTCAAACATCGCCCACAAAGGATGCGACAAAACTGAAGCAGCGGAGGGTCCGGGCCTTGTTCATTGGGCACTCTCCCTCCACATTAGCATCATAACAAGTGGGGAGAAATTAATTCAACATAGATAAACTAATACATACCTAATTAACCATTCTTTTCAAGAATGAGGAAAAGAAATGAATTCACATGAATTTAAATAAAACCCCTACCTTGGAATCGGATGTGACTTCGATGTTGTGGAAAATGAATTCATGGTTGATGAAAGCAACAGTGTTCGTCCATCCTGGATCGATTCCTACAACATTGCCATCCAATATTCTACTCTTCATCGGTGGAAGACATCGCGACACATTTTCAGAGGTTCCTCACTTATGTGTCAAAAACCCGAACCTGAGCCTCACTTAAATAGAGGGGGGAGTGTGGTTAATGCAACATGGGATTAATGAGGTTCATTCATGAATTAACTTATTTACTCTCGATGGTGTGGTTACAAAAAAAAAGAGTCAATCCATTAAATGGATTGACAACTCACATGTCCTGCAACTTCTGCTCAACTGTTGGTAAAATAATAAAATACCAATTTTAGGTTATTTTATTAATCTTTTAAACATCTACAAAACTGACATTTTCATCCGAACTACTGGAGTCAAAGTTAAAACTCCCTTAAGATAATCATATCACTACAAATTCAACGATGCCCTCATATTTTAAATCTTATCACTAGTTTAAAATATAGAAAACACTACTTGCACATTTACTGAACAAACCTTAAAAACGTTCAAAAATTTAGTTCCGGGCACATCGGGCCTCAAAATCAAGCATCGTCAATTTTGGTAGTCTCGTAATAATCCTAAATAATCTAAAAAAATATATATGGAATTTTTCAGTCTTTAAATTCTCCTCACCTTAGGGATTTTCATCCATGAAAACTAAAAAAAAACTAAGGGAACGAATGGGGGTACTTAGCATGTATCTGAGCCTCGCGCATCCATGTGCTCTCCCAGAGATTCTCGTGCTGCCAAAAAACTCGCACCATAATAATTGACCACCCACGTAGGACTAGATCCAATTGATCATCTATATCCAATAGAAACTCTGCAAGCATCGACCCATCATCAATGTCCAACTCTCCATATTCAATAACGTGTGATGTATTAGGTACATACCACCTCAGCTCCGACACATGGAAAACATCTTGCACTAGATGCATATGTGGGGGAAGTTCTAGACAGTACGCCACCTCACCCACTATGATAAAGATCTGTAATGGTCCAATGAACCTCAGATATATCTTTCCACCATGTCCAAACCTCCATAATCCTCGTCGGGGTGAGACTCCTAAGAAGATATGGTCTCCCTCCTCAAAATCCAATGGTATCCATCTCTTAACAGCATAATACTTCTATTGGCTCTGTGCAGTCTTCATCCTCTCCTGGATAATTTTCACCTTCTCTGTGGTAGCTTGTACCAACTCTAGACCCATAAGTGCTAACTCCCTCGAGTTCATCTCGCATAGTGGTGATCTGTAAGGTTTTATTGTACAGGGCCTCAAACAGATCCATGCCAATGGTAGAGTGGTAACTGTTATTGTAAGAAAACTCCACCAGTGGTAGGTGGTCCTCCCAACTATGGACAAAATCAAGGACACAACCACGAAATCATGTCCTTGAGTATTTGTATGGTCTGATCCATCTGAATATTTGTCTTAGGATGGAAGGTGGTGCTAAAATGTATCTGAGTCCCGAACGCCTCCAGTAATCCTATCCACAAACAAGATGTAAAATGAGCGTCGTGATCTGAGACGATCGTCGATGGTACCTGGTGAATTCATACAATCTCTTGTATGTAAAGACATCACAATCTCTCTATTGATCCCTAATATGACATGGGTAGAAAGTGGGGCGACATGGAGAGTCGATCAATGATCACCCAATTGAAATCTAAGCCATGGACATATGTGGTAGCCCTATCAAAAAATCTATGGATATACCATCCCAATACCACTCTGGTACCTCATGTGGCTGAGCTAAGCCTACTGGTACCTGATGCTTGGCCTTCACAAGCTGACAAGTGAGGCACCGTGATATGAACTTTGTCATTGCTTTCTTCATCCTTGGCGACCAGTACTAATGCTGGAGGTCTTAGTACATCTTCTCCAAACCAGGATGTACTTCCAAAGGGGATGTGTGGAACTCCCTCAACAACTCCTCTCATAGCATCTCTAAAACCATGGTGTGTCCTCTGAAAAGGATGGTGTGATCCCCACCTTTATAAAATCAATCAGAATCCTATCTTGAGGATATCCGAGAACGTCATGCCTCGCAGTCTATGTCCCCAAGTTGTGCCTCTTTAACTTGCAGAAGGAGTGGGGGAGTAATAGTCGTAGACTGGTGGTAAGCGGCATCATCACAATCAATGAAGTATAGATGCAACGCAGCTAGCTTCTCTATCGCCTCACTCAGAAACTGTAGATCAGACCTCACGATGAGTGCATCTGCTACAATGTTTCCCTTTCCCATGAGTGTAGACTATCTCAAAGTTGTTGTCTTGGAGGAACTCTAGCCATCGCTGATGTCTCAAGTTTAGGTCCTTCTACAAGAAGATATACCTGAGACTCTTATGATCAGAGTAGATAGTAAAACGTTCACCCATCAAGTAGTGCAGCCACATCCTCAGCACAATGAACATTTCTGGAAACTCCCGCTCATGGGTAGCGTTGTTTTTCTCATTCTATATCAACACCCATGAGCCTTAGGCAATCACCGCTCTCACCTACAATAGGACACAACCTAGTCTAGTCCCTAATGTGGCACAGTATACGACATACCCAACACCCTCCTCTGGTTTCCTCAATATAGGGGTTCTCGTCAGTCTCTACCTTACCTCCTGAAAGCACTAATGGAATCTCTCCTTCCACATGAAGGGTTTTACCTTATTTTTCAAATCTGAAAAGTGTGTCGCAACTCTAGAAAAGTTGGGTAAAAATCTCAGGTAGTACCCAACCAATCCCAAGAAACACATGACCTCAATCACACTCTTAGTGGGCTCCCAAGAAAGCACTACCTCTAACTTTTCTGGATCCACTGTAACTCTAGCCTACGAAATAACATGCCCTTGGAAGTTGACTTCCCGTATTCTGAACTGACACTTCAAGATATTTCCATAATGAAGGTTCTCTCAGAGTGTATCCATAACTATCTATAGGTGCGTGGCATGCTCCTCCTCCTCCAGCGAGTATATCAAGATGTCATTAATGAAGACTACCATGAAGAGATCGAGGTAGGGAAAGTAGATCCTATTCAATAGCCTCATGAACAATACTATAGAATTAGTTACACAGAAGGGAATCACCAAGATCTCATAATGGTCATACAGACATCTAAAGGTGGTCTTCGGTATGTCCTCATCCCATACCTTGAGCTGATAATAGCCTGATATGAGGTCTATCTTTGAAAACCATCAGGCTTCTTTCAGCTGGTTAAAGAGATCATAATTCCTCAGAAGTGGATATTTGTTCTTCATAGTCACCTAGTTCAGGCATCGATAGTCCACACAAAGCTGTAGACTCCCATATTTCTTCTAGATAAACATAATCAGGGATGCCTATGGAGAAACACTAGGACTCATGAACCCCTTCCTCTACAAGTCCTTCAATTGTACCTGCAACTTAAGAAGCTCTACAAGAGCCATCAGATATTATGGTGTAGATATCGGTGCCATCCTGGGGTATAGGTCGATGTAGAAGTCAACCTCTCTATGAGCAGGTAGTCCTGGAACATCATCAGGAAAGACATCAGCATACTAGTCCACCACTATAGGATAACTCAGACTCTTCACATCAACTACTATGATGGTTTGCATAGCTAATTGATGTGTGATCGGATGAACCCTCCTTTGAGTAAGTCTATCCTATGCTATATAAGTTTCTTTCTTGCTGGTGAAGGAAAACCTGGTCCCGTCCTTGTGAAAACACCACAATTTGTGCCTAAAATAGTCAATATGAGCATGGATTGTGGAAAACCAGTATATACCCAAGATGACATCATAAGGCATCAACGCTTCTACATGGAGATCCCACCAAAATATCTTGACTCCTAGAGTAATATCAGACTACTGGAACCAGTGGGTAATCTTCAAATCCTCTATTGTAGGAGTCTCTGATCGTAAGGATCAAGCCAATGGCTCTTGAAGAATATCCGAGCTCCGAACGAGAACTATAGAAAAGAAATAATGAATAGTACATGTCTCTATAATACTACAGCTTGGGTGGAGTAGACACATTGCATGTCTAGAATCATCTATAAAGGATAGTGGTCATAGGCCTTAGCTGCTTGAAGATGAGCTCATCCATGTCTGCCGGCTCCCGAAGATTTGGGTGGACCTCCTGGAGGTGGTGGCGGTAGAACATCAAATCTCTTCCCACTACCTGCCGCACAGCCTGCTCCTCTCTCACGTCTGCCTCCCTTTGGACCTCCCCACTCAAATCTCTACCTTTTCCTCAGAGATCCCTAGATTTTCTTTTGATTGTTGGTACGTTGGGCTGCGCAGTCATGATTCATGTGGCCCTGCCCGACGCACATGAAGAACTGCCTGCTCTTCTGCTGGACTACTCTACCTCGTGGGTTGTTCACCTCCGAACCTACATCCTGGGGTCATCCTTCGGAAGGTCTGGCCTTCTTGGACCTCTTCTTCATCTACCTAATTCCTTCTACAGATGACTCATCTACCTTTAATTCGATGGTGGCTCTCACCGTCGATGCCTTCTTAGCTATGAATCTCTCCCCCATAATGCTCGCTTGAGTACTCCATCAGGTATCGAGATATTAAGCTATATAATCGATGATCTGACCTGCCAATGGAGGCCATGCTCAAAGGTTCTAACCCTAAAGAAACGGTCTCATACCATGTCATTGGATTGGCGTGAGTGTTCAGTGAATCTTGTCGAATATTTTGATACTATCAGGCTACCCTACTGTAAGTGCAGTAGCTCCGGAATACGCATGTAACGTACTGTCATTGGAATGAACTCTGCCCTTAAGAGGATCTCGATTTCCATCCAAGTGAGGGTCCCCTCATCATGTAACTTTAGAATCAGGCTCCAAAATCTCCCTATTGTGGCCTAGAAGAGGCTAGTAGCTACAATCACCATATAATCTACTGGTGTCCCAACTAGGCTGGAAACTCTAGCTACAGCCTCCAGCCAGTCCTCAATTACCTCAGGATCTGTCTCACCTTGGAACCTTATAGGCCTCTGGAACTATGTCTCGTGTGATGCACCCTGTCAGCATGCACCATCCTCTAGTGGGGTGGGTGGAATCTACCGCCCAATGGGTGGTGGTGCTACTGGTGTACCACCTGGAGATGTTATCGATGTAAGAGGGCCCTGCTCCGAAGCCTCATCGCTCGGTGGGTCGTCAACGTGAAATATATCTAGAATCCTAGTTGTCTATCTATGTGGAGGAATCCAGAAAAGAAATAGGTGTGTCATGGTCAAAAATTTATACTAGGTGAGATGACTCAAAAGAGATCAAAATTAAAACATTTCAAAAATATATGCAATCTGTGTTTTTGTGCACCAAGTTGATAATCAGAATTCAGTGTCCTAGTGTATGGATACGTTGGCCACTGTACTAACATTGGACTCCCAGAACTGAAAAAAAACACTCAATAAACATAACACTATTGCTCCATAGGATTGATCAGAGTCCTAGTTCTTCGATAAAATTGACTCCTTGGATACCACTTTGTCACGACCCGTCCCCCAGGACCCGTGCCATAACTACCCCAAGCCCGTCTTTCATAGGCCAGGGGTTTCCAACTAGTGCATTGCATTCTCCAAAACACTAAAAACACATAACCTTAATGCATGCAAATAAAAATCATGAAGTTTATATTCTAGAGCATTGCAATCTCCAATAATTGTGACTAATGAAAACAACTTTGTAAAAAGGAAAAAATTATTAAAATAAAAATCAATTTAATATTTAATAAAATTGATCCCAAAGATTAATTTTGGTGATAATTGAAATAATAGTATAAGGGGAATATATTTTTGGTTTAATAGATATATAACAGTATAAAATATGATAATTGGAATACTTACATGACGGTGGAATAGAAATATGACTATTGAAATCGTAAAATTTCCATTACGGTAAATGATTAATTAAAATCATAAATAATTTTTATAATAAATAATACATATATATACCATGAAATAAAAACTCAATAAATGATACATAATGTAAATAAAATTATAAATTTTTAGAAATTCATGTTTAACACTATACAATTAAACAATAATTTCTATAAAATAATTAAAATTTAAAATTATCAAATATAGAAATTTATTTTTTTTAAATGGTATTTATCTTCTTAATTATAATTTATAAATTTTCAGTTTTTATTTTTTATTATTTATCATGAGTAATAAAATGCGATGGTGAATAATTAAATACAATATAATAAGGTATTTTAAATTATATATGAAATACATGATTAATTTCTTCATAAATGATATATGTTACTACTAGTTTCCACTCACATGATTATATTACCATAAATGGTAATAAGAATAAATAAACTTAATATTATTAATAAATTATAATAAATTAATCAACACTTTGTGGAGACAACTTTCTCTTCTCTTATTATAAATGCCACTCTATTTTATTCAAAACAAAAGATTCTCTACTTTTAAAATTAATAAAAATTCTTCCTTTAATTACTTTAATCCATTATTAAGAGGTTATGTAACCATAAAAAGGAATCCCTTTCAAGGGATATATTGACTAGAAAAGGAGTTTTCTTCATGAGTATAGTGAGAATAACTAACCATTATCTTTCCATTATATTAATTGATTTCTTCTAATTACTATTCAAAAATATAATAAAATGGTTCCATGTCATATACTAAATGATATAATGATACTATAATTTTTTTCAAATATCATAGAATAAGTAAAATAGTCTATTTTTTAATAAAATATCGCTTTGATGTCCATTTAGTATCTTAAACGAATATTGTTTATAAAAAAATATTAATGACTTCATGAATGGTTATACTCATGGGTTTTTTGGTAAAAAATGAACATAATAATGAAAATAAATTATTATTTAAATTCAATAAATTCTCAATAAAATGATTCAAATAAATATCATCAAATCTTGTAAAATAGAATAAATAAAAACAAAATTAAACTAAAACATATATACTCAAAGAAACATATTTATCTCTTATTAGATATTAGTATTAGTGAATCTTTTAAAAATTATTATAAAATAAAAAAATCATTATACTTACTAGGTTATGGAAAATTTTAAAATGTTATTTTCCCATTACTCATATATCAATGTGAATTTTTTTTATTTAAACAATCACCCCTGAGAGGATGGGAATTAATTCAATGATTATAAAAAAATATTTGAAAATAAATAGGAAATAAAAATTAAACAAACAAGAAATGTTATTCGATGAATGTAATTAATAATTTATTTTGATTATTTTTGAGTTTTGGAATGGGAACTATGCCATGTTGGGACTTTATATAAGGGAATCATTTTACTCACCCTCTTTGTTTTCAGATATTTTCTTTGTATTTATTGCTAATTATCTCTCTCTTAAAAAAATATTTATATTCCATTTTATTATATATATTCTCCCAATATATTAATTGTTTATTTTTGCAGAAATTTCTAGGGATATGTAATTCATTAAATTTCCCTTCCAAATAACTTATTTAAATAAAACTCGATTAGGAGAAAATTTTCTAATTTTAATTTCCTTCCATGTATAAATATTATTAATGTTAAATTTTTTTTTGGATTTATAAATATAATAATTACATAGGGGAAATTAATTCTAGATTAATTTTTGTTTTATTTAAAACTCTATTCCCTTACCCTGTAATAAATTTCACTACATAATTTTTTAAACATCATTTAAGGGGTTAATAACAATGCATTTTTTTTCACTCGTATGTCATGATTTTTTCTTCACCAAAACTATATATTAATGACATATATATATATATCTTCTTCATTATGAGCATCATAAAATCTTTAATACTTTATTTCATGGGAAATAATGTGACATATAATTTGTAAATTCTTTACGACATGATTATGTTACTTATATCCATCTTAGGGGATTTCTCCTGCTTATACATTATGTATGATTTCATTATTTAGAAAAAATATCATCTACTTATTATGATGTGATGGGTGTTCCTAAAATTATTTATACCACCAATTAATTTTTTTACCTATTTAAATTTAATGAGATCATTATTTAAGGGTGATTTATAGTTAGAAATTTACAAAATGATATGCATAACTCTGGTATAATTATCATATTTCACAATGGTATGATGTATTGTAAATGAGAAATAATATATGCATAAGATGTAATAATTTTTTTACCAAATATCTTTGATTTATTGTAACACCCTCATGTTTGAATATGTATTTCTCCATAAATTAATTTAATTATCTTTGATATTCTACATTACACAAAACACCGGATTTAAATGAACTGTGATATACTATTAAAATATAATTATTTAATGTGATAGTTATCACCCAGCCATTGGATGACTGGATAATAATAATAATACTAAATATATAAAAAAAATTATATATGTATAATATTAATTCATTGGTTTTTAATTAGTTAATATTTAAAAAAAACACATTTTAAATTAAAAGGAGATGATTTTCTAAAAATAGATTTTAGGAGCATTATGTGTCTATATCTTAATAAAATTAATTAAAATCAATTGAAAAATAATTTAAAATAAAATTTAATAAAATATATTCCTTAAAATATTTTAACATTAATATCATATTTTTTACATGTTAATGAATGTTGGTAGCATAAATTTTATTCTTAAAAATAAATTTTGGCTAAAAAATAGTTTTGTTGTATTTTTAACACTTATTTTAAAATGAATGTCTTTTAATAATAGAAAAATAATATTTTAAAATAGATTTAATAATTTATCTCATCATAAATAACATTATTTAATAATTTCAACTTAATTTTTTACATAACCAATAGTAAAAATTGTAATAACATTGTCTCCATAGTAAAGGTTAAAATTATTTAATGAAGAGGTTAAGCCAAACGATAATATTTAAAAACCCATAAAAACATTACAAAATTTTATTCCATGATTGGATTTAAACCATAAAAAATATTATATTATATATTTTTTCAAATTATTTCCACATTATGGAAAATAATTTATTATATTTAATTTTGTAACATTATTCCAACTATCTAATTTCCATAACTATAAAATGACACCACTCTTGATTTCTTCCTCACACCACTTTGAGAAAAATAGCTTGAACCCCCTTAATAATTTAATATAAAATTCCTTATCTATGTTTAATATTTTCTTTTCACTACAAAATTCCATCCCTAGTGTCCTTAAAAAGAAAATCAATGAAGTTATCTCAATGAGGAGGCAATCGTTTAAACTGATCTCTTTCATTTTACATCTTACATTACCTATACCAATTTGGCCCTAAAAATTAAAATATAATAAAATCAGTATATACCATATACTGATATATTATTATTTTTATTTAGTAATCTTTATCCTCCTACTTTAAATCAAATGAGAAATAGAATTATCACTCGTGAGTATGTGTTGACTACCTCCTCCACATAAAGATGTGATTCATTTTCAATCATCATATTTCATGGTAAATAATTTTTATGGATTTAAAAACTATGTATAATATTTTTTATATAATAATTCTTATGGAATAATAATATTTTTTATACCTTCTTACAATCCCATCCATTGGATAATGATAATGTCCCTCGTGCGTACATGTGGAATATCACCACCATGAAGCGATGTAATTCATCTTTCATTTATTATTTACATTGATGGTAATTAGGAAATATTTATTGTATATATGTGTTATTTATGATATAAAAATCTTTCTATAAAGTAGAGTTATTATTTTCATTTCATTTGATGCATCCATAAAAAAAGCAGAAGTGTCAGTCGTGTATAAGTAAAGACTATCTTTTCCACCAAGTGATGTACTTAATTTTTCTAAACCAATTTATATTAATAGTTATAAAAGTGTTTATAAATACTAAACATAATACATATATCTTGACTAATATTTTTAATATGATGAAACGATGACCAATGAGAAAGTACTATATCCATTAATCTGAATCATTCTTGGAAAACTGACCATCATTAACCGGAATATATATATTAAGGAAGAATTGTTAATAAAAATGAAAATAGGAAGTTATAAGAAAATGGAAAATAGTATAGAATTTATGAATATTTTATTAATAAATTAATAATAAATATATATTAATTATACATGTTATTTTAATGCATACAAAAATATAGCACATGAGGTGAGGGTTTACGATACAATTTCATTTCTTTTTTGGATTTTCTATGTTAAATTTATCTTGAAAGAAATTATATAAATATTATCCTTTAAACCAAATATATTTTATTATATTCTAGTTATTAATTAAATATTTACATATTATTATCATTTTCCTCTACTTGGTACTTAAAATAATGGAGAAATTTTATTAAAGAAGTGTCGACCATAATTTTTCTTTTGTTAACAAACATTTTCTTCGATATTCATTATCCTATAATTTTTTTATGGTTCTGTTAACCTTTAATTGAAACGTTTTAAAAATTAAATTTTCATTACATTTCAATTTCATTAATTTTTTAAAATTAATCATTTGAAATAAATATTTATTTTTTTAAAATTCATTTTTTTTACTTTTTCTCCATGTTTGAAATTACAGTTTTCTTTTAATGTATACAATATGAATGGATATTCCCAATGTGATAACTATTATTTATTTTAACAATCCTTATAGTATTCCAATATTTTTTTAAAATAAAATAACCTTATCAATAATTTGGGAATTATTATTTGAAATTTTATCAATAGAAAATGACATTTTTCTCATGTTTTTTGTGAAATGTTTAAAAGTATTTTTAAAGTTATTTAAAATGAATGTCCAAATTCATTAAAGATTAGTATGTTTCACTGGGTATAAGATATTATTATTCTATAGAAATATATATATGACTTATGATAGTTATGTTATTTATATGAATACATGAAACCCATTTCATTATCATGGGTTAATTAAGCTATAATGAGATAATGGATTATCTTAGGATAACATACACTTTATTTCTCTAGATGAATTATGATTATAGCATACTAAGATTTTTATTCAACCATTTTATTTTATATGGCTTATTCCATGATGATAAAAAGAATTTTTTAGGATCTTGGGGAACACAAATGTATCATTTTCATTACATGGTGCATGGGCCTGAAATTATATATCCCTACAATGAATTGGGTAAATATAGATATATCATGAGATAATAAATACTAAAATGGGGAATGAAACTAGTTCACTAAGGAAATATGTCTTCTTTAATAGACTTGGGAGTGAACCTTGACTAAGAATATTATGGAATAAGGAGTGAATTTAGTCCACTATAATAGTCTATGTAGTGTTACATTACTATGGAACTGATTTTTTATGACTATTTTTATTTCAAAATTTTATTTATTATTCTTATAAAATGTTCTCATTTTTATAGAAGTTTTAATAGTGATTCTGAAATATTATTTATTATGTATTTTTATTGATATTGCCTTAGTTCATGTTTAATGATTAATTATATTTTACCAATTGGGTATGACATTATTAAGTTATGATCATTTTCTCATAACCATATATTTATGATCAATTATGACCATTTATTGATATATCTAATGTTTGGCCTTATTGAGAATCTATGGTCTACCATTCATTTGGCTCTTACATCCGGAAGTTATTATGAATAACATTAATTAATAAATTTATAATAACGGTACAACGACAGAAGAACCATGTTGGATATATTGAAGATATTTTATGAAATTTATTGATTATGTGTCTAGTGTCCAAGTACAATAAACCATTATTGTCATTTAATGTGTATAATTATGATATGAAATTAATATTAATCAAAAATGATATAATATTTTTATATTTAATTCTAGGGTCTAAAAATTTGGAATCATAGTACGGTTTAGATAGTTTTTGGATATTATTATTAAAAATATTGTTCAAATCCCCGGAGATAAGTTTATATATAGTATTACATCCTGAATCATTGATAAATTATATATTGGGTTGTTTTCCTAGAAACTGCATCAATTTATGGATACTAAAAGGTGGATATGGTTATGTAATTAATTAAACTATAGGTAATAACTCTAAAATATGTGAATTGGGTATTAACTTGATTTTCACTGGGTCATAATGAGTGGGCCAAAAATTTCCCACCTAGAAAGAAACATCAAGGAGATATTCTTAGGTTAATTCAATTTTTATTTTTAAATAATTATGAAGAATTTCAATACATGATGAGCATGAATGATCTATGTTAAACATTTTGTTTCATATATTACAAATATTTATTTATAATTTATATATCCAATAAATGTTTTTTCATGATTATAGGACTACACATTATGATTATTGTGTCTCGTGCTATTATTTTGTGTCATATTTAATTGATACTCCTAGAAGTAATCATGTAAATGATGAATGTGACATGTAATAAAATTAATTTACTCCAAAGAGACCAAATGAAATGGTAGATACTATTTTAAATCTTGAATTATTTTTACCAAACTCTCTCATGACATGAATGCTAATAAGAATCATACTGAACATCCAAACATAAAGGGGAAGGAAAACTTATATTCGAGCATCTTAGGTGCAAATTTTCAACTTCATTCAATGGTAACATTTTTTAATTTATTGATAATAAATGGATTAATTTTATTGAAAATGTATTCACTACTCTCCAGTTTTTAGACCTCAATAAATTTATTTTGTTAGTGTACAATTTGGAAGGTGGCCAAGATCAATGGTTCAATCCTATCAAAAATATGATGAAAGTGGATGAAAATAAATCCATAACATGGGAAGAGATTATGAATGAATTTTTTAATAAGTACATTACCTGATATATTAAAATGAAAATGTAAATGGATTTCTGGAAAATAATGGAGAAATATAGTGAATCAATTAGTATATATGGGTAAGATTTTGTAATATTTACATGGTACACCTCGGGTTTTATTATTAACCTTGAATGAGAAAATGTTTCATTCTATGGTAGAATGAGACCAATTAATCAAAATTAATTGGATAATATAGAAATTTTCATCTATGAAGAAAATAGTATATGTACTCTCCAGATGGAAATAGGAATTTGAAACACACAATTATCTCATTTTTTAGGATATAAATAGAAATATGAAATTTTGAGGAAAATATAATAATAAAACCCATATAGGAATGAAAATTGATCTTCATTAATGTTGGAATTGTGGAAGGAAGAATGGATTAAATTACCTTATGGTGTATATTATATGTTTTAAGTATAGAAATGTAGTTCACTGAGAAAAATAATGGTGAACTGATGTAGAGAGACTAGTCAATTAATGTAATAGTGAAAAATCTCAATTTAATGTTTCAACTATACTCTTATGCTATAATTATACGGATTATGAACATTATCTAAACCATTTCTTAAATATGATGGTTGATGATGGAAGTTAGAATCAACAATCTTGTAAGCCATAAGATAAAGGGAATGCTCATGAGATCATAACTGATGAAGTGGGAAATGAAAATGGAATGCTGAATTATTCACTTACAATCCACTATAGAACTACAAATGTTTAATTTTAATATATATATTTTAACCATTTCATATCTAAGGAATTTATTAATGGTGTCAAGTTATCACCTTATTCGTTAGATTTTAGGTTATATGTAAAAATATTATTGGTAAAATGATTGCATCTCAGGTCTTTATATCTTCTCTGATATATGATTTTGGGAATATATATCCTATAAATAATGTTATTTTATATCTAGTTCAATTTGATGTGATTTTTGGAATGGTTTAGCTCTCTATATATAATGAAAGTATTAATTACAATGAAAGGTAATTCATTTTTTATTTTTTGAATCAATCTATGATTGTCTTTTAGTGTGAGGATGAATATGGATATCCAATGAAAGTTACTTTTAATGTATGGGTCTTACTACCTATTCATAAGGTATATATATATATATGTGTATCAAATTGTTGGGAAAAAACTAAACATACAAGATATTTATTTTTTATGATAATTTATTTGTTAGTGACATTACTATTATTTCCCTAAATTGTTATTTTTTATTTGTCAATAAATCTCATACATGGTGAAACACTTGTTTCCAAGACTACATATAGAATTTAAATGATTGATTTTTTTAATTAAACAATAAACTCAGAGATAATCATTATATGGGATTCCTATTCCATAGTGTAATACCATTGGATGAACCTATCCTTTTTAATAAGAATATGTATGGGTCAATGTGTCTTTGAATTGTTTATATATTACTTAATAAGAATTCTATCAAGAACATGTATCATTTACCCTGTATCAATTTATTTTTTTAATAAATTATGAGGAGATCGTTATTTTTTTAAGATTAATCATTGATATGGATATCATCAATTGAGAGTCCACAATAAGGTTATACCAATGAAATCCTTTAATATGAAGTATTTTCATTATGAATTTATAGTGATTCAATTTGGACTTACCAATCCTATAGCTATCTACATGGAGTTAATTGATAGAGTCTTTAGAGATTATGCTAATAATTTGATGGCAGTATTAAAGAAAATATTTGTATATATTAAAAGACAATGAAATAGAATGAAAATTATTTTTGGATAGTTCCGAACATCATATGGAAGTAGAATTTGTATACTAAATTTACTAAATGTTAATTTTGCATAAAAAGGTCTCATTATGAGGTCATATAATATCATGTTAGAGAATATTGATTGATTCAATAGAAAAATAAGTTATCAAAAAATGTCCTAGAATACCCAAGGTAACCAAAATCCATAGTTTTCTTAGGTTTTAAGGATACTACTGATGTGTTGTGATATATTTTTCATGTAAATCTATTCCAATAAATAGGTTTCCTTGAAAGGTATCACAATTTCTAGGTACAAATGAATTTTAAGGAGAACAAAATAAGTTTGTCCAGTACACCTATGATTAAACTACCATGTAGTAGATAAGGGTTTTTTGAACAATATGGATGAATTTGAATAAGGTACTTGGATTCATCCCCATGAAAACATATATGGTGATAGCTTATGCATCTCACCAATTAAAAATTTATACGCACAATTACCCAACCCATTTTTTAAAATATGTGGAAGTAATTTTTTCATTGAAAATATAGTGGAATTATCATTATTTTAAATGGGGTTATATATATATATATATAAATCATGAATTATATATTCAAGTAAAAACAAATTAATATATTTAAAGGTACATGGTTGGAATTGATTAAGTATTATGACTGCTCAATACACAACCACCCTGGGAAAGCGAACAAGGTGGTTGATGCTTCGAGTTTGAAAAACCATACAAGTAAATCCATGATGATTTTTGAAATAATTCATATATTTATGTATTTTTATAATAATTTTCTTGAAATCATATGAAAATACAAGAGATAATATCTTTGTCTAATAACTATTCAATTATCCATCTATTTGAGGATAGAAGATGTACCGAAGGTGGATATAGAACTATAGAAAAATATGAGAAATTATTTTGAGAAAAAACCTTATTGTTATGGAATTATATAGTTCAAAAATCTAGTATATATTCCACCATAACTATACTTGAATATATATTTTTTGGATCAATCTCACAGTTCATTATTCTCTATTCATCTTGGGTGTATGAAGATATATAAATATAAGAACTAGTGTTTTGGGAGGGATAAAATTAAAAGTGATATTATAGAGTGTATATATTAATGATTGATGTGTTAGTAAGTTAAGTATAAGAGATAAAACTTAAATGTTAGTTTAGATCCATTATGCATTCCATAGTGGAAATGGGAAAACATTATCAGGGATTTCATCGTTGGACACCTCAAAACAACGAAATGGTGAAATGATATTTTTGTTATAGATAATATCCTTAGTAAATAAACACATTTAAATGTCATTAGATAATATTTATTTCTAAATAATATATCTAGGATATATATTATATAACTTTTAACGTTTCATGGATTATTACATTCAGTTATATCTAATCTAGATATTGGTTTTACCTTGAAGTTATAGAGAATTCTTTTATAACATTTGAATATGTAGTTGAAAATTAATACAAAATATAATACTCTGATAAATGGTTATACTTATAGGACTATTAAAACCATATAGGATGTATAAATATCCTAATATATATACTTCAATGGTTTTTGGAATCAACATCTTCCATTGATTGAATATTATAAGAATAATAGTTCTCACTCTTGCTTACAGGTACATCCTTATAAAGAAATGTATGGAAGAATCTATATAACAATAATATTGTTTAATGTATTTTGAGAATGAAATTTATTTGTACTTGATGTAGATGAGTAATTAGAAAATGAGGTTAGAGGAATTTATCAACACATCGGGTTAAATGAAAGTTAATAAAATGTTATGATGATAATCATCAAGGATATCTACAGTTCAAGGTTTGTAAAGAGGTATTACAATGAAAACCACATAGGACATGTAAAAATGATCCATAGATATATCTATCCATTTGAAATTTCTGATCATATCAATGTGGTTTCTAATCGTATGGAACCTCCACCAAATCTCTTGTGTGTTCGTGATTTTTTCAATGTATCACTCTTGGGGAAGTAAATACCTGATGCTTCACCTATAATACACTCAGATTTCATCCTATTATAGGATGATATCTCTTATGAGTAACAACAGGAGGGGATTCAGGGATGAAGATAGAAAGTGTTATGAAATGGTACCTATAATACCTGACCTTAAACCTTACTTAATATTGAAATAAATAAATAATTCACATTGAGGATCTTTTCAGGTTTAGAGTTTTAGAGAATTAGGACATAAATATTAAATTTCAAAAGATTATAGAGTAGACACTTCTACTAAGCTTCCATAAAATAAAAACTCTTAAAAAAACATGTCTAGTTCCATGTTTTAGATAGCATGACTTTTACTTGATCCCATCCTTGACCCTATTCAACATTAAGTCCTGTGAAAAACATTTCAAAAACTTGGGATGAGCATAAAAAGCTCATTAAGGGATATAAAAGTATGAAATAAAAACATTAGTCCACGTATGAAATCATACTTTACTCATAAAACATAAGAATTTTAACATACATCATCAAATCATGAATAAATCATAGAAATCATAAGACATAAAGGTAACTTGATGAATTCATACCATTCTTATGAATGGAGTAACCCTCATGGTTACATTTGGAATACCCATCACAGTATATTCCCTAAATCTCTTCGGATAAACCTTAACGTTTAACCCCTTCGCGTTACCCAATGCATTGGAGAGTTATATCGGGCTCACCCTCCCTTAGTTTATCACGGAACCACCAGTCTTCATAACAATGCTCAAGAACCATAACATAATCATATCACATAAAACATGCATAAAGGAAACATAACATTTCCACATTTCAATCACAAGATATAAATACAAGACATTGATATAATAAAAACATTATGGAAACCATTTTCAATACCAAAATAAAAGAAAAGTAAACCATGGTATTTATTTTTTATTTTTTTAAAAAATTATGGCTTATAGAGGAAGCTGAAGCTCAAATAATGGTCATGGTGGCGGAGAAGTCGTTGTCGCCGCATACGTATGACAAATAAACATTCCCTTTTTTAGTTTAGTAAATTCTTTTTATAAAAAATATTCCTTTTCAATAAACGTAAAAGTCAAAGGGGTTTATACACCGTATAAAAGAAAGTTGTGTATAAAACAAAATATGCCTCAACGAAAGGAGATTGAGATGAAGTCCCATACCTTGGGTCCGACTTGACTCGATCATTCTTTAATGTCTTGAATAATAAACTTGAGTTAATTTTTACTTCATTAAGAACCTTTTTAAAGTTCATTATTCCTTTTATATCACTTATTACCATGTCATGAACACTATGTAATTATTTAAGTTAATAATGGTCGTTTTAACGATCATTGGTACTTGAGTCAAAAATGGACTTCTTACAATTACATTTATGTGGTCAAAAGTTAAATATATACAGAATTATATTCATGATTTGGATATCATATATATCAAATATATCCAGAATATACATGTATTTATAATAGTACATAACATTTAGAGGTAATAAATGAAATGCATCGTTCATAGAGACGGTAAGCCGTACGTACGCATGAACGCTACTTTCATTTCTATATAGTATTTAATGGAGTGAAATCATAATGATATAAGGGTATATTATAATTCCAGTATAACATCATATATGAAAACATTAACTCCATCCTTTATACGTCCCATATATGGCATTAACAAATCAAATCACTTTGAGGGGGCAGTAGTCCGCACTTCCTAAAATGAAATTATCGTGTTTACCCACAATAGAAAGCATAAAGTTATGCCACAAATGAAAAATAAATAAGCATAAGGAAAACATAAACATTATATATATCATATTTAAGTAGATTGAAATCTTCATGGCCACCATGAAAGGTGTTAAAAGAAGATTGAACAGTCATCGTTTCGTGAGGCAGAAAATCGCCAACCACAGAAATAGTATGTTCTTTAACCATTAGACAAATGTGTGTGTAGGTGTATCTCTAATAACTCTCATAAAAACATACTAGTATATTTATGATACTGGTGTTGTTACAAAATAAAGGAATAAAATGAGTATAGGGGGTTGGAGAAGCAAAATAAAACATAAGAACACAAGAGAAGACACTACCTTTAAATCGGGTAACTCTTTTTTATTTGAGGTCAAAGGCTTCCTTGGAAAGACTTCTGCCTAAAGTTAGGATTCTAGGAGTAAGAGAGGTATGTGGAGAGACAAAATGGGAAGGTATTGGCCGATCCAAAGGATTGAGAGGGGTGGGTAAGGAGGTAGAGGTGGGGGCCTTTTATAAGAGGAGAGGAGGGGCACTCTTGGAATGGTATATAATGTTACTTTTTTTCAAATGATTTTATGATTTTAAAGGTCCCAAATTGATGTATTTCGAGGATAATGTGATAATAGTTCGAAATCCACCCATACAATATGTTTTGGACATGTTTAGGTCTTAGATTTTACATTATCTTTTCATTTTATTTAAATCGTTAAATAATGAGGTAATCGCTGTATCATCATGGTGTCATAAATAATTTAATTTATTTAATTTCTAAAAATTATAAAAAAAATATCCTGATGTATTAAATATAATTATATTTCTAATGAATATTTATAGTCAAAATGATGACTTGTATAACTCCATTTGAAATTTTTTTTAGTAAAATAACACATGTTTGTGACATTTTTATTTTAACATTAAATAAAAAGTTATTGATGTCATTTTCCTACCAAAGTGGCTCTTTGGGGTCACCAAGTTTACCCATGAATTTTCTATGTCGTCCATGACACATCCAATAAGGATATTACATGTGTTAAGGTCATTTCATATTATTAAAACATTATTTTTACCTTAAATTACACTAATTACCTCTAATCGCGATTAAAATCTTAAAAGTTACTATTCACCAAAAAATTATTTTAATATCATTGAACCACATATTACTTCCTAATTACAACCATGAATGTTGGATTTTTGAAATTCAAAACATAGAGGTGGTCAAATTTCATTTAAATGAAAAATCATTTTTTTTAAGTACCACTTAGTGGTTTCACTATTCATCAAAAATTGAAGTTTTTCAGAAAAATATAAAAACTTCACCCTAAGATATATTTGATATTACAAATTCAAAAATGATGTCTATTTTACCAAATTCATAACATAGAAGTTGAATTAATTAATTTTATAATTAAATCCCACTGTCAAATCAAATAGTGTGTTTTTAAGAAACAATATCTATCAAAAGATTGACACTCATTTATGTCTAATCTCAAAGTGATATTAATTCCAATGACCACCATTGGATTAAATGGTGAAAATATATTATAATTTAACTTTAAAAACAATTAAAAAAGATAATCTAACTATATAAATAAATTATATTAAAAAGATATTTTGAATTAAAATACAACACTTTTCACTATTCATTAAAAAATTGAACATTATCAGAAAAATACCATAAATTTATCCAAAGTAAATTTCAATGTCACAATTATAATGAATAAGTTTATTTTGACAAATATATCTTATAAAATTGTCAAAAGTTATATTTAAACATGGTTCTCCATCAAAAGGCGGTAAAAGAATCTTGTAAAAATATTAGAGTATTCCATGCTTAAGATTGGATTTATTCTCATTTTAAGCCTCTAAAACACTATCTAATTCATAAATAGACATAGATAAGAATATCTATTATTCATTACTTACTTGGGATGTTACATCCTCCCCCCTTTAAAAAATTACGTCCCCACAATTTATTTACTTATCGACTAAGTGGGGGTATTTATCCCTCATTTCATTTTCAGATTCCCATGTTGCCTCTTCACTCATGTGGTTCTTCCACGAAAACTTTACTTGATGAGTCACCGTATTCCGCAACACTTGCTCCCTGTGATCAAGAATCTGAACTGGTTGTTCCTTATAATATAGATTCTCTTCCAACTGAACTACCTCTGGACTCAAAACATGAGATGGATCTGGCATATACTTTCTCAACATCGAAACATGAAAAACATTGTGTACCTGAGATAAACTCGGAGGTAAATCCACTCGGTATGAAATTTATCCAACTCTCTCAAGAATTTCATATGGTCCAATGAACCTTGGACTTAGCTTTCCTTTATTACCAAATCGCGTCACACTTTTCCATGGTGATACTTTGAGAAAAACATGATCACCTACCTCAAAAGAGAGATCCTTCTCCTGTTGTCCACATAACTCTTCTGCCTGCTCTGAGCCGTTCTCATGTGTCACTGTATCATATGAACTTTTTCTGCCAACTCTTCAACAAATTCCAGTCCCATCAACTTCCTTTCACCCACTTCATCCCAGAAAGATGGAGTTCGACAACGCTTCCCATATAATGCCTCAAATGGTGCCATCTGTATACTAGAATGAAAACTATTATTATAAGAAAACTCAACAAAAGAAAGATGTTGGTCCCAACTTCCCTGATAATCCATAGAAAAAGCATGTAGCATATCCTCCAAAGTATGGATTGTTCGTTCTGACTGCCCATCTGATTAAGTCAAACACTTCACAGTAAAATCAGTAATATCCCTTTTCATTCCGTCCCACCAGTAATACTCCCGAAGATCTCTATACATCTTAGTACTACCTGGATGAACTGAAAACGGAGAACTATAAGCTTCACATAACAACTCTCTATTCAATTTTCAATCATAAGGCACACACAATCTCTTCCCAAATCTCAAAACACAATCATTATCAATGTTGAATTCAGGCAACATACCATTCTAAACCAGCTCTACCTTTTTCTGCAACTCGTTGTCTTGCTTCTGTGCTTGCTTAATTCTGTCTGATAGAGAAGATTTCACTGATACCTGAAACAAAAAAGAAGGACATCCTAAAAAAAACAACTTCTATTCCAAATTTCATCAAATCCTTATCCAAAGGATCCCATTCCAAACGCAACATTGTTAATGAAGAATTACTTTTTCAACTCAAAGCATCTGCCACTTTATTTTCTTTTCCTGGATGGTAATAAATTGTACAATCATAATCCTTGATTAATTATAGCCATATCCTCTATATCATGTTCAATTATTTCTGACTGAATATATACTTTAAACTTTTGTGATCAGTATATATTTCACACTTTACTCCATACAAATGATGCCTCCAAATTTTTAAAGCGAAAACAACATCAGCTAATTCCAAATCATGTGTAGGGTAATTTACCTCATGAGTTTCCAATTTTCATGATGCATAAGCAATTACATAATCATTCTACATTAGGACACAAACATGTCCTTTCAATGAAGCATCACTGTAGATAACAAACTCACCATTCTTGGAAGGTAGTGCCAAAAATGGAGCATTCACCAATATTCTTTTCAGTTCTTGAAAACAATCATCACATTCTTTTGTCCAGATAAACTTAACACCCTTCCGAGTTATCTTAGTCATTGGACTAGATAACCATGAAAAATTTCTAAAAAACATTCGGTAATAGCCAACCAAACCAATAAAACTATGAATCTCGATACATTTGTGGGTCTTGGCCATTATTCAACAACCTTTGTTTTTGCAGGATCAATAGTTATCCCATCTTTAGAAATAATGTGACCATGGAAAGAAATTTTTTTCAACCAAAACTCACACTTGATGAATTTCCCATACAATTTCTTTTCTTTTATGGTTTGAAAAATAACCCTTAAATGTCTTTCATTCTCCTCTTCACTTGTAGAAAACACTAAAATATCATCAATGAAAACAACCACAAACTCATCCAAGAACTCATGGAAAATTCTATTCATAAGGTCCATGAATACAGCAGGTTCATTGGTTAGACCAAAATGCATTACTACAAATTCATAATGGCCATATCTTTTACAAAATGCGGTCTTTGGAATATCTGCTTCCTTTACCTTCAACTGATGGTACCCCAATCTCAGGTCAATATTTGAAAAAAACTGAGCTCCCTAGAGCTGATCAAAAAAGTCATCGATATGAGGGAAAGGATATTTGTTCCTAACAGTGATGTTATTCAAGGTTCTATAATCAATGCAAAGTCTCATTGAACCATCTTTCTTTTTAAAAAATAAAACAGGATCACCCCATGGTGATGTGCTAGGTCGAATGAAACCTTTCTCTAATAAATCTTGGAATTGCTCCTTCAACTCTAAAAGTTTAATTTGAGCCATTCGATAGGGGGGTTTGAAATTAGCTTTGCATCAGGAACCAAGTCAATGGTAATTCAACTTCTTGATCTGGTATTATTCCCGGAAAATCATCAGGAAAAACATCAGGATACTCATTTACCACTGGCACATCATTAATCTGAAAAGTTCCCTTGTTTTCAATGATATGTGCAAGGTAACATTCATTTCCATATTTTACAAGTTTCTCAGCCTCTTGATATGTTATAAATAGTAAGGCATCATTCTTTTACACAAACTGAAAGTCTTTCTGAAAATAAACTTATTTACATCTATTTTCAATATTAGTATGGTAAATACAGATCCAATCCATACCCAGGATAACAGCAAACTCTACTAGAGGTAAAACAATAAGATTTTCAAGTAGGTTCTTTCCATGGATAAGGATAGGAAGATTCTTATAAATTAATTTTTCCTCATAATTTCTCCTAGGAGTTTTTACCACAAGTTCAGGAGTCATTTCTTGAGATGGTATTCCCATTTTACAAGAAAAGCTTTCGGAGATGAAGGAATGTGTAGACCCCGAATCAAACAACACACTGTCATAATCTGAAATAAACAAACAAAGTACCTGATACCACTTCATTTGATGGACCAACATCTGCTGAAGTAGTTGCAAAGGATTTCGCCACCCTTTTCTTCTTGTAGTATGACTGCTTCCCACCACTCGAGCTCTTTTCTGTACACTAGTTTTCATAATGACCCATCTCATTGCACTTAAAACATTTCACTAACTATAAATCAAATTTGGTCCTACTATCACCTTGATCTTTTCCATTGTAATCATGAGCCTTATGCCCCATCTTACCACATCGGTAGAACTTTTCAGAATTCAAAATACATTCCCCAGCATGACTTTTACCACATTTATCACAAACTGGAAACATAGTTTTCTTACCATTAGACTTTTTTGAGGAATTATTCCCTTTATCCTGCCACCTCAGTATCTTCTTCTGTAGGTTGTTATAGAACACTTGATCATCAGAAAACTCCATTTACACCTTTTCAGCACATCGAACAAGCTTTTCATAACCTTTGAAATCATGAGAAGCTAATGCACTTTGATATTTTGGCTGTAATACTGAGTAAAAACGATTGATTTTACTATCACGGTCTCAGATAAAATTTGAAGCATACCTTGCCAATCGAGTGAACCTTTCTTCATAAGCAGCCACTGATTCTTCCTCTTGCCTCAATTCCAAGAATTTTTTTTCCATCCTATGTCAAACATCCTTCAGAAAATATTTCTAAAGAAACATAACTTTGAGTTCATCTCAATCGAGAGCATCAATTTCATCAGCGTCCTTTATATTTTTAACCATCGCCCACCACTGATCTGCTTCACCCTCCAAATGGTAAATAGAAAGACTAACCTTTTGATTGTTTGAACACCCCATGACATCAAAAATCTTCTCTAGTACTTTAATCCAACCTTCAGCTAGCACAAGGTCAGATGATCCTCTGAATGATGGGGGATGTGGCCTCATGAAATGTTCCACCAATGAGATGTTCCTCTGCGGTTGATCTGGCTAATCTCGTGTATGGATACCACCAATATTTATTGCTTGAGTCAAATGTGTCATCACTGCAAAAAACTATTCAGTTCCAATTATGACCATCTCAGGATGCTGATTCGGAAGGTCATTTCCTTCTGTATGCTTTCCTAACACTGCTTCCATGTTTCCTCTGTGGAAAACCTTTTTGAACAAACATGTCTTAGATGAAGCAACATGGTAATCTTAAAATTCTATATCATTCCAATTTGACCATAAAAAAAATATTTTTGGATAATCATTTAATAGAATTTTATCTCCTAAAGTTATCTAAACCGACCTTTGATACCAACTATAAGGCACCATCCTTAAACCTTACTTAATATTGAATTAAATGAATAATTCACATTGAGGATCTTTTCAGGTTTAGAGTTTTAGAGAATTATGACATAACTATTACATCTCAAAAGATTACAGAGTAGACACTTCTACTAAGTTTCAATAAAATAAAAACTCTTAAAATGAAACATGTCTTGTTACATGTTTTAGATAGAATGACTTTTCTTTGATCCCATCCTTGAACCTATTCCACACTAAGTCCTGTGAAAAACATTTCAAAAACTTGGGATGTGCATAAAAAGCTCAGTAAGGGATATAGAAGTACGAAATGAAAACATTAGTCCATGTATGAAATCATACTTTACTCATAAAACATAATCATTTTTACATACCTCATCAAATCATGAATAAATCATAGAAATCATAAGATATAAAGGTAACTTGAGGCATTCATAACATTCTTACGTAAGGAGTAACCCTCATGGTTACATTTGGATTAACCATCACAGTATATTCCCTAAATCTCTTCGGAGAAACCTTAACGTTTAACCCCTTCACGTTACCGAATGCATTGGAGAGCTATATCGGGCTCACCTTCCCTTAGTTTATCATGGAACCACCCGTCTTCATAACAATGCCCAAGAACCATAACATAATCGTATCATAGAAAACATGCATAAAGGAAACATAAAATTTACACATTTCAATCACAAGATATCAATACAACACATTGATATAATAAAAACATTATGAAAACCATTTTCAATACCAAAATAAAAGAAAAGTAAAACATGGTATTTATTTTTTCATTTTTTTTAAAAAAATTATGGCTTGTAGAGGAAGCCAAAGCTCAAATAATGGTCACAGCGGCAGAGAAGTCATTGTCACCGCATACGTATGACAAAAAACATTACCTTTTTTCATTTAGTAAATGATTAGTATAAAAAAGATTCCTTTTGAATAAATGTAAAAGTCAAAGGGGTTTATACACCGTATAAAAGAAAGTTGTGTATAAAACAAAATATGCCTCAGTGAAAGGAGATTGAGATGAAGTCCCATACCTCGGGTCCGACTTGACTCGATCGTTCTTTAACGTCCTGAATAATAAACTTGAGTTAATTTCTACTTTCTTAAGAACCTTTTTCAAGTTAATTATTCCTTTTATATCACTTATTACCATGTCATGAACACTATATAATTATTTAAGTTAATAACGGTCGTTTTAACGATCATTGGTACTTGAGTCAAAAATGGACTTCTTACAATTACATTTATGTGGTCAAAGGTTCATTATATCTAGAATGATATTCATGATTAGGATATCATATATATCATATATATCCATCATATACATGTATTTATAATAGTACATAACATTTAGAGGTAATAAATGAAATGCACCGTTCATGGCGACGGTAAGTCATACGTACACATGAACGCTACTTTCATTTCTATTTTGTATTTAATGGAGTGAAATAATAAAAATATAAGGGTATATTATAATTCCAGTATAACATCATATATAACAACATTAACTCCATCCTTTATACATCCCACATATGACATTAACGAATCAAATCACTTTGAGGGGGCGGTAGTCCGCACTTCCTAAAATGAAATTATCGTGTTTACCCACAGTGGAAACCATAAAGGTATGACAAAAATGAAAAATAAAGAAGCATAAAGAAAACATAAACATAATATATATCATATATAAATATAGTTACATCTTAATGTCCACCATGAAAGGTGTTAAAAGAAGATTGAACAATCATCGTTTCGTGAGGCAGAAAATCACCAACCACAGAAACAGTATGTTTCTTAACCATTAGACAAAGGTGTGTATAGGTGTAGTTATAATACTTCTCATAACAACATCCTAGTATATTGAAGATACTGTTTCTTTACAAATGAAAGGAATATAAAGAGTTTAGGTGGTTTGAGAAGCAAAATAAAACATAAGAACACAAGAGAAGACACTACCTTTAAATCAGGTTTCTCTTTTTGATTTGATCTCAAAGGATTACTTGGAAAGACTTATGCCCAAAGTGAGGCATCTATAAGTAAGAGAGGGATGTGTAGAGACAAAATGGGCAGGGGTTGGACGAGCCAAATGCTTTAGAGGTGTGGGTAAGGAGGTATAGGTTGGGGGCTTTTATAAGAGGAGAGGAGGGGCACTCTTGGAAAGGTATAAAATGTTACTTTATTTTCAAATGAGTTTCGGATTTTAAAGGTCCCAAATTTATTTATTTCAAGGATAAGTTGATAAGAGTTCGCAATCCACCCATAAAATTGGTTTTTGACATGTTTCGGTCTTGTATTTTACATTATCATTTCATTTTATTTAAATCGTTAAATAATGAGGTAATCGCTACATCATCATGGTGTCATAAATAATTTAATTTATATAATATCTAAAAATTATAAAAAATATCATGATTTAGGAAATATTTTTAGCTTTCTAATTAATATTTATAGTCAAAATTATGACATGTATAAACCCATTTAAAAATTATTTTAGTAAAACAACACATGTTTTTGACATTTTTATTTTAACATTAAATAAAATGTTATTAATGCCCTTTTCCTACCAATGTGGATCCATGGGGTCCCAAAGTTGACCCATGGATTTTCTTGGTCTGACATGACAAATAAAATAAGGGTAGAACATGTGTTAAGGTCATTTCATATTATTAAAACATTATTTTTACCATAAATTACACTGATTACCTCTAATCACGATTAAAAACTTAAAAGTTACTAATCAGCAAAAAATTATTTTAACCCCATTGAACCATATTTTACTTACTAATGACAACCATGAATGTCAGATTTTTGAAATTCAAAACACAGAGGTTGTAAAATTTCATTTAAATGAAAAATCAGTTTTTTTAATTACCACTTAGTGGTTTCACTATTCATAAAAAATTGAAGTTTTTCAGAAAAATACCAAAACTTCACCCTAAGATATATTTGATATTCAAAATCCACAAATTATTTATATTTTACCAAATTAATAACATATAAGTTTCATTAATTATTTTTATAATTAAATCCCTCTGTCAAATCAAATAGTGTGTCTTTAAGAAACAATATCTATCAAAAGATTGACACTCGTTTATGTCCAATATCAAAGTGATATTAATTCCAATGACCACCATTTGATTAAATGGTAAAAATATATTATAATTTCACTTTAAAAAAAATTTAAAAAATAATCTAACTATATAAATAAATTATATTAAAAAGAGGTTTTGAATTAAAATACTACACTTTTCACTATTCATTAAAAAAATAAACATTATCCGAAAAATACCAGAAATTTATCCAAAGTAAATTTCAATGTCCCAATCATAAAGAATAAGTTTATTATGACAAATATATCTTATAAAATTTTCTAAAGTTAGATTTAAAAATGGTTCTCCATCAAAAGGTTGTAAAACAATCTTTTAAAAATATTAGAGTATTCCATGCTTAAGATTGGATTTATTCTCATTTTAAGCCTCTAAAACACTATATAATTCATAAATAGACATAGATAAGAATATATATTATTCATTACTTACTTGGTATGTTACAGTACCACTCACCATGCCAATGTTTTATAGAAAACCATAAATTTTACATAGCTATGTGGGAACCCAAAGATGTGATGAGGAAAAATTATCCTCATTTTTTTGTATGTGTTAAATAATTTAGAGGGTAAAATTATTATTTGGTGAGTTCTATATAAAACCCCATGATTTTATAATATATTTCGTTTTAAACAAATTTATTTTTTTGTGTTACCATGCATTACATGTAACACAAATTTAAACGAACAATGATATACTACTGAAATATTATTATTTAATGGGACATTTATCACATAGTTTTTATATTGAAAGGAATAAATAACAATAAAAAATGAAATAAATTTTATTTTTAAAATGTTCATAAAATGAACTCAATTGTGTTTAATATTGTTTTTTAAATTAACATAAATGTATTTAAAGGTAAAAGATATTATTTTCTAAAAACAAAATTTATATAAACAAAATGTTTTTATCCTAAAAAAATAAATTAAAATCTATTGATAAATGAAATTAATTAAATATTTATATAATATATTCTATAAGATATTTTCACATTAATCTAATAGTTTTTGCATGGGATGGTATGAAGGTAAACTAAATATTTTTCATAAAAAATAATTTTTCTCAAAACAGTTTTAGTGTATTTTTTGAAGTTATTTTAAAATGAATTTCCTACACTTTTAGAAATTGAGACTTTTAAAATGGATTCAAATTTATAATTATTAAAATTAAAATTATATAATATTTTCAACTCAATCTTTTGTTCATAATGAATAGTAAAATTGATAAAAAAATTGTTACCACTATTAATGTTTAAATTCATTAACAAAGATTAAAAAAACTATAACTTATAAAATGTCACATAAATATATAAAAATTTAATATATTTATGTATTTAAATAATTAAAAAATTATAATTTAGATTTTATCAGCACGGTTCAACTTTCTAATGAAAAATAATTTATTACATTTTGATATTTTAAGTAATTCTAAATGTGTCATATCCTCCACTATAAATGAACACCACCCATACTATATTACTCTAACCAACATGAGTCACCTAGCCCATTAAAACACTAAAATAACCTCCTATATATGCCTTTATTTAGGTTTTAGATGTTTTTTGAACTTCATTATACCATTCCTAGGGTCTTTAAAAATAAATCCAAAGGATGTCTCTCAATGATTAAGTAATCATTTTCCCCTATCAATATCATTTAATTTCTTATTTCCCTTCCAATAAATATATCCCAACCATAACTATTTAATAACACAAACATCTATCATATATATTTTTTATTATTTTTTTAGGAATAAAATTTAACCACATTCTTTCCATGAAATAATCAATAAAATTATTGCTCGAACGTATATGTGGATTATCACCACCACATAAGAATATTTGTCATTTTTCATCACCATGTTTTATGGATGTTTATTATGATATATTTAATTTTTATATATTATTTTTATTAATTTATTATACTTATATAATAATAAGATATTATCTACCTTCTTACCTTTCCATCCATTGAAAAATGATAATGTCACTCACGCGTACAAGTGCAGTACCTCCTCCATGAAATGATTGGATTCATTTTTCTAATTTCTAAATTACATTCATGATAATAAGGATATATTTAATGAAAACATATGAAATTTATGATATCATAATGATGATACAAAGGTGAATTGTTATCAATCTTTCTTTCTTTCCACCCATGGAAATGTGGAAACATCACTTTTTCAAAGGTATAGACAACCATCTCTAAGAAGTGATGTAATAAATTTTATTTCAAAAATCTATATAAATAGTAATTTAACTATATATAATTATTATATAGGTTACATATTTCATTATTAATATTATATAGATAAATAAACATTAACGAAAGTTCAAGGACTATAACCATAAAATAGAAACAAGCAGGGAAAACATACCGGTTTTCAACTAAACATTTATTTTTATGAACAATTGTTGATAAAAGGTTAATAAGAAATTACAAGGGAATAATACATAGTATGTTCTATATGAATAATTTTATATATTAAATTTATAATAAATATATTTATTTACTATTCTAGATATTTGAATTCATATAATGTAATACTGGACTTTAGGTAAGGGTTTATGTTACAATCAAATTTCTTTCTAGGATTGATAAAGTGAATTTTCCAATGAATAAAATTATATTAAAACCCACATATTTTTTCACCTCTGGTTATTACAATAATTTCTGTGTATTAGCATCAAATTCCTTTATTTATGACTTATTATGAATGAGAATTTTTTGTTTACTAAACAATGTCCATATTTTCTATATGGTCAGAAAAAACTTTTATAAATATCCATGTTATTAAAAAAATTAGTTTTTTTACCTTTAATTGAATTTTTTTAAATGTTAATTTTCATTTCCTTTTATTTATTTTGAAATAAGGAACCATTTTAAAGATATTTTTTATGAGAAATTTATTATTTAATTTTTGAAAAAATTAGGAAAATCATATTCTCTTTAAAAATATATGGTATGAATAGATCATCCCACCATCTAGAAAATTATTATATTTGAGAAAGTATGAAAATAATTTTCTCTTTCTGATCAATTTTCAATTGCAATTTTGGTTTTAATTTTTTTAAAAAAAATATGAAAAGAATGTTATCTTTCAAAATATGCATGTTTCCATGGTTAATTTTAAACAATATGACATTCTAAAAATTCTATTAATTTATATTTAAAATATTATCAAAAGGAAATGATATTTATAACATTTATTAAAATAAAGGATTGAATATTATTTTAATTGTGTTTTTTACCTAAATCTTTAATCTTTAAGTATTTAATGTTTCACTAGGTAGATTGCCTTATAATTCTATTCAGTCATCTAAATAAATTGTGATGATGATGTGCTTAGGATGATTATATGAAACCTATTTCATTCCCATGTGTTAATTAATATATGATGATATAATCAATTTTCTTATGATACCATCATGTTTATCTCTCTAGATAGAAGATGATTATGATGAGATGTTTAAAAAGCTATCATATCTCCCTTGAGTTATACTATGATGTTATAGTGAATGTTTTATATTCTTATGAGACACATATGTATGAATTTAATTATTTTATGGATGTGTGTGTAATTATATACCCCTCTAATTCAATGGGTAGTGAATGATATCTATTCATACAGTAGGTTTGGTGATGGGGATGAACCCAGTTTAATAAGGTTCTATCTACACTATGGTAATCATGGGAGCGAAACCTGGTGAAGGAAACGATGCAATATGGTTTAAACCCTATCCACTATTATATTATTATCAGTGAGAATTGACTATGAAAATTGTGTTCAATACTTATATGTATGGTAAAATATTATATCATATAATTAGTATATGTTATCATGAATAATGATGGATTATTTATTACTCTACACTCTTATGTATTATGTATTTGGGTTGACCACACCTTAAGCCATGATTCTATATTAAAAATTATTAATAGATAGGGTGTGAATTTAATATGTTATGTTCATATTCTCAGACCGTTATGGTAAATCTCACTGGTGATCATTTATTGACAACTCCTATGTTTTCCCTTATGAAGAATTTGAACTTATAATTTTATATGTTTTATTTTTCCCCAAGTTAAAAAAAATTATTAAGTAATAAATTTCTATTAATTATACTATTAGATTATATCCTTGTGGGATTTGTTAAAGATATTTTATGAAATAAGATGATTGTGTATCTTATCTTCAAATACTATAAACCCATATGGTCTTTTGGAATGCATTATTCTGAATTGTATTTAATATTCATCAAAAATATGTAATCATTATGTATGTTATACTCTAATAACATCACTGATTCCCTCTTATTTCATTCTTATATGATTCATGTTTCCTTT
The DNA here is from genome assembly GCA_963277665.1 of Viscum album. Classification (NCBI taxonomy): domain Eukaryota; kingdom Viridiplantae; phylum Streptophyta; class Magnoliopsida; order Santalales; family Viscaceae; genus Viscum; species Viscum album. The sequence continues at coordinate 327,538,708 of OY728164.1, forward strand.
TTTTAATCTTATTATATGATTTCCATTAATGTTTTTTATCTCATAATGACTATTCTCCATAAGTTTCACTTTCTATATATCTATATTGGGTTTTATTTTTTGACTGATTCTTATGAATGCCCCCATCATATATCATATAATAAAAAAAGTATTATGTTATCTAGGAGAAAATATAAATATGTAAATTAAAAATATTTTTTTTTATTTTCATGTATCATGTATGTAATATAAAAAATTATATGGACATATCTCTTTTTGGGTTGTCTTTTAAATATTTTTATAGTAAAAAATATTTAAAGACATATTTGAGATGTGGGTGATACTATATAAAAGATATCATGTATCATAAATGGTGACCATATTTCCAATTACCATATCACATATTGTAAAATATAACAATGATAAAAATAAAATATATTTTCTCATGGTTATACATATGATTTTAAAAATAATAAAAATTTTCATAAATTTAATATATTATTTCTTGAATGAAGAATAATTGAAAAGTTATATTACCACAGGATGATTTCAAAGAAATGAAAAATAATTATTTTACGCTCTGAAAGACATAAGAAAATATCAATTCCAAAAGTATCATGCATTTTAAAACTATAATATTTTATAAAAATAAGGAATTTAATGTTACATTGAATATAGATGTTACTATTTTCATTGAGCAGTGGTTGATGTTGATCACATTGAAAATACAAGATAATACTTCATCCATGGTTTATCCATTGATCAATTTAAATACTTGTATAATTGGGTATAATTATTAGCTACTAGCACAGTATTCTAGTTCCACTAAAGGGAAAAAGTAAAATGAGAAAGATTATTTCTATAGTGAATTTGGTAGATTAAGATTAATAAAGGATCATATGAATACACACCCCATCTCAATTAATTATCCATCTTATATAGACCTTAGGGAGGCTCCTTGAGTATCTAGAGACTTAACTAAAAGGTTATGAAATCTTCAGGTGATTATATGTCTACATATGCATGTAATGCTTTTGGTTGAATATATTCTCTTGTTTTTTAATTATATCAAATGTATATATTCAATGATAAACATAAGTGGAAGATTTGGTTGATTAATATTTAATGTTGCTACCATTACCAATCTCAAATCTCATTTGAATCATTCATTATAACCATCATATAATTATAAAACCAATATATCCTAAATATGACATATATATAGATAGATAGATAGTGGTAGTATGATGTCACCATATCATAATTAATATTATTTCTATTCATGTAATATTCCATGGATATTATCTATCATGAACTATAATGGGCTTCCATCCAAACTGACACCCAAACTAGCCTATGGCATGGCCCGGATGGTGTTCCTGATCCCCATGGGATGGAAACTAGTTCCTAGGAATCAAATAAGTCATTTTGGAATGATTTTATCCTATAAATTTCAATCAACATCTACTAACAAAATGAGGCAACATTCAAAATGCACATAACTCATCGTAACCATCATATATAACAAGACTATAAAAAAGAGGCATATACAAGTCATAAGTTAAATTTATAACATAAAAAAAGATAAAAAGTGGAGTGGGACAACAGAATAAATAAACCCACCTTTTTCCTTAGGGTTGACACCCGCTATTACACCAACATCGACACCTTCCACATGATGTCACACTAATAAAAGTATCCAACACTGTTTAAATAGGCATTTATTTTATATTTACCCGATAAAACCATGATTAAATATACCTATCAGGTATACGTACCTTGTCATTCCACTTTCCATGTATGATCTCACTGTATGTTTCGTGCATATCCATTTGGAAAAAAAATATCTAATTTTTAAAAGGGGTTAAATAAGTAGTATTTAAAAAATTATTTAAATTTATTAGATATGGAATGATGCATGAATAGGTAGACAAAGTAAAACATAACTCATCCTACATGTGTATTCCCTAAGAGGATATGGTTTACAGGGATATAGGATCCTTATACTCTTGGTGACTAATCATATATATTATTTTCTTTTTCCTCATTTCAATTGGTCTCCATCATCAATGATTAGTTAGTGTTTCATCAATATCCTTCGAGGTAGTGTGGGTTATTCCTAGTGTAATTTTCATAGAATTTAGACCTTGGTACCAATTATTCCCTGATTATTCACCCCAATTTTTAAACTATAAAAATCCCCTTTCATCCGAATCATGTTATAAAACGCCAATTTCCGCCATTTTCTACCAAAACAATAGGGTCCATGTCGCTCTAAAAACCATACACAGACCAAAAAATTAAAAATCACCCATTTTCACACAAAATTAATTTATAAAAAATTATAAATTGAGGAAAAAATATTTATTTATTCAAAAAATATCAAAAAAAAACCACATACCCTTCCCTTTGAAATACCCACCATCTAGATGATAACCACAATACAAGTATGGAGATCCTACAGTAGTAAGAACGCACCACCAATATAATAACAAAAGCTAAAAAACAATATTAAACCCAAATCTAGCTCACAAAAACTACCATAGAGTGATGAAACATTATAATCAAGGGTGAAATAAACCAATTAATGAGATAAGGAGGAACTTACTTAAAGTAATCTTAAAGGAAAAAGATTGAATTAGCTAATAAATGGAACCAATATGGATTAGAGGAGAATATAAGGCTTGTATAGTGATATCATGGTGAAATGGGGTAATAAATTAGGGGTTATATGAGTTAATTTGGGGAGTAGAAAATTCAAAAGCACTATTTTTTACAATATGGGAATAACTCATAATTTGGATGTGTAGTCTACCAAACCATACGCCAACTGAGTGGTCTATAATTTCCAAATAGATGGAGACCTTTCTATTCTTGCCACACAATTCATCAAAGTGTGTGCTTTACCATTTGAGTAATAAATTGTATATGGATGAGCTAAATAGTTGGGTCCAGGCTAGAGTACTATGATATGCTTAATCATGTGTGATACCTAGGGAATCTATCAAACCGTTCACATTTTTCAATTGATGGTGCATGGTTTCCCCTAACTATAAGCACACATTCATACACCATCGACCCCTCCAAAATTGAAATTTTCATTGAAATTCCCTAAAAATATATATTTAATAAAATTTAAGTAAAAAATAAATAGAAAATATTCAAAAAATGATATTTTTGTGTGACAATTATCCCCAATGTGACACTTTATACCCCCAAAATATAAATCCACCATCTAGATAGAGAATAAGTATATATACTACTCTTCTACCAAAGGCTTTTGTTTTTATGTATCATGATCATCATTCTCATACTAGAATAGGACCCAAACTATAATAACTAATTTCCCCCAAAACACATTCATATAGTAATCAAATATCCGAACTAGTTAGTATGTCACTGATAGATCAAATTTTAGTTAAATCTATATCATGTCATCACATGATAAAGGTTAAGGTTATTGTTCTTCAATATAAAAGGCATGTAAAACATTATGGCCACCATATATGAGCATTCAACCAAAATATGTACCCAAATCATAAAAATATATCATGTACCCCCATACAACCTCATGAAAAATCAAGACAGGGGAGCTGGTCAACCGCCACATAAGATCCTTAAAATATTATTGGCTCTCCATACTCCAAATAAACTTCTCCCTTTTCTATGTGAGAGATATAATTAGGGATTATTTGAGAGAATTACCTATAAAATAGCATATAATACCCTATTTATTCCATAAAACTCTTAATATAAAATACATTCCACATCTTATCCAATGAAATCACGTGTTTAACCATTTATGGATCAGCTAAAACCTTATGTGATGAGATAAAATGTCTTAGAAACATACCTTCCTAAATTAATAAACTGAACTTCAAAAATTTACAAAAAAGTTAGTGATCTTCCATTGTTCCTAGAACACCCTCAAATACTTCCCATGATCCTCTTTCAACCAGAAATATAGTAGGATGTTATCCAAAAACACCATGAAAATGTATACATGGTATTATTGGAATACCATATTTATAAGACCCATGAAAACCATGTGATAATTTTTAAATCTGAAAGGAATCACCAAATACTCAAAAATGGATATTCCTATATTGATAATAAGTCTTGTGAACATCTCCCTCTCTCACAATAACATGCTGATACCATAAACATGGATCAATTTTAGAGAATAACCTTTATCCTTTTATCATCTTAATGTGGTATTCAGTACTGATTGAGGGGTATTTGTTCTTTATGGGGACATGAATCATCTTTTTATAGATGATACACAATTAGAGGAATCAATATAATTTCATAGAAAAAAAGAAATTGATTGTCCCAAGGATATAAATTTGGGTGAGTGAATAATTAAATTCCAAATCATCTGGTTGTATCTCTAACTACCTAAAGTGGGTGGGGGAATACAATATAAGGGGAGATATATATATTCTGTTCTTGACACCAAGTCAATAATAAACTCTGCATCCCATTCAAGAGTGAAACCTAACAAATACTCAAGGAATTTCTTAAGGAACTCATCCACATTAAAAGTTAATTCACTATCTGGTCTATTATCATAATCCCCCAATAAGAGGGAAGACACACAGAATGAAGTCCTTAATATCCTTAGTATTTGATGTCCAACTCATCTAGACCAAGAATTCATTCTTCCTAAAACACTTGATTTCTCCCTTAAGGGTCTATGAAATTAACCATCTGATGATAAAAGTCAATAAAGGACACAAAATATTTCATCCAATCCAGCCCTATGATGATTCCAATATGTACCATCACTAGGACAAGGAAATATTATTTTAGATCAACCTTTTATAAGGGTATAATACAAAACATCCATAAAAACTCTTCCCATTCCCCTACTAGAGAAGAATAACTCTATCAATTATATGTGAAATTAGGACTGTTAAGAGATTCCGAGGGTACAAAAGGTGAGTATGAACAAAAAAAATTGGAATCAATTGTATCAAATGAATAAATTTCCATGGATTATGCAAGAAGTATAGTACCTCACACTATCATAGTATCTACATCTAACTCTATTAGTGCATGATCTATAGCAATAAGGTGATTCACCTCAGTATATTACTATAGTATACTAATGAAAATTCTATCTCCTTTAATCATGATCTATCAATAAGAATACCCATCTTTACTTGAATATCCACCGGAAAAGGACCCCGCATCATTGTATGCATCTGACTGAGATGTAGTTCCCCAATGAGCCTTAGATCAAGCACCACATTGAGGAAGAAGATCACACTTAAAAAAAATATCCACGTGTCCAATGTTACCATAATGATGTTATAGTTTTTGTAGAACTATACACATGGACTGAAGGTGTCTGAACATCCCTCATTTGTAAAATAAAATAGATCCACCACCTACAGCTACTAAAAAATGTCATCATAGTGGATTTATAGGGATACTACCACCCTAATTACCATATTGCTCATGATTTCTATTATTTTAATATGTTTTAACCCTACTGTATATCAACATTGGAGGCACCATAAATAGACTGTACATACTATACTGGTCGATTTACACCATCAGATCTCTATAAACCACATCAAAATACATCCTCAACATATTAAAAAATACCTAGAATGGAATTTATAGCTATAAACCCATGTAAATCCATTCATATTTTAGCTTCTATTTATAAAATTACACTAAATAAAATATCACCAACTCCACAAAGCATTTTTCATACTCTTACATTGAACGATCTCCCCAACTTTTCTCTAGAATCTTCGAAGTATTGGTGCGATCCTACATCTCAGAGAAGAACTTGTCATTACAGATAACCATGAATTCATTCCATCCCATCTACTTAGCATTCCATATACAGACCACTAACTCCCACCACTAATGATTGGGTCCTTACAACCCAAATGATTCACAATATAACTTAATGGAATCATGATTCCTATGGAACCCAAAAATACTATAAATCTTCTCCACCAAATCTTTTGTTTCTTTAGAGATAGTTCTCTTTTAAAAGGAAGGTGGTTTGTACATACATAACTTATGAGTATAATACTTTTCTAAACCTGGTTTAAATTTTATATCCAAGGTAGTACTAGAGCCTTCTCCTTAGTGAAAATCATGGACAACCCGAACCACTTACTCATCTAACCTCAAATCACCTATTGATGGGGAACTCTCCCCATCATCCTCATGTGTCTACATAGGTCTCTAGATAGGAATAATTATACTCATGTCAAAAAAATATGGGGGAAGAGGACCTCAAAAAATCAAACCATGTAAAAAAATAAACACTTTTATAAAACACCCACACAAATCATAATAAAAAAAAATAACTCAAGAAACATTTCATGACACAAAAATCTACTGTGGTTCCCATACCCAATATGTGGAATTTTCATTGCAGCTTAAGGAGGAGTCAAACCAAGTCCTTGGAATCCCATGGTGACCCATGGTTTCTTATTAGGTGTGTTGGTGAGACAACAAACTCATAACCAAAACCTCAATCCCCTAAGTTCCAACCCTTATTCTATCTAAACCTTCACAAAAAACAAACCACAAAAAGGGAAAACCATAATTGAAACCACTTTGTCACCAACCAATATGGTATTCCTTCAAATAAAACACCTGACCTATCTTATGGAACATACCAAAAAGAATTTATTACCTCAATAGGTTGGAATCTTGTTCATAGGCATCGATGAAGTACTTTATATACAATTTCCCTATAATAATCTCTATCAATATCTATTACCCAAATGTGAAAACAGTTAATGGTGAAATAAACCATTTTTATTATTATACATAACAAAAATATTAAAAGGTAGAATATACATTCCAAAATTTTAATTTATAAAAAAAACCCAAAATTGTACAAAATGGGAGATGCTAACAAAAGATATAAAAACCTCCTCATTGCATGAGGTTTAACACCAACCATTTAACAAATATCAACACCTTCCGTAGGAAGTTCCACTAACAAGAGTATCATCATCTACCCATAAATTATTTTCCTTTAACGGAAATAGAAAAAACTAGGTTTACATATACGCATTTGGTATATGTAGGTTGTTAGTTATTTTTCCCTGTAGGATTCCATCAGATGATACATGTATATACATTATAGGAATAATTAATATACAAGTTTTAAAAAGGATAAAAAGAGTTTTTTAACTTGATTTTCCATTGAGAAAAAATGAAATATGTAAGAACACATTGAAGTAGGTAAAACAAATCTCAAATCCCAAGGGAGACATTGAAGTGACTATTGATAGTGGGGATCTAGGGTCCATTAACTCTAAATTATTCATCCTAGATATAAATAATTGTCTCCTCCTTGGTCCAACTAATCCCCAACATCAAATTTTAGTTAGTGTTATATGATGATCCTACTATGTATGGAGATTCATTTCTAGAATACTAATCCTCATCTTCCTACTTAGGTACCTTGGATTCACCTATTATTTTCCCCATTTTAAAACTATAATAATACATTTTTATCTAAATATATATATAATAGTCCAAAGTTCAAAATTACCAAACAGTACCATAAGTGACAAGTATTTCCTAAAAACATACCCACACTAAACCTTAGGAAATCGCCTATTTTAACACGCACTCAATATAAAAAACAATCAAAAATAAATTCAGAAGTATTTAAATCATCAAATAATATCCCAAGATAGAACCACCATCCTTTCACATTAAAATCACCTCCAACCAATTGAGAATAACTCTCACAAAAGTTAATAGATCCTTTGGAAGAATTAACACACCAACAATATCAACAAGTATGCTAACAATGATGGAAACCCCAAATATTGGTCACCAAAAACAATAGTGTGGGATTAAATCAACTAAATAAGGTTAGAGGAACTGTGGTAGGAGATATGGAGGAAATTTCTAGGAGGATCTTGAATGATCAAGATTAAATCATCCATGAAATGGTTCCAAGAGGGAGTGGATGAGAAGTGAAGGAGTTCATACAGATGTGATGTTTTAATAGGGGGATAAATGAGGAGTAATAAAGGATAAATATGGGTGTAGAATAATTTTAATACCATGTTTTTTTACAAATAAAGAGGTGGAACCATATCAATGCATGTTCTGCCTAACTATATGCCTACTTTGTGGGTTCTTACTTCCCAACAGGTGGAGGAAGCACAGTTCAGACCACATGATTCATAGAGTCATGTTACCATGCAATTGAAAACTCTAATAAATCTATCCTATTTTAAATATTTTTCTAGGTCTATCACATGTCTTAGTTCCTAACTATACAACCACCCAAAGGCCTATGTCAAACCTCACATGGTTTATAGATGTTGGAACAAGGTTTCCATTTAGCATGTGCCAATCATACACCCAATTATATCCCACTAAAAATGTCATTTTTAAATGAAATAAACTCATAAAAAATATGGAATAAAAGGAATACAAAAATTAAATTGAATAATACTTAAAGATAAAATCATGTGGGTAATAATTTCCCCCAAGAAATCACATTCCACCCATAAAATGAAAATCCATAGTGTGATCAAACAACATTTAGGTAACCACTACTCAACCTAAGACTTTCAGTCCCACATAACATGATAAAAATTATTTTGATACCACATGATCCAAATTAGTGGAATAGTTTTTCACAAAAAAACTTTCATCTATAAATCCATAATCTAAACAGGTTGCTTAGTCACTAAAAAATCGATTTATATCTTAAAATCTTCTTGTATCAACACATTAGAAGGGTTTGAGTAATACTTATTAAACAAAGATATGTGGAATATGTCATGAATCAATTTCAACTAAGGAGAAATCACCAAATCATGTTCCACTACACTGATCCTCCCTATAATCCCAAAGATTTATACATACCATGGAGTTAGCATTCTCTACCTCCCAAGATGGTGATGACAGAAAAAGGGTGTGACATTCAAAAACACCATGTCACACCATGATAATTACGAAGCATGGAATAAATGATTGGAATAGGAAATATATTGACTCTAAGACGCCATAATAAAATCTTGGTCATTTGAATCATATTTTTCATATCAAACATAATGCATGGTCCCATAGAGAATTATTTTTAAACATACATCTATCACAGAGGATACTGACATGATTGACCATACAATGCCTATTTGGGAGCCATCCAAATTATTGAATAATAGCTATGTTTATAGTAAAATTACATGAATCCAAATTATTTTCCCAAATACCACAAAGATCTAATGCGCCGGACCATAAAATATCTTCAATAATTGGGTTTCTCCTCTCTATCTAGCCATCCGGCTGAGTATGGTATCTCATGATGAACATGAAATATAACCCCATTACCATTTGAGGCCTTCCGTAAACCATGAGTTAAAAAAGGGGTCAATTATAGAAATAATTGAGGATAACACTCCATAATGTGTCAAAATATCCATGATATAATACCTATAATACTATTCTACATTATTAAAGGCCTTAAATGAGATAAAATCAATTGACTTGATTATACAATTAGTACCAACCCAGATCATGTTCTTCCCTAGAGGTGTACAGGGTAACATGATGATGAAATTCATGTCCACCTAGTCCCACTTCCAGGTATGAATAGAAATAGTATGAATTAATCCCATGGGTTTTTGGTTCTCATCATCAAATTGAAAAAAATTATGACATCATAATATGAAGTTGGTTATATCATTTCACATACTTAGCTACTTGAAACAACATAATGCATTAAAAAAAATTGGTCCCACCAGGATCAACAGTCTATTAAGATATATATTATCCATATATAAATCCTTTTATAATGAATAGAGAATTATTTAAATTCCCTTAAAGAAGATAATATCCTATGAAGATAAAAACCAAAAACTAGGAACATCACCACCATTTATAATCTAGGTATATCATTAGAAAATTTATCTCTAGTATACTCATCCAAAATCAACTTCAGAAGGGAAGGTTTCAATAGTATTCTATCCAAAAACATACTATGATATTTTATTTAGAATTTAGGTGAATCTGGAAAAAAACACATCAAATCCCACTTATAACTATACTCCATCTGATCATGAATAAGAAACTTCATTCTTAAAGAATCATCAAACATATTTTCATTAATTGGGGTGTAGGTTATATAAAAGTCAAAACCTAGAAGGTACATAATCCATATTCAATTCTTAAAGTTCAAATACTTCTAGGAGAAAATATGCATTAATCTTTTGTGGTTGGAATAGATTATAAAATTGCCTAGTAAAAAATATTGATCCCAACTTTTATGTGTATTCATGGACTCAGAATGGTTGACATCATGGGTTTTATAAATCTTCTCATGTGGTCATAGTTAGAGAGAGTTATAGTCTACCACATAGCTACACTAAAAAATAATTCAAACCAAACTCATACTTGAATAATTTCAATAGATAATATATCCCCTTCTACACTTGGGTAAAATCAAGATAGGAGTGGGGTTAGAACAACATTTAATATCATTAAAAGGTTCTTTCCACTATGATATTCAAAAAAATCACCCATTTTTTAGTGGCAGTTTTCATTAGATATGAGAGTCAATATATGTCCCCAAAAAATGACATAAAATACAATACCAGTCTCTCAAACCACTTTAACTTGAAAACATTCCTAAGATCTACCCATGACATAACTACCATGGCCTTTTCCAAGATAAATGAAACCCAATGTTCTAAGATCACATGACCTAAACACATAACTTCATGAATCCAGAAACTGTACTTATAAAATTTAACAAAAAGATTTCCAGGTCACTGTATTCCCTGAAAAATCCTCAAATTATACTCATATTCCTATTTTACTCTCAAATAAACCAGGATTTCACTGAAAAACACCACAACAAATGAGTTGTAGTAACCTTGGAACACCATGTTCATAAGATCCATGAAAATAATGGGAACATTTTTCTCTCAGTAAAACATCTCCAAATACTTGAAATAGACATATATATTTTGGAAATTTGTCTTGGATATTTCTACCACTCCCACTCGGGACTATTGACACCTTTAATAAATTTCTATCATTGAGAAAAACCTTTTCTTCTTTGATATGGAAAAAAATTTCAAAAATATGTGGGAAGGGATATTTGTTCTTTATGGTGACCAAATTTAGCTTCCAATAGTCTATACGAAATTATAGATATCCATCAACTTTATTTTCAAAAAATAACTCAGGCATCCCAACGAGAGACCATCATGAAAATTAACCCATTGGATTCAAAATGATCTAGTTATGTCTTCATCTACATAAACATTTTGGGGGATATAAGATCCGTGTGAAGATATATTGGTTGTGTCCTCATCACCAAGTGGATTTTGAAAATCAAATATCATTCAATTTTTTAACCTTAGAAATCCTATAAAAATAACTTAGGGAACTCATCTACTATAGTATGTTGTCGAATATTCAATACATTTTCATTATCCTACCATAATTCAGAAGACAAATTGTATAAAATCCTTCCTAGAGAAATAAATGGATGTCCGACTTGTCCTATATATAGATTCCATTTTCCCATAATGAATCACGTACTCTCATTAGGTGCTATTAAGGTCACGTACTGATGATAGTAATCAATAAGTTCTTTAAAATTTGTTATTAAAAACATTAAAAGGATCAAATTAAAAAAATCAATCTCTAGGAAAATTAAATCCCATTTTATCTCATCCATTCATTAGAAAAAAAAACATATTGGGAATTAGAAACTCTTCTCATTCCTCTATCCAATATATGAAACTAAATCCTTAAAAATCATAATCTTGGATGGGAGTTTCAATATGTCTATAAGGAAATCAGAAACAAATGAATTAGTACCTAAAACTCAATATTACACTTCTCCATACATTCTTTCACGTTCTAGTGGGTCTATTCTTCCCAAGATAGAGGGGTGATTATGATTAAAGAACTCCTATGATCAATCCTTTTATACACTCAGTTCAGATTCCTTTTCCTAGGTTGGACAACAGTCTTCTCCTTGATCAAAATATCAATCTTCGTAAGCCATTACCTTAACTAACCTATAATCTAATAGTGATAGAGAACTCACTCATGCCTTCTCACATGGTGATACAAGAGGTCTCTAGGGAGGCATGGTGAAAAAAGTTTAAAAACCAAAAAAAAGTAAGGAAACCAAAAATACATCAACACACATAAATCCAATAAACAACAATATAAAAGACCCACAAAATCCTAATTAAACCATAATAAATCAACAAAAAATTAATTCCACTCCACTCAACCATGGTTCACATGCCCAGTTTTCAACCTATGCATTATACCTTATCAAGGAGTCAATAAAATTCTAATAAATCCAATGGTTACCCAATGTCTGTCACAAGGTGTGTTGTCTAGAAATCCGACTTGTAACCAAAACCCCAATCATCGATAGTCCTGGCCCCTTTAAATATTTAACATCACAAAAAATGACCAAGAAATAGAAAACTACCTCACATACCACATTATAATGAAAACAATTGGTTTTCCATATAACCTAGCACTTGACTTGGCCAATGGCATGGAAAGAATGTCATTCTCGATCCCTAGTAGTAGGAAAATAGTACTTGGGAATAAAGTAACTCATTTAGCTATGATTTTCTCATAATAATTTCATTCCACAAATAATACTCAAATAAGAATCAATCAGAATTCCCATAAATCATCAATACCTTCATCCATAAGGAAACTATTTGAAAGAGGCAACAACATATCATAAGTTACAATAACAACCAAAACCAAAAAGGTACAAAAGGGGTGGGTCCAATTAATGAATCAAAATCCTCATTTTTCTACGAGGGATGAATCCCACAATCTATCCAATATCAACACATTCCATAGGAAGTGACACTAAAAATAGCATCCACCACCACCTAATGAGACCATTCATTTTTCTAAACCATAAAAAACTAGCTATATAAATTATAATTGGGTTTATATATAATGTCAACTCACTTGTGTAGTTGTATTCCACTAGATGTTTCATTCATAGAATTTATAAGAAAAATAAATATAATACTTATAAAATGGAGAAAAATATTTTTTTTAAAATGTTTTAACTTTTAACGAAAATGAAAAATGCGAGAACTAAAAGAAATAGGTAAAACACAGCCAACACACCATGGGGATCTCTAGGTAGCTAGGGATAGTGGGAATCAAGTATCCTCATACTCTCGGTGATCTATCCTCAATGTGATTTTTCTTCTCCTCATAAATCTAACCAATCCACATTATCATAGTTTTGTTAGTGTTATATCATGATCCTTTTACAATGGTGGAGTCAATCCTTTCAAAGCTCTCCTATTATATCCACTTGTGTACTGATTATTCCAATTTGATTCGCCTCATTGTTCAAACCATAAAAATACCCTTACATCCCTATAAGGAAATCACTTGATAAATTAAATAATTTCTAACCAAAATCATATGGGATATGTTCTTAGAAAATAGTTACACACAACAAAAAAGGGAAACGTAAAATATTCATACACACTGAATTTAAAAAGAATTTGGAAATAGATTCAAGAATATGTAAATAATAAAATAATATCACAACATTGAACCACAAATGATTCACATTTAAATCACCACAAAATAGTTATAAAGACCCAACCATGATGTTTTGAGATAATATAAAAGCTAGAACACACCACCACCATCAAGAACCAAGACGAAAAATAATGTTAAACTATAACATAGGTCAAAAAACCCTAGAAGACGGATACAATCTAATAAAAAAGTGTAAAGATTCCTTCGAATGTGATGAAGAGGAACATACATGGAGTGATATTGAATGAATAATCCTAAATCATACAAGAAATGGAGTTAATAGGTAGTAGAGGTGAATTAAAGGAAAACCTAAAAGAGTGAGAGATTAATCATGGAAAAAAATTGTGTGTTATAAGGAATAAACTGGGGAGGTCCATAATTGGAAAAAATATTTTTTTTAAATGGTCAGGCCATACAGTTTTCCTGTATAGTCATCCAGACCATTACCTAGTAATGTTATACATGTTATCACAATTGGTTAAGACCAAATGGTTCTAAAAACAATTTTCCTTACCATGTGGTAACTCGAGTTCATTTTCCAAGCTTAATTGGTTTTCTTAGCTCTATTGTACAATCACGTGCCTAACTGTGCGAGCTTCCCAAGGCCTTTGGAAAACCTAACACAGTTTTCATAGGTTTAAGAACAATTTACCATAACTATAACCAAACATTTACCATGCTATGACCCTCTTATATTCTCATTTTTCTTGGGATAACACCATAAATTACTATGAAATAAAAGGTATACCAAAAATAAAATGATAAATACCAGAAAACAACATTGTGGTTGTGATATTATCAAGTAAAATATCTATATATTAAACCTTATGTTATAGGATAGCATGTATCATATAAATAATAGACTTCATTTCATATCACAAATAGATTATTCCCTGTTTAGTAAATATATTATGATTCATTATTCATCGAGTGATGCATCATTCACCAACCATATAGTGATAGTGATAAATAATTCAAAAAACCGTATATGAAGGTTGTACATCATCAACCGAGATAATTTTTTGGGATACATTTTTCACCAAAGAATTATAATGGAGACATATTCTTCATAAAAAAAATTATTAAGGTGATAACTCATCCATTATTACAAGTTATACTAATAGTGATAAATCATTCACTAATATGTTTTTTTTAAAACATCGTTGTTTCATCATTTTCTAACATTGGTCAAAGAAGGTTTGGTTAATAATGGTATGGATTCCAAGAATAACATGATTCCATGAAGTAACTACATAGTATTTCTATTAACATTTCATACTAATCATGCACAAGGATTTAGTAGAATTTTTTTGACTATAATGGTGTTGTCCAACTGAGTAGTACTCACACATTTCTTAAGCACCCAGGTACTCCGGAATATTTCATTGTCATAATCAAATATAAGGGCAGACACCATATTTTATGTCGGTGAGCATTTAAAGCATGGGTGAATTTTGGATACAAAACTAGGAAGAGTCTTGGGACTATGTTTTTTTAGAAGTATCCTTAATTATTCATTCTTTTGAATTGTATATAAATAGTATGCATGTGAATGATCATACATTTGATATATGTTCACGTGACAATATATTTTATTGTTTATGGGATCTAAAATTATTATCCTTGGTTTATCCTATAGCTATAATGACCATTTTATATTTTTAATGAGATGTATCATTACTATTAATGGTTTGACTGTACATCATAGTTTTTTTACTTGATGATATAGTCCACCATCCTATTAGGCATAAATCCTCAGTACTAGTTGTAGGATTTATCATAGGGGAGTGCATGCCTGATGTTAAGTGATTACAACAATATATTTATTTATTAGTTATTCCATGTCGAAAAAATTAAAAGTTTTAACGTAGACTTTTTTTCTTCATACTATTTGGTCATGGTAAATAGAGGTCATAAGATTTAGAGAGTTGAGACATACCATATAGAAAAATGTTTTTAAAACAATTATATGAGAATTACTTGTTACTAGAGATAAAATTATTTTTATTTCATTAATTTTTTTTATCATTTTCTATATTTTCATAATGTGATATATTATTTACCAATAATTCCTTTTACTCATTACCTATGGTGGAAAGGGGGTGTCTTCTCACACATCATATTTAGAATATCTATCTCACATGATATTTTATAAAATTTATGTAATTTATATTCTAGTTATGAAATTGGTCTTATTTATGAAATTTGTTAAGTCATCCATGTTTTGAATTTTATATATAGCATCATAGTGTATCTCAACTTGAATGTCCCTTAAATTTCCATATAACTATTAGTATGGTAGACCTATATTTTATTATACCTAGAAAATGAGTTGATAGGTTGGGTTATTCTCAATTATATATTGTTAAAACATTTTATTATAGTTTTTTTCATTTATTTAGAATTTAAGTTTATTTATTATTAATTCATTAAGAGTTAGTTTATATATGAAAGCATGTGATAGACCTGTTCTAAACCATTCATCTATAATTTTAGTATTATTCCACCATGATGGAGTCACATTAAGCACAAAGAAAGAAATTATTAGTACTTAATACAAGCTATAGACTAGAACCTCTAGTTTACCCTATAACTTCAATTGATTATTATATTGTATAGAATCTAATACATGTAAAATATGTCTTCATACCATGGGTGTTGAGTGAGAGTTTATCATTTCTTAACATTACCAACAAATATCAATTAAATCATTCATCCCACTTTTTAGGTGTGAATAAAAAACTGGCTATTATGTAATAGATAGAATCAATATAGACAAAAATTTACTAGATGAAGACACAACCATAAAAAAGAAGAATGTTTTCTTATATATTATTTTTGTACTCGACAAGTTTTGATGAGATGTTCTTATTCAGGTATAAAATCATTTTTATTGACATTGAATAATTTATATTCATATTAATTATAAAATTTTTATAGAGAGACTCTAAGGGTGGATATATATTGAGATTTTATGAATCTTGTCAATGAAGGCATGTTGAATATGGATTATGTTTCTTGGTTTACTGGTCATATATGTTTTATTCCTATATTGACTATTGATGGAAATATTAGACAGTATTACTTATACCATGACTTTGGTTTTATTATGTTTTCATACTTAATTGTGAATTTAATTATATTTTAAACATATTATGTGTTAAAATAATGATGGTATTAAAACCATTATTTTGTAATGTATTACAAGGAAGATGAACTTTGGTTAAAATTGGTTACTAGATTATAGGATAATTCCTTAAATAGGATAGTTATTATTGGATATCAATCTCGTTAGGATTACTATTTTTTATATAATTGGTTTCTTATAATTCTAATATATCCCATGAAAAGGTTCATGTTTCTCTTGTATAGGAAGAATTTGGTTATGTATGAATATTATTGGATTTTAATTTGTATTGGTAACACATGTTTTGGGTTAAATAAAGAGATAAACATCAATATGGGTAGAAGACATTGACTTGGTGGAAGGAATATTATTACAAAATATATCACTATAATATCTAATTAAAAATGAAATAACAGAAAAAAATAAGGTGATATGGCATCACATTTAAAATACTATGTGTTGGATTTATTCTAAAGAAGGAACTTCTCCAAGAAATTATCATCTAAATAGATAGTATCATGTAAATATCGGTATCCCCTAGATTATATAGTGTAAGGAAAGAATATAAGGAGGTGAACCTTAGAGGTATGTTTCTTGATTTTAGAGTTTTTATTAGACTTTAGTTATATAAGAGTTTTGGTTGATTTTAAAAGGGGAGTTTTTTTAGTAGGAGATCATTTAATAAAAGTTCCTTTTAGTTATATGAAAAAATGTTATAATCATAAGACAAAAGATTATATTATAGATAAATATCATCATCATGAGCATCCTATTTATCATTAAGATCAATCTTTGAATAAGGTAAATCATAATCTAAGTAAATTCTTTGTATAGTTCATAAATAATAATTTTTTTAAGAAGTAATATTCTAGGTGTAAGTGAAACCCATGCCCGTGTAACCAACCATTAATGGTGTTCAATAACTAAATCTATATTATAATAATATATTTAAAATAATTCAGTAATTATTTAAAATTAATTAGATACAAAATCATATATTGAAAAATGTTATCCATTAATATACTCAATGTGATTGAGTATGTGAATGATTAACTGAGACTTGATATATACTCCAAGGAATGTTTGAATTTTAGAATTCATTCAGTTGAAAATATTTTAACAATATAAATGACTTCATTAAATAATTATCCCTTTAATAAAACTGTAAGATATAAATACTGGCCCAGATAAGTCAAGGTACTAGTGAGTCATTGATAGTAAATGTGGCTAAAATTTAAAATCATAAGAAGAAAATATGGTTGGAATATCCAAAACACATCCAGAAGTATAAAACTACATATAATTTCAATGTAAGACATTGATTTATATAATTGAATTAATTAAATTTAAATGATTTAGGATTATTATTCTACATTTCACATGTACTAATAATATATAAGAGTATAAAATATTGGAAATAATTAATAGAACTTATACATTTACTTTTAGAGATAAAAAATGGTTTTTGAATCCTTGTTTTAAAAAAATGTATTATGAAGAGGTGGATTTAAATAAAAGATTTTCTATTTCAATAAATCATATTATGTAGAGAGTTTTTCATTAATGAACAATTCTAATAACAAACAAGATATTATGGATTCAATAAACATGGTTCATTATTCATTTAATTCTATAATAAAATTTTAGTGGAAAAAAATGTTACAAACACTTTATCCATCATAAAAGTGTCAATCCTATTTTTATACAAATAGAATATGATGGATTTGATCCAACCACCATTAGTGGAATGTTTTATGTAAAAAATATTATTTTCTAAAGAATAATCTGAAAACATAGAAAATATTGTATAAAATATAAAAAAATCTTATAAAATATTTCATCTAACTGAAATAATAGATATTTATTAAACAAATAGCATTTTGAATATTAGCATGCAGTTTTTTTAGAGTATCTAGTGTCTAAGAGTCTACTGTGAGTATTATTGTACATAGGTATATTCAAAGAAAAAAATAATTATCGATCATTATAGTATTTAAAATTATTTCTACTTTATATAATAAAATAGTATAGTATATGTCAGTTAACAGTAAATTTAAATTATTACATAAGATAAAAAATTATTTCTGGAAAAAATATTATAAAAAAATATGTATTATGATGATTATAGAACAAGAAATATTTCTATAATAAACATATAATGTATTCATTATATAATTTTGAGTCAAGAAGTTCAATTTTATTCCAGGATTTCGAAATTAATAATATGAATTCTATGTCTCGCCATTATTTCAATAGGATTTATTTATATATTTTACACATGAAAGAGTTTATAAGGATGGTTTTATAAGAGGGTCGCTAAAATATAAAGTATTAATAACATAGATATGAAATAATATTAATATACCCTATAAAAATTAAGAAAACATTTAGAAGATCTCAAATTATATATTAAAATATATGCTAGATATTCACTTTTTATGTTTTTTTCATGTATTCTTATTATCATTTAAGAATATAAAATGTATTATGTCATACTAGGACAAAATCTGCACAATATCATTCATTCACATTCATTACATATGTATATATAGGTATTTATATTGTGAAATTAAAAGATAATTGACCTCTCAATGTATAACATTGAGTTGTCACATACTAATTTTCATCATTGAGTATTATATTTTTTAAGGAAATTTTAATGTTTCCATGTGTAAGATTCTTTTATCGGATACAAAATATTCTCTTATAGTATAAATATGGGTTTATACACTTGGTGACCAACAATATTTACCACATGGAGTGGTATACACTATATATTTTGTATAAAATGGGTGCATAGGTTATATTTGGATTCCCCATCACAGATGATTTTGAGGAACCTTTCCTAACAACCGTCATTATTTGGTTCATTTCATACAAAATCTCTCAAGACTAGCAAATCAAGGGGTTTTTTTTTATGTTTTTGATCAGTTTTTCGACAGGAACAAAACCAAGATAAGATATTTCCTCTTTTATGATGAGTATGACATATGGTCCCTTAATTGAGATATATTGATGATGTGTATGGTTTTAACTAAGTATTACATGTGATGTAAACATGTATTAAGTTAGAATAATATGATTTTATCATACAATAACATTATATTTTTTAAATAATCTATGAACATTCTAAGGATTCACATTTAATGAAATTTAAAATAATTTAGTCCCACTTAATCATGCAAAGATAAATTATTACAATCAAGATAATTGAGTCAAGAAAAGAGTAAACTATAGTATTAATTAAATCATATCCCTTGGAGGCCAGGGCATCCACATCCATATTTTCATAAAGTTGAATATATTTTCATGTCATTTTACTACACAAAAAACGTTTTAAATTATTCATGTTTTATATAAAAACCTAGTGATAGTGGGATAAAAATATATACCAAATAATTAAAAAGTTATAGTCATAAACTATCATAGTTCAGGGATCATTCATTACCTACATAGTGTGAGGCCAATTGGAATTTTGTGTGCTTCTAATATGAGTGGAAGTCCAATTCCATAGTGTCCCTTGGGCACAAACCTTTTTGAACAATATTGGTCCCAAACAAGAACACCTCCCCACATTATTAATCCCAAAAAACTAAAATCTATATTTATATTCTACCATGTGATCGTACGCACCATCTATAACAACATCCTTTGTTCATGACCACCTTGGGATCTAAGGGTAATTTCATTTGATATTTGATTCTACTGTAGGCGATTGAAGGATCAAATATACTTATTTGACATAGTGTTTTCATTAATAAGGAAGAGTTTTTAAATATTCATAATCAAGATGGAGACTCCTCTCTTCTAATGCCTCACAAAGTTATTGTGTTTCCAAATGATCCAAAACCCCATTGAAAAGTGGCATATACATATTTGACTATCAATGGAATGGGTCTTTAAACCTTGGAACCACAACTAGGGTAAATGATTTAATGTAGAAAGATCAAATGAGATATACATAATATTTAATTTAATGTGATTTATTCAAAAATAATGTCATTTTATAATATTATATTTGGAATGTAAGTGTTGGATATGGAGGGTTGACATACTTTGTGTCATGTGGTAACATGATTATTTGAATAGAGGGATCGTACATGAATATGTGTTGGTATATAATGAAATCTCTATACATAGGTATTGATATACAAGTTTATAATGGAGATCATGTTATATTAATTTGTATCTTTTGTAGAAATAATTAATTTCAGGAGGCCACTATTTGCTTACATTTATGGATTTCATAGTTCATATGTTAGGAAAACAAAAAAAAGGCTCATGGGGTCCCACATTGTAGTGATGTGAATGATGAAAAAAATTAAAAAACCATAACGTATTCCCCAAAAGTGTCTTGTAGGATATTTCGAATAAGTTCCTTTTTATTTTCATAAGTGTTCATATATTATTTTATATATGGGAAAAATGTATGCTTTCCATTCCAAATGAGGTTTTGGAAAACTCTAACAGTATTGTTGGATATAGTTTCCTGATTTTTTGTATGTAATGTAGAAAAAGGTAATTGTGTTCACACAATAGGTTTAATTAGTTAAAGTGGGGGGATTTATGGAGTTTTTATCTAAAATAGACATGGAATCAAAATTATATATATCATGGTTTGTGGCAAGGTGATCCACGGAATAATTAAAGTATGTATTCCATTGTTTTGTGTGAATGAAATTGTCATATAATTAAATAATTTGGTTGATGCTCTAAAATTTTACATAAAATTGTACAATTCCCATTTATTCTCTATGTGATGATTAATGTGAATATATAGTATATCTTCCATTATTTATTAAATAATAAAAAATCATTGGAGATTTTAATTAAGAACTTCTAATTATTGAACTACATGAAAATTTTATGAAATACTGCAAACATAATTATAAATTTTTTTGGCTTTCTCATGGAATATATAAGTTAGTTGAATCACATTCATGAGGGTGGATATCCATGAAAAAATCTAGGCCCCAATATCATATAGTACGTGGTTATTTTATAACAATGGCATAGATAAAAGAGACAAAATCACCAAGAATTGATCATTTAGGTTGTAATAAAGAACTTGATACATATATGGTTCCCTTATAATAATGGTAATTCTATATAAAACATAATAATTGAAAATAAACTACCCTCTTGACATGTATTAAAATATCCCACCTTTATAACCTTAGGAAGAAAAAAATAAAAGGGTGATATCAAATTCTTATTAACGGTTACATGAATCAATAATAAGTTTATCAAATTCAATAAGGTATAATAATTATGTCAAATAAAAATAATTAAAAAAACACGCCATCAATAAACTGAGAATGAAAATGTACCCATAAAAATTCTCATTGTGAAAATATCATCGAAAGTAATAACCAAATATTTAATGATGAAAATGATTAAATATTTCAATTCATGGAAACAAACACTAAGGGCTTATCGCCAACTATTTTGTCTCAAGAGACCTGTCAACGGATCGAGGGGATAAATAATGTCTAGTATAGCTCATCACTATAAGTCCAAATCATTCATCATACATATATTTAATTCAAAATAAGTATTCCTTACCGAAATATTAGTATTGAGTAGAGGATACAGATTCATCGATATTTCCCCAGTTAAAAAAATATTAAAAATTAACAACATATGTAATCTCGTATACATCTATAAAAATTCCCTTATCCATGATATAGTAAATATGGATATTTACACAAAAATTTAATAAATACTGATCAGAAATAAAATTTGGAATTATAAATACACCCAACACAAGGAATTATTGGTGACAAAGGCATATCTCATAGATATCAAAGTGATCTGAGAATCACCATACCATATTTCCGAAAGCTTTTTTCCCTAGTACTTAATGTAAAAGATAATAAAATTAGATTTATTAAATAATAAATTAATAATATTTTACACATGTATTTTATTTATTAAAATTTTATTATGTTTATATTTTTCATTTTTCTGAGTTATGAAACTTAGTTTCATCATTATGAGAGTGTTCATTTTCATGGTTTTCCATGATCAATTCTCTTGTATACAAGTATGGAAGTTCATGTCACAACCTGGAATTTTTTCATAAATTCATTTCATAGTTTATTGGAACTATTTATAGACCAGAAGCATAGGCGGAATGTGATTCTAATGCCCGGGGTGCCTGGAATGTAATTTTGAACTTATTTTAAGTTCACTTAGGTGAACTTGTGAGAGCATTTTCTGAAATTTTGAACCAGTGCTCGGATCAGAAATATGAGGGCACCGTTGGACTCACAACATCGATATTTTCCAAGGTAGAGCCTAACATCGAATGGAACAGGTCATCTTGAAAATTTAACTTTTTGGACTTGAAGAAGAAAAATAATAAACAAAATATTATTTTTTTTCATTCTTTTCTTCCTGTTGAGCGGCGATTCTCCAATGCAATAAAACATCAATGAGGTGACGTCTCATTAATTAATAACACTCATTAATGGTACAACATGGATATTGTACAATTCTCAATGCATTTTCTTTATTAGTTGATCAAGGATTCGGGGTTGAAAAACAACCCTGGTATTTCTCTGATTAAATTCCAATGGAAACATCCACCATCGACGAATGATGGAGATTACAAATGTGGCGATGACACAACTAGATAATTTAAAAGATTCGACAACCAAAAAATGGTTATGAATGACAATGATTCACAGATCGATGATGATGACGTGGATCTCATTGATCGTCAGTAGCAGATCCAACAATCCAAGTAGGGGTTTATGCTTTCTTTAGAATTGATGTTTTCCACACCGTTATTGAGGTTAACGAAGAATGAGGGCCAACCCACAAATGGGTTGATCCATGTTTTAATAATTATTATACGTGGGTTATAATTTGAGATTTAAAATGGGTATTTAATATGATGTGTCATTATTATTATTATTCCCCCATGTTTCAACTATAATGCGGACGGTGCGGGCCGATAAGAACAAGGCCTGCGTCCCTCCATCATTGATGTTTCTTGTGAATTCTCAATTTTTGAATGATCAAGTAGGTCTAAATGTTATTTTTATGGCTTCACAGTAATGGTTACACCCTACAGATCTAGTATGAAATGGAAGTTAGAGAAATGGACCACTAGAGAAACTATGGTGTCCTGTAGAAGAAATCGACGGAGCACTGACGGCGGCGGCAGCTGCGGGGATAGAGGGAGGTGGGTGACCGTCAGTGTGTTGTGGCGACATGAAGGTGCGGGGACATGTGGAGGGGGTGGCCCACATTTGAGACACCGTGGTGAGCTGGTGGTAGGAGGTCCTTCCACCACGTGCCGGTGGAACGTCCCATCGTGCGGTACATAGTAGATGAGGCAGACCCCCATCCGGTTGACCAAACTTGTCAGCTACGTGGGCCAGTTACAGTGTGAGGTGGCACCAGATGGAACTGCAGGGTGGCGAACCCAACATAGCTAATCCACTTCTGGGCAGGAGAAGTCATCCCGACTTAGCGGGAGGGGTTACTACGGGTCGGATCTAGTCGGGTCGGACTAAGGTCGGACATGGCCCGGACCCAACCAACCCCTGCTTCACTGAAACACTTGTAACTAACAAGACTGGAATCTAATTGACACTTATTCCTTGGTATGAGGACCCTTGTGATGAGGTGGTACTTGTAAGATACTCTACATGACTTTTCTTGGAGGTTCTCGTACGTTCAGGTTGGATCAGACTCGAATTTATCCGTACACAAATGACCATCTCTTACAGACCGTGCATCTGTTCAACATGCCATCTGTTCCATTGGGACCCTTAAGTAGAGGTCTTCCCTTGGCATAATCTATGTTGGAATTCCTATAAATTGAGGTATGATCGATGGATTTAGGATGAGATCCTCTCATAATCAGGCGTGTTAAGTCCGGGAATCCATTGATTGGCTATGATGTGAAGAATGAAGAGCGACCATTCATGGATCAACAAAGTATTGACCCTTCATGGATTAGTAATATGAGAAACTTTTTAGATCAGCATGATATTTACCTTCTATGGATCAGAAAGAGAGAGACCCTATGTGGATTAGTATTAGCGGGACCCATCATGGATCGGTCACAAAGTGACCAGTCAGGGATCAGTAGTAGAGTGACCCTTCATGGATTAGCAGCAGAGAGACCCTTCATGGATCAGAAGTAGAGCCTCTCAACAAAAAAATATTATCTAGCTTTACAGGTAATTATTTATACTTATATAGTTATGTTATACCTAATTTGAGTTATCTTTTAAATTGCGCTATGTATTTGAGATCTTTCTTGGGGGTATTTCCTTTGTGGTATTCCTTTGTTTTATTTATCCTTGTGGACTTCTGAGATATATTTGGGGGTCTCGAGGTCCCTACTAAGTTGTTATAATCACCCATGCATGGGATTCACCCACACATGTTGTGTCTTTTGACTATGACCAATGCTACGACGCAAACCTTGGTGGTTCAGGACTTGGTGGAGCTCAGTGAAGTAGGAGGGTACATGGCGTAATTATACAGAATCAGGATTTACTAACACTTCTTTATAGGTAAGGAAATAATAGTAGACTTAAATAGTACTATTTAATTTATGGCTTCTTGGGATTTTATTCAGGCCTAATTTACTTCTATTTTACAACTTTTACTCTTAGTGGTGGTAATTTGTGGTGGTTGTACTTTTCTCCTTTGTGGTTTTCTTTGTGTAGTATTTCATGTATTTGTGCGTATAGATTTCAAGGAAATGCCTTCCCTTTTATGGATATTTCTTTTCAGTGCTAGTCACCAACCACAAGCCTATGGAATGCAGGTTTGGGGTAGTAAAAGCACGGTCCCTGGGGGATAGGTTGTGTCAAAGTTGTATCAAAGGGAGGTCAGTTCTACTAGAAGAACTAAGAGTCTGTATTATTTATGGGGGAAATAGTGTTATGTGTCTTGAGTTCTAATTTCCATCCAAGGAGTCCAGTGTTGGTGTGGCAGCCGACATATCGATACACCAGGACCCTAAATTCTATTTTCCAACATGGCACATGAAAACACTAGTTACATGTGTTTTGGAAATATTTTTATCATCATATCTTTTGAGTTAGCTCACCAGATATAAATTATTTATCATGGGGCACCTGTTTCCCTATAGGATTCCTTCATAAAGATATCCAGCTATGATTATAGTGAGGGATCACACTGATTACCCACTAAGCGATGAGGCGTCAGTGTTGGGACCACATACCATGATAGAACCTTCGGCTGGGGTAACATTAGCCCCACCACCCATTGAGCAATAGTTTCTACCAGCCCCACCAGCGGATAGTGCACGCTGACTGAGAGCACTGCACAATATCCAGAGACATAAGCCTTTGAGGTTTTAACATGAGATAGATCCTCAAGCATCTAAGGATTTTTTGGAGGAATTCATGAAATTTTCTCGCCTGGTAGTGATGCCTACCAACCATATGGTGGTCCTAGACGCTATCCTTTTTCAGAGAATGGATTGGAGATGGTAGAGCTTGATGCACAAAACACACGATGAGGCGACCCATTCCCTGTTGGACTTTAAGATCCACTTTAGAATGGATTTCGTACCAGGGAAACTACGCTCAGTGCATATTCCAGATCTACTGCACCTATAGAAGGGTATCCTGACTGTGTTCTAGTACTTTGTGAGGCTTACTAACCTCTCCCAATACTCCACTAACATGGTACGAGACCCATTCATTATGGCATGAACGTTTGAGTAGGGACTCTATAGGATATCAGGGTGTCTCTGATTTTTCTCAACATTCTGATGTAGGATGGAGTGCTTGAGAGAGCTCTACTAGTGGGTAGCTTCCTAGCCGAACAGGCACTGAAGGAGAGAGCCACCACTTGATAACAGGTGGTTGAGTCAACTGCAGCGGGCAGTAGGTAGACAATGTAGAGGCCCAAACGGGCCAAAACATCTACAAGATGACCCCGAGATGTAGCATCACAGGTGTGGACCTTGTGCGGAAGATGAGGTCAACTGAGGGCTAGAGCTTGTTACTCTTGCGGTGGACATGTTCACATAGCTCACCACTATCTAATTCTCCACATGGATGATCCGTAGAAGGTCAAGGGACCGCTGACATAGTGATAGAGGCAGGAACATGGCAACTAGACAAGTGGTGGACATGGAAGGGCAGTGGGACAATTGGAAAGAGGTGGACACAACTATGCGGCACTACCACCACCACACCTAGGCGGTACACCACAGTCTCCAAGATCAGTTGGATAGGGCTAGGACTAGCTTCGGGTAGTAGAGGAATGCAATCTAGATGTTCCTAAGATGATACGTTGTATGATCCATGTCTTCTCTACTTTAGCTACAATTCTTATAGACACGGGCACCTATAACTCCTTCCTTTCCATGGATCTTGCTCGGAACTCGAAGATTCATACCCAGCCATTGACTCAATCTTTATGATTGGAGAATCCCAAAAGAAAAGATTTGGTGGTCACACACTGTTTCCAACAGTGTGACCATACTCTTAGAGGAGAGTGTTTCATATGGGACCTCTTGGTAGAGGCTTTGAATCCCTACGATGTAATTCTGGGCATGGGCTGGTTATCAGCAGTTCATGCTATGATTGACTATTTGAGACATACAATGTGGTGTATACGCTGAGATAGAGACCATTTTTCCGTTTTAGGTTAGAAATAAAATATGGAAGTGTGAAATGGACTCACACTTAGGAGGGTGTGGCGGATCACTCCTCAGTTGGCTAGCATGACCTTTGATATTGTGGAGGAGGCGAGTCTGCAGTTTCCTGCAGTGGTGGATGAGGATATGGAAATCCTTCCAGAATATGTCCCAGAAGTACCTCCTCGTAGAGAGGTAGACTTCTTCATTTACTTGTACCCAGGGATGACACCAATATCTACATATCCATATCAGATGGCTCTCGCAGAGCTTCAGGATCTGAGAGTACAGTTAGAGGACTTGTAGATGAAAGGGTTCATACGACCTAGTGTTTCTCCATGGGATGACCCAGTTTTGTTTTCTAACAAGGAAGACAAGAGATTGAGGCTATGTGTAGACATTAAAAACCTAAACATGGTGAATGTAAAGAAAAAATATCCACTACTGAGGATAGATGTCATCTTTGATTAGTTGAAGGGAGTGAAGTGGTTCTCAAAGATAGACCTCATATCAGTATATCTCTATCTTTTCGTATGAGATGAGGACATCCTGAAGACAGCCTTCAGATTTCAATACGGAAATGTACAGTAATTAGTGATGTTTTTTGGTGTTATTAATGCTTCATAAGTGTTTATGGGACTCCGGAACATGATCTTTCAGTCTTACTTGGAACTATTTTTTGTAGTCTTCAATGATGATATCTAAGTGTACTCAGCGTTAGAGGAGGAGCACGATGTACACTTGAGGATAGTTCTGGACACGCTCTGAGAGAACCGCCTTTATAGAAATATCTTGAAATGTGAGTTCAGGATACAGAAGGTCCATTGCTAGGGACATGTCATCATAGAGGCTAGATTTGTGGTGGATCCAGTGAAGATTGAGGTGGTGCATGCTTGGGAGCCACCCAAGAGTGTTATAGAGGTACGATGTTTCCTTGAGTTGGTAGGATACTATTAGAGAATCTTACCCAACTTCTCCAGAGTATCATCGCCTATTAAATCTTTGAAAATGAAGGGATAACCTTTCCTATGAATAGATAAATTCCATAGGGTCTTCCAGCAGCTGAGCAAGAGCTTGAACAATGCTCTCATCTTGAGGTTTCCAGAGGGGGACATCAACTTCGTGTTATACTGTGATGCATCAGAAAGTGGACTAGGCTGAATACTGATGCAGGGTGATGCAATGATTTTTTATCGCTCATGATAGTTGAGACCACATGAGTATAAATATGCGACTCATGACCTGCACATATAATTGGTGGTATTCGCACCGAGGATGTGGAAACACTACCTTATGGGTGAGGGGTTCATGATCTACTTGGACCACAAGATCCCCTGGTATATATTTTCTTAGAAGAATCTGAACCTGAGACAATGGAGTTGTCTAGAGTTCCTCCAGGACTATGACTTTGTGATTGTATATACTCTTGGGAATGGGAATGTGGTGGAAGACGCTCTCAGCCGGAGATTGAGTTCAATGTTACTGAACGAGGCCTCAGAGCAGTTGGCCTCGCTTCAGATATCCTTTGTGGATAGAGATGAGATAGTTGTCCTTCAGTCAATGGTATTTCACCTTCATTATTACAATATATTAGGAAGGCACAACTCAAAGATAGTAGTTTTGAGACTACATGTGTCTATATATCCATAAGACATGCACCTAATGAATATTTTGAAGGTGGGGAGCACGTCATCCTTTTTAGAGGGCACACCATTGAATGAATGGCATTGTGAGATGATGTTCTAAGGGAGTTCCATAAATCCCCCTTGACGATACATCTAGGATTGAGAAGGATGTACTAGGACCTCCGACATCAGTACTAGGGGATGGGGATGAAGAAGGCAGTGGTAGATTTTGTTTCCAGGTGCCTTTCTTTCCAGCAAGTGAAGGATAAGCATCAAGTACCAACGGGTTTGACTCAGCACCTTGAGATACCAAAATGGAAGTGGGATAGGATATCAATGGACTTCTTGAAGGGCTTACCATGTACATCTAGAGGACATGATACCATATGAGTGATTTTTGATTGACTCACCAAGTCATCACACTTCCTACCTATTTGAGATAAGGGTTCAGTAGAGAGCATAGGACACCTCCACATTCAAGAGATCATATGACTTTTTGGTTGCCTTCAACAATAGTCTGAGATCGTGACACACACTTTACATCCCATTTATGGAAGGTATTTTTGGGGGCATTCGTTACTCAGATATGCATAATCATAGCCTTTTAACCACAGAATGATGGTCAGATGGAAAGGACCATACATACATTGGAGGAAATTCTTTGTGCATGTGTCCTAGATTTTGGTTATAGTTGGGAGAACCACCTACCTTTCTTGGAGTTTGCATACAACAACAGCTACCACTCCACCATTGGTATGGAACCATTTGAGGCATTGTCTGGATGACTATAAAAAAACACATTTGTGATGGACAGTCCTAGGGGAGTCACCACTCATATGTACAGAGATGATATAGGCTACCACATAGAAGGTTCAAGTCATCTGGGAGTGGACCACAGAGATGGAAAAATTCATATGAATATAGGTGACAGATGCTCTTGGAGTTCTATGAGGGGTGTCGTGTATTTTTAGTGTCTACCATCGATGAGGAATTCAATTATTTGGCCGAGGAGGCAAGCTGTCATCGAGGTTCATTGGGCCATTCCTAATTCCTCATAGAGTGGGCAAGGTGGAGTACCTTTTATCTCTACCACCATAGTTAGAGAAGTTTCATGATGTCTTCCATGTATCATAGTTGAGTAGATATGTGCACAACCCTTCTCACACCATCAACCATGACAAGCTAGAGATTTAAAATGGGGAGACATTCGCGTAGTTACCTGTAGAGATAGAGGATTGATATGAGAGGATCTTTCATGGATGGTCGATACCTATGATGCTCGTTTGGTGGAAGCTCATGAATCTCTAGGAGAGCACATTGATGCGGGAGGCTCAGCTTCGTCGTCAATTCCCCATCTATTTTTTATCCCTTTTTTTACATTTTGGGAACATAAATCCCTAAGGTGGGGAGAATTTAATAACCCAAAATGTTTCCATAAATTTGTTTCATAGTTTATTAGAATAATTTTTAGACCAGACACTAAGACAACATGTGATTCACATAACGGGGTTCCCGAAATGTAATTTTGAACATATTTTATGTTCACTTAAGTGAACGTGTGAGCGAGTTTACCTATAGTTGGAACCGGTGCTCAGATCCGAAATCCAAGGGCACCATAGGACTCATAGCGTCTATATTTGACTAGGCGGGGCCTATCATCGACCGGCGCAGGTCAACCAAAAAAATTATTTTTTTAGAAATAAATTATAAAAATAATGAACTTAATATTATTTATTTTCTTTATTTTCTTTATGTTGAGAGACAATTCATCAACACTACGATGCAGAGATGAGGTGACATTGAATTCATTAATGAAACTCGTTAATGGAACATTGTGGCGACGCTACAATGCTCAATATGTTTTCATTATTAGTTACTCAAGGATTAATGGTTGAAAAACAACCCTATAATTTATCTGATTAAATTCCGAAGGAAACCACTACCTTAGATGAATGATAGATATTACAAATGTGGCGATGACACACCTAGAGAACGAATCAGATCCAACAATCAATGAAAAACGACGAATGCCAATGATTCATGGATTGATGATGATAACATAGATCTCATCCATTGTCAGCAGTGGATCCAACAATCTTGGTAGGGGTTTATGCTTTATTTTTTTATTGATGTTTCTTTCCCCATTATTGAGGTTAACAATGAAAACAGACCAACCCACAAACAGGTTAGTCCGTGATCTGATTGTTCTTTAGGGAGGGTTATAATACGGAATAGAAAATGGGGATTTAATAATCTATGTGGTTGTTAGTATTTTCCCCCCATTTTTAAACTCTAATGCAGAGGGTGTGGGATGACATGAAGAGGGCCTGAGTCCCTCCACCGTGGATGTTTCTTGTATGTCCATCATGAACAAATGATCAAGTTGGCGGCAATACGATTTTCAGTGATTTACAGTAATGGTGACACCCTATGAATCCCATAGGCACAGAAAGTTCATGAAATGGACCATCGGAGCCTGTAGGAATAGGTTTTGGCCTGTGGTGGTGGCCACGGGTGGAGGGAGGCAGTGTTCCCATCGGTGCACCCCATCCATCTGCAAGCAGCGGCAAGGATGAACGACATTAAATTCCATGGAGGTGCAGTGTCTACTGGTGTTGCGTGGAGTTGGAGGCCCCTGTCTGGGCCGCCTGGGCGAGCTGGAGGCACGTGGTGGGTTGACCACTGGTCGTGCATAGACCGATCATGCATGACTCAATGGACGTGGTAGAGTTGCTTCCAGCTGAACAAACCGGTATGCTACTTGTACAGGTAATGGTGGGAAGTTTCACCAACTGGCGTCGTCGGGTAACAAACGGGACGTGGTTAAGCCGCATCCGGGCTAGAGAATCTGGCTCTCACAAGTGGTCTGGGTTTCTGCAAGTGGGTCGTGTCCCACCAGGTGAGCCGGACCAACCGCCAGATGGACCAATGGCCCAGCGGGACAAATACGGTCTAGAACTAAGTCCCTGTTGGCCATCCACGGTCTAGACCCACAGCCCATGGGGAAGGCATTGGTCGGACCAGGCCCTGAACCAACCGTCCCCCATTTTACTCAAATGCTTGTATCTAATAGATCAGGTGTCTGATTGATGCACCATCTATGGCACGAGAAACCTTGCAAATAAGGAGGTCCTTCTGAGATACACTATGTAAGTTTTGGCGGAGGTTGGCATATGGCCGCATTGGATCAGACATGAATCCAACTAGTCCCTTTTTACTAAAATGCCCATATCTTACAGATCGAGCATCTGTTTGATGGGACATCTATTGCATTGGGACCCTTATAACTAGATGATCCCTTGGGTTACTCTATGTGGGACTTCATGAAGGTTTTGGTATGACCAATTCCTCGAGAAGAAGATCCTCTTGGAATCCATTATTCTATGTTTCAAAATCCAATGGATGGTTCTGATGTGAAGAATGAAAAGAGGCCCTTCGTGGATCAACAATGGAGTGACCCTTTGTGGATTAGAAACAGAGTGACCATTTATGGATCAACATGAGAGAGACCCTCCATGGATCTGTATGAGGTCCACCGATAGTGGATCAGCAGTAGCACGAACCGTCATGCATCAGCTGTAGAGAGACTCACTGTGGGTCAGAGCAGAGCGACCCTTTGTGGATTAGCAACAGAGTGACCCTTAGTGAATCAACATAAAATCCTCTCAACAAAATAAGATGATCTATATTTATGAATAATCATCTTTACTTCTGTTCTTAAGTTATACCTCGTGTGATCTATCTTTTACATTGGGCTATGTATTTTTGATCTTGCTTGGTGGTATTTCTTTTGTGGTATTTCCTTTGTGGTATTTTACCTTTTTGATTTTTTAGAGACCTTCGAGGTCTCAGGGTTGCTACTGAGTTGTTATAATCACCCTTACATGGGATTCTCCCCCATGTGTTGTGTCTAGTGAAAATGAATGAAACTAAAATGCAGACCTTGGTGGACTGAGGCACGGTGGAGCTCAGTGAGTCAGGAGTTGACGGGGTATACTTATACAACTTGAGGCTTTACCACCACTACCCTATAGGTAGAGACTTTAAGGCAGACTTCGATAATACTATTTACTTCGTGGGTTTCTTGGCTTGAATACTGACCCCCTTTAGTTGTAGTTTAATAATTTTAATCTCAGTGGTGGTACTTTATGGTGGTTGTACTTTTTTTTCCTGTGTGGTCTTATTAGTGTAGTATACCATGTCTATGTGTGTACAAGTTTAAATGAAATTCCTCCCCTTTGTGGGATTTGTTTTTCCAGTGCTAGTCACCAGCTGCTGGCCTATTGATGGAAGGCTTGGGGTAGTCACAGAATGGGCCCTAGGAATGGGTTTTGAATGTTCTCTTTAAATGAGAAATATATCTTTATAATATAAATTATATGTTATTAGAATACACCAAAAATTTTAAATGATCTTTAAAATAATTTCGTTATATGGTATGAGAATGATTCATTACATAAAATGATAATAAAAATGATTTAATTTGTTTTGGTGGTTTTTACGACCATCATAAAACTATATCATTTTATTTAATATCATGTTTATATATATTTTATAGTACATAATATAACTTATAATATGTATAATAAAATATAATTTAACTATATCAATGGTTCTGTGTCCAACCTTGAAGGGTGTAATGTAAAATGAAATCACATCTTCCAAGATGGTGGTAAATCGACACATCATAAATGTTGTATTAATTTTTAGAATAAAAGTGAGAGGACAATGGGTTTAATGATGGATAATCCAATAAAATAATAAAATAACAGTATATATAAGGAAATTTAGTCATCATGAATGTGTGGAAATAGGAGGTAAGGATATGATAATAAAATAATATAAATTAAAATAAATTAAAAGAGAATAAAAGAGGATCTTACCACTTATAAAGCATCTCCTTGAGAACCTCAATAAAGCACTTGAGGATGGTCTTTTGGGGAGACCAGTAAGAAGAAAAAGTGAGGGAGTGTTTTGGCAGAGGAATTGGGTAGGATATAAGAAATATCCAAGGCTTTGAAGGAATGAGGAGAAGGGGTGTTTAGGTGTGGTATTGATAGTTGATGAGAGGGGTTTGTTTTTGATTATTTTATTCATTAGTTTATTATTTTGTCCCAAGAATATAAATTGTGTTAATAATTGTGAATAATTATAGTAACTAGTGCTTGTGAGTTCAAACTAATGGTGCTTAAATCATCCATACATCAACCATGACTCAACTATTCATGTATTTATCTAATACCGTAAATTACCATATTTCATTATTCACTAAAAAATCAACAATTTGAGAAAAAATCATAAAAATTAGTCCTCACAATATTTTGATATGTACATTTCATAAATGGACTATGTTTTATGAAAATAATTTTCTAAATACGAAAATTTTATTTTTTAATCAAAATAAACCTTTATTCGAAATTTACAGCTTTTAATATTATAACTTTTTTTACGACACTTTGTTAAATTAATTAATTCCTCATAAAATTATATTATAATCATAATAAAATAAAATATTAATTTATAAATCTATTTATTGAAAATAAATTTTATTTTAAATAATTATATTAAATATAAAAATGAAAATATATAGTTACATTTCACAAAAATACCAACACATAATTTATCATTTCTGAGACATTTAATTATTTTATTCCTAGATATAAATATATCATATTTTCATTTACAGGATACCTAAATTGTCTATAATTACATGGGTAAAGTTATTTTTATAGAATCACCATTTTTATTGCTAATGAGTTACATTACTGTACCAATATACATGTTATTATTTCCTTCTAAATAGATGAGGGTTGTTCTTGTTCATAACATTATCAGGTTCCCATGTTGCTTCATCCATTTTATGGTTTCTCTAAAGGTTGATTACCCGTTGAGTCCTCCATTTTTGCAACACAAGATCTCTTGTGTATATAATCTTGATAAGATCTTCATAATAATAAAAATGAGGCTAAATTTATATTTCTTCATAGGTGAGTACATGTATTGGTTTTGTCCTGTACTTATTTAAAAATGATATATAGAACACATCATGGACATTGGATAGACTTGACGGCATTGGTAATCCATAATCTACAGATCAAATTCATTCAATAATTTCAAATGATCTGACGCACCAGTGGCTTAGTTTACATTTCTTAATAAACCTTATGACAGCATTCCATGGATATAATTTCAGAAAGACATGATCTCTCACTTTAAATTCAAAAAACCTTCTCTGATTATCAGCATAAATATTTTTCCTACATTGAGATTCTTTAATATGAGTCTGAATAGTCTTTACATTTTTCATTGTTTCTTTAACAAATTCTAGGCCTATAAGTTTCCTCTCAAAAATTTAATCCCAAAAACTTGAGTATGACATCTCTCTCCATATAATTCATCATATGGTTCAATTTGAATACTTTAATATAAACTATTATTATTTTAAAACTCTAAAAAAGGTAAAACAATTTATCCCACATACCTTGAAAGACATGTGATCATGATCTCAACATGTATTATATTTTTTGAATAGTCAATTGAGATTGACCATCGGTTTCAGGGTGATAAGTAGTACTCAAATAAATCATAGTATCCGAAACCATTGAAACACCGCTCTAGAATATTGATGTAAAAATGGATCTCAATCATACACAATCGATAAAGGTTCACTAAGATGTCTTAAAAATTCATTAATATATAGTCTTCCTATAAAATCATAGGGTAAATATTCAAAATGGAGGCACAGTGAAGGACCATCGGTCGGTTTCCAGTTGTCGAGCGTGAGGGTTGCAACCTCATTTTCGGTGTGTGTGAGCTAGGTGGTTTGATGTGTTCTATGAGTTTTTAGATGGTGGTTATGGGATATATGTTCCTCTTTATAGTTTTTTCAAAGTCTTCAGCACTCGGGTGAGCTTCTACATGAGGAGGGGTTCTCGATTATGGAACTTTTTCCTTATTTTTGAGTTCGGATTTGTTTGTTACTAGTCATGTGGTTGTTTGGTGTGTTGTGTGATTGTGGGTTATTCTCATCTAGTGATTTAGAGTTTTTAAGAATGCCGGTTTGTCATATCTGTATTTCAGGATTACTGTTTGTTTCGCTTCTAGTGTTCTGGTGAAGGTTCTATTTGGTCTTATTTTTTGCATTTATTTCCTGTTTTGGTTGGTTTTGGGATGGAATTCCTAAATTTTATCCAGTGTGTTTTGGCCTGAAAGTGGGGCTATAGTAAAGGTAGGGACGATCAATAAAGTTCTGACTATAGAGAAATTCCTATTTGATTTTAGAGGATTGCAGTTTTAGGTGAATTTGTGTTGGTTCAATCTTCTATTTTTTGAGGTATGATTTTCATAATGATGTCCTACGGTCAACAGTGCAAGGTGTTGGCGAAGGATGTAGCTTCTGATTCCTTTTTAATTGATGAAGGTTTATTTGGCTTATATTTTTGATCAATAATGAGGTTTTGTGGTTTTAATTTTGTTTCTTTACATATGGAACTATAGACTTGTTCTATGGGAACATTGCATCCCGTTAATTTTCATGGAACTGTTCCATAGGATGTTCAGATCAGGGACTATTCTCCTTTTCATCGCTATCCAAAATTGCATGTTTTGAGAGGTTATTCTTCTTTCAATCAGTATCAGGCCTATTCATTCTGGTGTGGGACAGTTATCTGAGTAGTGATGGGAAAGTGGATGCTGATCATATTTTATTTGTTGCTAGGGTGGGGATTTTCATTACTTTTATGGTGGATTTTCTTTTCTTGATTATCTTGTTCTTGGAGGAATGGTTGTGTTTTATGTTATTGATGTCATTCTAGTCTCCCACTTTCTCCTCAAAAGTGCTGTTGAAATAAAAAATTTAATTTTCAGTCATCACCAGATTGATATGTTTTTATCTTCTCTATTAATGACAGTTTAGAAACCATTTGTAAAAGGAGTCATGACTCCCATTATTTAGAAATCCCCATATCCATATTTACTAAATACAATAATATAGGATCTTTATCATTCCTAATTTACATAAGAGTTCCATGTTCCTTCATACTTAATGGATCTTCTACCTTATCTACTTTTCCTAGGTGGAACGGTGTAGAGCAATTAAAAACTTCGAGTAACTTGAGCCATCATATTTTCTTCATTTTTGGTTATTTCACTGTAAAAATATATTTAAAATTCTTTTTATTCATATATATCACACATATTAAACCATATATATAGTGTCTCCATATCATTGAAAAGAATATTTCTGCTACTAACTCTAGATCATGAGTTATAATAAAAATTCATTATTCTTCAACTACCTTGATTAATATGAAATAAATTTATAATTTTTCATAACTACCCAGGACATTCCTTTCATATATGAATAATTGTATATCACAAACCCATCACTTCTTAGTGTTAGAGATAGAGTCATAAAATTGAATTATATTCTCTTAAATTATTCCAAATATTATATAGATTCTTTTTTCCATACAAACTTCACCACTTTACATGTGAGCTTGGTTAATGGGTTAGCCAATCTTTAAAAATTATCGAAAAACATTGATAGTAACCTACTATAACAATTAAACTATGTACCTCGGATATGTACATTGGAATAGGCCATTCATGCATTTACTTTTTCATTATAGGATTAACTAATATTCCATTCTAATAGATAATATATAATAAAAATGAAATTTTATAAATCCAAAATTCAAATGTTCTAAAATTACAATATAACTGTTTCCTTTTGATAGTCTCATGATTTATCTTAATGTTTCTATCATGGTCCTCATAGACTTCAGAGCTCTAGAATATATTATCAATATATAACCAAAAAAATTATCATGGTATTCCTTGAATAATTTAATCATTAGATACATGAAAATAGAGGGTGAAATAGTCATTCCAAATAGAATTACTATAAACATGTAATGTCTATACCAACTTCAAAATACTGTCTTTTGAATAACTTCATTATTTCAAGGTAATTGATGATATCCACACTAAAGTTTTATATTTGAAAAATATTGAGCTTCATGTTGTTGATAAAATAAATCATCAATTCAAAGAATATGGTACTTTTTATTTATTTTAATAGAATTAATTTATCTATAGTCAATGAAAAACCTCATTGAAAGATATATCTTATTAAAATAGAGATTAGGAGATCCCCATAGAGAAACACAAGGGTAAAAAATCCTTTATTACTCAAATACCCTAGTTTTTTTTATCTCCACTAATTACACAATTTCCGTTATAAAAGAAGTATTTGATATTGGTATTGTTCCAAGGATTATATCAATGTTAAATTAAACTTCATGATTTTGGTGGTGTCCAAGTAATTCCTCTGGAAAAACATTAATGTATTCCTTTACAGTTGGTACATCCTCCATTTAAAGAATAATTTCTTCATCCCTATAATAGTTTTTCTCTTCCTCCCCTAGAATATCATTTAATAGATATACTGGGGTGAAACTAGAGAAGAATAAAATGACGAGGTTTATTTTATAAAGATATGGGACACTACATCTTCCTCATTGATCGTAATTTCCTTCTTCTTTTAAAATATTTTTCATCATATTTTGAAAGCTAGTATATTCTGAGGATTGTATCAAATTCAACCATATGAATGATGATAAGGTTGGAAACTAAAGCATATTTTTGTGTCATAAAGGGTATAGACCAAAACATTTTTGTTGCAATGAGACTTCCCTTAGGAGTTTGGACTAACAACCACCTTAATAAATCAAAAAAGAAAATATCGTATTTTATTGGAAAACTGGGTATAAATTAAAGAGTTTGATGATCAAGAGTAAAATAAATATTTCACTAAACTTTTGGATAAGATAAATGTACTTTCCACCACATAATTGGTTACTTGAACATTATCTGTTGTGATTAGATAATTTAGTCCATCTTTTGTTGGCCTCATATGTGGTATATTCCCTTAATTCTTGGAACATCGAGTTGAATAATTCACAATTTCATTACATCATTCACATTAAACATTGTTGATTTTTCTCTTCCCATTGTGTTCATTTGCTCGATGAACTTTTTCTATACACTTATAACAAACTCTCATGCCTTCCATGGATTTTATTGGATGATTCTTTCCACATATTTTACATAATGGACATTTTTTCATTCCTTTATTATTCTTTGGATCTTCACATTTTCCATAGATATTAAAATACAACTTATTCTCTTGATTTCCCTTGAAAATGTTTGATCTATAAAATTCCATATTTTTTTATAGAACTTAATAATATATTATAATGTGGTGAAAATGTGTGATAAGATAGTTTCATTGGCATACATTCCATAAAACCTTCAAATAAAGGATAAATCTTTTTTTAATCCCTTATTTCATTTTTAGCATAACTGTATATTCTATTGAATGTAGCATCATACTTTGCAACAATCTCATTTTACTTTCACTTTAGGTTAGGAAATACTCTATTTATTTTCTTTTCACTCTCTTAAGGGAAATATTTTCCTATGAATGATTCTTGGAAGTTTTTCCACTCTGTATGTTCTATGTCATCTTCCTCCATTGTATTCTGAATCAACCACAACAATTGATCATCATCTTCCTTGATACAATTTAATTTCATTACTACCTTTTCATTTTTTTATCCCAATGCTATAAATATCATTTCATGGTACTTGATTCATTTATTATCGACCATTGGATTAGTAGTCCCACTAAAATATGGGGTCTTATGCTTCATGAAATAATCCATCATAGGTGTATTATTGATATTCTTCATAACATGGGTTATATTTTTTAATATGTTCATGATCTTCTAAGATTCCAAACTAACTATGTTGACTTCCTTAGTGAAGAAATCTCTACATATTCTATGAGTAATGATTCCAATTCTTCTATTAGGTTCCATCCCTAGATATTAGAATGCACTAACTTATCTCATATCCATCATGAGTATTTATCCAAAAAATCACTGTAAGGAATTATTATAATTCCCATGTTTATTTAACATCTAGTTCCCAAGGTATCTTTTAAACCTGCTCTAATACAAAATATAACAACCCTAACCCCAGTAGCCTATATTTGGTGATTATTTTATTAAAATATCTCAGAAAAAAGATATCACATTACCAAGTATTTATAAATTTAGTTTTATAGAAGAACTAAATACATACATGGTTCTCTTAATAAATTGGTAATTAAACATAGAACGTAACCAAGAAAAATAAACTTCTCCCTTAAAACTTATTCAAATATTTTATCTTCATATACTGGGGAATGAAAACAAATAAATGGTCATCTAAAATTTTTATTAAATATTACATGAATATATATTAAGTGAAGCAAAGTCAATAATGTATAATAATTATAGAAATGTAAACAACTAAAAAACACATGGCATTAATAAACTGGGAGTGGAAATAAAACCATATATTTTGTCATTGGAAAATATCATCAAAAGTAATAACTGAATACTAAATAAGGATCATTTATAATTACTCGATGTCATGTATCTATAACATGAACCATTATTATAAGAACCCAATATTTTATATAGTTATAGAT
The DNA here is from genome assembly GCA_963277665.1 of Viscum album. Taxonomy (NCBI): domain Eukaryota; kingdom Viridiplantae; phylum Streptophyta; class Magnoliopsida; order Santalales; family Viscaceae; genus Viscum; species Viscum album. The sequence continues at coordinate 327,579,186 of OY728164.1, forward strand.
CATTTTAAATTTAATCTAATTCATTATTTTGGACATAATATGGATTTCCAACGAGTTCAAGATGTATTATAGGGTGTATGGGGCTTCCCTAGAGCTCGGAACAACATCCACTGTGAAAAATAAACTAGCCACATGGTTAGTATTAATCATAAAGTCTGGGCTGAATTATCTCTCATAACTGTGTGATGCTGGAAATTGGGGTGGTATAGGGGGCGTGGTTTTCCTTAATTATACCCCAGAGGAAGCATGGTCATGATAAAAATCCATATATGTTAAATTGTAAATTCACACATTTGGTATATGGTTTACCTAACAATATGATCTAATTGTGCTAATGACTACTCCCTACAACATAATAAGAATAATTGGCACATAGTTTCACTAAATATGTGGCCAAACCACGTCATATGTTTTTTTTGGGTGGAATGATGAATTTTCCTTTAAAATTTATGTTTTTACCAACCCTTATTTCCTATTTAATTTCCATCAGATAGAACAAATTATTTTCTCCATTCGGATGAATTAAATCCATAAAATCTATCTATTGATCACATGCTTCAATCGGATGCCCAATTTGATTGTCATTCGTCACATTGGATGCATATCGATAAGTACATGATTACTACTTAGCCATTCTTCATTTTGTCTTCAATATACAATTCTATTTAGATAGAGAATCATATGACCTATTTTCAAGTCATTAAGCTATTCTTTATATCTCTTTCATTAATGAAAAAAAATTATAGGTTGATACTGGATGAGAGAGTCGTATGAGTGTAACGTAGGTGGTCTATAACTCATCCCTCATGTTTTGTTATTTTATACATTTTCATATGTTCATCTTGATTTCATCAAGCCTCACCAATTTAATTAATATGTATTGATTATAGTCATTATAACCATATTCAAAGACTCTCATTAAACATATTATCAATTTTTGGACGTTGTGACCTCAACGATGACCACATCGGGAAAGGCGTGTTCCATAGTTGGGTTTATAGTGGTTGTTATGACATTCTCTACACCGTTCATGCATTTGGATTGAAAATTATAATGGGAATACATTGAATTATGTGGTTTATTAATTGATGAATGGATTGTACCATGTTACATTCTATTTGACCCTCTTGATGTAAGTGATTCAATTGGTTAAATCAATCTTTAAGGGAAATGGAAAGAATGTCGTATAAATATGACTTGGCCTATTTGAATAAAATTTAATGTCTCAGTTACACATTTGTATCACCAAATTCAGTGTATAATGGAATAAATCTATATGAACATTATGAAATCATTATAAATTAAATGGATTGGTATACAGTCTCAATCCAAGATAGCCTTGTCACACTAATTAAAGGAACATATTGTTCCAAATGAACTTATTTAATGGAATCAAAATTAGATGGATTAATTATATAAATAAATAAATTATAATGTGATTAATTGTATATAGAAATTTAAATAATTATACTGGTGGTTCGACAAGAGTTGAATTTTTAATTCCTAAGGGAATGGCTGGAGCACTCATGGACAACACTCTGATTCAGAGATGTCAGTTTCCAAGGGTGACATCCACCTTGGAACCTTATATTTTCCTATCAGTGCATGCCTGATATGACATCATAGGATACCTTATTTATCATTTATAGGATTCCTTAGATACACTCCTTGTATCCAACAAGACGTCTACTGACATGAGGTGCCTTGGATACACCCTTGGGCCAAGTTACATATTATCCCATTTTGACTTGGATGTTTTCCTTAGACTCAGTTACATTAGTTATTCTAGAATTCCTTGGATGATACTCCTTACATTACACTCTTACACCTATATTGTAATACAGTCACTATTATAGTTGGCTCAACATTTTAATTCAAGGTTTCCTTGGATATCACCTTGGAACCACTTTATTATTAATAACATTATAGGATTCCATGTTATTCCTTAGACCCCCCACTACTATCATGTCAGAAGATAAGTTATTGTAATACCTCAGATGAGTTATTTACATAAATTAGTTCTAATTAATTAATTACCTAGTTTCATGTTCAAACACCAGCTAATGGTTGAAGAAGGTACATGGGTATTTCTGTTACTATACTTCTTTACTTTTATATATTCTTGCTTTCACACTGTTTCATTTTATATTACATGGATTATATTTTATATCCACTATTTTTGGTGTCCTAATGAGATTTATCTGACACATTATTCAGGCTTCCATTGGCTCCCGAGCTAGCTACATGTATGCATGTTTTGATAAAGGGAATCATACTGCTTTAGAAATTGGATTTCTTTCATTATTAGGTTGAAGAGGGTATTAGATGACCAAGTTGGATATTGAAATATTTGGAATAGTTTTTTGGATTCATTATTGAACTATCATATATCATGTATTGTCTTATACATTGTATCCTTGTTTTCCAGCTTTTTAGAGACATGACATGTATCAAAATAATTTTTATAACATTATTATTTGCACTTGTTGATTATTATTCCAGTGTAACTCTACTATTCTATAAGTCTATTTATTATTGCTTCAGTTATTTATTTATTATATAATTCATCCTATGTGCTACACTCTGGTAATGATGGCATGGTCTCCCCAAATGCACACCTTATGACCTCACTGCTAGTCAGAAGCCTCTGATATTGACATATAAACGCTAGAGGCCATGTGGCCCACCGAGTTCGGGTCCCCTCAATGTAAATTTGTGTCTGATAGGTCCCAATTATACTATCATGATGGGTTTAGTATATGGGTAGAAACCTATCCTATTTTTCAAGGAAACAAATAAAAATGTTTTTTGCCAACTGATTTGTCTCATGAGACCTACCAATGAATCGAGGTGATATATTATATTGGTCCTCAATCATAAATAGAAATCCAAATAATTATTCATTCATTGATTTAATTAAATAACAACATGCCTTATCAAAATTTATTTATTGAGTAGAGGATACTGATTCCTCAATATTTTCCCAATTAATGCAATATTCAAAATAAACACTCTATGTAAAATAGTATACAACAATGATAATAATAGGATCCATGATACAAGAAATATAGTTATTTAATGAAATACTTAATGAATGGTGATCATAAAAAAGAAGTTGAAGTATACATACACAACACACAAGGAATAAGTGTTGAATAGAGAATAACTCATAGAAATAAAAGTGAGATGAGATACCCCTTACCTTATGTTTGAAATCATTCTCCACTTGTACTTAATGTCTAGGATAATCAAATCAGATTAATTATATACTTAATTTATTATTTTTCTAAATTTATTTTATTTATTATTATTTTATTATGTTAATTTGCGGAATATTTGATGATTTATAAGATTCAAATCTATTATTTTGGGAACGTTTTTTTTCTGGGATTTTCCTTGTTGGATCGCTTGTATACAAGTATAAGAAGTTCGTGTCAATTGGGTATAGTGCTATAGAATTGAAATTATATGTTATTAATGAAAATTAATAATTTTAAATGATCTTACATGTCATTTTTGATAAATATTTTGATAATTATTCATTAAATAAAGTGTAAATTAAAATGATCTAATTTATTTTGGTGGTTTTTACAAGCGTCACAAACATATATAATTCTATTTAAAATCATGTTTATATATTGGTTAAAAAAACATTATATAACATATAATATTTATAATAAAATCTTATTTAATAATAATAATGGTTTAATAATCTTTCTTGAATGTGGTAATGGAAAATAAAAATGCATCATCCATGGTGTCAGTAAATAGACACTTCCCAGATGATATTTTCCTTTTTATAATAAAAGGGAGAGGAAATAGGGTTTGATGATGGATACTACATAAACATAGTGAAATTATAATATATATAAGATACTGGCCATATCATACATATTTGGATAGATGAGGTATGTATAGGATAAGAAAATAAAATAAATTAAAATAGAATGATAGTGAATTTTACCTCTTGTATAGTGTTTCCTTGAGAACCACCTTAAGGCACTTGGGATTGGAATTTTGGTAAAACTGTAAATTATTGGAAATAGGGGAGAGGTTTCGAAGAGTAATTAGGAAGAATATAAGGATGTTTCAATTCTTATTAGGTGTGAGAATACTGGTAGAGGAGGGTGGTATTTGTAATGGAGAAGATGAGTGTTTTTTATTATTTTATTTAATAGTTTGTTATTTTGGAAAAAGAGTATCAATTGTGTTGATTTTTGTGACTAAGAACTATAAATAGTGAATTTGAGTAAAAATAATGGTGCTTATATCATCCACACATCATCTATGACTCAAAATTCATGTCTTTATCTAATACCATAAATTACCATATTTCACTATTCACCAAAAATCATCTATTTAATAAAAATCTCAAAAAATAACCATTACCTTTTTTCAATGTATATATTTTAAAAATGGACCCCGTTTTATATAAATAGTATTATGAATATTATAAATTTAATATTTAATTAAAATCATAATTTATTAAAAAAAATTTATTTTAGTATTATTGCTAATTTCATGACAATTTGAAAATTTAATTAAGGTATCATAATCATAAAATTTAATCATAATAAAATAAAATATTAATTTACAAATAAATTTTATGAATATAATTTTTTTTAATCAATAAATTAAATATAAATTATAAATTAACATTTATGTTTAATAGAAATACCCATAATTTATTTTTAATTTTTAAAACATTTATTTACTTATTCTAATATATAAATATATCAAATTTTTATTTATGAGATACATAAATTTTATTTATAATAACATAGGTGAGTATTTTATTCTAATGACTATATTACTATTCCTAATGGCTAAATTTCTATTCCAACAGTCATGTTAATATTAAATATTTTATCATGGTTAGTTTGTAAACCAACAAAAAAATTGAATTTATTTAAAAATATATATACTATAAAATATTTCAGTGTTATAATACATTGGGTTAGAATTCTATGTTGAACTCCTTGAAAAGAAATCATTCCTTATCTCTCATATGTTTCTAGCCTTTGAACTCAAGGTTCTAGAAGACCATGGTGTTGAGAGAGATTATACTCGAGATTTGGGTGATTCTTAAGATGTGTGGATACCTATAGAGGATAGATACTATTGGAATAATTCTCATATATCTTGATCAAATTCTTCTTAAAAGCATTGATAGACCAACTTGACATGTTATAAGTTACACTATTTTTATTTATCATTTTACAATCATTCCAAACATATAGATGGAATATGGGTTTAAATGTATTTTGGAGTTTTTCTTCCCCTACATTTAGAATGTTATACATCACAAAAAAACCCTTCAACAACACTCTTTATTACCAATTTTATCAATATTTTCTATATCATGTAACCTATGATCAATCAGTGATCATTATATCTCTATATTATCATCTATTTATCCTTTTAAAAGAATAATTTTATAGATCATAATTATCCATGATGATCATTTATGTAACATCGATTATATGAATCGATAGATTTTAATTCAATTATCAACTTATACACATTTAATTGAAAAATATAGATTAATAATATGTGAAATATTTATTAAATATATATTATATGTGGATAGAAATAATTATTACATCAATATTTTGATATCATTTCTGGAATGTACACTAATATACCGCAATCAATCTATATTTCTTTGATCGTATTAAAATGGTTGAATATGTATTTTTTTTAGTGTTGGTTTTAGTAAATGTGTAATATATTAAAACTAACTAACATATATATTTGACATGAATTTTATATACAAAAAATATAGTTATGAGGGTCTACTTGGATCAATATGGAATTATTTACTTTCTTTTAGATATTGGTTATTTCATTAACTAGATCAATTGAAAATATGGCACGAACCAGGTACATAATGTATGTATAGAAATATTGTGACCTAAAGAATTAAAATTTAGTTACAAATGTGGCATGTCATTTTATAGTTTTTAAAATTCACAATACTATATATAAAACCCAAAAAATATATAATCTTATATTATGAAAATAAATTCCTACTTCCTAAAAAAATATAAAATAATAAAAATCCAAACAATTACTCTAGATAAATTCCAACCAACATTACAATGTTATATACCCTCACTCAATGTCCCATTATAAAAATTTCTCCTTATACTAATATCCCACAACTATATAGACCACCCATGTAGAAAACATTACAAACCTTATCATACATATAATTTCACATGTGATATTAAATAAATTGTAAGATATATTTATTGTTTGTGATAAAAATTGCATAATAGGAGGGACCATAAGTCAAATGTGTATATATTAATTTGTCTTCATATTTGTTTGGGAAATTTAAAAAATATTAAAAAAAAATACATAATTACCAAGGATTTATAATGATATATCCTTAATAAACAATATTTTATTTTCACACAATAAAATTATTTTTAGTAAAATCACTTAAAACCTGTCACGTGACTTTAGGAGAATTTATAATGAATATTAATTTTTTTAAATTCTACACAACCATGATTCTATATGAAATTTTATATTGAATGGGTTGAATCACATCAACACATGAAAAACATCCTCAATATGAAAAACTATAATTTATAAAAAAATAGTAAGGGAAATATAGTACATGTCTCAATAGAAGTAAATAATTATCTCTTTACCTACATTTTAAACTATAAGAAAAAACATATAAAAATCAGAAAATTTATTATTAAAAAATAATTTGTAAGAATAAATACATTAATTCCAATTTAGTAAAAGTAATCATATATGTGTTTGGATATGTTAGAAATATAATGTAATCATCCTTATGGAATAAAAATTTTGGATTTTTTTTCCGAATTATGAACTAATTTGTACCATATTCCATAACAAATTTCATCCAATAAAATTTCAAGTAGAAGAATTTCAAAAATTTATTAGAACAAAATGGCAATGTTCCTGATATTGCATATGGGTCGTAATTTTCCAAATTTGTTCCTACTAACAATAAATTATATTATATAAAATTTTAACATCCTAAACAACATCAAGTGAAACCATTCCTTTAAACCATAAAATTACCATGATATAATACCCTTATAATACCTACAAGAATCAAAAATATATTTTCACAGAATATAGATCCCAAATTAATTCAAAACCATATCCAAAAACCTATTTCAGCCTTTGAGAACATATCATATACCCTGAGGAGGACAACCAGTTATCCCCAATTAACTACCATAACCTCAAAATCCTACTCCCATTATTTATACCTAAAATAAAAATACAATTCTCAAAGAATCTCATAGTTTCAATCTTGATCAACAATTCAAAAAATTATTTCATATAGAATTTATTACATCAAGAACAATAAAAATGAAAATTATAAGCTAAGGAACATGATACCCAACTAAAAATATTACCCACTTAACAATAAATCTTCCTACTAAATAAAACCAATATTTTATATCAAGGATATCCCAAAAAAATAATAATTGATCCCATGAATGAGAAAAATGAGTTTAAACCATGAATAGAATAATAAAAAAAAACCATTTTATTTTAACTCTCCTAAAATCAACCTTCCCAACTTAATAAACCTAATTCTCCTAGTATGATAACATTTGATACCAATAATCCTTTAAAAGGTCTTAGGTTAACCCTGATCAACGGTATGTTAGTTAAAATATTTAAATAGGAATAAATTTTTAAGGAATAAATATTATAACTATATTATGTGAATAGATAAATCATTTCAATTATACTAAACCTATAAAAGATTATATTTAGTGATACAAACTCTTTATATAGGGATGAGTGTCTTTTATAAATTATCATTCATTACATTTATTAAAGGGATGGAGTGATTTACTCTTTAAATTTAATCTGGAATCAATTGATTATGTAAAATAATATTTAGAATTCCCAATATGAAATAAACATGAACACAACCACTTAAAATCCTCTTATACCATAAATTTTAAAATATTTATTTTACTAAGGGGATTTAAGATGAAAAAAGAAATCAAAAAAAATTATTTGATTGAATCCTTCATATGAAAATATAATAAAAAAGTTGAAGGGTTATAAAGACTATAGGAATAATTTTCATGTTCGAGTAATTATATTATAAAAATAGATTCATATTGACAATTAAATTCATTTATTAAAACCATTCCAGTATATATTAAGGTTTTTTCATAATTACATAAAAATTAAATTATTTTATACCCTAATCAACAATAAATTTTACCTAAATAAAACAAAAATCAAGGGGAAACTCATATAGAGAATCATTAATATCAAAACAATAATGGACAACAAGTGTTACCATTATTTGATTTTACTCTAACTATGAATACAAAAATTTCCATATATATAGATAGTATAACCATGGTTTGGTTGAATCAATCATCAAATAACTAACCAGGACACATTAAAATATAGGGATAAATAATTAATGTACAAATATTAGAAAAAAAGGGAGTGTTATACCTCCAATCACTAAGAGAGAAGAAACAAACAATCCAATTATTAATGGGGGATGTTTGAATAAATAATAAGAGAAGGGGAAGGAGTCATCCATCCTATGTTAAGACTTGAAAAAAGTGTCCTCAAGGGGTATTTTATAAATAAACACTAAAATTTTCTGATTTTACTCTTGTTAAAATATAAAAGGTACCACAAACAACTCGATGGGTCTCCATATAAAACATTTTCTATATTCACTTGGTGCACCCCACTAGATGTATTATAAGGAAAGTTGTGGTATTTTAATTGGTACCCAGTGCCCACCAAAATCCACCTACTATCTTACTTCCTCATATTAATATTAAATTTAATTCCTCAAAGATTTTATAGACAACTCACATTATATAAAAACTCACTTTAAATTCCTAACTATACCAAGAGTAATCACTTTAAGCGTCTAAATAAAAAAATTCAATTACATTGAATTTTTTTTCTATCATATAATACAAATTAAAATATCAAATAACCTTTTCAAAATAAATTATACTACTAGTTATTAAAAAATCCCCATTATAATTTCATTAATCCCTAAAGGACAAAAAAATCCATCACCTATCAACCTTAGCCTACAGTAATTGACATTTAATAATGTGTACCCCAAATAACATCCAAAAATTATCAATATGTTTTTTCTTCATAATACTTATCAATAAAGAAAACATAAAATACCCAAAACTCCTAGTACCAACAAGTTATATTTACACTATATAAATTTAAATAAAAAAACGAAAATTTTATTTTAATACAACAGTCCTCTCTAGTATAAGAATCACATATTACTCTAAAATACCTAACAAAGACATGAATCTCAAAATAACCATACTAATACAATAAAATTAAAATATTTAATTTATTTAATAAAAATATATATAAATATTAATAAAATTATATCATCATGATTTTAAATATTTTTTTATCAATTCACAACTAAAATTTATTATTAAAACTCTAAATTAAATATTTAAACCCACATTTTAATATAAAAATTGATAAAACATTTTTTTTACTTTAAAAAAACATATAATTTTTAAAATGTTAAAATAATTTATAGAAAAATAATTTGAATGCCTTTTATATAGATAACATTTAACCAAATTTTTAAAAATCAAAATTAAGAAACACCATTAATATCTAATCTCCCATTAAGAAATGATTTGTTTGTCAAAATAAAGATACACGAGTGAGTGAATCTTATTAAATATCTCACCCAAGTCATGTATTAATTTAAATGTTAATTATTTTATTAGTGATGTCTAATTAATTAAAATCATTCACCTATAATAGTCTCAATATATGAAATTTTCATGTCCCAAATGCTATGATATATATTATTTATTCAAAATAATCTAAAATAGCATGAATCTTAGCCAAATTACTTATCTCAGGTCCTAAATATTCCATAGTTGAGATAACTAAATCCTAGAACCTCACTCTTATGAATATTTCCCTGACTAAACTAAACAATAACCCATTTAACCTTAGTTTCAAATATGAAAATGTTTTTCACACATGTATACAGTGCACCACTTTAGATCTAACATATAATATCCACCAGTAAATGGTTCTATCAATAAACCAAATAGTGATCTAACTCCATTTATTAATAATGTAGCATATATCATTTTTTGACCCCATTCAGAATTCTATATACCCCGAGCACATTTCATTATCAGCCCATATTTATAAAAATAATCAAGAATTTTTAGGGATTATTGTAGACTTATGTGCCCTCTTTTTAAAACATATATGGTCATTAAATAAATATATCGAGTATCTAATATGGACCATCTATATATCATATTGCTATATAACGTGAGGACAACATTCACATTATTAGGATCCAATAGTGGCATTTATTAATTAGGTATATCAAAAAGGTATATATATATATAATGAAACAATCATAAAAAATAATCTTCCGTGAAAATAAATTATACAATAAAATAATCTCTAAATTATAAAATCCATAACCCTAGTAAAGAAAGATTAAAATTAATGTCTCTATATAATTCTAACCACCCTTTATCAAATTACTAGTGAGATTTTATCCGACAAAAATGAAAACCTTTAATTCCATAGACTCATAGTGCACAAAATTACATGCGAACCAAGGTTTATATATAGGGTTGAGAATGATGGACTTATATAAACCATGAAAATAAATCAAATCACACAAGTATAGGAAATAATATTTATCCATGTAGGTGTATCTAGATAATTTATATTGAAAATATTCATGTAAATATTATTAACTTGACATATAAGATATCAATTAATATAAATAATAGAATAAAAATATTCTCCACTAAAACTTTGAGGATGAGTTAAAATATATTTATATCCAATTATTAACTCAAAATTAGAAAGACTAGAATAGAAAATATAGGGACATAACACCTACACCACCAAGAAAATCTACAAATTCATTGAGAGGAAGCTCAAAATAATATTTAAATATGGAAAAGACCACAATATAATTGAATGTAACCATAAATATTATTTTTAAGGAAACTAAATTATAACAACCCTACCACAATAATATGATTAGTATATTATCTACGGTTTCCATGTGACATTAGGCAAACCTCTATGCATGCTAGATTATTATGACTAGTGTAAAAGGCCTAAAATATTCAAGGGGATACCATTCTAGGAAATGTAATGAATAAAATTCATGATTTAATTAGTAAAATATTTCCATATAAACTATTAATTTAATAGATATATGAATACCAGTAGGAATAAAAACATATATCCAAGAAGGACCTTAGACTCCTGAATATAAAATAGTAAATATAATACAATGTTTATTAAAATAAGATAGAGTATGTACTATCAAAAAAATTATATCCAAAAGGAAACCTCAAAATAAGTAAACATATTATCCCCATGGATAATTACATATTGTGTATAACACATGTCTAAAATAAATATATTGTACCTAACCAAACTCACAAGACCATCACATGTAGAGTCCTTAGTATCTATTATTATGCTCATCCCAATCAATTCATTCAACTCCCCAAAGACACTATTCTATAAAATAAAACATGATGACCTAAAAAGGTACATTGTAACCAATATCCTGAACACTGGTATTGGATGTGTCTAAGGATCTTGTATAAATCCCCTCCTTTCCTCAAATCACCGTGTTCTAGAAATCAAGTGGATGTGAATTAATGTTTGTAGATAGTGCATATTAGTTCTCATTTAAACTCACCCATACTAGAATGATACCTATTCATTCTTATACAAGTCGTATATATATAAAGTTTTTGTGGTAAGACACACTCTCCCAACATAACTAATAAATACTACCTAACTTAATAAATATCCCACCAAACCTATAATCATTGAATCATATACCCTTCTAACTCAATGATTTTTTCCTCGTAGTCACTCATATATCAAAAAAATAATAAAAATAATGGATTAATACAAATATTTAATTCACCTATCGAAGTACCACATATCCTACGAGTAATCTCAATTCCTATTGATAAATTCCATAATAAAATTGTAAAAATTTATCATATCAAGAAATGTAATATTGTATAATATAATTTGTAAAATCCATAAAATTAAATATCAAGTGAAAAATAAAAAAATAAATCCTAGACAATAATGGTTTAAAGTAAGAAATACGAACTGAAATAAATTCCTATGATAAATAAAATGGGTAAAATGTGTAATATGGCCTAATGAAATAAAATGGAATAACCTAACACCCACACCATTACATTTAATGTCTCATCAATCATCTCTAAATTTATCTTCCATAATACCTATAGTGAGCCACTAGATAGATTCACAGTGTAAAGCTCCCACTACATGATAATAAAACTCTCTTATATCACACTAACAACTTATATCATTTATTAAAATCATCATCATCAAAAAATATTTGTTTCATTGAAATAATATTACCATAGGTGGATTTCATGATGTATTCTGGTGATCTCTCACGTATAAAAACAATAATACCCTTCCCAAGGTTAGTTATAATTATTCAAAGTTCCTCAACATTTATTTCTCCTCATTTAAAGGTCTATAAGGATGATAAAACCTAGATTTATTCATATACCCACTAGTAAAAAGAATCAATTAACATGAACTCACAATAAAATATATTCCATTTTTCCTGATCCATATCTCAAACCTAGATGTGTTGAAAATTTAACCCCCTATATCATTCGTATATTATTAAAAATCTTATACATGTATGTATCATTGAATCAAAGGGTATTTTTTTAGTCAACCTCTAAAATAGTTTATCAGATGAAATCAAAAGGTAGGGAACCTACTTTCCTCTTATCAACATTATAAATAATTATTCCCTTAATCTTTGAATCCCATTCCTAGATAAATGCCATGAATCATTGAAATCTTCGTGTTATGTTCAATCAATCTAGTCTTAGTCATCGATTCAAAAATTAAGGAACTTTCTCCCAACAAAAAATATAAGTTCCAATAAAGAAGTAATTTTATACGAACTACAAATCCCTTTCATTCATAAAATTATTAATAATCTCTTAAAGTGTTATAGTGACCAACTCACCCATAAATTCTTCAAAATAACCAATTCAAAATTATAATTAATTAGTGTTATCAAGAGTCATAATCAAGATCTCATCTCAAAGGGTATCTAAATGTTCCTATTATATTATTACAAATAGAAACAAATCATCTCTCTCAAACCTAAATTAAAAATAACTAAACCAGGGAATGCTCCAGAAAAGGTTCATATCTTATTAGGCTTCATCATAATGTAATGGATAGAAACATGTAAATTGTATATAAAAAAACATACACAAGAATAGTATTCATATAAAACAAGGAATAACTCTGAAAATTTTAATTGACCAAAACCATTAACAAAAACATATGAAATGGAATTATATAAATGAAAATCTAATTCATATTTTTAAAATGATAAATTAATGGATCCTCCCACTAATTTAAATCAATATTTTCCTTATTACAAATTAATGAAAATAATCTTTATAAAACTCACCTTAAAAAAATTAACAATTCAAGACAATCATTTAAAATACATCATCAATATGAATTTCAATCAAAATTACAACTTATTAATTACCTATTATAAATAAAAAAACCAATTCCATAGGGTTATTATTTTTTAAATAAATATTTCATTTAAAATTGATTAACATTTCATAAAACAAACCATCAAAAATAAAGTTATTGGTGTTAAAAAATTTTACTTTATAATAAATTAAAACCAAAACACACCTTTTTTAATCACATTTAAAAAGGAAGTAATAATTAACTTTATTATATAACACACACCAACACAAAAAAGTATTCAATTATAAGAAAATGTGATACTTAGACACAAAAAAATACACTCAATTGATCAAAATACTCAATATGGAAAGTCCAAAAATCATGATCATTCTCTATTTATATAATCCAAGATTTTACAAAACTATAAAAAGAAAAAAAGAACATATAAAATCAATAAAAAATAATAGATTAACCTTGAAACAAATTATCACTATATAAATAGATAGGAATAATCAACTTTATACTCACTCAGTGATATAATGATAGTGATACACTAATCAATGAGTAGAAAAGAGCTCACAATAGACTCACATAATTATCATAATCATAATATAAAATTATTAAACTTGAATCGATAATTATTTCTCATAAATGCCTCCATGATACCGAAATATAATCATTGGGGATAATTATGAGGATAAACAAAACATTAAAAGCCTTCTCATTACACAAAACACATAAACCCCATGTGTTTCCATGATTCCACAATTCTCTAGTGTTATTAGTATCCAAATCCCAAAAAAACCACATTGATATTAGTGGACGAATGAATATTAGGAACAAGGGAGATATAAGGGAAGAATAACCACCTTCATCAATGAAGAAAACCCTTTTTGAAAACCTTAGGTCTATGGATAAAGAGAATAAGATTTAGTAAAACAAGGGTGACAAGGAAACCTGGTATTCACATACATAAATATTACATAATTCTATATTAATATTAAATACACATCACAATAATTCATTACAATGGAAAATACAGGTGTTGTTTCTTTGAAAAATAGATTCATAATTAACTTATTTCATGAAATATAATCAACATTCCCCACAAAGTTCTTCCCAAATTGTACCTTATTATACATATCCAACTTAAAATTTTTCCTTATGACTAAGGTCAATATAAACATAAAAAAGGGCGAGATAAGATGATCAACAATGGTAAAAAAGAGATATATCAATTATTGAGCATAAATGGGCATAATTTAAGAATAAGGGTATGAGAACATGATCATAATTTATTAAAACATACCCAACTAGTCATGTACCATTAATCACAAGTCGTGGAATAAGGCTTTATGATAAAAAAATACATGAGTCACAAGAGTGTTAAATCTTCAATAATAAGTCATGGTACATGAAATAATATCTTACAAAAAAGACATGATTTTGTGGAATCTACTTGATCCATGATATTGAGGTGAAATAATCATAACATGCATAAATATTACATCATTTTAGTTGAAAATTTAATAAATAACAAAATTACACATTCCACAAAACCATAAAGGTTTAGTGTCATTAGATACTTGATTCATAAACATATTATTTCATAAATTATCTTCAAAACATCCCCAAAAGTTATTTTTATCATATTACATTCCTTATACATAGCCTACATAAAACATTTCATCATAGCATGTGAAAACCCAAAAAATGTGAATGTTTGAGCCCATATGCTCAGTAAGGGTATACATTTGTGATATCAATCAGTGATCATAAGTTAGAATATGGTTATGGGACCATGATCATAATATTATTAATCTATAAAATATAAATTATATGTCATCAATATTGTGTTATAAAATAAGTATTTTATATATCAAAAGACAAAATTCGTAAGACTTTGGAATCATCAATAATCAATATTGAGCAATGAAATCTTATCATAAACCTAGAAATGTAGAAAATAATAATATTAACACATTTTGAACATATAAAAATAGTAACTAGTTCACTAATTAAGTAAAATATTTTAAATAAGACCCTCATATAAACTTATGGACATAAGTGCAGGTCCAACCATAAACATATGGACATTAAACCACGTCCATTAACATTTTTTTGAACAAAAAATAAGGCTCACACGTAACATAGATATTTCATGTGTTATCCATATTTACAAAATTAATTGGAGGTATATAACACACCCACCCCTCAATGATCCTTAAGTCATAAATTTTCCATAAAATCATAAAATCTGTCATTGCTTCACTATAGAATAAAACATGGAAAATAAATGGGTTTCAGAAATACTTCATCATTCAGTAGTTAATTCGTAGAAAATTAAGGTGAATCATATGGTTATCCCAAATAATTCATCACAATAAACCATCTAGATAAAATAAGTGGATGGAATCACTGGATCATATTCATAGAGAATAATAATTATCAACAAAGGATTTTATCATAGATTAAAAATGCATTTAAAAGATCAATGGAATAGTTCTTGAGGAAAATAACCTTTCCATTTTGAAATTTCTTATTTAAAATTAGAAATATTAAAAAAATATAAAACATTTTATTTAGAAATAACCATGTAATGTTTGAATGAAATATACAATGAAGATGTTATAAATTATGTTGTGAAAATTTATTTATCCGGTATATGGTAAAATAATTATTTGTTTCACACCATTGGTAAAAAATACCATGTTTAGAAAATGATAAGAATATTATTTTTAAACACGTTTATAGAATGATAAATATTGGTGAAATTGAATTTAATAATTTACTAGTGAATATAAAAACATTACTAAAAACATTTTAATAAAAATATTTACATGGAAGTAAAATATTACCATCCAATGAAGGAATAAATCCAGTTTTTATTTAAAATATTTTCTTGAACATTTTAATTACCAAAGGGAGGAAAATTGGGCTATCACTTGATAATTTAATGAATAAAAATTAAATAATAATATAAATTGGTATTAAATAACATGAACAATGTAATTTCCCTCAATATAAATTTCATATATACAATCCATAAAAGAAATCAAATTGTAACATACACCCTTAACTCATGTATCATCTTTATTTGTACAGTTTTAAATATCCTATATCATAAATTTATATATATATATATATATTATAAATAAAATTTAAAATCATGTTCATTTATATCATTAAATATATGATTAAAATATAAAATATTATCACCTATTTCATAGAAATTCATTAATAAAATCAACGATCTAGATGATATTTTTTTCATTTTTCATGTGGGTTTTGGTTCGGTGGTTCCGATCCTATATCATAGGTAATGGTTTCATCATATAGATAATATTAATAACAAAATATGTTTCATATATATTCAATATTTTCAAGACCCCTCCCTCCAAAGATACCCCTAATGGCATGGAAATAAAGAAATGTAAATAATGACCCTCGAGTCCCACCTCTAGTAGGTCCCGAGATGGAGAATAGAACGAATGGTATACAAATATCACAATATCAGAGGTAATTCCCTTTATAAGAAATAAGATCATGAGATAAAAATAATCAACCGCAATAACATCAGGACATATATAAAACCAGAAGCCAAAAAACATCCCACATGCATGAAAAAGTAGAACTAATAAAAACCAGTAAAGTCACTAAGGTAAATACCTAAAAGTAAACTAATGTAGTGACACCTCAATTTTCCCAAGGCCCAAGATAATAATTCCCAGCATGGTCCATGTAATCCTACTAGAAAACAGAAAATATTTTTATATATGTTGGGTGAGAATACATGTATACTCACTAGGAATGGAAATTTCTATTGTGCACATGTGAATGGAGCATACTAAGAAACATGGGAGAAAATAGTAGACCCTAACAGAACTGATAAAGAGGTCTAATAACCAAACCCAACCTCTCCATGGCATGCTCACCAATTAAATAAAGTACAGTAATATAATATAAATCACCAAGATGATAGGGTACCATGAACCATGTTCCCAGTGGTGTGCTACTCCCACCCAACGTCGTACCTCCGAGAACTCCCATCCCCTTCGTATACTACATCACATCCTTCCCATACACACATGTTCCTCACAACACATCCATCCCACACACACTTAGGCCTCATATCCCACCCACAAAAAGGTGGTCCTCAACAAACTTTAAATCAGTTCTCATCTTGAAGACTCTTAGAAAATCACATCACAACTCATCTTGAAGACACTTGGGAAACAACCACCATGACCGTAAGCACCTGGGCCATCACATCTCCCCCGAATACATCTGGATCACAAACCACCTTGCCCCAAACACCAAGGCCATCACAAACACCATCAAAAGAACAAAAAGAACCTCCAACCATTACAACCTATCCATAACTACCACTACAAGAAGGGATATCAGAAAAGGGTAGGTACCCAACCATATGTATCCCTCACCAGATAATGGTAAAAACACCCCTCGCATGCCTAATCAAGTGTTCAGTGAAACATGGGTGAGAATATATAGAAATAAAAAAGAATATAAACACATGTATAGTAAAAAACACTCCATCCCAACCAATGGGTTGACAAATGATCAAATCATCCCAAAAAATCGTTACTTTTTCCACAACCTCTAAATACATTTATTTGTATCTGCAAAACTCATTATTGAAGGTAATGATCCCAAATAAATTAAATCAACTTCAAATTACCTCTACATTCAACACCAATTCATTTAATTATTTAGAATCAACCACATTGAATCACACAACCACCATTTAAATTTTCATTAACCACTTCCATATCATTAATCAACCCAACCAAAGTCACTTCAAACATTATTAAACAATTATTTATTTATTTTATCACTACTCGGTCAACTATCTGGGAAAACACATAATAAGAAACATAGTAATAACCATTCAATTTGTGCAGAGCCATGGTAATTTTATGCCCTTCACATTAATGACACATCATACCATGACATTTAGATATGGGGTGAAGCTTTCTAACTTTTATTAATGAAATACTCTCAGAAATTACCAAAAAACACTATTTTCTTTCTTCGAACTCATCTACCTGATTAATCATATTAACTAAACCATCCCCCAACTCACAACCACAATCAGGAACATATTACAGCACAAAACAATTCCACAACCCTACATCATAATCACACCACACACATCATAGACCCACTATAAAACCACATGTCATCCACTTCCCCCATACACAAAACCCACAGTAATTCCACACATCACATCACAACACATAATAGAATCAAACATATTTTTAGATTTAATAAGGAATCCCTTGATGAATTCCACTTACTAATTTTGGGGTTGTCACAAAAACATTATGATCATAGGGCTTTGATTTATTAGCCGAATATATGTGGTTAACCAATTTTTATATATAATCATTAAACAAGGATAAAAAAATACATTACAAAACTATCCAGTGAAAAAACAAGGACCCCCATTGCCAATGACTTTTAATGGGTAGTTAGCCCATTCAATCATAATAATTTAAAAAATCAAATAGCCAGATCATGTGTTGCATTTCCCCATCCCTTGTATATTGATTATTAAACCAATTAAATTATCTATATTAATAATTAATCACCAATATTTAAAAGGGAAAAAATTTATATACCCCTCCTGTATGATGCACAATTTTAAAGATAAAGGAGAAACTTTCTTGGAAGAAGAACGATCGATAATTCCTAGTTGCACCAAAAAGAGTGGTGCATGTATAACAGGTGACACTTAAGGGAATCATGAACCAAACTCAAGAAAAATATCAAAGGAATATGTTTTTTTGGATTTTCAGTCTCAAGATAAAGTATATGGTATGGATGAATTGTAGGGTATCTCAATATTAGGAAGATCAAATCTGATTCAATGGAAATTATATACATTTTAATATTACCATTATAGGATGTTCTAACCAAGACCACATGGTTTGACCATTTCAAATCCTCTAGACCCTTAGGGAAATAATGATATAATTAATTCCATTTGAATTGGTCTCAAATCCATTTAAATTTGGCATTAAATCCATTTTACCTCAAATAAATACATTAAAAGGGAAACACTAGAAAAACTAGAAACAATAATTATAAGGAATTGCTAGTGAGACACCGTGAGATGAGGCATCGCCTAATTAAGCACCATCCGAGAGACACTTCCATATGAGGTACCACCATATGAGACACCATCTTGATGAACTGCCTACCACCGTCAGTGAGACACTCCTAGGAGTGACACCACCAGGAAACCCTACCGCAAGGAACATGGTACTACCAGATGAGACACAACCTATCAAGTGACCACTAGGGTTAGAGAAAACCGACATATCCCCACCAGGGAAAGACACCTCCAGTGAGCCACCACCAAGGTGAGACACCACCGAGTTGAGACACTTCCAAGGTGAGACACCGCAAGGGTGAGACACTGTAGGGTGAGACACAGCTGGTGTAAGACACCACCATGGTGAGACACCATTGGCGTGAGACACTGTTCGGTGAGAAACTACTAGAAAACATGGAAAATAGTTAATTTTTACAAATTGTCGAAATAAGTCACATTTACTTTCCTGGACACCTCAAACAACGGATTTCCCACAAATTATTGGTCCAGAATGGTCCATGCCATTACATAAAATACCTCTCAAAAACTTATTGTCCTTGATTATTAAAAAAAAGGAAAAGAGAGTAAGGGTCTAAAAACTCATCCCTCTAGATACCTATAAAGGATATCATCACACTTAAACCACTTATATCAACAATACACATCAAAGTTCAATGAAAAACACACTTGGGTTGTTCAAAAGATGGAGTAGAAACCTATAGACCCAAGAAGACCACCTTTGATATCTGCTAACCAGGTCTTATCATCATGGTTGTCAAAATGTAAACCTAAATGACCAAAAAGATTCTTTTTACAACCATAATAAACCACACCATCTGAACATAAGAATCTAGGAAATTTTTTCTTTCATGTTAAGATAGTATTTGATCTATTCGACACTAACTCACCCACATGGTTTTAATCGCATCGTAGTTAATGCATCTCAATTTAGAATCTGCTCTTCCCATTTTCATATGTCAGGATTTTATCACACATCACATCCCAAGGGAAAATAGCTCATATTATAATCATAAAAGTTAAAACATCCCATCACTAGAAAAAACTAGCACATGGAAAAACTTTAAAAAAACCCTCTATACTAGGAACACATCTCCTTCTCCCCCTCTCAAGTACTCTCATCTTGGAAACCATGTCTCCATAACATATGAATCAGATGAATGTTCCATTAAAATAACACCTTCTCTCAATGATCTTGGATATCTACTAATTTGTCCACAAACATTGTGTCATCCTCGATATCTAACTCTCCCCAGTTAGTGATATGGGAGATATCATGAAGATACCAATGAAGCTAAGAGATGTCAAAGATATTGCGGATCCTCTATAAATACGATGAAAAAACCAACTGATATGACACCTCATCAACTCTCCCCAACACCTTAATGATCAAAATAGGCATGGGAGAAAGTTTACGTACTCTTGCAACCCACCTTTAACCACATGGTGGGGAAATCTTCAAAAACAGGTAGTCCATAACCATGAACTCCAAGGGCCTCTATTTGCGATTAGCATAAGACTTTTTTTCATGTGCTGCTTTAATCCTTTTTCAACGAAGATAAACATTCTCTGTCATGCACAACAGCACATTAGGACCAAGTACAGATGTCTCCCCAACCACTATATTGACAAAACAAGAATGAAACAGTCTCCTATACAAAGCCCAAAATGGAGACATGTTATTGGATGATTGATAGATATTATTATAAGAATACTCTGACAAGGGTAAGTGTCATATCCAAGATTCATCAAAGTCCAAGAAACTCTCCCGAAACATATCCTCCAACATCTGGATAGTTTGTTCCATCTTCCCATATATTTGAGGGTGGAAAGCAGTGATGATATATAACTGAGTGCCAAAAAAAAGTGCAATCCCCTACAGAACCATGAGGTAAAGTGTGAATGTATTGATATGAGTCAATGGGACTTGGAACACCATGATATTACACCACATAAACCATGTATTTATTATCAAAAGAATCAGTTTATTCTAACTCTTTGATCACTAAGAAGTGGGCAGATTTCATAAATTGTCCACGATCACCAAGATAACATCAAAAACTCCCTGAGTTCTGGGTCACATTGGGAAATAATCCATCGAGATCTCATCTCATTTCTATTCAGGAACATCTATGGGATACAAAAGATAACCATGTACATGATTCTTGGGATTTACTTAGTTGTAAACCAATGAATTTTCCACAAACTCTGCCACGTCACATTTCATAATGGTCCGCCAAAACTGAATCCAAGAGCCATGGTACTTCTTAAAAATTCTCAGGTGTACCACCAATGGTGAGTTATAAAACTCATGAAGGACTCCATTAGTCATATCCAATGGAATATAAAACTTCTCATGAAACAAAATCCAGTTCTTTCCATCATATGACCAGCCCTTTGGAGAATCACTATAGACAATATGATTATGCATCACCTCGTCCTCTAAGTCTCCCCACTAAGACTCCTCCAAATTTTGTTTCATATAAAATTTCACCGTCATCTGAAACAAATAAAAACTATCTTTATCTACACATTCATCCATGTTCAAGGATTCCAAATCCACCATTACCCTCCCACCATATGTAGTCTTTGAAACAACATCCTTCTGTGACACTCTTCTTAAAGCATCTCTCATGACATTCGCCTTTCATGAGGTGTTATACATATCAAAATCAAAATCATGAAGAAAATCCATCCTCCTACTCATCTAAAAGTTCATATCATGTGTGAAAATATTTACCTCAATCTTTTCAGATATGTGATGGCAAAAAATCACTCTCCAATGAGGTAATTCCACCACAACTTCAGTGCAAACACAACTGCTACTAGTTCTATATCCAAGGTGGCATAGTTACATTTGAGGGTATGTAACTTTCTTGACCCATAAGAGATAGATTCCTTCTATTGTATCATCACTCACTAACAGACCAAATATGAAACATCACATAACACCTCAAATGTGATAACTGGGTCCCTATGACAGCACAGACACCCTGCCTTAACATGGTCGTCGGGTCCTGGCCTACCAGGTACCACCAGTTGCCCTTCAGACACATGGGGCCCACCCCCAGGGCCCACCCACAAGCCTGAACGGGTCATATGACTAATGACAGTCCCCACAGGCCAACACATGTCATTTCCAGTGTGTTTTGTCCTCACTAACACACACCCTGAGAAACTTCACAGGAGGTCACCCATCCTGATCACTACTCCTGGCCAAACACGCTTAATCGGGTCCCTATGACAGCACAGACACCCCAACATAACATGGTCGTTAGGTCCTGGCCTACCAGCTACCACCAGTTGCCCCACAGACACGTGAGGCCCACCCCAGGGTCCACCCACATGCTTGAACGGGTCATATGACTAATGACAGTCCCCACAGGCCAACACATGTCCTTTCCAGTGTGTTTTGTTCTCACTCACACACACCCTGAGAAACTTCCCAGGAGGTCACTCATCCTGATCACTACTTCAGGCCAAGCACGCTTAACTGTGGAGTTCTAATCAAACATGCTCCCAAAAAAAGAAGACGCGCCTTGTTGACATAAGTCATATCATTTAGTCATTTAACCCTTTATCATTTGGGGATTTAACAATCACCCCCCCCCCCCTTTAGAGCACAATGCCATCGTTGTGGGCCCAACTTCTCAACCCAGGCAGTGCACTGCACTTAAGGCTGGGTTCCTCCTTTGATACCAAATGTGACAACTGGGTCCCTATGACAGCACAGATACCCCGCCTTAACATGGTCGTCGGGTCCTGGCCTACCAGGTACCACCAGTTGCCCCACAGACACATGGGGCCCACCCCAGGGTCCACCCACATGCCTGAACGGGTCATATGACTAATGACAGTCTCCACAGGCCAACACATGTCCTTTCCTATGTGTTTTGTCCTCACTCACACACACCCTGAGAAACTTCCAAGGAGGTCGCCCATCCTGATCACTACTCGAGGCCAAGCATGCTTAACTTTAGAGTTCTAATCAGACAGGCTCTCGAAAAGGAAGGTGCACCTTGTTGACATGAGTAATATCAATTAGTCATTTAACCCTTTATAATTTGGGGATGTTACATTAAACATTACCCATTCCACAGGTAATTGGAGCACTGGAGCACTGACTAACTCCCTCTTCAGGTAATTGAATGCTACCTGGCACTGATCACTCTACAAAAAATCTTCGTCAGTATTATTAAAATATATCAATACATATAAAAATATGGATAAATTCGTTAAAAACCCCAATAATAGCCCATGATACCAATGAAACTATGAAATTCTACAATATTCTTTGGAGCTACCTAATAAATAACTGCTTTAACCATTGACGGGTCATCTTCCATACCCTTCTGAGACCCCACATGCCAGATAAAATGCTCTTCTCATGTCCAGGAATTACACTTCAATAAATTTCAATAGATCTAGTGGTGCCGAAGAACAAGTAAGATAATTATTATGTGCTTAGTGTGCTCCTCCTATGACTTTGATTATATTAAGATATCATTGATGACTACAACAACGAACCGATTCTAGAACTCCCATAACATGGAATTAATAATCCCCATGAACATGGTTGGTTCATTCATAACACCAAATGGGATGAATATAAACTTGAATTTCCCATAACATCATCTGAAGGTAGTCTTTGGTATATCTCCCTCTTTCACTATTAACTGGTTATATCCAAACTGCAGGTAGGTCTTAGAAATACAACTCTCCCCTCTTGGCTAGTTTAACAGATTGTCCATCCTTAGAAAAGGGTAACAGTTTAGGACTGTCAACAGATTTATCCATCGGTAGTCCATACACAACCTCAAACCATTGTCCACCTTCTTTGAAAAAAAAACACAAGGGAACTTCACAGTGACACACTAGGTTTTATGAGATCTTTATCCATCATATCATCTATATTAATACTCAATTACCGCAACTGAAAATGTTCCATCTGATAAGGATCCATTGAAATCAGAGAACCGTCAGGCTGTAAGTCTATCATGATCTCAACATCACACCGATGGAACCTCTACCATTTTGGGGTCCACTTATTCCACCCACAACACATCCAACAAGGAAATAAGGGGCTTTATTTGCAAACTACCTCCCTGAAAAAAAAATCACTTACAAAAAACACACGATGTTTATCCAAATACAAAAACGCAACTCTCCTATAGATGTAGTTGATAACAACATGTATAGAATACAACCATTCAATGTTATGGATGACATCATATGAATATATCTGTTGCAAGAAAATATCCACATGGGACTGATATAGTCCCATCATCAGTTTACACACCTGGGACATATCAAACAAGCTACTTTGGCCTCCAACTGGCCTAGACAACACCAGGGGAATGAAAATATTCTCTACATATAGTCCTAGAACACAGGCTAGAGTGGGTTCAAAAAAGGAGTGTGATGCTCTTGAATAGAACAATCAATAAACAAGGCTACTAAACAAACTTATCATACCTCAGAAGATATCTGGCCCTACTAGAACAACTACATTCACTGCATGAAAATGACCATACCATCTCCTATAACTATTTTCTGATGACCTCCTCTATGTCCATATACAGGTCACAGTCCTTGAAGGTGAGGAACATCCTAAGTTCAACCTCTACCTACTCTATCTCTCCTAAGTAGAGCAAAATCCTACTTCCCCTTCTTCTGAAATGGTCTCGTTCATAATTGGTGTTGAGGATGGTGTTTAACCTATCTGCCTCCACCAAACTAAGATTATAGAACTACTAGTCAATTACTCTAGTGATTACCATGAACCCCACAACTAGAACACACTGGTTAACAACTCCCAGGAAAATCATGGAAACCACTAGCACCAGAAGGCTGTAAAAGAATCTACTAAGGTTGAATACCTATCAGTCAAAACCTCAAATGCCATAGCAGCTTAGATCTAACACTAGTAACTCTACCTCTCAAATAACATTGATGGTTCTCCTATCACAAAATAACACATCATTATTGCATCCAATCAATAACCTCTACCTCCTTATAAAAATCCAAATATGTTCGCAATGTAATAGGAGAAACAGTATACTGGATAAAAGGAAGAAGTGCCTCATCAAGACATCTTGCATAAGAATCATCATTTGGAAAAAGATATGGGAAAAAACACAAGGTCATTGAACTTCATTCCCAGACCCCACAGTGAAAAAATCCCTAGCTGAAGGGAGAGTAGCTCATACCTATTCTCAGCCTTCATGGTTAACCAATGGAATTATGCCCAGAACTCCTTCTAGAAGTCAGTAAACAAAATTTCTACCTCCCTCAACTCTTCCAGATACAACGTCCACCACTAAAACACATCACCTCACATCTGAATGAAACCCAAAGGGACTGAGTACTCCATCAGATCCTGAATCAAACTGAAAGTGATATCAATCTCCTACATCCATCTCTCAGTATCCATGTATGAAACACTTCCCTCAAGGTTCCCAAAAGCCTGCCACTAGAAAGCATGCAACATATTCTTGCACTGATCACCCTCATCAATAAGATCAACCTTACTATGATCAACTAGATCATCTTTCTGACCCCAAACTGTTTGAGCCACATGTGGACAAAAACTAGGATCCATATCAAAAAGGAAGACAAGGATTCCCTAATTCTGAGGAGTATGGAATTATTATTTTTTTATTTTAATTGATTCTTACCTTCCCAAAACAACCCAATTAAAAAAATAGTACATGTTATTATAATTCAGGTGCCTTTTTTAGCTCTCTACCTTGCAAGTAGGTCCATATCACATGGTTTTTCAATAGGTTTTCTGTTTATGAACAAGATAATGAGGGGTCTAAAAATTATATTTCCTAGCCGGTCTCCCTGTCATTTGTCACACAAAGTGGTCAACTAGAACTATTTTCATACCACTCCATGAAATCCCCATGGTTCCTAACTCTAGACTTCATCTTATCTCCCAACCATCACCTCTCTGACCACTCTTTCATGAACCCCTTTCTAAAAATATACCCCTCAATGGAAGGCAATGAAAAAAGGGAAATAATGGCCCCTAAGTCCAACCTATAGTTGGACTCAGTTTGGAGACTAGAACTAAGGGTGTACACATCACAAAATATGGGAGTCATTACCCTTTATAAGATACATGATCATAATATAAGACGAATCATCCACAATAACTACAATAAATATATAAAAGAGGAATCCAAAAACCATCCCAAATGCATGAAAAAAGTTGAAATGATAATAAAGAGTAAATTATCTATCGTAAATACCCAAAAGTAATCTAAAGTAGTTACACAAAAACCATCCCAAGTCCCATTCTAGTAATAACCAACACGGTCCATGTATTCCTTCTAGAAACCTAAAAACAGTTTTATATATGTAGGGTGATCATAAAAGCCTACTAAGTAGGGAATCCATAGACTCTCGTGAAAATTTGACAGAATCATACTAATGAACCCATGAGAAAAATGTAGAACCAAATAGAACATATACATGTATACAAACCAATCCCAACCTCACCAAGTCATGCTCACCAAGAAACACAGGTCATTTAATTTAATATAAACAACCTTGATGATAGGGTGCCCCACACCACTTTCCCACTAATATTTCACTCTCACCTAAAAACGTATGTCATAGAACTCCCATGTATTCCATATACCATATCACTTCCATATTTCACACACCTAGTCATCACACAACATTGTATCACATATCAACCTAAAGAAACTTGGGAAAGCACATAAGAACTCATCCTCAAGACATTTGGGAAAAAAACCACCTCTCCTACAAACTCCTGGTCCATCATAACTCACCCAAAGACAATTGGGCCACAAACCACCTTACTTGCAAGAAACTGGGATATCACAACCACCATCTAAAGCACTAACATACCTCTAGACATCACAGCCTATTCCATACCTACATATCATGGAAGAGAGAGCGGAAAAGAGAGGGTACCCATCATTCCATACTCCTCACCTAATGTTTGGAAAGACACACCCTGCATGACAATGTGGTTGTTAATCACATACTTCTCAACATGGGTGGGGTGAATATAGAGATCAAATTAATATAAATAAATGTATTAATCAAAAACTCCACTCTAACCTATGGGTTCACAAATAAACAAAAAACCTCCCAACACTATCACTTTTACTACAGCATTTAAATGCAATTATTAGTATCAGCAATAGTTATTATAGAATGTCAATAGACCTGATGAATTAAAGAGGATTCACATTCCCACTACATTCAACATCCACTCATTTCATAATTCAGCATCAATTGTATTTAATCACAAAACCATTATTTAATATTTCATTTACTAGTTCCATATAATTAACTAAACCATCCCAAGTCACTCCAAAATTCATTAAACCATTATCTATTTATTACATGACAACCTAATCCACTATCAGGCACGAAAAAAAAACAAGAAACATAGTAACAATCATTCAGGAGGCAATGTCTAGGGTAAATTGATACACTTCACATTAATGACACATCATACCAAGACCTCTAAATATGGGTTGGGGATTTCTGAACATTATTAATGAAAGTACTCTTGAAAATTACCCACAAAATTACTTTTATCCTTATTCAAACATATCTTTACATTTCATTATATTAGAATAACATGCCCTCAACTTCCTACCACATTCAGCAACATATTATAGCACAACGAAATTCTGCAGCCCTGCTACAAAACCACACCACAACCATCACAACCCCATTTTACCACCACACGCCATCAACTTCCCCAATACACACAATCCACATAAACTCCACAAATCAAATCACCTCATGTACCAGGTTAAAACAAAATTTTATATTTAATAAGGGTTCCCTTATTTAATTCCACTCATTAATTTTGTTGTTGTCAAAGAAACTATATGATCCCGGGGAATCCATTTACTAACCGAATACATATGGTTAACTAAAATTCATATATAAGAATTCAAAAACACCCAAAAAACATGAATTTCACAACCATCTTGTGATCAAACAAGTACCCGAACAGACACGATTTTAAGTGGGTACTTATCCCAAATAATCAATAGAATATACGAAATGAAACATACCGTAAGATCAGGCATCACTTTTCGTCATCCACTATATATTTAATCTTAAACCAATTCTATTGTCTTTATTAATTAGGAATCAAAAACATTATCAAGGAAAAACATATATATAGCCATCCAGAATAATGATAATTTTAGAAAGATGAAGGAGAAACCTACTAGGAAGAAGAATGATCGAAACAACCTGGTTGCACCAAAAAATGAGTTCATATACAGGAGGTGAATCTCGTGGGAATCACAAACCAAAATCAGGAAAAACATGCATGGATGAAGGTTTTGGGGATGTTAAATCTCAAGAGAAATGGGATGGTATATATGAAGGTAATAGTATATCCACTTCAAGAATATTATTTCTGATTCAATGGAAATTAGGTACAATTTAATAATTATGTTTCAGGAAAATTTGACCAAGACCATGCGGTTTGACCATTTCAAAGCTTCCAGACACTTATAGAAATAAATATATTATTTATGGCCTTCTAATCAGTCTCAAATCTATTTAAATTTGTTCTTAAATCCATTTTATGTAAAAGAAAGATGTCAAAATTTTATGAACTAGAAAAGACTGGAAACGATTCTCATCAGGCACCACCAGTGAGACTCTGTCAGACGAGGCACCACCCAAAGTGGCACTATCAATGAAACACTGATAGAAGAGGCCCCACCAGTGGCGTAATATTTCAGATGAACTGCCTACCAATGTTAGTGAGACACTGCTTGGGTGACCTACCGCTAGGCATGATCTGTCACCGATCATGTAACCGCCAAGGTTAGACCCTGAAAACAATCCACCACCATGTTATGGCACAACCAGTGGTCCACCACCAATGTGATACACCGCCAGGGTGATACACCATTTGTGTGAGACACCACCAGGGTGAGACACTATTCCTTCAAGACAACATGGGGTGAGAAACTATTGGAAATCATAGAAAACTAAGAGTTTTTTAAAAGTGTTCAAACCAGTCACCTTTACTTCCCGGGAAACCTCAAAAACAATATTTACCATAAAGTAATGTACTAGAAAGGTCTGGGATATTAAAATTATATAAAATTTCATAACTATTTATAAAAAAAATTGGGACAAGTGAATTACTTCACTTTATAGAGATGGTAGTCTGCACGTACACACAAGTGATGTTTTCATTTTCTAATTGATTAAAATAATGAAATATGTTTAATAATTAACCTATTTAGAATAATTTTTAAATAATAAATTTCAAATATATATTAATTAACTCTTTTCATATTACCAGTTATGTATAGAGGGAATGAAAAATGAATCACATCAATTCATAGAGGTGGTAGTCCAGACATACGCAAGAGCGAGATTATCATTTCGAAAATTATGGGAATGTAAGAAAGTAGAGAAGATATTATAAATATAGAAGATTTAAAATTACATAAATATCAAATATAACCATTAAATCTATCATAATAACCAATCTTGATCATTGGGAATCGAACATGAATCATATTGCTCTGTGGAGGTGGTAGTACACATGTACATGAGAAATATTATCATTTCCCATTTGATGGAAAGTAGGTAGAAAATGGTATTACCATAATCATAATAACATCCCATCATATTGATTATATATCTCTTATTATTTTATTATATATAAATATAATATTTAGTAGAATAAAAATAGAAAATAATTTTTGAAAATTTCAGTTTAGATGATTACCTCTTCATTGAAAGATCTCATTTGGATTACTCCATGACCATTATTTCAATTGTATTAGGGTAAGACTAAGAGATAAAGAATGAATAAAACTAATATATGAATTGTTTTGGGTAGGTATTGGTCAATATAGATGGATAAAATTGTGTTAATAATTATGTAAAACTGTCTCAATTTTATATATGTAATGAGAGGGACACACAATGAAATAATTAAAAGTTTTAAATTATATAAGGTCACTTTCGTATGTGTATAGAACCAGATGGCTAGTAAATATATGGTAGGATAACATAAGTTCTAAATATATTCAATCTAAAATATTTTGAAGTTTTTTAGTGGAATATTTTTCATTATCTCTTATTTTAATAAAACTCCACCCCAACCCCCCACCCATGGTAAACATGTTCAAACCGTAACGATGTTATTTTATTATTATTATTACTTTTATTTATAGAGAAAAATGAAGTTGAAAATATTAAATTATATTAATTATAATCATTAAAAATAGTTATTCCATTTTATATTATTCTATTTCTATTATTTGTAGGATTACAATTTAAAATAAGTGTGTAAAACACAACTAAATCTATACTTTAAATAGGAATTTTTTTTGCATAAAACTGAATTTATTTTTATTCCATGCATTATAAAAAACTAAATAAGAATTTTAAAATATTTTAATGAATATATTTTCAAAAAAATACATAATAATAATTGATAAATACATATTAGATTTACCTACTAATAGAAAATAATATAGAGTGCAAAAAAACATTTTTTCTGACAACTATATCGTTTTTCTTTCAACAGACCTTATTTTATTTTAAAACCAATTTGAAACCAATAAATTAATTTCATATCTGTTTAAAAAAATTCACAATTTATTTTTTCATATTAATACCCACCAAGACAATATCATGGTGAAAAATTTTACATTCAATAATAATAATTCAATAATATATTTTGGTTTAGAAAAATATAATATTGCATATAAAAAAATATAATTTTTAAAGGTAAATATATCAATAATTGTCAATGGGTTACATTTAAAACTCCTTGAAATAATTCTTCCAACAAAATTCCATCACTTTGATATAAACAGCTGATAATAATTTTTTAACATCACCTCCTTATGTTCCCATATACCTTCCACAAATTTATGGTTTCAACAAAAAACCATTTACTAATTGAGTGGTCTTATTCCATAGTACTTTCTCTATTTAGTCTATAATCTCCATTGGTTGTTCCCCATATGATATATCATTCTAAAATGTTACTACCTCAATGAGAATTATATGTGAAGAACCCATTATTTAATTCATTGGGGTAGATATATGGAACACATCATGAACTTCAGAGATATTAGATGTAAGTGATCAATAATTTTAATGGTACTAATCAAAATATTGTGATATAAATGATGATTGTCAACATTCCATTTTCGTAGAAACTTCATTTCCATAATCTACTGCTAAATGTCTCTAGAATTCTTGATCTTTTCCTTGGCTAACCCAGATCCAAAATGATTTCTTTCTCCAACTTCATATCATCACATTTTATTTATGCACTTCTTACAAAAAAAGAGCCTCAAAATGAGCCATTTGAATTCTTGAGTGAAGGATATTAGTTAAGATAACTCAACCAAGGAATGGTGTTGATCAACAAAAAAATTTAAATCCATAGAACATGATCTTGATTTATCTTCTAGGCTTTGAATTGTCATCTTAAATTGACCATATATTAGAGGATGATATGTTGTACTGAAACTCATTTATTTATCCAGATCTTGATATAGAAAATTCTGAAAATTTTAGGTAAGACACTAATCCTGATTAGATATGATAGAATTTGGTACTCAATGAAATCATACAACTTCATTATTGTATATTTGGGAAATTTGATCGTGAGATAAATATTATCTATTTGAAATAATGTATCCTGATTTATTAAGATGATCGACTACAACCCAAAAAGAATTATGACCTCTAAATGTTTTGGGGATTTGAATGATGAAATACATGGTGCAGTTTTCCCATTTCCATTATTTTGTAACATACTAATGGAATTATCTCTCTCAACCTTACTTTTTGACATAACAACCACCACATTCATGGTTGAACTATTGAAAATTTCTCACATTATTCTATATTTCTACATGCACCAAATTTATCCCCACTTGGATGG
The DNA here is from genome assembly GCA_963277665.1 of Viscum album. Taxonomy (NCBI): domain Eukaryota; kingdom Viridiplantae; phylum Streptophyta; class Magnoliopsida; order Santalales; family Viscaceae; genus Viscum; species Viscum album. The sequence continues at coordinate 327,611,807 of OY728164.1, forward strand.
ATTATGAAGAATTAATATTAGAAAGATATTATTTATTTCCATTCATCATGATTTCATGATCTATCTTCTGAAGATAAAGAAAATATTGGATCATTTTCAATAAACATTATGGAAATAATTTTGTGCTCTTTCTGACTCTGTCCATCTACCACATTGTACTATTTTTGTCACATTGATTCATTTGGAATTAACAAGTGGATTTTAAGACCCACATAAACAAGGATAATTTTGTTTCATAAATGATTCAATATCATGTTTCTCCCTATATAGTGCATTAGAAATCTCAAAATGGTCAAACGTTATACTCATGTCTTGACATTGTTATGGGAGAATAATCACAAGTTATTCCATCATAGATCTAATGTTGTATGCTTGCACATGGATATGGTCCTTGAATTGGTCATGACCTTAATTATTCACCCAATTCATTATAGTTCCAACCATTTAATGAAACTAGAAAAGATCAAGAAAGAAGATATGATAATCATATATAACAGGAAAATATTTCCAGAAATAAGTCCATATATAACCTAAATTGTGACACCATCTAATCAACCAATGACATTTTAGATTTAAACCAGGTCATCCAAGGTCATCAGGTATCAAAATCCTTCTTAATAGTTTATAAAAAAAAATTTAATTAACCAAATCATATCCTGAAGAACATCAATCCAATTTTGTAGTCTTAGGACAACCCATCATTCATTGGTGATGATCTAGTTAAAACCAAATTTGAACTTATCAAATTTGATAGACCTAGGTGCATTTCTGTCACACCTACATACAATTTCATTTATCAAAATAATGAATTATTTTTTATAAAAATTACCAATCCCTATTTTTCAAAAAATTTAGGTTGGTATCTTATTCTTAGACTTATCCCAAGTTATTTAATGATTTTTTTATAATCCTAACACTCAAAAATAAATATAACCTTCTTTGATTCCAACATAGGTGACATGATCAAAACCTATAGAAATATCACATCTTCTTTGAAGAATATTCAACACATAACATGATTATACATGCCTCAAGACCACAAAGGTTTAGTGTCTTTAGATACTATAAGAATCATAATTTTATTAAAAAAAGGATCCAAAACATCCATTAGAAATTTCTTCTATAATAATAATTTCTTTATAGATACCCTACTAAAAAACATTCATCATGTTTGGGGGGAAATGGAAACATATTAAAGGGTGTGATCAGATGATCAGTAAGGGTAAACATATGATATATCAATCAATGATCATAAGTAACCATAAGGGTATGATTAAATTATAATAATATAATAAATTCATACCCAATCAATTAAATAGAACTAATAATGATTCACAGTATATGGATTTTTCATTAACAAAATACAGATTTCAAAATTGAGTAGAATAATCAATAATCAACCTTGACCGAAGAGAGAATATCATTAATGTATTAATATGGAAAATGGATAACATTATAACATTGTGAATACTAATAAAGAGTAAATGGTACAATACTTAAGTTAAGGACATGAAATATGGTTAATTATTAAACACATGGACCTGAAACTAGGTCCATGCATAAATTTATGTACATCAAACCAGTTCCAAGAATAATGCTACGAACATGAAATAAGGTTCATGCATAACATTGTTCTCTCATGAGTTATAAATAAATAATTAAATAATTAGAGGGATATAAATTACTAACCTCTTACATAACCATAAATAAAAAAATTCTAGGGTTATAAAAACATTCATTGATTCATCATAGTATAACTAGTGTAAAATATATAAATATCAGAATGATTTAATCTTAACACTGTTAACCCACAATAGTTAATGGGTTTCATAAAATCATCAATAAGACATCATCGTCAAAAACCATCCATAAAAAATAATTGGATTTTATAATAATATTATATCCCCAATTAATCATAAGTACCACAAAATGAGGTTATCCTAGGTAAAAAAGTAAATTAAAATATCTCTTAAATATTTCCTGGGTGAAATTTTGTTTCATTTTGAAATCAATTATTTAAAATAAATAAATTAACATTAACATTAAAAACACACACTTTTGGTAAATTTCCATGATATCTTTTAAATTTTTATTTAATGAAATTATTATTCAATGTGTTGTAAAAATTTGTCCATGTTGTATGTGTTAGAATAAATATATTATTCACACTATTGGTAAAAAGTACAAAATTTCAAAAAAATCAAGAATATTATTTTTAAACCGTTTTATACAAAGTCATTGTTGTTAAAAATTAAGTTAGTCAATCCTTTTAGAATATTAAAAGCATCATTTAAAACGTTTTATTGAATATATGGACATGGAATAAAAATATTCCAAACCAAAGAAGAAATAATACCAGTTTTTATTAAATATATTTTCTCGATCATTATAAGTAAAAAATGAGAAATTTGTTTACTATTACTTAAAATGTTCATTAATAACTTGATGAGGAAATAATATATGGGATTTAATGGAAAAACCCAAATAATTTCCCTTAATGGAATTTGATCATAGACAATCTCCAAAATAAATGAGATTGTAATATGAAGCCATTCATCAAGTCTGGTATTGCATGGGTTAAAACATTCTATATAATAAATATATAATTGTTATAAATATAATAAATAACCATATAAAATACATATCATACAATATATAATTTTCATAAAACTTTTTATCAACCATTTATTAACAACTCTATTAAAATCAATGTCTCAAATCATAACTATTTCATTTTTCACGAATTTATCACTTTGGAAATTGTAGTTATTTCACCTTGGTCATGATTTCATAATTTCTATAATATTAATAATCAAATAAATTTAATAATTTTTTATTATAAACACTTTTATAAAAATTCATTGAAAGTTTTTATGAATAATGAAATACCTAACTTCATGGAGACCGTAGCTCGTATGTATGGATGGGTGATGATTTCATTATTAGATGGATGGAAAAAAATAATGATAAATAAGATTTAACAACTAAAAAATATTATATCATTAATAATATACATATATATATATATATATCTTCATTAAGTACATATTTATTTCCTTCCATGGTATGCATGAATGAAAAACAAATCACATCACTTTGTGGAGTGATTGTTCTCACGTATGGATGGAAAACATTATTGTTTCCCAATGGATTAAAATGTAATAATGTGGATAATATATTATAAATCAATAAGAACAATTATGTAATAAATAAAATTTATAAACATTGAATACATAATAATACTTAAAAATGAAATATTTCTATGCAAAATGAATCATATCACAATATATATGTGATAGTCTACCCGTATGCATTTGTGATACTTTCACTTATCATTTGATTGAAAGGGGTGGAAAATGATAATAACATTATAATAATAAAATATCTGAGTAATAATGATACATGATTAGTTATTTAAGTATTGATACACTATATTTATATAAATTCGAATAATAAATAATCATTTTAGGAGTCGGGTAAGAAGATTTCCTCTTCGTTGGGAGACTTGGCTTACACCTTAATCCTTATTGGGATGGTCATAGTGTATGACCATAAGATTAATAATAAATGTAAGGAATCATGTGGGGATATTTATTATGTATTTTATAAGGTATAAATATCCAATTTGATTATTTAGGGAGGAGAATAGTTTCCCATTTAAAAGTAAGGAATAGAAAAACATTTAATTATTTAAAATATTTAATTAATATAGGGTCACTTTCTTCTAAAAGTACAACTTAAAATAACAAGAATTTGAATTTAATATGATATAAGATCAAAATATACATAAACAATAATATTTATACAAGATTAACAAACATTTTTACTTATTTTTTAGTTTAACTCCCTTGTAATTTCGTTTTAAACAAAACAATAGAACAAAATTTTAATATTTTTACTATTCATTATGAAAAAGAATTAATTTGAACCTATTAAATTATTTTAATTATAAAAATTCCATAAATTGAAATATATTTTTCATGATTAAATTTCTATAAATAATATATATTCATTTTAAAATTGTAGTCGAAAACACAACAAAACTATTTTTAGATTAATGCTTTTTTAAGTGTAAAAGTCTATTTTTTATTCTTTGTATAATATTAATAACTATTAAATTAAAGTTGAAATATTTTCTCTAATATATTATTTAATAATTTAATCAAAATCATTTATTAATTAGGAATGATTTTTTTATTAAGATAAAAATACATTAAATTCATAAATATGGTTTTTCATATAAACACCTATTTTTACTATCAAATGATTTTTATTTCACTTATAACCAATTCAAACCCATATATTTAATTTCATACATGTAAAATAAATTATTTTTTACAATTTATATTGTCCTTTTCATACCCTATAATCCAATTTCTAGGTTATAGTAGTCATATTGAATAGTACTAATTCAATTGTATATCATAGTTTGTTGAAAAATGTTGTGCTTTTAAATATTGATATAAAACAAATTTATTTTATTAAAATAAAAATATATAATAAAATATATATGTCTCAAAAAATTAATATTTCAATGATAACCACTAAGAGCTTAATCACATAATATTTTTTTGATAACCACTATTGTGCCATCTTGGACCTAGGCTAACCACCCATGTACCCACATGGGATTTGGCTAACGAACCACATATCCACATGGTTTTGGGATAATAACCCATGTACCCTTTATATCATGACATATAAAACATTAACCAATTAATTTTAGTTCTATAATATACCTATTCATTATATAAATAAAACCTTTTATATATATATATATTCCACAAGATCAAAAAAATTCAATGTTTCATCATAGATTAATGAAGTTGTAAAAAACAAGTGGGTTTTATAATGATATACCTAAAAAATCAACAAAATAATCCATTCATAAAATTATGTTTATAAAATAATATTATTATATCCCTGATGAAGCATACAAATCCCTAAATCATGTTTACATGTATGAAAATTGATTTTCATAATACAATAGAAATATTATTTGAATAACCAGATGAAATATCATTTTATTATTGTTTCTTTTAAAAACATAAAATTCATAAAAAGGGTTTAATAAGTTTTTCTTTGTAAAAATAAAGGAAAAATATAAATTAATATTTATGAATATGATAGGACATGAAAATGTAAATATCCATCCACACCGTTAATGTTTAAAAAACAATTTTCTCACACTAATGTCAAGAAAATACAAAAAGGAATGTTCAAAAAATTGAAAGAATATCTCATTAAATATTATTAAATATTTAAAAATGTCTTATAAAAATACCTTCATAAATCATATTATTTTTTATAAGAAATTACATATATAAATTTATATGAAATTAAATACGTGGAAAAATAATTTTTATCCAAAATATTAATTAATTTTATCAGTTAAAAAACAATTCTTATAATATTTTTTAGTAGAGAAGTGGGGGAAATGGAAAGAATACATAAAAACCAATAAAAACTAGATTATAATAGAATATTTGGGTTTTATGAGATAAATAAAAAATAATTTCTTATAATGTAAATTGAAACATAAACCATCTCGATAAAAAGTGAGATTGTAGTATAAACCCTTAACTCAAGGGCTTAGATAATTATTAGGTTTCCTAACCTCATGTATAGTTAATTTATATTTATTGAAATTATTTATAAAATTAAAATTTATAATTATATTATTATATATTATTCCATTACAATTTTAAATAATATATTTTTTAAAAATTCATTATTAGAATCTATATTCAAGTGTCAACTATTCTGTTTTCCATGAATGATTCTATTAAGATATTCAGGTCCTAGAGAATTGTCCGAGGATTCATAGTCTATAAAATATTATTCATTTCTTAAGTTTAAAATTTATTTTCTGTATACAATTTTACAACATGTCATGCAAGTTTGTTATAAAAAATTAATAACATCACTTCATAGAGGCGGTATTCTGATGTATACAGGGGTGATGTTTTCATATGTCAATGGATGGAAATAAAGAAAGTTGGATAATAATTTATCATTTTAGAATCATAATTATATCATTATTAAATATAAATTGATTAAATATATCTATATAATTATCCATGAGATATAGTGATGAATAATAAAACACATCACTTTATGCAGACGGTAGTCTACACATATGCATATGCGACACTTTAATTTTTCATTGGATAGATGAGTAGTTGATAATGGTTAATCCATAAAAATAAAAAAAAAATTATATTGAAGGTACTAATTTCATTATATTGGTATGGGTACAATATATTTGGAGGATGTGGAAAAATAAATAAACATATAATTCAGTGAAGACAATCACCTCTTCTTCAAGTATCATCCATTGTCGTATACCTTATGTCATCTTAGGATGGAATTTTAGTGATAAAATAACATATATGTTATGGAATGGATAGTTGTAAATTTATTTTGGTAGATTTTTGTTGAGGTATGGTTCTCAAAGTGTGTGAATAAGTTAGGAGCAATAGTACGCTTTTATAAATGAGGGGAGTAACACCATTATAGATACCCAAAACAATAAAATAATAAAAAGAATAATTAAACGTAAAGTAGCACAAAATATGCCCAATTTTAAAAATAAGCATATGGGATGGTTAAATACGCCTAAAAATATGATAAATATAAATCTTTTTTTTGTGATTTTAGAAGCCTTAATCTAGAGTATAACCACTTTTAACCCATTTTAACTATTACTCGGATAACCTAACTTTTTACCATGGTAACGAATTTTCAAAACCAAATGATCAATAGAACTTATAAACAAAATTGGAAATTATGATTATAAATATGGAATCCATTTTATCATATTCAATTTATATTAATTTCAGAAATCAAATGTAATATCCATGAACAGAAAACAAAAATACCATTTTTACAAAAAATATATCACTAAGAATAAAAATGATTTTATTCTCATTCCTTACCTAATCAAAAACATTATATAAATTTTAATTTATTTTATGGTACACTAACTACACACTCAATTAAAATAATATATCAATTGTGATTAATTTATTTTTTTAAGATAAAATACTTTTCTCATTTAAAAAAAGTGTTCTGAAAAATATCTATTTTTACCTTCAACTTATTTTCATCATTTCAAACCAATAGATAATCAACATATAAATGATTATTAATTTTTCTAAACTCTTAAAAGGTAATTTACAATAATTTTAATACTCTAAATAATAGTAATTTATTTTTAAATAAAACACACATAATAAAATAATGATTATAAACAAAACATTTCATTTAATAAACAAATATTAGACTTATATTCCTAATCATTAATTAATGATTCCACAGATTTTTTAACTGATTTTATTAATTATTACTTATATTTTATAAATAAATTTTATTAATTTCATTCCCCAAATTTATTAGATTTAACAAAAATGTTTAATTCAATCGAACAATTCAAAAGGATTTTTCAAGAATTAATGGTATTTCTTATAGTGAAGTTTACTTTTTTAATAAATTCATTTAATTTATGAATATAAATTAATTATATAATAATTTATTAAATTTTAATATATCAATATTCATTTATGTTCTATGTTTCATATATCACAATCTACTAAACATATAAAATTTAATATATTAAATAATCTAAAATATTGAGGTGTAACATCCTACCCCTTTAAAAGAATTTCACCCTAAAAATTTGGTTATTATATTAGAAAAAGATGAGGATAGTTCAAAATTTCTTCATCCTCAGGGTCCCCTAGAAATTAATAAATTTTATGGTTTCACCATTAAACATTTATCGGCTTATTTTTTTTTGTTCTGTATCACTTGATCTCTTCAATCCAGAATCTCTATGAGTTGATCTGTATTTAAGAAATCATGCTCTGGTTTAATAGCCTCTGGTTTTTGTAAATTTCATGGGTCAGGTATTTACTACCATAAATGATATACATGGAAGACATCATGAACTTTATATTGGCTAATTAGATACACAAAGTGATTAGATTCCATCTAGATATTATCAAAAATCTCATGGGGGGATATATATCTAAAGCAAGAAATTTCCTTCTTTCTAATTCTCATTACAATCTTCCAAAGATGTATTCATTGGAATAACATATCACAAAAATAGAACACTGGATATCTCTATGAATTTTTCACATAAATTGTTTATTAAATATGAGCTGCAATAATTCAATGATGGGTGGATATAAATTTAACAATAATTTCCTCATCTAACTCAATACCTAATAAATTTAGTTCTCCAACTTTATCCTAGCATGCCATAGTTACACACTTATTTATGAAGAAGGATTCATACAGAGCCACCTAAATTATCAAATGAAATATATTATTATAAAAATATTATAATAGAGTAAGGTGTTAGCACCAACCACTTATTAAATCAATAGATAACACTCTAAATATATCATGTACTTTTTAAAAGGTTCTCTTAGATTGACCATCTATATTTTGATGATATGTAATGCTAAGGTTTAACTCTATATACAATGTTTCTTGAGGAAATATCTAGAAATTCAAGGTAATCCATGGATATTAATCAGATACAATTAACAATGGTACAATATTAAACCTTCCCAATTCTTTAATGTGTATCCTAGAAAGTTGATTAAGAGATAAATTTTACTTGATAACAATAAAATGTACTAAAATCATAACATGTTTAACTAATAGCCAAATGGAATTATATTATTTATATTTCATGGAGTGTCCCATGATGAAAAAATAGTATTGTTTTCCCATTTCCATATATTATGAGAAATTATTTAATCCTCCCCTTAGATTTTTGACATTTAGACTTAACTTTTTAACATACAATTCATCGAGATAAATACTCTGAAATTTCCATTTTCATACTGTCCCATTAATAATGATCTTCGATTTATCTATAAATCATTGTACTTCCAAGATGGATACAGAATGATGGCTTATGTGTTTCATGAAATATCTCCTTCTTGAATTTTGGTATTAAAGGGACACATATCTAATACCTAAATATTACCATTCCATTATATTCATGGTTAATCATTAGAGAATTTATTACCTTCTCTTATAGATCCAAATATCTCTTATGTGCCTAATTTATTTTCAAATGTATTGATGTTTGAATATTCATTTTAGAAAGATAGTATTTCCCCTCTTGGTTCATTATTTCCAGGTACATCCCCTATAATTCCATTAGTATTTATTATCTTTTAATCCTCATCATAGAAAAATTAGCATGATTCTTCTAACTTAGATCATTAGTCACCATGTTCACCATCTCAAGATATTAATATATTGATTAGTAATAACATTTAATTAAAACTAACCATCTACTTTTTTGTATATTCAAATTTATCTATATGAATATACATTTAAATAATTCAGGATTAGTAAATATATCATACCTTTCTCCACAAATACAATAACTTTATAATTTAAATGAGAAAATTATCATTCTCAACTCAGAATCATGAATCAGACAATTTTTTTAATGAAACATCAATCTTCATGAGGAATATGCTACTAAAATGTCAATATATAATAGAACACATCCCTTTCCTGAATTTAATGCATCATTATCTGTCACAAACCCTTATCCATTATAATATAACATAAATATAGTTCTGTTGTATAATGAACACAAATATTTTGAAATATATATTTTTTCAAGTAAATTTAATTTCTTTGATAGTTTGGGTTACATGAAACATCACATTTTAATGAAATATGACAAAATATTATAATATTATAATTTAATTTTTGTTAATAGTTTGTGCACAAACACATTTTACCTCAATAAAATAAAAAATCACTCTTGGTTAATAATTTAAATTTAATTTATAAATTATGTATTCTTTATAAATTTTAACATTAACATGATGTATCTTCAAGGCTTGAGGTTAGAATAATTTTAATTTTATGCTTAAAACTTAATTTTTTCTAAAAATTGGTTTTGTCACGTTTTTCACAGTTACTTTAAAAATAATTTTATTATAATTTTATAAAATGTATTTATACAAAACAAATTCAATTTTTAAATCAGAATGTCAAAATTATCTTCGAATTGATTTTTTATAATGTTCTAAAAAGTTAAAATTTTCATTGAATAGTGACATAACTGTTTTTATTGAATATTTCTCCTCAATTCATAGAAATTTAAAGGTAAATTTTATTTTAATATTGAATTAAAACAAAAATTATTTCAATTATGTATTTATTAATCCAACATAGGTCATTGAAATGAACTTTATATTGTCATTTTAGCTAAAACCTTTTTCTTATTATTAAAATTATGTCTTTGGAAAACAGTATTTTCATCGCATCTCAGAGTTTAATTTGAAAGTAAAATTTTTCTTTTATGTGAATTTAATTTTGAAAAATGGATTCCATATTTGGATTTATGATAATTTTTATTATATAATAATTTCATCTTAATTTTTTTCACAATAGATAGTAATATCATAAAAATAAACAACAGTTAAGGTTAAAACGAGTATACTGGGGGTAAAAATAAAAAGATAAGGTTTAAAATTACCTATAATGAAGAGTCATTATTTTTTCCATTTAATATGTTGAAATATTTCTATATATATTTTTGGAGCTAGGTGCTAAGATGAAATGTGATTTCGAGCCACGGTGTGCCCAGAATTAATTTTAAAAAAACATTAAATAAAATTTATATTATGCATGCACAACTTCTTAAATAAGATGGGATAACTCTTAAAAGAAATATCATATAAGAAATATAAGGCCATAGTTGAGTCTGAAACACGTTTTTTACCCTGGAGATTAGAAAAAATTGGTCATCTCTAGGCATTTAGACTCCTCAATCATTGGCAGTACATTTTGTGAAAAAATTAATTCTATAAGTATATTCATATAAACCATGGGATAATTGAAGAGATATATATCCCTCTTCTATTGAAAGATTTCATCGAACAACAATGAAAAAAATTGGATCAGATTACATTAGGATTCAATGAGCATAACAGCTCCTTTTGATCACTTTAATATGTGTTCTTCATTAATAAATGATCCATAATCAAAGTAGGACTCCTCAATTGGTAATTTATGACCATATATTAAATTTAGTGATAAGATAAATTTTTGTTATGGGATTGGTTCAAACTTTTTCCCGATTACATGTGCTTGGGTATAAAAGCGTATTTATTTTCAATTGTTTTGTAACCCTAGAATAATGTTCTTGATATTGGTCCAAGAACTCTTGGTCAAAAACATTTAAACCATTGTTTTTTTGTACTTACATCTTTGTTGATTTTCATTCTTCGCCAGTTGGACACTGTAGTTGAAGTTTGATATTGTCAGGAATTTCCAAGCCCAATTGGACCCCTATAACCACCAGAAAATCATGAGTGGGGGACACATTGACACAATTGGCATAGATCTAGTATTTTTGCAATATGAGGACGATCGTTTTGAAAATCAGAGGCCAGATCTTAAAAGGTGTAAGGAACAGTGATGAACCAAATGTGTTGTGAAACACATGATGAATGGAGGTCAATTTCCTATGAGTATCATCATGAAACATTTCTTTATGGATAGATACACCTTTTCTAGCCATTGATAGCATATGATATGATGTGGAGATAAGATATTTGAAGCATCTATTGCAGTTCCGATGATCTGAGAATATTGGTGTAAACCTAACTAAACGTTGTGTATAGGGAAGAACACATGGCATGTATCCCCTAAGCGGTGGTGGAAACTAGGGTTTCCAAAAAAGTTAAGGATCACACAATATGTATCCCACATAAATTACATATACCCATTCCCTAGTTTGACAAATCATGTGAACCGATGTTGATGTATATATCAGTGTACACAGTCGTGTACTCAAGTACATAGACACATGTTCTAGTATAAAGACACATTTAAAAAGACATGCCCCAGTCTCGGTTCACCTAGACACATTGTGCAGTCCACTGACATAGCCAGTAATACAAAATGTTATGTAACTTTGTGCTAGTCAAGGACATTTCCAGGTGGTTCAGTGAGAATTCATGTTCTGTGGTTCCCCTCACACACCATGTTCCACTTGATTCCATTATATGAAACTTCAACTGACTGTAACTCCTTTGTTTAAAAATAGATTTTATTATATGACTATCACATCCTAAGTGTTTTTCCTCAAAGAACACGGTGGTTCCCTTTTTATGATTTATTTGATCAAATTTGGAATATTTTGTGAATTGTAATTATTTAGGTGTTGCTCATTAATGGTAGAGATTGCATGGGTTCACCAAGAACAATCTGAGTGGTTCCCTCGAATGGGATGGGTAGTATAGTTACTCAATGAAACTTCTGAGTGGTACCCTATAGAGGGGATATGAAGTGGATTTCCTTCAAAAACATTTTGATTTTTACCCTCCGAAAAGACTGTGTACTGGAGTTACTCGATGACCATTGTGAGTGGTACCCTCTAGCAGGGCTGAGAAGTTGAGTTACTCAATGAACTTTCTGATTAGTACCCACCAACATAGATAGTTCGTGGAGTTCCTTGATAAAATTTATGATTGGTACCCTAAAGTAAGTCTAGTAAGTGGAGTTCTTCAATGACCTTTATGGTTTATTCCCTCTTGTGTTGTTGTGTAGTAGATTTCTCCCATAACCATTCCGAGCAGTGCCCTCCAATGGGGCTGGGCGATGGAGTCCCATGGTGACCAATCAAGTGGTACCCTCTTGCAGGGATGGTTAGTGGAGTTCATTGATAGTTATCAAATTAGGACCCTACTATTATATCATATAATTGGTTGCCAACCTATAGTTTATATCCCCTTGACTATGAGTAAAATTGACGAGGTGTGGTTAGACAAGGACAGATATATCTAGGTAGATGTGTGAGATGATGGGAATCATTGTTGTACTTTTGAAACTATTAATTACTCTTCATCTTGAGATGGTCTATGAGATGTATATACCCTTACTCTCATTTCTGGGATTTTTTTACTTATCATATATATATATATTTATATATCCTTCTATATCCACACCTTTAATTTAGTTACTCTCTTTCCAATATTTGTTAAAACGTGTCATTTATGCCAAATACTTTTTCTTTCTATCCTCTTATGATTGGATTGCTCTATTATCCTTTTATAAGTTATGAAGACTCAATGGGTAGTTCATCTACTCACTTTGTTTATTCCCTTGAGTTTGGATGAGCATAATTTCACTCTTTATTTGGTTGAGTTATTCTCTTTCACTATATGATGAATCCTATATTCTATTATAATTCTTTTCCTATTGTATCTCTTACTCCTCCCCATTTGGATTTTGAGGTTTCCTATAGGGATTGAATATACTCACCCATGTATGGGATTTTCCATCAATTGTTATGTCTTATGAAAACGACATACAGGTCGCTCATGACTACAAAGGAGCTTAGAGATATTGGGATCTTTGGACCATGTGTCGTGGTCATGGAATGGGAATAAGGAGCCGGTCTCTCTCAGTTATTTACATTCTAGTTTTTTTAGGTTGGGACATATTTATATTTAGGCATGTATATTTTCCCTTTTACTTTTAGTATACACTATCAAACATTTTTTTACTGTCTATAGGTTCATGAATTATTCATTTACTTTATTGATGTTTTTCATCTTTTAATCATTCCCTATATACTTTTTCATCGATGAGTATGTTTTGGTGTGTGTAAGTACTTAGGTAAAGGATTCCTTAATTAATTTATTCCTTCAATTATTTTCATTAACCAATAGCCTATAGAGGTGGTCTTGGGGTAGTTGCGGCTGGAGACCAATCTTGGTTTGGGTCATGACATATTTGTATCGAAGTAGGTTCATTCCTTGAGCCATTGTTCGATATATCCCCCTTACAACAATTTGAATGGGTTTAGGGAAACAGTTTCAAGGTGTCTCTTGTTGTTCTCTCACACTAAGGAGTCTGGTGATTGTGTGGGTAACAAACATATCCATTCACAAGGCCCCATATTACCAACTTTTCGACTCAGCATGTTGATACATTTATTATGGGGATTAATGAACCCTGAACCATATATTATTGAGTCTTTTACTATAATTTTTATGTTATCTCCTCATTTTGTTAATATATATAAAAATTTATTTGCTCATCTGACCATGGTACATATTGAAAAATATTAGGATGTCTTCATGGAGACAACCATCTAATATATCAGTTTCGGCTCATGACAATGTTCAAATGAGCGATGAGGCCTCATTTCGAGGTCTATCTAGTGAAAACCTTTCCCAGTGTGGGCCAGTAACATCACCTCAACCTGTTGAGAATAAAATTGGTATAGTAGAGTAGGTTTATGATGCACATAGGATTAGCGCACTCGTCGAGTTCTAGCATCATATGTTATTGAGGATCCATGATGAGCCAGATCCGTAGGCAATACATGATTGACTAGAGTTGGTGCTATATACTTTCATGCTAATTCATACACTAGTAGATCATGTAGTTTGAATGTTAGTTATCCTTTTCCATGGAATATATGGATGTTGTTGGATTCACATTATCGAGATGCGCGATGAGTTTCCACTCTAATGGACCAACTTATAGTAGTTTTTTGGGAGGATTATTACTCCTACTTGAACTCATTCGGGATCCAGGAGTTATAGAGCTACGAAAGATAGGGATAAATGTTGATAAGTATGATGTGATGTTTACAAACCATACACGGTAAACTCTTAATATGTTCTAGGATGGCTACTTTTGATCATGGATGTTTGTGTTGGGACTCTGAAAAGAGATTTTTGTCTACCTGGTTCCTTTCTGAATTTACACTAATGTAGGGGTTTTAGAGAAGTCACTATTGATATAAAGATTCATTTTAAATGGATTATATACAGGTTTAGCTGGTAGTGGGTTCAATGTAGATGGGTTGTCTATAGTAGCCCGAAGATGCTAGATGTGAGGATCTCAATAAAGAGGACCTTCCCTTAATTAAACTCGGCCACATGGTCATTCGGTATAGAGATAGAGTAATGCACTAGGGTAGAATAGATTGGTTCAATGCTTTTATTTTAATAGATGAGGTCGCATGGAACATGACTTTCCGACCAGAGGTTCGAAAGAGAGAAAGAAGATAAAAGATGGGAAACCACAACAGGGTTAGATCCATGATTAGGGATCTCCCATACATGGATAGGGTGGTCCCCTGGGAGTCGGATATAGAAGAGGAGCATGGAGAGTTATGGGTGGTGGATTAAAATATGAGGTCCTTCCACCACCAATACTATGAGACCCACATTAGGCTTAGTGTTCTAGTGGAGAAGTCAATAGATAGTTGAAATACTTGTATATCCATGATCCCACTATGCATGAGATGATAATAGTAATGAGATGTGTTTATTCTACTCTTTTATTTATTATTTTGAGACACATGTTTCAACCATAACTTGGTGGAGAGATATTCACATGGGACCCCTTGGTCATCATGATGGAACCCTATGACATTATATTGGGTATGGAATGGTTGTTTATGATCTGATCCCAGGTTGAGTATCGTCATAGACAAGTCATATGCTTATGTGCTGATGGGATGTGTTTCTCCTTTTTATTGAGTAATATCTCTTTATAGGATAAGTGGGTTTTTCAATCAGGGGGACAAAACCCATTACCCATTATTTATCGAGTACATACCTTGGTGCATCAGGCCCTTCAGTCATCTGGGTTCCTTCAATTGTGTTGGATTACATGGACTTTGTAATATATCATATTTATAAACATATATATTACTTCAAAATTGATTAATTTTCATTACAATATATAAATAAAACATTACATGACCATATAGGTTTAGTGCTTGTGGAAACTGGGAAACATAGACAACTGGTTCATAAGACACCTACATTGCCTCCCACTCATTCCTTCTAAACTAGACCCCTTTTGACATATCTTACTAATATCTTTCATCACAATATGGGGAAAATAAATATAAGAAAGGGTGAGTTTAGTTTCTCATTAAGGTTAAAAAGGGAGATATCAATAATATCATAATCATAAGAAATAAGAATATAACATTTTAAAATCATATCCTTAATATAAAATATCATGATATCATGTGATGGGATAAATCCTAAAAGTTTATAATAAATAAATGAACACATTCCCAATAGTCATAACATAAAACATAGAATTTATGGAATACATATAATAATATAAAATCATTTAATATTAGTCAAAGCTCATTTACAAAACTATCATAGTGGACAAAGCCCATTACTGAACCAAGTACACTCCTCGTTCAAGCCCTGTATTGCTGAACCGAGTTTACTTCTCATTCCATCACTATATTACTGAACTGATGTCATTTCTCGTTCCATCAATGTCTATCTCCTGAGATATAAATCTGTTCCCAATGATTTGGGTGGGGGGACATAGGTCCCACTCATCTCATAATGAAATAATTCTTACATGGTCCACAAAAACATAATTCCTTAATCACATCATAACCCAAGGAATAAAATGGGTTTTCTTAAATGTCATTCCATAATAACAAAATCCATATATAATTTTTTTTTATAAATATAATAAACATAATAAAGCAATATGATATTATACTTGAAACATAAACCTATTAAATAGTGCCATCTTATATTAAAAATAATTTTTATATAAAGTTAAAAATTAATTCATCAAGAAAATATCTTTTCTTCTTCAAAAATTATTATTTTTCTTAAAATACCATGAAATTTTAAAACAGAATAATTTCATTGAAGATAACCTTAAAATATAATAATGGAAGATTAATGGAAATATGGAATTATAAAAACATAAAAAACTATTCTTACTATATAAATTAAAAGAAAACATTCTTCTCATTATTTTTTCAGATAATTCAAAAAGTACCTCATATTAAAAATTACAAAAGATTCATTTCATACTATTTAATAAAAATGTTCCAAAGGGTAAATTTGACATTAAAAAATTATAGAATAATAGAAACAATATTTTGGAATAAATATTTAGGGAACATGGACGTGGATGATAAATATACCCCAGTAAATAATTACATATAAATAATCTCTGATAATAATGAGATTGATAAATTATCCATTATATTAGGTCTGATATCTTTCTTATGTATCTAAAAATTCTATAATATGATTTAAATAATTTAATTTTATTATTCAAAAAGAATATTATATTTTTTGTTGATATCATATATGATTATATTATGAACCATTTGTTAAAAACATTTCATTATTACTCATTATTCAAGTATTAACAACTTAATTTTCTAATGCATGTTTTGTTGAATAAGTTCTAGTTATCATTATTAGGTCATATTTATATCATTCAAATATTATATTAACAAAATATATATCACATTTATTCATTCTATACATTTATAAAATAATTATTTAATGGATTCTATGTATAATGTGACTAAGGAATATCATAATTTATATAGGTAGGGGATTACTGAGCTTTAAGGCTCAATGTGAAGTGAATAGTCAGGGGAGTATGTGCACTTTTATAATTAAATTGGTGGATACTTTTGGAATTTAAAAAAATATTAATTTATAATAAAATAAAAACATATCCAAAAAACTTCCAAAACATATTAATTTAGAATATGATATTACATAAGGATATAATATCATCAACGAAATAATTTTGGAGAAGTTTGTATATAAATTTAAACCTTTTCATTTTAATTAACACTAAATTGTTTTATTTAATTTATAACTAATGTAACAAATTTTTCAATATTGAAAAGGGGTAATATTTGATTATTTTGATGCCAATTAGACCATAAGTGAATAATTTAGAAAAAAAAATTAAGTTCATAATTATTCAATATTTTTAAATAAAAAATTTTATTTTTAAACAATTTAGTAATACATGTTTTTTTAATAAACAAACAGTAGTGTCAATTTTGACACAATTTAATTCATTGATTATTAAATATATATATATAACTAGTTATGTTGGAACCAAATATTTTATTATATTCCATTGAGATGAAGATAATATATAAAATTCATCAGATATATTAATTATCGAAAATTATATTTTTTTAATATTTTTAATTACATTTTTTGTTTTCTCCATTAATAAAAGAATTTTGACCTCTGTTTTTTTTAATTATCTAATATTCTTATTTTTTGAATAAAAATAAAAAATAAAAATTTATGAAGATGATAAATCCAATATATTTAACAATAATACTTATAGGTTAATATGACTTTTTTAAAATCCTACATTAAATTTTTTTTATATGTATTAAAACATCAATGTGACAACATTGACATCGCTTAAAGTAAAATATTTTAAGTGTCATAATTATTTCAATGTGGCTAAAAATGGTTAATAAATAGACCCTTCTATGATTATTGTCAACATATATTCAAAAAATAAGATTTGGTGATGGTTTTTTTTGTGTTTTAATGGTTATTATTATTTTAATAAAAATTATTATATTGATTTTTCATCAATTAAATAATTTTAGTATCATCAATATATAAGTTATTAAGGTAAAATTTTGTTTCGTAAAAATTACAAACAAATCACCATGATAAATAAAATCATTTTATATTTGAAATTAGTATTTATAGTCTAATATAGATTCTATAAAACCTTATATTAATAATGATATAGTTATTTAAATTTGAGTAAGACATATTTAAATTTTCTTTAAATAATATAAATTAAATGTCCTGTCTCATCCAAGTGACTTCCCAAGGATATAATTTCGACCCAAGGATGATTTTGGTCAAAAATATCATCCAATAATATTATTACTAGTGTTATGGAAATATTATAATATTATTTTTACACAAAATTACCTGATTTACCCTTTTACTGTATTAATAAAAATTACTGAAGTTACTATTCATAATGTCCAAAAATAAGAGAAATATAGTTACATAATTTGGACCTATTGATTAGAAATATAGAATCCATTTTTAAAAATTAAAAACATAGAACATTAATTAATTAATTTAATATCAATCTCATTGTCAGAATGAGAAAATGAGTTTTAAGAGTTAAAACGTTGTAAAAGATTGAAATATTTTTACATTTCAAATCATTGTCAAATTAATTAAAATGAACTCAATTATATTAAATGATTAATATATAATCTATTTATAATTTAAAACCGTTAAATAATATAATTTATCCACATAAATTATTTCATTGAAAAAAAGTTTTCTTCCATTAAAATTTAGTGTATTTTTATTATTCATCAAAATATGAAAGTTATCATACAAGTATCACAAATTAATTAAAAGTAAATTTTTATGTCCTTATTTCATAGAAAAAGATTATGTTGTTATATAAAAATTATTAATGTGTCAAAAATTCAATTTAAATTGGGTCCTCTATTAAAAGGCGGTAAAATTACTCTTTTAAAAATAGGGTTTTATACATAAAATGGTGTTTATTCAAGTCCTATGACCAAAAAATATATTGGAAAAATATCAAAAGTATTTGATTAAATATATATCATATATATATTTCATTAATTTCATTTAATAATTGTAATTCATTAAATTTATTAATAGAAATAAATACAAATAGTTCATTTATATTTAATTAGTTTATATTTTTTATAAATAATTAGTAGCCAAGGAATTCACCATAAATTTTCATATATTAGTTATATTTATTCTTGCTAACTTAAATTATAAGTTACAATGGTTATTTTTTAATAATAGCGTCTCATGTTTCTTTTAAACTAACCATTTCGTGCAATGCAAGCTACTGAAGAATTAAAATTATTTAAAGAAAAATGTTTCATAAAAACATACGAGTGTTACATTTCACCCCCCTTAAACTAAATTTATCCCTTGAAGTTTGTCTATTAGATTCATATATATGAGTATACCTCTTCCTCATCACATCCCCATGTTCCCACATGCTTCATCAAATTGGGGGTTCCGCCATAAATCATTTAACATGTGATTTGTCTTCTTCTGTCCAATATTTTCTCTTCGATCCATAATATCTATTGGTTGTTATATTACTTCAGAAGTAAGGATTATGAGTTTTGTACAAGTTAAGTATCAGTTATGTACTTTCATTGGATAGAAACACGGAACACATCATGAATGTGAGATAGATTCAGTGGAAGCATCAATCGATACACTACCTTCCCAACACGATACAAAATTTCAAAAATACAAATATAACTATGGATCTTCTTTCCCTTAATTATAAATCTCATTACTCTATTATAAATATATATTCATAGAATCTCATTTTCACCACTTCAAAACACTAGGTATTTTATTCAGTTGTTAGTATAACTATTTTTTCATCTCTGGGCTTCTCTTAGGTGTTGTTGAATAGATTTCATCTTCTCTTCCATTTCACCAACAAGATCAGATCCTAATAGCTTTCATTCCCCAGCTTCATCCAAGAAAGTTGTATTTCTACACTTAATTTCATAGGGGGTTTTATAATATCCTTTTAAATACTGTATTGAAACATATTATTGTAATAAATTTCAACAAAAGCTAGTTTTTGATCCCAACCACATTTGAAATTCATAGAGAAAGAACTCACCATGTCTTATAGAGTTCGAATTTTCCTCCCAGATAGACCATATGTCTAAGTATTATAAGAAGTGATGAAACATTTCTTTTTATCCATATCTCATTGAATACTTTTTAAGAACATCGAGGTAACCCTTAGATATTGATTAGATATAATGGAAAGTAATACTCTATGAAATCCTTCCACTTCCTTTACATATATCCTATCGGGGGGATCAGGAGAGAAATATCCTCTAATATAAATACAGTGTGCTGAATTCAAAAGGTGACCAACTATAACCCATATATCATTATATCCTGTAGATGTTTTGTGAATTCCAATGACCAAGTCCATATTGACATTTTTAATTCCCATTTTATTATGGGAAATGGTTGTAACATTCTCCAAGACATCAATCTCTCAACCATAACTTACTGTCAAACCCAGCTCTGTGAGAAATATTTATCATCTTCTCATTTCATTCCATCCCACCATAAGAGATCATTCATGTTCCTGTAAAAAAAATTTCCCTTCTAGGATGAATAGAGAATAAAAAACTATGATAATCATCCAAGAGTTTCCAATTTAATTCTGGTATCGGAGGAATAAAAACACAATTCCTAAAAATTATTATCCCATCACGGCCAAGGTTGAATTTATGAACTTTTCTCACCTCCTTTTATAGCTCTACATCTTCCTTGTATGCCTCTTTATTTTTCACATGTATATATGGTTTAACATTCATTTTAAAAAGATAATATTTTTTACCTTCCATTGAAATTTCAAGAACCATTTTTTAAAATCCATAAATATTGGATATTTTGTGATCCTTATATTGTATTAGATACCATGGTCCTTTCGAATCAAAGAATCCACCACATTTTTCTCTTTCCCATGGAGGTAATGTATTGAAAATCCATAGTCCTTAATCAACTCTAATCATCTTCATGGGAACATATTAATCTCATTCTGTGTGAAAATATACTTTAAACTTTTATGATCAGGATAAATATCACACCTTTAACCATAAAGATAATTCCTTTATATCTTTAATAAAAATATTACCGTAGCTAACTCTAAATAATTAGTTGGGTAATTTTTCTCATGGATTTAAAATTTTCATGAGGCTTAAGCTATCACGATATCATTTTTAATAAGAACACATCTAATTCCCTTATGAGATGATTCATTATTGATCACAATCAATTTTCCTCTAAAATTAATTATAAGAATAGGTTCACCGGATAAACATATTTTTAGCTCTTTTAAATTATCTTCACATTCTTTATCTACATAAACATAATTTTTTTCAGCATCATCTTCGTGAGAATATTATATATTCAAGAAAAATATTCCAGAAAACATCAGTAATATCTAAAAAACCAAGAAAACATTATATATTAGTTACCATTGTTAGTATTGGAAAATGTTCAACAGTTTCTATTTTTTTTTTGGATCCTAATATATCCCCTCACTTTAGATTATGTGACACAAAAATGAAACTTTTCTAAGCCATAATTCACACTTGGTAAATTTTTCCCAATGATTCTCCTTTATTAGGGTCCTCAAGACAATTCTCAAGAGATTTTCATGATCTTGCTTTCACTTTATATATAAAAGAATATCATCTATAAATATGACAAAAACTAATCAAGATATCCTATCAAAACTCTATTCATTAGGTCCATGATGATATCAAGGGAATTAGTAAGACCAAAAGGCATCACTATAAATCCATAGTGTCAATACAATGTATGGAAATTTCATCTCTGTTATTTATTCCTTGAACGAAAATTGATGATATCTTGAATGAAGATAAATCTCAGAAAAATAATGAGCTCTACATAATTGGTCGAATAATTTATCAATGTAGGGAAGATTATATTTTTTGTTGATAGTGATCTAGTTAAGTTCTCGATAATCAATATAGTGTCTCATTGATATATCTTTCTTGTTAACAAAAAAAATAGGTGCACCCCAAGGTGATGCAATAGTGAATTATAATCCCTTGTCAAGACTCTATTTGAGTTTCTTATTTAATTCCTACAACTCAATTGGGTACATTATATAAGGTGTCTTTATAATAGGTATAGCACCTAATATGAGTTCTATTGAAAACTAAACTTCACAATTTGGTCTAAGACCTAGAAATTACTCCGAACAGACTTCAAGAAATTATCATAAAACTAGAGAATTCTTAATTGTGAGTTTCTCCCCATCCATTTGAGATAAATAAACATAACATATAGAAACCAAGACCCATAATATGAAATAAATGTCAACTATAACATCAAATTCATCCTTGCATTGATGGATGATCCTAGATTGACCAGGAAGATAAAATGTGACTTCCCTTCCATGGAAATGGATATGATATCCAAAGAGAGAAATCCAATCCATGCTAATAATCACATAAAATCCCACTAAATGAAGGATAAAAATATTTTTCAGAAGCACATTCCCACAAACATCAACTAGAAAATAATTATAATATTCTGATGTGACAATTGTTCCATTAGAAGTCATCATGTCTAACATGACATCTAATTGTTGTGGTAATACGGTGATACCCAAAAAAATGCTTCAAAAATAAAAAAGTGAGTGGATCCAGAATGAAATAAAACATTTTATACTTTAGAGGGGATGTAAAATATTCCTTTCACCACTTTATTATCATACTCAACATCACCGGTAGTGATTGCATGCAACCTTCCATTGTATTTGGCCTTAATACTTTTATGATATCTATCAACATCAATAACCCTTAGATTAAGGAATTGGATCTCATAATTACCAATTTTCTTTCACTTGTAACATTGAAGTATTGGAGGGGGATTTTGTGTAGCCTTTTCTCTATTAACATCATTAGACATCTTTTTCCCATCACTTCACCATTCAACTTCCCGATTACCTTCTCTCCCGCTCATAAAAAAATTTCTAGTAACTTTTAAACCATTTCCTTGATGTTTCTTTCAATTCATTGAGAATAAGAGAAAACACATCTTCTCTTTTTTGGTGTGTTTAGATTTTCCCTTTAATTCCATTTTTATCTTATTATCAAACCCATAAGAAAAATTGGTTACTCAGATATTCATCTCAACCTTGAGAGAAAATGAAACTATTTCTTCATAGCTGTTGAAGTCCCCTATGGCTAATCCAATTCAAGGACTTAGTTTTAAGACACTAAAGAATCGATCAATTTTACTCTCATTTTGGATAATAATTCCAAAATCATACATTTCATGTCATGTAAAATTTATTAGTAGGTACCCACGGATTCATCTCCATCACTCTTAAGCTCAAGGAACTCCTTCTCCATCTTTTTTCATAGAATACAAGGTATATACTTATTGAAAAATAAGTTCTTGAACTCATCACATTGCATCGATTCAATTTCACTAGTTTGTCTCATTTTCTTAATAATTTTCCACTATTGATCATATTCATCTTTCAAATGATAGATTGCTAAGATTACTTCGTCATGTTCTAAAAATTGGATAACTAAAGTTATATTTTCAATTATATTGATCCACTTTTTAGCCTCTAGTGGATCTAAAGACCCGCTGAAAGATGGTTGAAGCTACCTCATGAAGAACTCAATAGAATTTTGTCTCCTCCTTTACTCATTTGGAATTCCAAAATGATTCAAACCTTGTGAGTGTTTTTTGAGAATAGCTACTATAAGTTTCATTATACCTCCCATGACATTCAGTTTCTTAAGATGAAAATCATTGCATTGTCCCTCGCTTTTGCATTAACATTGTTCCTTTGGGTTTTAGCCATTGAATAAAACCGAGAAGCATAGTATCAGCAACACTTATGATAATGGGAAATCCACATATTCCGGAATGGAATTTTAATTTAAGACACTTAAGGTTTAATCCTTAGTTATTCATTATCATCTTTAAACACTAGGATTGTAACCTATACTTTGACATATCCGGGGGGTTCTTACTAAGGTTTTCTCATCCTGGATTCCAAAGGTTAATTGTTCCCTTTATCTAATACCAACTATAATGGCCCATAATATAAAAACATAGATATTAATTAAAAATTAAATAATATTAATTAAAAAAAATAACAAAACCACGATAGGACCCTATAGGCATAGTGTCTTTATAAACTGGGAAACATAAACAACTAGTTAATAATACATCTACATTGTCTCCTACTAACTCTTTAATTGTTAAACCCCTTTTGACAAATATTACTAATACCATTCTTTAAAACACGTGGAAAAGAAACATAAAAAACCATGATATCATATTCTCACTAAGGAAAAACAAGGGGAATATAAATCATATCATATGCCTAAGATATAAGAACATAAAATTTGAAAATCTTATCCAATATATCAAAGATCATGATATCATGTCATGGGATAAATCATAAAATTTCTAAAAGAACAAATGAACATATTCCAAATAGTCATAACATAAAAAGTAAAATTTTTGGAATACAAATAAGAATAGAAAATAATTTCGTATTAGTCAGGTATCATTTCCAGGACCATCATAGCGTAAAAAGTCCATTACTAAACTTAGTTCACTCCTTGTTCTAGCCCTGTATTATTGAACCTAGTTTAATTTTTATTTCATCCCAGTATTGCTAAAAAAATATCACTTATTATCCCATCCCTATATATCCCATGAGATATAAATTTTTACCTAATTTATTATAGGGAAATATAGGTTTCTCCTATCTTACAATGAAATCATTCTTACTTTTTCCCAAAAAATATAAATCATTCATCACAGCATAACCCAAGGATTAAAATGGGTTTTTTATATCATTCCATCATAACATAATCCACCAAAAAACCTTTTAATAAATATAATAAACAAAATAAAACTATAGGAATGATAGAGACAGTATACATAACCCTGTTAAATAATGACATCTTAGATAGAAATTTGTTTATAGAACACATGAAATTAATTCTTGAGTAAAATATCTTTTCTTCATCGAAAGTCTTCATTTCTTAAAGAACCAAAAAAATTAGAAGAAAATTATTTTTTTTGAAAATAAAATTGAAATATTTTTAATTAATATTCATGGAAATGAGGTTTTATAAAAATTTTAAAAACTATTCATTCCATATAATCTGAAAGAAAACATAATTCTCATACTCGTGTGAGATAAGTCCAAAAGTACCTCATATCAAAAACAAAAAAATATTCCCTCCATACCATTAAATAAACATTCACCAAAAGGTAAAATTTAAATTTCAAAATTTTAGAATAAAAGAGAGAATATATTGGAAATATTTTTTAGAAACATGGACTTGGATGGTAAATATACCCCAGTAAATACATAATATAAACAATCTCAGATAATAATGAGATTGTGAAATTATCCATTACCGTTGGTCTGATTTCCTTTGTATATATCTGAACCTACTATATAATGATAAAAATATATTAATTTACTTTTACATAATCATATTTATTTTTATTATATTATATATGATCATAGTACCACCCATTTTTAATGAAAATTCATTATTACTCGTTATTCGGGTATTAACGACTTAATTTTCTTATGCATGTTTTGTTGAATAATATTAGATTATCATTATTAAATTATTGTTATATAATTGAAAAATGATATTAATTATAAAATATATCATATTTATTCATTATATATATTTATATAATCATTCTTTAATGAATATCATATTGAATGAATCGCATCGCATCGTGGAGACGGCAGGTCTGACGTACGTATGAGCGAAGATATCATTCCCATAATTGTGAAATAGTATGGAAGTGGATGGTTTATATTTTTATCCTAATTCCATATCATTTTATAATAATAATAATAATATATAGTTATTATTTTCATCATAATACCCATCCATATAAGGTGGGAATAAAAAATAGATTAAATCACCCTATGGAAATGGTAAGTCATGCGTATGCACGTGTGGTGCTTTCATATATCATAGGATGAGTAAAAGGTGGAATATGGTTGTAAAATAATCATAATATAATCTAAGTATATATTTGTTATTGGATTTATTAATTTAGAGTAGAAACAACTCAAGAATATTATGTATTAGGGAAAATAAGTTTGAAAAATTGGGGGAGGAGATTACCTCTTCATCAACATGCTCTATCTAGATATTATATTAAAGAAAAATAGTTTGTTTATGGAGTAGAACATAAAAAGGATCAGCCCCAGAAGAGGATTTAGAGCAAGTATACTCACTATATCAGAGCCAAATGGATTTGTCAGAGTGAGAGGGTATGGCTATGCCATTGGGACTAGCATGTGCTTGCATGGGAAGCCAAGCCAGACGGTCATGCAAAGGTGGAGAGATACTATCATGATGTAGATTCTAGGGAGGGGTAGCTCCGTGTAGATATTCTGGTTGAATTCCCTAAGACCTTTGGGTCATGTAATCTCTTAATCATACGGGCCATGTAATCTCTGAGCCCACGGGCCTTGTAAGGGTTCCCCCTCATCCCATGAAAGGGGGGTTATCATAAATCAATAAAAAATGAAGGCCTTTGGGCCATTTGGGATAGAATATTAGATGATATATGGTTTCATTATCATTAACCCAAAATTTTTATACAAGTAATTCTATCAATTTAAACATTGTCATTTTAATTAACACTTAGTTATTCTATTTAATTTTTTACTAACCAAACAAATATTTCAATGTTAGGAGTGATAAATATTTACTTATATGACATCAATTAGACCATAAATTAATAATTTAGAACATTTTATACTATATAATAATTATTATATACTTTTTCAAATGTTTTATTATTTTTAAATAATTTAATATTACATTATTTTGATAAAAAAACAATAGTTTTAATTTTGAAGTTATTCAATTCATTGATTATTAGAAATATAAGGATAACTAGTTAGATTCCAAAAAAAATATTTATTATATTCCTAATATGTAAGTGTCATCTAAAAAAATTGTATATTTATTATCACAATTATATTTATTTTAATATTTTTCATAATATTTATTTGTCATCTTTGTTAATAAATTAATTACAACAATAATTTTGTGTATTTATTTAATATAATTATTTGTTGAATAAAAATTAAAAATAAAATAATATGATGAATATAAATCCACTAAATTTTATTATAATACTAATAGACTATTATATCTTCTGAAAATACAACATTAAAAAATTGTTTATGTATAAAAACATGAATGTGTCAACTTTAACGTTTATTTAAATAAAATATTATAAGTGTCATAATATTTTCCATATGGCTCAAAATTATCAATAAATTGACGCTTGGATGATTATGGTCTATATATACTATACCTAGGAAATTTGGTCCAGAGTTTCTATTTTTAAATGGTTATTACCATTTTAATATAAATTATTTTATTGATTTTTCATCAATTAAATTATTTCTATATCATCAATGTATAGTCCTTTAAGGTAATTATTTATTCCCTAATAATTACAAATAAATCACCATGATAAATAAAAAAATTATGTTTAAAATGACTAGTTATAGTTTTCTTTGTCTTAAGTATAATCTTATATTAAAAATGGTATAGTTATTAAAATTTGAGTAAGACAAACTTAACATTTATTTAAATAAAAATAATTAAATGTCATAATCTCATCCAAGTGGCTTCAAAATGATACTATTTTGAATCGAGGATGATTTATGTCAAAACACACTTATCCAATGATATTAGGACAAGTGTTAGTATAGTTTTATTATATTATTTTAACCCTTAATTACTCAATTTACCCTCTTTAGCGTATTAATAAAAATCACTGATGTTTCTACACATAATTCTCATAAAGAAAAGAAAGATATTTAAATAATTTGGAACTATTGATTCCAAATATTGATTCCATTTTTAATAATTCAAAACATGTAAGTTTTTGTATTTAATTTAAAATTTATCTCTTTTTTCGGAAAGAGGGAACGTCTTATAAAAGTTAAATCACTACAAAACATTGGAAAAAAAACTACATCTAGATTCAATGTAAAATTAATACCAATGACCTAAATTATATTAAATGATAAAAATATAGTCTATTTATACTTTAAACCCATTCAATAATATAATTTAATGATAAAAATTATTTCAGTAAAAAAAATTAAATTTAAAGTTTTTATGTTTTTACAATTTATCAAAACATGGAAGTTATCAAAAAAATATCAAAAAAACATTCAATATAAATTTTCATATTATTATTCCAAATAATATTTCTATGATGTAACATAAAAATCATTAATGTTTCAAGATTTTAATTTAAAATGGGTTCATTATTAAAAGGTGTTAAAATTACCCTTTTAAAAAAATAGGTTCTTATTCATAAAATATGGTTTATTCATACCCTATGACTAAAATATGTAATAGATGAATATAAAAAATATTTTATTAAATATATAATATATATATTTCATTAATTTCATTTACTAATTTCAATTAACTTAATTTATTAATACAAAAAAATAAAAAATATTCTTATACAATTAAATGGTTTATATATTTCATAAATAACTTGTAGCTAATAAATTCACCATACATTTTGATAAATTAATTATATTTATTCTCGCTAACTTAGTGGTTATGTTAGAATGGTAATTTTATACTAATGGTTTATCACGATTAGTTTAATATCATGATTTCATGTAATACAATATATTGAAGAATTTCAATTATTTAATGAAAAATATTACATAAAAACATTAGGGTGTTACAAAAGTCTTCTTTGAGGAAATTCTGAGATAACCTCCAAGGCGAGATATGGATTTTTACCTTTAATTGCATCTCAAAACCACACAGATATCATCTTCATCATTTAGTATGTCCCCTACAAAGCTCTAGGAGCTTCATTTGTAGTTGGTGGACATTAGGGATAAATGATTCATCAGACCCAGTGTTGCCCAATGGGTAGCTTTGATGTTGTTCATAAAAAAGAGAGGATGAGATATTGTGTCTTTGTGTCGATTATCATCACCTAAACTAGGTCGCGATAAATAATAATTACCAAAACCGAGGATTGAAATTCTCATTGATCAGTTTTTTGGTGCCAAATTGTTCTTGAATATTGATCTCAGGTCAGGATACCACTAGTTTAGGTTTTATAAGGATAATATTCCAAAGTTCATATTCTCATGTCACTAAGGACACTATGTGTTCTTAGTGATGTCCTTTTTTGTTATGAATGTTCCCACAATGTATATGTACTTTAGGAACTAATTTTTTCAACTATAATTGGACCAGTTTGTTGTTGTTTTCATTGAAGACATTTTTATCTACTCTGCATCAGAGGAGGAACTTGTATATCACTTGAGGGTAGTCCTAGACTTGTTTCAATAGTTCCATCTTTATGGAAATATATCAAATTTCTAGTTCTATATTATTGATTTTTAGTTTTAAATCCATCAAATATCCAAGAATTTATTGGATAGGAACCACCCAATATCATTTCATAGGTGCAGATTTTTATTTTCCTTGAAGGATACTATAGAGGTTTGTGGTCGACTTGTCTAGAATTGCAACCAATTTTTCCACCCTGAGGTGGAAAGGGAATTCATTTACCTAGTAAGATAAGTTACAAAATTAATTTGAGGATTTGAGCTTGAGGCTGATGAGTGCTCCAGTGTTGAGACAACAACAGGTTAACATGGAGTTTTTAGTGTCATATGATGACTTGGGAGATGAGATGTGATGCGTGTTGATGCAGTCGTAAGGATTAATCATGTATGCATCGAGAAAGTTGATAACCCACAAGAATAACTATGTGACGCATTACGTAGAGCTAGAAGCATTAGTCTTCACCATTATGATGTGAAGGAAATACCTTTAGGGGGAGTGCTTCAAGGTTTACTCAGATCATCAGAGTGTCATTTTCGTCTTCACTCAGAGAGACCATAACCTGAGGTAGCGGCGCTAGTTAGATTTCATGGGAGATTATGACTTCAAGATAATCTACACTATATGAAAGGTATCTATGGTAGTATATTCCCTTAGAAGGATGTCCAGGGATCGCTTAGTGCAAGAATATTTGGAGTAGTTAGCCTCCTGACAACTGACCCTGGTTGAGAAGGAGAGTACATCTTTCATGTAGTCGATGGTGTTGAATCCTCTACTTCTCAAGTGTGTGAGAGATTATCAGCTAAGAGACATCAACTGTAAGGTGTTACATGATTATATATCCATGTTCAACCTACCATATCGATATTATGGATGAAGGAATCATGTCATCTTTGTCTAGGGATGGTCGTAGGTCCCAGTCACATTGCCATAGGAGGTGATGTGGGAGTTCCACACTTGTATCCTAGTTATACATATTAGTGTGAGGAAGATGTACAAAGAACATTAGTTGTAGTTTTTGTATTATGAAATGAGATGGATCATAGATTATTTCATATCTGAATTCCTCATTGGTAAGTAGTTTAATGATGAGAACCATGTCCAGGTAGGTTTTTTATAGCCCCTTGACATCCCAGAGTGAAAATGGGGCAGTATACCCATTGACTTTTTGATAGGCCTTTGAATTAGAGTGAAAGACCATGAAGCCATCTAGGTGATAGAGGAAAAAATCATGAAGTCAGAACACTTCCTTTCCATCGGGGAGTAGGTTTTAGTGGAGATTTTGGTTATGTTTTACATATGGGAGATCATTCTTCATAATGGGGTTCCCTTGATGATTGTCTCTAATTGTAATGCATGGTATACTTCAAGATTGTGGAGAGGCATGAAGGAGGAATTCATGATCCAAATGATTAAGAGTACAGCCTTTCACCCCTAGACCAGTGGGAAGACTAAGAACACTATCTATGTGTTGGGGAATATGTTGAGGGCCTGCATGTTAGACTTTGGCTAGAGCTAGGAGGATCACCTTCCCTTGGTAATTTTTGAGTACCACAACTGCAACAACTCTACCATAGACATAGCTCATTTTGATTCCATTTATAAGAGACCCTATAGGTCATCCTTTTGTTAGACATATATAGGTGATTCATCACTAGTGGGCCCATAGATGGTGCAAGTGATGATGGAAAAAGTACATGACATATGTGAGAATATGAGTACGACCCAAAGAAGACATAAATCGCATGTGGATTGTTGTCATAGACCCTTGGAGTTTGAGTAGGGAGACAATGTTTTCCTAAGAGTATCCCCATAATAAAAATTATAGAGTATTATTCGAGGAGTCAAGCTCTCATCATGGTTTATTAGGATGTTTGAGATCATGTAGAGGGTTGGAAAGTTTGTTTACCACCTCACCCTACCCCAACATCTCGAGAGGGTGTACAATGTCTTACATGTTTCATAGCTGAAGAGATACATGAATAACTGTTTGTTTGTCATTGATTAGGGACAACTAAAAATAAAATATGAAATATAGAACACCCAGTGGTGATCGATGATTAGGAGAAGAGTACCATGTTTGGATGAACTATACCCTTGGTCTGTGGGCTGTGATAGCATAGGAACATGTAGGAGAGTTATTAGAAGTGGGAGATCCAAATAAAAGCTTAGTATCCAGAGTTATTTCCTAGGTTACTACTTATTAAGGATGAAAATATTGAAGGGGGAAATGATATAGACACCATGTTTATTCATTGTAAGACATTAAAGTTTTCCTATATTTCTAAATATAAATATATATATATATCATGATCTTGGAATTGAGACGACATGTGATTCTGAGGCCCATTGTGCCCAAAATTAATTTTAAATAAATACTTAATATATTTTACATTGTTGGAAACATATTATTAAACAAAATTTGCTAAATATTAAATATAATCTCAAATAAGAAATCTGATTCCACTATTCAATTCATTACATAGTGTTTACCCTCAACGTAACATAAAATTGGCCGGCATGTGGCATTTATTCTCCTCACTTGTTGACAGTAAGTTCAGTGTTATAATTAGTTTTTTATTTTTTTTATTTTTTTAATTTCAACTCAGAAGAAAATTATATAAGAATGTTGTCAGGATAAATTCTCTAGGGTTAGTTTCCTAAAATATATCAGAATTCTAGAACTCTCTCTTCCTCCTCCATTGGTGGATTTCATCAGACAATGACAAAACACAAAATCAGTTCTGATCATGACGCAACGAACATAGTGGCACGTTTATATCCTTAATAGATGTGTTCTTCATCAATGAATGATCTATAATTGATATTGGACTCGTCAGTTTCTGATAAACACCATTTAATTAAATTAATTTTTCATATCCATCATTGTTCTTGGATATTCACTAATTTATGGATGACTTAATGCTCCCAGATAAACAAACATATTAATTTTCACTTTTTTCTAACCTTAGATGACAATTCTTCATCACGGGATAGAAAATATTGTCCAAAGATGATTAAACCTATGGTTTTTATTTTTCCCCTATGCTGATCCATGTTCTTAACCATTTTCACCCCACAGTCCTAGTTCTATATATTTAGTTCATACTGAGTCTGATCAGACCCCTAAAACTATAATGGAATTATGAGAGAGCCACATAGCGTTGAATTACCCACAGATCTAAGATTTTTACGAGGTGAGATTGGTCATTTGGAAAACAAGATTATGGATCTATGAAGGTGTAAGGAACTATGAAATACAGAACATGCGGTAAAACCCATGAAGAATAGAGGATGATATCTAGAAAGAGGCAGCCCAAAACTATGATTTCAAGATAAATATGAATTTTCCCTATAAATAAAGAAGAATATTAATGGGAGAGACCATATTCAAAGCCCAAGAAGTGGATTTGAGGATATATAAATACTAGAAAAATCAAAACTATATGGAGTGTATAGGGATGAACACCAGGCATGTAGTACCTCAGCAGCAGCAACGACTAGGGTGTCAAAAACTGTTAAGGATAGCGCATAGTGTATCCTTATTACATGTTGTGTACCCCTTTCCCTAGATGGAGAACCAATGTGATGGATAACATGGGTTGGAAGTAATGTTAAATTAAATGAATAGGTACACAGTCATGTGCTCGAGTACTCGAACATGGGTTCTGGAACACGGACACTGCTAGAAGGACGCAACTCGGTCCCAGTCAGCCTAGAAAGGCCATGTAGTCCACCTTCAGTGTGCGTATTACAACATGGTATGGAGCCATGTTCTAACCAAGAACACAGAAAGATAGTGGAGTGGGGCCTCTTCTCATGTGGGTCCCCTCACACACTATGCACACCATGGATCCTTTTTAAGATACTTCAATGGCCCCAATATCCTCTGTTTGAAACTAGATTTTACACTACGATCAGCCTATCCTATGTATTTTTTGATGTATAACCTGAAAATTACCTATGTTTTGTTTGATGTGAAATTATTTGGAGTGTTCCAAGCAAGGAACATATTTAGGTGATGCCCGATGATGGAAGTGATTATGAAAAATCATGAGGAGCTTTCCATGTTATACCCTATAGATGTTCTAGACAGTGGAGTTCCATGATAACCATCCATAATAATAACCTTCAAGGGGTATGGGAATTATAATTCCTCGATGAAATTTCTAAGTGGTACCATTGAGTTGTGCATGGCAGTTTAGTTTTCTAATGACCTTTACAAGTAGTACCCTCCAGCAGGGGTGAGAATGGGAGTTCCTCGATGACCATTCCAAGCAGTTCCCTCATGGAGGGCTAGGTAGTGGAGTGCCTCATTGACCTTTCTGGTTTGTACCGCCTTGTGAGGGTGGGAAATGGAGTTCCTTTAGGACCTATCCATGAGGTAACATCTTGAAAGGCTAGGTAGTGGAGTTCCTCAGTGACCTATCAAGTTGTACCCTACTATACGGATGGGAAGTGGAGTTACTCAACGGTTATCAGAGTATGACCCTCTTAATGTACCAGGGCATGGGTTCCCTAACTAGAGTCCATATCCCCATGATGGTGTAGTATAGTGATGATGCATGGTTAGACTTGGAAATATTCTTTTGGGCAGATGCGTGAGATGTTGGGCATCGATTATAGAATTTTTGAACTATTGGACACCCTTCTTCTTGGGCTGAGCTATGATATAGAGATCCCTTGAATCTCAATTTTTTGATTCTTGGACTAAGAATATATATATATGTGTGTCCTAATGTATCAAAACCTTATATTTTTTTAATCTCCTTCCAAGATAGGTGATGATGCCTGGGGTATGTGACATGTTTATCAGGTTTATATTCTCATGTTTTGATGATTCTACTCTTCTGATATATGTTGTGAAGACTCTACAGATAGTTCATCTACTCACTATGTTTATCTCATTTTGTTTGGATAAGCGTAATTTCACTCTTTTTTAGCTTGAATTATTCTATTTTATAGTATATTTCATCATGTTTTATACTATCTTTATTGTCCTATTTTATCTCTTACTATTACCCCCTTATAATTTTGTGGTTTCTTACTAGGTATGTATATACTCACCCCTGCAAGGTTTTTTCTCGCACTTATCATGTCTTATACCGATGATGTACAAGTCGACAGTGACTACATTATATCTTAAGGATACTAGGTGTTTTAGAACACATATGGTGTTTTTATACTGGGATTATGGAGCTAGGCTCTCTTAGCTATTTAATTTCTAGATTTTTCATATTGAGACACATTTTTGGTAGGGTGTGTATCTTTGACCATTTCTTTTTAGTTTACACTATCGTACATTTCTACTATATAGATGTACATGCATTCTTGGTTAACTTTGTAGTAGTGTTTCACCTTATAATATTTCCATATAAACTTTTTCATCATGATGGTTGTGTGTTTCCATATAGGTCACTGGGAAAAGGCCTCCTTGAGTAAGCATTTGGCACTTGTCTCCACCCCATGTTCTACACAGGTGGGCATGGGGTAGTAGCGACTCGAACAACATATTGGGGAAGGTCATGAAAAAGAAACTTTAATAAAACCCTGTTTATTGATGTATTGGGACCTTATATCATATAATGATCTATAATGATAAATTTTGAATCACTATGTCTTGTGAGAAACATTGTTACACTTTATTCATTCCAAAAATTCCACGTGTCTCCTCTCCAGTAATTATAAAAGGTCATCCCTTCTATTATCCTATTCAAATATTAAAAACTATTTGTTTTAGTCTATCCCTAAAAAGATACATTCATTAATTACCTACACACATACTATAGTCCTTATTTTTATTATTAAACACTCTTAATAAGTCTTTATGTGAAAACGTAAATTAATTATCAGAAGAAGAGGTATAGTCCTCAAACATGCATTTTTACTTTATTTCTTCTTATAAATCATTAAATTATTTTTAAACCTTTATTATATTATAAAATCAGTATTTCCCATACAATCAAATTTTATTATGTTAATTACATGGAATAAATATATATCCTCTTCCATAAAATGTGAATCAAACCCATTGATTATGTGTACGGCTGACTACCACCTCGGTAACCGATGTGGATCATTTCCCCCACCAACTCTCAAAACAAGATACAATGATGGATTAAGAATATTTATATGATATTTATGAAATATTAATACTTATGTAATTATAATAACTTATATAACTTCTCACTTTCCATTCTTTGGAAATATGATAATGACCCTCAAGTGTACAGCAGACTACCACTTCGTGAAGTAATGTGATCCATTTTTCACTTACGCTTTAAATGGTTGGTAATAGAGATTGTTTTAATAAAAATATGTCATATATTTTACATAAAAATTATTATATAAAGTTAACATATTATTTACCTTTCATTAATTTAATCCATTAAAAATGGTAATAACGTTTGTGCGTATCTATGACCTACCATCTCCATGAATGGTCTAATTCATTTTCTGACTATAACATTAATAGATTAATCTAAATACATATTTATTTAATTTTAATTATATATATATAATTTTTAAAATTCATAGAATGATGTTAACATGATTAAGGTAAATGTACCAAAAATACCAAATCAAAAAATACATGAAATACAAACTAGTTATTACCCAAAATGTGATTTCAATAAGGAAATGTTAACGAAGGTGTAATAAAAGGTCATAAGTAAAACATATATGGTATGATATATATGCGAGTTTTTATGGAATATATTGATAAAAAAACTATATTTATTATACATTTATTTTTAATGTTTATTATAGAATTCAAGATTTAGGGTAATGGATTTCCAAACTCTATTTTATTTTTGGGATATATAAGTTGTATTCACCATATATTCCATTTTATGGGGTATATACATCCCATGGATTTTTTTATGATTTTTATAATAAAAAATGGTATATAAATATTCAAATTAGGTTCTATATTTCATGGGTCTTTTTATTAAATTGTTAACATAGTTGAAAGGGGTTGATTTTATAATCTCATTATTTAATGGTATTGTTTATTACATTGGTGTGGGGAGATGGTGAAAAAACAAAATCTGCTCAAAATGTGTTAAGGGGAGATTGAAACTTATTAATTTATTATATTTATTTTCCTCATGTTATTCCTTAATAATACCTTTTTTAACTTCATTTTTCACTTTTTATGTACTAAGTATTCTAGAAGAATTATTTTTTTAACGAAATTGACATTCTTACTATCTTCATTTGAAAACCTATTCTTATTCATATATATTTTTTAAAAAAATTAATGAATTTTATAATTTTTCTATATAATTTTTTAAATTAATTTAAATTTTTGTTTCAGTTTTTACAATATTTGTTAAAAATGAATATTCATGTTAATTTCCAAACAAGTCCAGTTTTTTTTTACCAAAAATGTGAAAGGAATAATTTTTCTAACATGCATGTAATGAACATAATTTCATATTGTATTAAAATATCAACAATATAAAGAATCCAATAAAAGTTTTAAATTTATTTTCAATGAAAGTTATATGCTTAATTTCTTGGTGATTTTGTAGATTTTAAATAAATGACTTCAAAGTGAAAAGGTATTTTACTCAATTAATACTAAAAGTTATTTTTCAAAATCATTGTGCATATAAGATAACATCCTTTGATATTATATAATCTCTTTTAGGGATATTATCCAACAATACCATCCTTATTATTTCTATATATGGTTAGTGTTTATGACAAAAATATGTTTATTAAACCCATTTATTTTTTATGGGTTTTTATACGATGAAATGTTTACGAAACCCACCTTATTTTCATGGATTATAACATAATAAATGGGTTTTGAAGCCCATTTTATATAATGGGTTATGAAATAATAAGTTTTTTATGATCTTGTGGCACATTTATGTATGGTTTTCATTAACTGTTGGTTATAAATTTATAAGAAAATATGGTGGTAATGTTTGAAACAAAGAAGGGTGGGACCTATATCTCCCA
Organism: Viscum album; assembly: GCA_963277665.1. NCBI lineage: Eukaryota > Viridiplantae > Streptophyta > Magnoliopsida > Santalales > Viscaceae > Viscum > Viscum album. The sequence continues at coordinate 327,649,581 of OY728164.1, forward strand.
CCAATAAATTTGGTAATGATTTAAATCTAATGAGATAAAATGGAATGAAATGGGGAATAAATCTATTTTACTAAGTGACTTTGTACACTTTGATAGCCATTGGAGTTAACCAAGACTACTATAATGGTTTAGGGAGTGAACCCATTCAGTTATGATAGTATTGGGAGTGAACCATTACAACTATGATGGTTTGGTTAATTAACCCATTCCACTATAATATCCTTGTCAATAATCCTTGACTACTAAGGAAATGATTTTATAAGATAATGTTTATTTCAAAATTCTAAGTATTATTACAATATAATTCTCTCAATGATTATATTATTTCATTACATAATAATTCATTTATTTCGACCTCCTAATATTTATTTCATAACTCAAAATTATTAACAGTAAAATTGAGGTAATAGTTTTCATAAGTTATGCTCATTTTCACTTACCCTTATGCCCAGGTTATGTTTATGTATCTCCATTGTTCTTTATTAATAACAATCTTAATTCATCCTTGCACATGTTTCCTTTCACAAGGTGATGATTAAAAATATTATTTATAATATGTCTAACAAGATTACCAGTTATGAAGAACATAGTGGGAGATGATGTATCTCACTTATGGACTAATTGTATTTGTTTCCATGCTTCCAAGCACAATAAACCGAAATAGTTTTAGTGTGGATAATTATTTTTTATAATGAGTAATCATATTTTAAGATATAATATTTATATATGAGATGTTTTTGCCATTATAGTTGGTATCATATTAAGGATTACCTATCCTTTGGAAAGTAGGTCCAAAAAAATTAATGATAACCCTTATTATAATCCTAAATGTTGGTTAATGTCCAAAAGTTTTGGTAAAGATGATATTTTGTAGATTAAAATTCAATAAATATATTTATGGATACTATAAGTGGATATGGTTCTAGAATATATATTTTTATGGGTAATAACTCTGAAAAGGGAATATCAATATTGATTCAAGCATTAAATGATATATGAAAACATGCCTTACTATTCACCTAGTCTGACACTTTTCAGGGGATTTTGTTTGGTTAATTCACATTTTCATTATTAATCGGGATGAAGGATTTTAATATATAATGATCATGGATGACAATGTTAAAACTAGGGTGTTGTATATTTAATAAAAGGTGTCATGATTTATACAACCAAAATTATGTTTTAGGACTATGTTCACTCCACTATGATCAGTGTTTCTCACACTACACTTTTTTTCATCTGTAAATGGCTTAAAACATATGGAATTAGGTTAAAATTAAACAATATGGACAATGGGATGAGTATCATCCAAGTTTGATGATGACTATAGAGAAAAATATTGTGATTATGGCTAATCATATATCATGGTATATGATTAACAAAATGAACTTTGGTGAAATTTATAATGAGTTAAATAAGGGGAATATGTACCTTTATGAAATTTTAGGTTTTAATGAACTTATATGGAATATTATATGGATTTTTATATCTTATGAAGGTTGAAATAATCACATAAAATAATTTCTCAACTGGAATGGAGAATCTTTTCTATGTAGAAATAAATGTCAGAGTAAATAGTTATCAAGGATTTCAATGTCTCATGTGTGGGGAACATTGGGATTATCCAAGTCAATTATCTAGTAGAATATATTCCATTTATACCTAGAAAATATATATTCCATTAAATTCACTTAAATGGAACGATTGAGGTATTTATGTATTGTGATTCAAGAATTATGTTGCATAACTATTTCTTCGAGTGGTGTGTTAGTTATGAGAATCCTGAAATAACTAAAGATTTTTTTAATTTTGTAATAGTATATGTATACATCTAATATTAACTTGTGAGAAACAAATATCATCATGTGTTTACGAGTTTTTATTTAATCATAAATCTAATGTTTTGGACAATCCTTTTGAGATTCTATTCAATGGAAGTTTATCAAGATTAAGGATATTTTTGAAGACATTTAATGAAATAAAACCAATTTTTTTTGTAGATGTTTTAGTGAATATTTATTTGTGTAGGATATACCGAAGATATAAATATTTAAAATTTTATTTTTTTGGCTATATATTATTGATTTTTTTGGATTATTTATCATGACTCTCTAATCAAATCACCATGTAAACTCAAAAGGGATCCAAGAACCTCTGGAATGATGAATGAAATTAAAATTTCAAGGAACTAATGAGAATTTTCATAGGCACACATAATTTTTATAAAAAAAGTATTTATATCTAGATATACTTTTGAGGATATACCTTGTGAAATTGGTAAAGTTACATGGAGTGTAACTTTCTATTTTTTCTGATCGGGATCTAAGGTTTACCATGAGGTTTTGGATAATTATTTAGTTAACTCTAGATATAAAGTAGAGGTTCATAACTATGTATCATTATTAAATAAATATATAGGAAGATAAAAATTAATCATGGACTTTCTTATGAGGAGAAACTAGTAAAGATTCTGGATCATACAATGAAATTTACAAAAAAATAAGATCACTCTCGTTGTCAAGGTTTTGGGGTGCAACCGCCAGCTTGAGAAATATGTGTGGGAAACTAAGAATGGATTGAGGTAGAAGTATCATCAGTATTTTTTACAAAAGTGATAAAATTTCAAGTGATAAATGCATTTTAATGGATTATAATGTAACAATCCATGATTTTATGGAATATTTTTTATAAAATAAATTTAATTTATTTGATATATAGCATTACACATAACATTGAGTTTTATTGAAACAAAACATATCAATATGATAGTTATTTCTAGGACATTGGAATAGTGGATATGAATTAGTTTAACTAAATTATTAAAATATATTACTTACACATGTATATGAATTTAGTTATTTAGAGGACAATTAATTAGTAATAGAAATAAAAACCTTTTGAAAATAAAGAAAAATTTATCTAAAAAATTATTTTTTGGCGTTAAAATGTGTTTACCATAATAAATTAAACATTATTTTTTTTGGAATTATTTTAGTGAATATAATATATTTTATATTAAATAAAATTTCAAACATTCATATTCTGTGTTTTCTATGAGTGATATAAGAATAAGTCCATATTTAGGATTAAAACATTGTTTTTCTAAAATGATATTTTGATACATTTTGGATCATATTTTAAAATTTATATTTTCTATTTTTGAAATTTTATTTATAAAAAAAATTATTTTTGAAATCATAATTTCAAATTTATCTTGGAGTGAACCTTTATAATTTTATTAAAAGATGAATTTTTCAGTGAATAGTAAAAATTATGGTTTTTATTAAAAACAGTCTTTTCATTAAAATTATTTTCAATTAAAATATAATATTAATATGGTTTTAAAAGTAAAATAATTTTAGTTATATATTTATTTACTAAAATTAGTAAATTTTAACCAATTTCATATTGATTTTTGATATTAAAACTTTCTCTAATTATTAAAAATTTTCCTTTGTAAAACTGCTTTTTCATCACCTATGTGGGTTTAATATTAAATTAAATATTTCCAATTATTTAAAAATAAATTGAAAAAATGCGCCTATTTTTTTTAAATAAGAATTAATTTTATTATATAATAATTTCATCCAAATTATCATTCAAACTGAATAGTAAAATAGTAAAAATTAATGACTACGGTTAAGGTTTAAACTGGTTTACCATGGGGTTAAACTAAAAAGATAATGAGTAAAATGTAAATAGAACTTATAAAACCCAATTTCATGGAAATATTTTTGACCTTATATCATATATGGTGTCATAATGACCATTTTAGATTCATATTTCATGAGAAAATCAAGGGTGCACTTTATTCTTTTAAAAAATTCCATGTGTGTCATCTCTCAAACTTATAAGTGATCACCCCCTATCCTCTCATGATCACGCATTAAAAAGAATTTTATTCCAAAAATATTACCCATATCCATTCCATAATTCCATACCCATATCATATAATAATTATTTTTATTACTAAAACATCCTAAGAAGACTTTAGATGTAAACCTAAAGGGGTTCTTCAACAAAGATGTATAGTCCTCAAACATGTGTTTCCATTTTATTTCTTCCTCTAACTCCTTATAATATTTTTAAAAAATGAACATTCAATAACTTAATAATCACACATATAATAATATTTTATTATTTTAATTTCCTTGCCTTTATTTATCCCCTCTTCCATTAAATGGGAAATTAAACTACCGATCACATGTATGGTGGACTACAGCCTCATAAACCAATGTAGTTCATTTTCCTTAACCATATCTCATTGAAGAATAAAATGATGGATGTGGCATATTTATATTATATTTATGAAATATAATTACCTTTTCAACTATAATACCTTATATACCTTCTTACTTTCCATTTCATGGGAATATGAAAATGTCGCCCATGTGTACGACGGACTACCACCTCGCGAAGTAATATAATTATTTTTTCAACTAAGATTCATATGGAATGTAATAAGGATGTCTATAATAAAAATAATCCATATATTTGACATAAAATTATTCCATAAAGGTAATATATTATTTTCATTTTTGTCATTTCATCCGTCAATAAAATACAAATAGTGTTCATGCGTAAGTACGTCCAATTGTCTACATGAACAGTGTAATTAATTTTATATATCTAAAATTAAAGGATTACTCTAAATAAATAAACACTGAATTTATACGATATTTTTTTCAGGGTTATAATTATTTATATTATGTAACCATTATCAATGTAAATGAACTAAAATAAAAAATTAAGACTAGAATTGAAAACAAAGTAGTTATTATCTGAAATATAATTTTTAAAAAGAATTGTTAATAAACTAGAAATAAAAAGTCATAATTAAAAAAAGTATAGTATGATATATTTTAATCTATATTAAAAATAGATTTATATTAATTATTTATTTATTAAAAAATGTTATCAAGTGTATATTAAGTAATTTCATACTTATTATATAGGATTTCTAGTCTCACTTTTATTTATGGGAGATATATTCAACATTCACAACTAATTTATTTTTGTGGTATATATATAAACCAAGAATTTATTTTATGATGGTTATAAATATAATTATGTCATATTCATATCCATATTTTTTTTATCTCTTTCATGGGTATTATGATTCAAATTTTACCAAAGTGAAAAAGGTTATATGTTATACTCTCATCATTTATCGGGATTGTTTATACTTATTCATTCATTGATGACATATTATGGTATATTTCTCAATAAATTATTAAATTATCTTATCCTAGGGTAATTTTAAGAGAATTATTTTTTCACTTCATTTTCCTCACTCTTAGTACAAAATATTCCAATATAAATTTTTTAAGAAACCCTACATTATTTCTACCTTTGGTCGAAAAAATTTTCCTTCCATTTACTTATCTTATATAAAATGTTTTTAATAATTTTTTTATATTATTTTATGATTTATTAAATTCATCTTACTCTATTTTGACTTTTTACAAAAATCAAATTAAAAAGGACTCTTCATGTGATTTTTTAAATAATTTTCATTAGTCTTTTACTAAAAATGTGAAAAGAATATTTATTTTAAGGTGCCCAGCATAAATAATATTTCATGTAGTCTAGACAGATCAATTATTTCAAGCTTCCATTAAATGTTTCCAAGGTTCATTTTAAAAAATCTCTTCTAATATTTGGAATCATTTTATATTTTAGACAAATGATTTCAAAGTTAAAAGGTATTTTACTAAAAAAAATATTCAAAGTGGTCTTCGAATATAATTTTCCATATAAGATGACATCCTTTTGTTGGGTCCACTAAGTTAGATACCCTGATAGGGGGTGAATCAAGGTATCAAAAATTAAAACAACTTCCCCTTTTGATCATTTTTCACTATTAGAAAAAAACTCTCTTCTATCTCATTCATATTGAAGAGTATGAAAAAATCATAAAGAATACACATGACACAGTAATTTTACTTGGTTCACCCTCACTCAGCTACATACAAGGAGAATAGATCGGTTATTTGTCGATATACCAAATCCAATAAAAGCGCAATTATATTTACAATGTTTGGAGTGGACTCACTATCCCTTCTGATTTACAACCAATAACTATTTGAAAGCTTACTAATCTATCAAATAAAGTGTGCTCACTAATTTTTCAGAAGATCCAATAAATGTTTATAGACTTTTAGGTCCCTTCATTATCTCTAATATATTCATCATCCACTGTATGTAGATGCTCTATTGCGGTTTCACTTTCATCCACTGATGAATACCTCTTTACCATAGATGTACTTGGAAATTGAAAATCTTTTGTGAAACCGTTACTATATCTTTCATATAGATTTGATTCCTTGCATGCTATAGTTCAGTTTTTTTGTGAAACACTGTTTTCGCACAACTTCAGTCTTACACGGAACTCAAATCTTATGTGCAACATCCTAATATTTTTTTAAACACCAAATATTTCATGCAACTCCCTTTGCAAAAAATTATTACTTGATCTAGCACTGAGATTATCTCTAAATTATGATCTTGTTTGAATGAGGGGGGTCACATATTATTTATAGGTGTTATCGACCCCAACACAGAAGATTCCCCTTGTAACCCATGATTCATTTTTTTCCTACAACACCCAATTTGATATTTCATTGGGCTTGTAATATTCTTTCGTTCAATGACTTCATTCGCTCACATTTCCAAATATTTCACTCACTTCATGACTTTTCCATTTATCAACATTCTGATCCTGAAACATGCCTTTCATGTAATTTTCCAATTCAACTTCAATATTGCACAGAACTTCTGTTTCTAAAAACACATTTTCCCATTTTTGTGATCTTTAGGCCAAAAAGTTTGGTAGACACTAGAAAATGGTGCCACCTTGTTTTGTTCTTTTTATACCGTGTCTTCATCGTCCATCTTTTTTTCAGGGTTCTTTTTCAAGATTGGTTTTCAAAAATATCCTTGGCACTCAACAAATCGCCATGGAAAACGTCTTTGTAAACAAAAAAACACACTTAGTCAATAAACACAATCAACCCAAACATTCTTCAATGCTTCCTTGAGCGATTTATTCCCAACACCATTGATGTTACATAAGCTCCACTTGGGATATGATCTAATGATTCCATCGTTATTATTTCTATTGAAGTTTTATTTTTATGCAGAAAAAAATTGTGAACCCTATTTTATTTTCAAGGGTTATGATGTTATGAATTATTTATGAGAACCATTTTATTTTCATGAGTTCTAATATGGTAAATGTGTAATGAATCCCATTTTGATTCATGGGATCTGATATGATGAATGTTATATGTTATTTTTTAACATTTGATTATGGTTATAATTATATGATATTGGTTAGATTATTACAAAGGATGGTTTTTCTGTTATAACCAAAGATGGGTCGGACCAATATCTCCCTCCTCTGCATTGGGTTAAGATTGGGACCTCATGTGATAAATCAGACTGGAATAGAAGGTAAACCCAATTTATTAAGGATCTTTTTCCACTATTAAGGTCAGGGGAGTGGACCGTAACTACAATGATGGTTTGGAGAGTTATCTCAATCCATTATGATGGTCTTGGGAGTGAAACATGAATAATATGATGGTTTAGGGTGTGAACTCATTCTAATATTATAACCTTGTAAATAACACTGACTACATAGTAAATTAATTTATAAGATTATATGTATGCCAAATTTCATGACATATGACTCTATTATGCTCTCATGGCTCATGTTCTTTGATTCCCTAATGATTGTTGTCTTCTAAACTACCAATATTTATGGCATGACTCAAGATTATGATCTTTAATATGCATGTTATTGTTTTAAAATGTTTTGGTCGAGTTCTCATACCCTTATACACCCATTATTTTTATGTATATTCTTTATTTACCCCTATAGATAATCTGATCTCATGCTTTATTTATTTCATTTCCCCATTTTATGAAGAAATGCATTATTTTTTATACGTCTCAGAATGGTGATATTTATTAAGAACTTGGTAGGAGATGACTTATCTCACTTATGGATAATTAATATATGTGTCTAGTTTTTCAAAATCACTAGAACAAAATGATTCTGGAATGAATTGTTATGTCATGTAATTCATCTATGAAAATGTAATATTTTTCTATGAGAAGTTTGGGTCTTTACATATTAACAAACCTTGGATATAAATCCTTTAAATTTTCATCACATTTATTTATCTAAAGGAACCTACCTCCCTTACATTTCATCTTTTTTAATTTATTTTTAGCCTTGAGAATGTTATCAAAATGTTTCGATGGTATATAACTAATCTGAGTAAACTAAAAATCTCAGACATGATTTTTGGTCTGTGAAATTTCTTAATAACTTCCATAATTAATGGATCCACCATTATTCCATATCTTTTAATTATGTGACCAAAGAATGAAACACTTTATATCCATAATTCATAGTTGGAAGATATGGAAACCAAAATGTTCTTTGTCAAGGTCATCAACACAATCCTTTAATAATACTCAGGCACTTCCTTTCTCACAGAATAAATGATAATATCATCTATAGTGACTAAAAATAAGTATTCAATAAAATCCCTCGATACTATATTCCAGATATAAATGAAGATAGTTGGTATTTATATAGAGAGATATAATCAATGCCCAAAATCATATCAAATTAGTCTATATATGGAATATAAAAATTTGTAGGATGCACATTCCCCCAATATTCTATCAGATTATAGTTATGTACTTATGATTCAATTATATAACGATTATAAGTTCTCATTAATATAACTATATCTAACTATTGATGTGATTATGTGATACATTATAAAATAATTCACATATATAAGAGTAGGTAAAACCTAAATGAAGTAATACATTTCGATTCATGAGTGGATTAAAAGTGTACCTATCATAAAATTTATTGTCTTTACCCACTATAGTAGTTATGGTACTATACAAAATTCATTTTTATATTTATTAAGGATATTTCTAAAAAATATTTTAATTATAAACCCTTTTCTTGGAGTAGTTATTAGCATAATTATCATACTTCGTATAATTAAATCACTATAGTGTAGGTGGTGAATTTGGATAAGAATTCTATTCACCAATATCTCGCCACTAATCATACACAAATTTACCTTATCTTCTATATGTAAATAATGTGCCTAAATCTTGGGGAGAATTTCTCTTATGCTTCTACCAATAGTTTTGGCCTAAATGATCATTAATTTAATTTCCTCTATGGGTTTTTTTATTTTCATATGTATAAAAATCCGTTTTTCAATTCCATTCCCAAAACCAATGATAACATTTAGAGGATCAACTCTCTATTTCTACATTGATAGCACGTAAAATTATTTCTTCATAGTTATCAATGTCACTTATATCAATTACTTTTTGAGTCTTATTTTTAGACCACTATAAAATCAACCAATTTTTAATTCATGCTTGATGATAAAAAAAAGTGAACTATGCAACTATGGTGAAATTTTCTTTATATTTACCTATGGGTTGATCATCCTTCTACAAATGTTACATGAATTACCTCTCCATTTTAATTTGAATATTTCCTGGAAAATACATATTGAGAAATTCTACATTAAACACTTCATATTTCATAGATTTAATTTCTTCCCCATACCAATTATTCCTGATTAGAATACACCATTTATTATTTTCAACTTCCAAATAATACATATAGAAAAATGGTCTCATGGTATGAGAACTGGAGAATAGAAAATATAATTTTACTCCATTGATCAATTTCAATGAAATAATTGAATCAAGAGACCCACTAAAATAAGGTGTATGCTTCCATATAATATTTTCAATGGTGAGTTGTTCCTTACTTTAAAATTTTGGAATTTTTGAATTATTCATGTCACTATTTATATATTTAGAATGTTTTTTGATGATATACACAATATTTTATCTCCTAATACCCCTCCCATTGGGTAGTTCATGATGAATTCAATGGAATTTGTCATCATATTGGTCGTTACCACAATTTCTTTAGGTTCCATGCATTTACTAAAACCAAAAGGATCAGTGTTAGTATCAAGCCTCAATAATCCAATTGATAAATAATTTAGTAATAATAATAATTCCTTGTATTATCTAAATTATTACTCTTTCTTATAAACCATTGACACTTTAGGTTCTTCCTTTATCAGTTTTCGTTATCACGCCCTCCTATAGGTTGTATCATCTCATTCAAATTAAATTGATCTCTAAAAATTATTAAACCTTAATTTGACACCAAAAATGGTGACCCATGAATCAGTTATATAAATATAACATCATTTTAAAGAGTCTTTATTATCTCCCACAATGTTTTTATCACATAGTAAGATTTTTTGATATATACTTCATAATCCCACTCTTCATGACCTATGGAAATGGAAACATAATAATGTGTGATATTAGGTTCTTAGTATGGTTTAACATAATATATATCAATTCACAATCATAAGTGATAATAAGATATGAATAAAGCAATGATAATGGGATCATAACTTATGAAAAGATACGCAAAAATTTCATACACTACAAGTCATGAGTCAAGGTATAAGAATTCATTAAAATAAAATATATGATCCATAAGAGTATATAATCATTGATAATTAATCATGATATATGGTGCATAACATTAGACCATGACATATTTTTATAGAATAAACACAAGTATGGATATATTATTTAATGTAAAATCACTTAGATATTTATCACATAGTATACCTTTTCAAACCACCTGTGTACCTTCTTAGGCTTTGGATTACCACTAGTGTAAAATCATATTATTAGAATAACCACCCATATACCCTATTGAGATTCAATGACCGCTCATGTACCCTTTGATATCATGTGGTATTATACTATACCCAATGCATTTGATGCCTATAATGGGTCTATGCCTAGAATAATTAAAACAATATATATGTGTGCCAAAAGATCATGAAGATATTCATTATTTTATCATAGAATAATTAGCCCATGGAAAATAAATGTGTTTAATGAAAAAATCATTAAAATATTGTCATAATAATCAATATAGAGAAGTCATGTTGATGGTATCATAAGATTATATCCCCAGTTAACCATAACATCCCACAAATGATGGTTTAATTAAGGAAAAATACTATTACAAACTCTTTAGAAATATTCATTGATAAATAAAAAGAAATATATTTTTCATATAATAAAATAGAAAAAATAAAAGCTATTAAAAATGGGAATTGGATTTTATTTTTAAATACCATGGTACCATGAAATAGAATCATTATAAAAAACAAAGAACATGATGGATCAAAATATTTTTATCTTATAAAAATTTTGAAAACATTTTTTTCCAAATTTTATAAAGAATGTAAAAAAATCAAGTTCATAAAATTAAGAGAATATCCTATAAAAAATTTTCTAAAGAAACTAAAATATATTATAAAAAATCCCTTATAAATAATTTAATTTATATATGATCTCCCATTAAACAATTATAAGAACATAAATATAGTGGAAGAGATTCATCACAAAAATGAAAAATAAGTTAGGTAGTATTTTTAATTAAAAAAAGGTGGAAATAGAAATAATGGATGAAACCCCATTAAATAAAGGATAATAAAATATTATTTCTTAAAATAAAATTAAATCAAAATTTCTTGAAATATAAATTGAGGTATAAACAATTTTGATAAAAGTGAGAGGGTTACATACACCCTTATGTCAATTTTCTTATGCATTCTAACATAATATATAACAAATTTAGATTTTTTTTACATCTATAATAGAACCATATTCATAATTAATATTTTATATATTATTAATTTATAATTTTCAATTATAAATTTATTAATTATCCTTTATTAAAATTGATATTTGGGTGCAAAATTTTTTGTTTCCACCAATATTTTGGTTGGGAAATCCTGATCCTAACACCATGGTCATAGATTCAACATTTAAAAAATATTAATCAAGTAATTAAAAAAAATTTATTCTTTATATACAATTTTATTTCTTTCTATATAAGGATGATATAAAAAAGTAATTTCATCACTTCATAGAGGAAGTAGATTGTACGTGTGCCTGAGTGCTTTTTTTTGAATGAGTAGAAAAAAAGGAAAGTATTTGATACTCTATCATTCCAAAAAAATGTATTTTATAAATATCATATATATTCTTTAAAAACATTTATATACCTACCAATCAGATGCTATAATGAAAAATTAAATAAATTTCTTCGTGGTGGTCATAGTTTTCAAGTACACATGAAGAAAGTTTTCATTTTTCATTAGTTGGATGAAAAGTAGAAAATTCTTATTCCATAAACATAATAAATTTACACTATATTTATTAATTACATCACATAAATATAGTTATAATTTATTAAGATTAGGTATAATAGAAAATAATTTTGAAAGAAATATGTTAATAGAATTACCTCTTCTCTGAATATCCTCCTTTAGTTTACACTTTAATCCTTATTATGCATGTTTCATGGTTACACTAGAACCTATATGATCTAGTTAGTAGATTAAGGAAAACTTATATGCTTCTATTGGTTGATATATGGTTATTAGAACTTATTTTGAGAAGTGGGGAGAGGATGTTTTCTTTTATAAGTGGGTGGAGTGGAACCCTTGTAAATAAATATTTTTTCATTAAAATATTATAACTCACATTCATGGTAAACTAAAACCAAATAAGACCAATATCTAAACTATGGTGTTTTGAGTTAAAAATTAAATGAAAATTCATATTAAAATTAATTTTTTATATTATAATCCTTTCATCATACTTAAATTCATTTAAACATTTACCTTGACAACTTAAATTTTTAACATGGTAATTTATTTTTACGAATTAAAAAATATTACTTGTAAAAAACTTCTACATTCTGATTAAAAATATGGGAAAACATTTCCTTGATTCGATTTATAAGCTTGGATGGTATTTTTTCAAATATCATAAAACAAAATCAATAAAATTCATTTATAAAAAAAAATATTACTTTTGGAATAAAAAGATTTTTATTCGCATTCATCTACTAGTAAAAACCATCAAATGAATATTAATTTGTTTTAATGAATACATTATCTATAAATTTATTAAATATAATTTCAATAAAAAGAGAAAAAGTTAATTCATTAATATATAATGCATTTCATATATAAAAAATAGTTTTTGAGAAATATACCCCTTTTACCTTCAAATGATTATATATTTATTATTAAAATATATATATATCAGTTTATGGAATTGTATTAATTATCATTTCTTAACAATTTCATGGATGTAATTAATTTTTTTATTAATTATTAATTAAATTTTCTAATTCTAGTTTATTGATATAACTCTTTAAAAGTATTAAATTTCAAAAAAATGCATAATTCAACAATCCAGTTAAAAAACATTTCTAAAAAATTAAAGGTATTTCCTTATGAGAATTTGAACATTTTTAAAATTCATTTATTTATTCAATTTCCTTTAAATATCTAATAATTTATATCATTAAATATTTTCATAAATAATTACTCACTTAAGTTTGGTATTGATTGAATTAATATTTACTTACCATGTCTAATTTATTAAATAGAAAATATTATATAATATCAAGGTGTTTTATGGGCTCATCTCCCCTTAATTTTATCAGTAAGAGGATGCAAATATATATAAAGTTATATAATAATAGAATACCCATTAAATATTCCTACCTCTACCCAACTTAAATTGGAGAGAAATTGTAATGTCTTGGAATTTCCATAAAAAAAAATTAATTATATGGAATTATTTCTAGACCACGAAATTTGAGGATGCATTATTCCAAGACCCGAAGTTCCTGAAATGATATGTCAAAGTTTTATTAAACTATAAATAGTTTGTGTAATTAGTTTTCCTAAAAAAGTATAATAACTCTTAAATAGTTTCCCGGATCAGAAATCCAAGGGCACTGCTGCGCTTAGGATGGTTGGTTTACCCCTGGAGTGACTTAAGTTTAGTCAGAACGGGCCTCCTGTTAGAAAACCCAAAAATGGAATAACCGTATATAAAATTATTTGATAAAATTATTTTATTTTCCTCGTGCTTATAAGACACGAACCGTAACTCAGATTAAAAATATGAGACCACCGCATAACTCGCGAGAGTATTCTTTCATTAGGCAGATACTAACATTGGTTGGAGTGGGCCATTAGTTAAGGTTAGTTTTTGGCCGTAAATAAAATAATTAAGTGAAATTTATTTTATTGTATAATCCATAACATCTAAACGGTAACTCGGATTGAAAATCTGAGAGTACCATTGAGTTTGTTGAGGTGTGTTCTCTTTAGGCAGAGCCAAACCTCGACCAGCGTGGGTTAAGGGTGAATGATAAACATTTATTGAACTTTTTTTCAGATATGTTCAATAAACGTGCAAGCAGCATTTTATAAATTATGAATTGTTGTTCAAATTAGAAATATAAGGGCACTATTGAATCAGCAGTATCAGGATTCTCTTAATGGGGGATTTCCTTTGACCGTAGTAGGTCCTAAAGCAAATGTTATGTTTTGAGACATTTTAAAAGAAATGAAATAAAATAATTTTGTTATTTAATTTCATATCCTCCAACGGGAAAGTAAAGGGGGTGGGGCCAGCAATGTGTCAAGCCAATAAATGGCTTGACCTGCAAACCCTAAGTAACAATGTCTTTGGAGAATTAGAAAGATTATTAATTAATGATTCCCATTAATCTCAAATTTTGTTACTTACCCTGACCCTCTCTTATATATATGGAGCATGGGGAGGGGTATCAGCACATCTTTACCAAGAAATGAAGTGTTGAAGGAGCGTCACAACGCCGTACCATTAGAAGGAGGATCCGATTCTAGATGGAGGTTATGGTTAACACCAAACCATGAACCGGAGGATGACGTGTGAGTGGTATCGTTAGAAACCTTTTGTGGGAATTATGAACACTGACCCATATTTAAGTGCGGGCATTTCTCCAACGATTCGAGGTAGGGGTTATTTTGTTTGTGAATTTTTTGTTCCCTCTTCCTCATTCATGAAATTTTATGCAGAACGTGGGTCAAACGACTAACTGGTTGATCTGTGATTCATTAATTTTGTTGGAGGTTTCTATAGGGTATCCTTAGAGGGTTTGTTTTTTGTTTAATAAAAGGAATTGTTAAACCCATTTAATCCTCTATTTAATCCCTAGCTAACATGAAGGGCGCCGACCTATCGAACCCGGCACGAACCCTCTGCAACTTTGTTACCCTTGCGCCTTCCATGGAAGACCTTCAGTATGGTGACACCAACCAACTATGAAGGAGGATATATGAAAACACACACTGCTATAGGAGGCTGCGACATGAAGCCACAACAGAATTTGGAGTGGCGGGCATCGGAGCAGTCTAAGAAGAGGTTCGGTGTTCCGTCGCGCACTGTTGGTGTGCAAAGGGACCACGACTCATCAGTGGAGGACATCGGAGAAGGCAGTCAGGTCATCATCTAGCCACGGAAGGGAAGGTTGGCACGTCTTCGCGTGCCTCTAGTGGTCAGGAGACCGTGGTCGAAGCTGCGGTGGAGGAGGCAGAAACCCAGGCCTCCGGTAGGTTCTGCGGCGCCCACGTGGTGCCGCTACTTCAAAGGCCGAACAGCCTCTGACTGTTCAGGATCTCAGGAGAGTGGCTATCCCGAGCCACCTAGTGGAAGCACAATGGGCCGCTCCCTAGTAAGAAGCCACCCAACCAGGTTACCGCTCTAGAGGGCTGCCGCCTTTGCGGTTCACCCCCTTACGTGTCGGGTTACCCCATTGCAGGCCGCCCTATATGGGTCAATCACCCCTTGTGGGCCACCCTATATGTTCCGAGCCACCCCTTTTTGTGGTCCGAGCTAGAACCTGGACCAGCGGGCTGAGTCCGCTGTGGCCGTGCCCAGACCAAGTTAGGCTGGGTCGGTCCGACTAGGTCTGACCGGGCCCGGGTCCAGAAACACTTGAAGAGCCTTATCATTATAATCGGACATATGTTTGACAAACCATCTTCTGCATCTGGTTCCTTGGAGTGATGTGGTCCTTTTGACATACTCCGTGATAGTTTTGGAGGAACTCGCAGTACCGCCGGGTTGGATCGCGCCTGAATCCAACTAGGCCCTCGGCACTGAAATGCTAATAACGCACAGACCGTGCATCTGGTTGACGTGCCTTCTATTGTGTTGGAACCCTTGTGACACGACAGATCATCAGTTTAATTATTTTTGAGACTCCGTTCTGGATGATATACAACTGATAGCTTGGGGAGCGGTTCTCCCAAGTGTGCTACGTACAAATCCCAGCGACTGGCTAAGACCTGGAGACTGCTCCCTTTTCTACTCGGAGTGACTCGACAGCCACGGTATTCATTTCGGAGGAGTACCTCAGCAGGCCATGGTGGGGAGCGGCCATAGTACGTGATGTCGGGGGAGTACCTCACAAGCCATGGTGGGGGAGAGGCTCTGTGAGACCTATCATACCCATGATACAAGATGGGGAGGAGTACCTCAATAGTTCAAGGTTAGTGGGAAGCACCTATGTGTGACGCAGAAGTCCCACTGTACTCGATAAAGGAGGATTTCTCCAGCAGATGAGGTGTTCGATGTTGTGACTGGGAATGTTACTTGTTCCTAGGCGTAGAGAATATGTGGTTGGCTATTATCATTCATAGTGATCCCATGTGGGTCAGCATCACAATCCTGTTTCTCTAAGTTGTATACCTAGTTTTACCTGAGGCTCTATTTGAACTAAGTCTTTTACCTTCGTGGTACTATCTTTGTGGTGTTACTTGTGTGCTACTTCTACCATCATGGGGTTACGTTTGTGGTATACTTCCCTCATGTATGAGATGAATATATCTTGATAACTTAATATATGTGTGGGAATATACCTAATTATAGTTGATGTCTTTCTCTGTGGTTTTTCCTTTGTGGAACTTTAGGTGTACTATGGGGTCTCTGGGTCTCTACTGAGTATCGTTATACTCACCCCTACATGGGATTCACCCACACCTTTGTGTGTCTTGTGAAGACGACGTAAAAAATTTATTGAGGCTGAATGAGCCAGGATTGCATAGTTCTCAGAGGTGGACCATTTGGTGTGACACGACGTAGAGACTACTGATCGTGAGTTGTACCTACCCTTCAGGTAGGATCCAGGGTCGACCGTTTAGTGTGACGTGATGTAGGGACTACTAGTTGTGACTTGTACCTACCCTTAATGTAGGATCTGTTATGGAGAATCCAAGAGCTGGATTTCTATTTTTTTTGTACTGTTCCTTTTAGTTGTATTAGTACTTTTCATTTATACTCGTACTTTCAGTTGGGATTCTGTTCTGCCACCTTTTTCTTTTAGCACTCCTTTTTCATACAACTTTTTACCTCAAAGTTTCTTCTTGTTGTGTTCCTAGACAGTGTGTTTGTATAGTATTAAAAGAAATGCCTACCCATTTTAGGTAATATGCCTTTTGGTGCTAGTCATCAGCCCATGGCCTAAGGAAGGTGGGATTGGGATAGTCACGACACGGGCCCCGAGGGACGGGTCAAGAAAAAGTGGTATCTGAGGAGTCTATTTCTACCAAAGAACTAGGACTCTGATATTTTTTTTTGAAGTAATAGTATTAAGTGTTATGATTGTGGTTTCCAGTTCGAGGATTCCAGTGTTGGTGTGGCAGCCGACGTATCCATACACGAGGACCATGAATTCTGATTCCTAACTCAGCGCACGAAAACATTGATAATGTGTGTTTTTAAAGAGTTTTTCTTGTAATTCATTTGGATTCATCTCACTAGGTATAACTTAATGATTGTGGCACACCTTTTCCTTATCAGGATGCCACCGCATAGACAGCCTTCTAGGATTCCCAAGAGAGTACACGATGACGGCCCACCGTGTGATGAGGCTCTGGTGTAGGGCCCTCTTTCTATGTTGGAACCTTGGGGTGGTGTACCAGTAGCACCAACTCTCATGGGGTAGTAGTTACCACCAGCCGCATAGGCAGATGTTGCACGCCGACTAAGGGTGCTCCATGAGTTACAGTGGTAGAGGCCTCCGAGGTTTCGAAGCGAGAAAAATTTCTAGGAATCAGAGATCTAGCTCGAGGTTGTGGATAGAGTTTTCACCTAGTTGGGACACCATTTGAATAGATGGTGATCCTATCTACTGTTCTTTTCAAATATGTTACCATGAGGATAGTCTACAGGGTAATGAGGCTTGGGTAAATGGATTGTTTCCCAAGATGTTACCTTCAGGTAGTGTGCCAGCTATATCACCACTCGTTGCTCAGAAGTTACAAGCGATGGTACCGGTATAGGACACATGTAGGCTTAGTTCCTTGCATGTGCTTTAGCCTTAGATACCCCTCAGGTTCCGAGGCAAGCTCGACTCACAGGCGGCAAGGACTGGCTTGAGGAGGTAGTCGAGTTTCCATCTAGCCAGGGAACTATTTGATCAAATGGTGGTCCTTGTAGAGAGCCTTCTATGTGGCTCAGCAGGATGATGACAAGGTTTGGGTTACCCTGATCTTGCAAAGAGGTGAATTTTATATGGACATGCATGAGCGCCATCCACAGAGAAGGGTGTCTCTTTCCATAAGGAGATAAGTAATGAGAGTTCCCTAGAGCTTCTACATTTTCGATAGAACGACATGTCGATAGCTGAGTATTCAGCGAGGCATACTGATCATCCCAGTTACTCGATGAATACAGTTTGATCAGTTCTTCAGGGATCAAACTTCCGAGAAAGATGTGTTTAAGGACATCCAAGAAAGAACTATTCCTCTATGCAATACTACTTATGTTATGGTGCTAGAGAGAACCTTTGTGGTCGAATGTTTTTTGGCTGAGCAGATGCTTCCAGTGAATGTTAGGAGTAGGAAATCATGAAACCAATGACAGTCTCAAAGACATGGGCATGTATTGTTTTTTTGAGAAGAGGATGTGATAGGGACAAACGAATTTACAGGGATGTAAATGTGGAAGTAGAGATAGGAGAGCAGCATGAGGTGGTGTACATTTCGACATGTTACAACCCCCCCCCCCCCCCATATGGTCCCCACCAAGCTCAAGTAGATAGAGCATAAGGGAAGGGAGTAGCTACATGCAGTCAAGGAGTGTGACCCATGGTCTCTAAGAATGATTCGAGATACTGTCTATGTCTACTACTAGTTGTCATATTAATAGACATAGGTACCAATCATTCCTTCTTTCCATGAATCTTGTCCAAGACCTAGATTTTCTGGTCAAACCATTAACATGACCCTCACATCTAGAGAAACCTTTGGAAGGAGACTCGATAATCACACTTATGCCGATGGTGAGATATGACCCTTGAGGTGAGAGTTTCAGTTGAAACCTCTTGGTTATAGCATTGAGGCCTTATGAAGTTAGATTAGGTATGGACTCGACATCCACAGTTCATACTTAGATTGAATGTATTAGGAAAAAATGTTTTGGTTTGTCTACAATGTTGGAATGGGGTTTTTATTAGTGAGTGAAAAAGGAAACTAGGAAGCATAGGATAAACTCATGTATTGGAGGGTTCATCCAATCACTCTTGAGTCGGCCAGACGTACACTTGTGGAAACAGGAGTTTGGACTTTTCAGTTCTTGACAGGAGTGGTAGATTGTGGGGACATCTTTTCAAATGTTGGTTTCAGGATTACCTCCCTTAAGGGAGAGGGACTTCTGCATTGGCTGGGTACTACTGTAGATTTGTGCCTGACTTTTCCAGAGTTTTGGCACCCTTATCAACATTGACGAAGAAGGGAAAGCACTTCGTGTGGACAGAAAGATGCCATCAGAGCTTTCAGGAGCTGAGGGAGAGACTAAAAAGTTCCCCCTTCTTGAGGCTACTAGAAGAGGGCGCTGGGTGTGTAGTCTACAACGAGGCATCAGAGACTGGACTTGGGTGTGTCTTGATGTAGGAGCGAGAAGTGATCGCATATGTCTCATAGTAGCTAAGACAACACGAGTAGAACTGCACTACCCATGACCTGGAGTTACCAGCAGCGGTATTCACCTTGAAGGTGTGGTGATATTACTTAATGGGTGAACATTTTATATCTACTCTAATCACAAGAGTCTCAGGTATACCGTCTCTCAGAAGGACCTAAACCTAAGACAGTGACAATGGATAGAGTTCCTCTAGGACTATGACTTTGATATAGTCTATACTCCTGGGAAGGGGAACGTGGTAGCAGATGCAGTCAGTTGGATGTCTGGTCTGCAGTTGCTGAGTGAGATGATAGAGCAGATAGCCGCGTTGCAGATATCCTTCTTGGATAGAGATGGAGAAGCATACCTCTAGTCTATTACAGTTACTCCCCCACTCCTTTAGTGAGTCAGGGAGGCACGAGATGAGATGTTGACTATGAGGCCTGACGTGCTCAGATATCCTCATGACGATCTCCTGAAGGATTCGTTGAAGGTTTGGAACACGTCATCCTCTTCATAGGACGCACCACGGTACCAGTAACATTTTGAGAGGAGGCGTTGAGGGAGATTCATACATCCCCTTTAATGTTACATCCGGGAGAGGCGAAGATGTACCAGGACCTCCGGCATAGTACTAATGGCCAAGCATGAAGGAAGTAGTGGACGAGTTTGTATCATGATGCCTCACTTGTTTTTTAGTGGAGTTTATATAGAGCCAGCAGAAGTATTATGCCGATTGCAGGAGGGAGACCTTGTCTTTTTATGGGTATCACCTCGACGAGGTTTGTGAAGATACGGTGGGGGTGGTAAGTTATCTCCAATGTTCATCGGACCTTTCTAGATTCACATCCAAGTGGGAAAGGTGGCATACCATCTATCTCCTTCCACATAGATGCACCGAGTGCATAATGTTTTCCATGTTTCACAGATTAGAAGATGTGTGCATGATCCATCACACATTATCAACTGGTGTGTGTTTGCTGGAATCACATGAACCTCCAGGAGAGAACATTAGAGCATGAGAATTAGATTCCTTCTTAGTACCCTGATTTGTTTGTTTTGCCTTTGTTTTGACTTTCAGGGATGTAAATCCCTAAGGTGGGGAGAATGTATTATCCCAAAATTTCTATATATTTTTGTTTTAATTATATGGAATTATTTCAAGACTGTTAAATTTCACGGTGCATGATTCCGAGGTTCGGAGTTCCCAGAATGATCCATCCATGTTTTGTTAAACATTAAATAGTGCGCGTAAGAAGTTTTCCAAAAAAGATTAATAACTCTTAAATGGTTTCCCGGATCAAAAATTTGAGGGCAGTGTTGCGCTCAAGATGGTGGGTTTACCCTAGGTGCGACTTAATTTTTTTCAGAGTGGACCTCTTGTAAGAAAACCTAAAAAATGGAAGAACCGTGAATAAAATAATTAAACAAAATTATTATATTTTTCAAATTATTATAAATCATGAATGGTAACTCGGATTACAAATCTGAGACTACCACTGAACTCATTAGGGAATGCTTTCTTTAGGTAGATACTAACATTTTCTGGGTGAGGCAACCAGTGAAAGTTAGTTATTGGCTGTAAATTAATTAATTAAGTGAAAATTATTTTATTGTAAAATTCGTAACTCCTAAACAGTAACTTGGATTGGAAATCCAAGAGTACCATTGAGTTCTTTGGGGAATTTTCTCCTTAAAAGAATCCTAACCTCGACTAGCACGGGTCGAGGGTGAACGCTAATAATTTATTGAGCTTTTTTTGGGTACGTTCAATAAACGTGTGAGTGGCATTTTCTAACTTCTGAAATGTTTCTTGGATTAAAAATCTAAGGGCACCATTGAATCCGCAGTGTCGGGATTCGCTTAAAGGAGGCTTTTCTTGAATCGCAGTAGGTCCAGGAAAAAAAAGTTAAGTTTTGCGACTTTTTAAAAGAAATGAAATAAAATAATTTTTTTTATTTCATAACCTCTAATAAGCAATTAAAGGGGGTGGGACTAGTGAAGTGTTAATCCAACAAATGTCCTGAATTACAAACCCTAATTAATGATGTCGTTGGGGAATTAGGAAACTTCCTATTTAATGAGCCCCATTAAACTCCAACATCATTACATACCCTCCCCCTCTCCTATATATAGGGAGCTTGGGGAGGGGTATCAGCACAGCTTCTCCATGAAACGAAGTGATGAAGGAGCACCGCAATTCCAGACCATTAAAATATGGAATTGATCCTAATGGGAGCTGATGGGTGACACTAAACCATGAACTGGTGGATGAAGTGCGAGCGACGTCATTAGAAGCCTATTGTGGGAATAAAGAACATCGATCCACCATCAAGCGCGGGCATTTCTCTGAAAATTCAAGGTAGGGGTTTTTTTGTTTATGAATTTTTTATTCCCTCTTTCCCCATTCTTAAAATTATATGAATAACTCAAGTCAACCGACTTATGGGTTGATTCGTGATTCATTCATTTTGTAGGAGATTGTTACGAGGTATCCTTGTGGAGTTACTTTTGTTGTTGAATAAAAGGAATTGTTAAAACCATTTTATCTTCAATTTGATCATGAGATAACATAGAGGGAACATGCCTAATGAACCTGACTATAACCCTCCGCAACTTTGTTACCCTTACTCCTTCTGTGGAAGACCGCCAGCACGACGACACCAACCAGCTACGAAGGAGGTGACACGCCAACGCATGCCACTAGTGGAGGTCTTGGGACGATGTCACAGTGGACATCAGAGTGGTTGGTCATGGTTGAGTTGTGGTGTGCCATCGTGCACCGCTGGGGGGCAAAGGGGACGCGGCTTGTCAGCAGTGGCAATTGGAGAAGGCAGTCGGCTCGTCTGTCGGCCGCAGAAGGGAAGGGCAGCGCGTCGTCGGTAAGCTAGAGATCACGGTCGAAGTTGCAGCGGAGGAGGAAGAACTTGAGACTCTGGTGGGTTCTATGGAAAATGGGTGCGCCCACATGGTTTAGTCACTTTAAAGGCCGAACGACATCTGTTCGTTCCGAATCATGGGGGAGCGGCTCTCCCGAGCTGCCTGGCGAAAGCACCGTGGTCCATGCCCTAGCGGGCTTCCCCTTTTTGTAAATTGGGCCAGACCTTGGGCCAGCAGGTCAGACCCACGGCCCTGCAGGATGAACCATGGCCCAGTGGGCTATGTCCTCCATGGCCCTGCTGAGACAGGGTTGGGCCAGGTCGGTCTGACCGGGTCAGATTGGACCCGGGCCTAGAAACACATGAAGGGCCTTATCTTGAGAACCAGATGTCTGTTTGATGAACCGTTTGCAGTGTTAGGATCCTTGGATCAAGACGGTTCTTTTGAATTACTCCATGAGAGTTTTGGAGAATCGTGGAGTACGGTCGGGTTGGATTTTACCCGAATCCAACCATGACCTCTACACTAAAATGCCAATAACGCACAGACCGAGTGGCCGGTTGACACGCTGTATGTTTCATTAGAACCCTTATGACATGATGAATCATCAGGTTGATTCTTTGTGATACTTTTTTCTGGTTGATGTATGATTGATAGATTGTGGAGCTGTTATCCAAAGGCCGCTACGTATGGAACCCTGCAACTGACTCAGACCTAACGACTGCTGACATTTTTACTTAGAGTGACTTGACGTCCATGGTATGTGATAGGGAGGAGTGCCTCAGTAGGCTACGATACGTAATGGGAAGAAGTACCTTTGTAGGCCACGGTGGGGGAGTGGCTCTGTGTGACCTGACAAACCCATGGTACGCGATGGGGAGGAGTGCCTCAATAGTTCAAGGATAGTGGGAAGCACCTCTATGTGACACGGTAGGCCAACTATACTCGATGGAGGAGGAGTTCTCCAGTAGTCTAGGTGTTCGACGTTGTGACTAGGAATGTTACTTGTTCCTAGGCCTAGAGAATATGTGGCTAGCTAGCAGAATTCATAGTGATCCTGTGTGGGTCTACATCACAATTCTATTTCTTTGAGTTCTATACTTGGTTTGAGATGAGGCTCTATCTGAACTAATACTTTTACCCTTGTGGTATTATCTTAATGGTGTTACTTTTGTGGTACTTCTTCCATCGTGGTGTTACCTTTATGGTATGCATCCCTCATATATGAGATGATCATATCTTTATAACTTAGGTATATGTATGGTTATAAACCTACATAGATTTGATGTCTTGCTCTGTGGTTTTTCCATTATGGAACCTTAGGAGATCTATGTGGTCTCGAGGGGCTTGCCGAATATTGTTATAATCACCCTTGCATGGGCTTCGCATGCACCTTGTTGTGTCTTGGGCAGAAGACGTATGACATTGATCAAGGATGAGGGAGCCAAGATTTGACAGTGCTTGGAGGTGGACCATTTGGTGTGACGTAATGCAATCACTACTAATCGTGAGTTGTACCTACCCTTCATGTAGGATTTGGGGTGCATCGTTTGGTGTGACGCGGAACAGGGACTACTGATCACGAGTTATACCTACCCTTCAAGTAGGATCCATGTTGGATGATCCATGAGATTATTTTACCTCTTTCAGTTGTATTGTTCCTTTTAATTGTAATAGTACTTTTTAGTTGTACTCGTACTTTCATTTGGGCATGTATTCCTGCCCCTTTTTCTATCATCAATTCTTTTTACTACAGTATTTTACTTCACAGTTTCTTGTTGGTGTGTTCTCAGTCCATGTGTTTGTACAATTTTAAAGGTAATGACTTCCCGTTTTAGGGAATACACCTTTTAGGGCTAGTCACCATCCCCTGGCCTGTGGAAGGTGGGATTGCAGTTGTCATGGAACGAGCCCCAAGGTATGGGTCGTGACCGAAATAATCTCCACTAAATACTTGGTTTCTTGACACCTGACATTAATATTAGGGGTATAAGGACTACCCCACTCCCAATCTTAATGAAACCTAGTTCGCCTTTTTTAGAGTCATATGTGTACGTAAACAACCAAGGAACTGTGATATCATTCAAAAATTGTGAAGGTTCTCTATCAATAATTTTACTAAGCCTTGGAACATTTTAAATATCAATTTATGCCTCCTATACTCATCTCAGCGATCACCTCTCAATATTGTTTAAAAATTTAAATCTAAATAGTCAACAAATCAATGACAATCCAACCTTCTTTTAAGTTCACAAATATATGAATGATTGGATCATTAAAAACTCTACAGCATAACTCATATCTTCTTTACGATTCCATGATGTCCTTTTACCATATTTTTTACCTAAACCAATTTTTAGTTTATTTTTGACTCATCATGTTCTATTTATGAATGAAAATTTTGTTTCTATGGAGAAACTCCATTACTTAAGTGCACTATTCAAAGAAATAATTTTCATTTAATCAACAAGAATAATGTAATAATCCTCTAATAGAATTTTTCTTGAAAAATATCATTATATTATACAAATTTATAATTCTCCAAATTATATCATTTTAATATTTATTGATTTTGGAGTTCAAGGTGACCATATGTATCCCTTTGAATTGGTCGATCGCTACAAAAAAGCAGTGAGGGCTCAAATTATCATGGGGGACTATGCACTCAAATAATAATACTAAAGATTATGCCTAAATCTAGTCAGATGTTTGCATAATGTATATATTGGATAAGAACCCAATTCATATAAACAAAAAACAATACACCATTATAGTCCCCACAGTCTCGAATGTCAATAGTCTAAACTACCATTATGATGTGTCAAAATAAGACAGAGTGTGTGAAGAAATAGAATATATATAATATGTGCTATTAGTATAGATATCTAGATTAACCCCTAATTTAAATAAAAATTTATTATAATATTACACTAATGTAAATATAATTTAAAACATATAAAACTTAGTTTACCAACTCTTGTTGAACCCTTGGTCAACACAAACTTCGTATTAATTAATTGTTTCTTCACAAGTTATAAATTTCATAAGAAATTTGATTTTTTGGATATTAGGAATGGTTTTCTTTAGAATTGAGATTCAAAGTGAAATTATGAGAGTTTTATCACCTCTAAGACTTCATTTTCATATGGATTATGGATTTTGAGTTTATTCTTGTAAATCCCCAACTCAGATTATTTGTTCTGGGCTAGAGTGTTGCATAACCCCAGGCTTGCCTTCCCATAACGAAGAGGTTTATGACTATAGGGGAGGGACAAGAAAGTCTTAAGGGGGAGACTATTACATCTATTATAGAAAATAATCAAATTATAAAATTAAAGTAATAATAATAACAAAAAAATTAATAAAAATAATTTGAGTATAAGGAAGAACTAAGTACAAACCCATGGATTAGCAGTATGGCATGTCATCCTCACAATCCAAAACAAGGAAAATGATCCCTATATAAATGTATCAATGATTTAGATAAAAGTAACCAAGAATAAACATATACTTACTTTTAAGACCATAGTCTATCATGTGATGCACATATCCTCTATCTTGCCCTTCTAAACTTGATAATTAAAGGCCTTTTACCCTCATCATATCCAATGTCATGAAATATATAGGTGCACAGAGATACTTGATTTTGGTATTAGTATGATACCAAGTAGGATTCCACCAATAATCCTTAACAAAAATTTATAAATATACAAGTGAATGTATTCAAACTAAATATATAATAGATAAGAAACAAGTATTTCACACAAGAACAAAATGCATATACTTACTAGGTCCCCAGTGATCGGTTCTACTAATAAATCTTTATGCTAGAAGGAATGTCCACCAACCATGTATGAAACATTTTCCCTAAATAGGATAAACAAAAAAATATTTTTAATATATCCCACTATAATGGATAGCCTATGTACATACTGATAAATATATAACACATCCCACTCATGGGGATAGTCTATATGGCCCAACCTACACACTCAACTACAAATGAATAAATAATTGATCATACAATATACTTATACAAGATGACATATCCAACATCATTTCATAAAAATCATGAGTAATACATATTACAATCCACATGTGATAGAACATAAAACATGGGTCCACAAGGCTACACAAACACACCACATGTGATCAATCATCAACAAAGGATTCCAGAGCTAAACCTGCATGTCAAAAAAATATCAAATACCCATATAAACAAGTGTTAATGTCATGAACCACCTACACCAATCATTTCAAAGACAAATCCAAGATTTTTCAAGAGAATTATGATATTAAATGTTTTTAAACAATAACCAAATCAAGAACATATACCAATTTTATAAAGAAAGTATTACAACATGGAATAGTGATGGTTCTAGAATAACATTCTAGAGGGATATGCCAAAGGTAGGAAAATCACATAACCAAATTCTAAAGATGATAATGGAAGTATTCAAGTCGAGTTTATGGAAGGATAAATTTCATCATATAATGAGTGGATAATAAATGAGAATAGGGTCCTAGATCATATAATTATAAATTAATGGGAATAGGTCTCAGACAACAATGATTCAATCCCCTATCAAGGTCACACTTGAAAAAACCTAGGTTATCTAGAGTATCTATAAACTAACCTTCAAATTGAGGAAAACCAAAGTAGGCTATACAAATCAATTAAAGGGGAAAGTAAATGATTAATATTTCATTAAAGACCCCTATTTATGATTTCATGGGTTTCCCCTTTTAAATAGATGTTATCTGAGAAATAATATGATGGATTAATCCATTTTAATTCCAATTTGACAATTGAAATGTCTTTCACCTTAACATGGGATTTTTCTTGGTGTTCTTGAAGACACCAATATGAAACTACCAACCCTAAGGCATATTATTTTACCAGAGGTTGTTTTACCACACAACACCCTCCAAGAAAGCTGTGGATAGGAAACTTAGGATGTTTCCCATATGAAACTTCCCCAAGCACCTTCTATTGTCAAATCCAATTCCTCATTCCTAATTTACAAGAAGAAAAATCAATGAGAGTACAACTTTCTATAGGGAATTGTTTTGGCCATTTTGAACCCAAAATTTTCAAGAACCACTTTTATACTTATAAAAAACTCCATAACTAAATGAACCTTTGTTCATTCATGAAAATTTTCAAAAAATAACCTTATAAATGCTGAAACAAACACTAGTAACCCACTGAAGATATTGGTGTTTTAAATATCCTCCTCTAATGAATTCTCATCCGGAAGAAGTGTCTATATTTTTCCAGGAAAAAATTGAGCCACTCTTTATAAATTATTATATCAAACCCATATGTTTCAACCTAGATCCACCCATGCATCCATAAGACTAGAATGAGAGAAACAATGTTCACTCAAATCACATTCCCACATCATTTAACCATCAAAATAGTTTACTCTATAAAGGATACATCTGGTTCAAATTCAACATCCTCATAGTTAATCACATGTGTAGGATTGGGTGTATAACTTTGAAGATGAGACACTTTGAACAAGTTATATATACCATTATAATGTAGATAAGGATCAATAGGCCACTTCCCTTAAGTGTTTAATGATATTAAATGGACCAAAATATATTAGTGATAACTTATTTAGCATCTTTAGATGTAGATACAATTGTTGAGGGTACACCCAAAAGTGAACCCAATAACTCACATCAAACTCCAAGGGTCATCACCTAGAGTATTCATTTTACCACTTTCTATTATGAGTCGTATCTACTGGATTCTAAAATATTTTAAATTTTACTAAGTTATCCTATGTCATAATAGGATTGAAAACTAGATATTCACCCACTATAATCCAACTATGTGGTGAACATCATGGTCATCCATAGAGATCTCCAAATGGTTCTATCTAAATCATTGATTTGAAAAGATTTCCATATAGAAATTATACAATATCCAATTAATCAACCAAGATCCTATAAATTCTTTAGTGCATTTCCAAATCATATCCTCTAAATTAAGAATCATTCTCTCTAACTTCCTTATAACCTAAAGATGAGAATCATTTATAATCATAAATATAGTCCCCAAAACCTTCTACAAACATTTGATAAAACTAAAATTTTAACAGAGAGTCTCTCCCAGATACCATTCTCAAAGGTACTTTATGTAGTTACACAATCTCTCAAATGTAGATCTTTCCTAGATCATCCAACAAGTTGGTCCCCTAGATTGGAAAGAAGTGAGTCACCATGATCAATTGATCAACTACAACCCACATGAATGATAAACTTATCAGGGTCATGGGAAACCCTATCTTAAAGAACATTTTTACCTCATCACACATCCACAAAAGTACTAAATGTAATTTCATAAGCCTTATAGGTCTCTAAAACATGGGCTTGATCCTTTGGTAATTAAAATAATGCGAGAAAAATATTTCAATTTCAATCTTCATGTCGGGCCAACAGAATTTTCTTCTAACATAATCATATATTTTGGTTGATCCAATATGCACTACCCTCTAAGAAACATGAGATACATTCATCATCTATTCCCTCATGGTAAAAGGAACCATAACACTAGAAGAAATAGAATATCACCACATATATCTAAAGCCAATCTATGAATAGAACCATTTTCTTCCAACCTATCAAGATTCACGATGATCTGAGTTATACATCAGACTATCCTTTACTCATTCAACAAATGAGGATGTGGTCACCATGGGTTCAAAACCTACAACCCCTTGATCATCATTTATTCGTAGTTCCCAGTCATTTAATAAGGCCGTTATCTTTCACTCAGACTCTTTTTTTTTCTCTCCATATTCTTTTTTCTTCATGATAAGTGCATCTACAACCAAATTCCTTATCCCAATAATATACACCATTTTAAATTAAAAAATCTATAAGTATTCGACACAATTACGTTGAAAAAAATTTCAAACACACTAGAATAAAACATATCATGGAATTTGTGGTCTATGTATGCAAAACATATCTCATTGAAGAGGTAGTTTTTCCAACATTTCAATACATGAACCATATCCACCAAATCAATATTTGGAATAGGGTAGTTTTTCTCATGGCTTCAATGCTCACCATACACATTAGAAATTTCCTTATCACCCTTCATCAAATCATCTCCAAACCTGATTCCAAAATTTTTCATAATAAATAGAATACCTAGCTTAAGCCCTAAGAATAATCAAAATTGAAGATTGATTGGGCCTCTTATTCAACTCTATGAATGATTCTTCACAATGGTTTTTTCATTAAATCTTGACATGATTATTAGTAATAATTTTCATTAGTGTTGATAAATGAGAGAATAATCAACGAACCTCCTTTATTACACATCCAAATTGAGGAAACTCTAAATTGTGTACTTATTCTGAGTCCATGATCAAGGAATAACCACATGAAAATTCTCTAGATAAGTTGATTTTTCTACCTGAGAAGTACATGCCCAAATATTACACCCTATGGATCTAAAAGAACCACTTTGATAAATTTTCTTAATGATAATGTGATCAAAGTGCATTGAAGATGATATTTAGTTATCTATATTTTCATTATATGTCTTTGAATATATCTACCAGTCCTGAATAAAACACAATTATTAAGGAATCTAGGTATAGATGAAAAATATTTTTCATTGCGATCATGAATGCTATTGCAGCACTTTTTTGTCAAAAGTTCATAATGTGATACTCATATAGCACATCTCTTCTCCAGACTACTATATTCATTATGTATTTTTATCAAAACCGAAGATGATGGTTGTATAAATATAGATCAATCTCTAAAAAACACTTGGATCCCCATAATTTATTGAATAAGTCCTCGTTCTTGAAAATATGTACTTTTTCCCAGTGATCAGATTTATCTTCATGTAGACCGCACAAAGATAAAGACTACATACCAATTTCATAGAGAATAAAACTAGAGCACGCTAGGGGGAAATTCTCATTTTGATGAAGTATTTATCATTAATATTTTCAAGATTCACTTTAAACTATTTCAATTCATTCAGATCCATAATATATGGTGGAAACCATATAGGTAACAAATTGGGCAAGATCTCAATATTGAAATCAAATCCCATGATTGGTGGTAGCTACATGAAATATTTTTTAAAACAATATCTTAATAGGGCCACAACATGAGTAAAATATGAGGTATTCACTTTCTAATCCACTATAAGGATCATTTATACCACATGAAAGAAAATACTTATCTCTGATGTGGATCTAGTCCCACTCATCTAACCACAATGCCCTATTCACTGGTAAATATAAAATAATCCCCCTTATGAGAAATATAATTCACTCACCTCTATTAGAAATAAATGTTTTCATAGTATGTTGTTAATAACTCCATTCCAAGGTTCACATTGAAACCTATCATGTCTAAGATTATCAAGTTCCAAACATACATGAAGATAGTAATCAAAAATGAAAATTATGTATTGATATAAAGATGATCAACTTTCTTTCCCAATGAAATATAGATAGAAAAAAATCATAAGTGAACCTAACTAGTAAGTCTAACATAACAACCACTTGATAAGATATGAACAAGTGTGATGGGCCATTATAAAAAAACATATAGTGTATTGGAAACCAGGACTGTGAGTTGAATTTTTTATGGCCCAGTACACCGTCATTCGAAGATTAATCTTCCTTATAAACCCTTCCCACAACCCCCCCCCCCCCCCGCCATTAGGATCCATTAGTACATGACTCATACAATTCATCAACCCTTGGGGGTTATGTTCCTATTGTTGACTTCCACAACACACTCACTAACTAGAGTTTTTGAACACATCCCTAAATCCTTATCACAAAACCACTTTAGATGACCGGTCTTTCCACACCATTAATAATTATTGACCAAAATAATAAGTTACATGAGATAGTGTATTTTCAACCAATAGTTACAACTCCAAGTAGATTCATCTCCCTCAGAGTGAGTAGAAGAAACTCCACTCTTCTCTAAAAATCGACTCCCATCCTAGAATCCATCCTCAAATGTCTTCTTCCTAATCCCATAATATGAAATTAGGGTTGTGTATGATAAATTTTGGGTCAATCCTATAGTATCTGGAAGAATACATGAAGTTATATCTCCTTATATACCCTTTTTGATCATTAGTTCATTATGAAGAACTATAGGATAGGTCTTCTAATTGATGTTCATGACATGGTGTTTCAGCTTTGTATAAAGAACAATATTGAGCTTTCTGGTCTTTTTTACCTTATTCCCAACTCAAATAGGTTCAATGAAAACTGAATTAGTGAATCATGGTGAGTAGTAAGACACTTTAATCATCCCTCTTCAGTGCTCCATGAACTCGTGAGAATGGCCCCACTTCAGTGCATCATGAAATAACTCCTTAAAGTAGTGTTCCTTAAAGGTTTCTTAGGTTATCCATTCATGTATACCATCCAAACCATAATGTCCCACCATCATCCAGAAGCACCCTTAATTATAAAAATGTTGCATGCTTTATCTTTTTATCCTATAGGGTATCTACCACATGAAATAAACTCTTGATGAATCATAATTAGTGCTCTAAATTTTGGGGCCTCTAGTTCTATGGTAGGATAGTGGATGCTAGAGTTGTAAGTCGTGAGTATAATCAACTATCATCGTCCCATATTTGGGTGCTCCTCCACCATGAAAAGGTACTACCTCAAAGTTTTCTTACTAGATATATTCCAAATCTTGATCTACCAGAACAAATAAGAGATCATTATCAACTACATCATCCTTAATGATAGGTGGTTCAGCTGGTTGCGTAATACAACTATAAGAATGTATTACCATAAATGATAGACTAATATTTTGGTAGATTCAATAGGTAAACCAAAACTGATGATAATTGATCACATTCACACATAAGGGTTTTAAAATTTAATCATCCAAATTGGATACCCATTAAAAAGGAATAAAACCCTAATCATTACCCCTATCTTTATCTCATATTCTAGTATCTTCACATCTTTCATGAACATATATACAATCTCAAGAATATAATGTTAAATATCAGATAAAATAATATATGAAATAATGCATCAAAATCGCATATAACAATTTCAAACTATATTTAATTATTCAGGTATAACTTATTAAATAAACAAGTATATGGAATGTGATCCTATATTCCTAGACATAATGTGTGAATGTACACTATAATCCATAAATCTATATGCCAACATTATTTAGATCTCCCAAGGTTAATTAAACTTATGCTACCATAAAAAACATGAACACCAATCACCATTTTCATTATAACTCAGAAATACACAACTCCTAGATGGCCATACATAGGCACAATTCCTTTACCCATGTCCCAACCATCCAAAATCATGTATACAATATATCATATTAAAGAATGGAAATAAAAATTAAGTAAACATGGTGATCTAATACCGTTTTTCAACACCCCATCCTAAATTACCTGGTATGGTTTGGATTTCATGTGACTTCTTGGGCACCTCCCCATATTCTAGAGTATTCCAACTAGCGATGAGGTTGAAGAGAGAAATCATGGGTAGACTATTATTTCAGTAGTAGATAATTATTACAGTATAAATATGAATAAATTAAAATAATAATCAACAATTAATAAAAAACACTTGAGGTGTTAAATAACATACGTACCAACACATACAGTTGCAGTATGGCATGGAAGTCACACAATTCAAAAGAAGGAAAAGGATTCCCATGGAAAATGATCAATTTATGTGCCAAAAGTTATCAATATGAAACATATGTTTATTTATAAGAGTAAATTTTATCATGTGATGCTCGCATACTCTTTCAAGTCGTTCTAAACATTCCACCAAGGGCCTTTTCCCTTCATTAGATCCCTAGTGTTTAAATCTATAAGAACACCAAGACACCTAAGTATGGTGTGATTAACTGATCTAATAGGATACCAATAATGGTATAAAAAATACGTGAATTAATATATAGGTTCATTCTATGAAATTAAATAGGTCATAAATAATAAACATATATATCAAACACAAACACACAATACATATAATTTTTAGGTCCCCAAATACCAGCTCTACCTTTTTCGACTATATTCCAAAAGGGATATCCATTTAACTTTTATGACACATACCCCAATGATGGGACATACTAATTTTTTTGGAAACATCCCACTAGAAGGGATATCCCAAATACATGTTGATTAATAACTATATATACCTCTCAAGGGGATAGTTCGTATAGCTAAAAATGCATAGTCAGCTACATATGATAGAAGAATAATTAATGTAATATATTTATGTAAGATAATAGATAAAACTTCATGTAATATCAAAACATATTCATATCCATTACAATACACATGTAAGAAAACACAAAATATGATTCTATAGGGTTACACACACATCATATAATCAATTTACCAACTTAGGTCTCATTGAATACACACACAAACAAAAATTTCATGACAAGAACTCATATAAGCATTTTATAATGATATGGACTACTAGCCTCAAAGCATGATAAAGAAAAATTCAATGTTCTTCAAGATATTTCTAACAAAAACTGCATTGAAACATCAAATCAATGAATCCCTTATACCAATAGCTAATAAAACTAATTCCAACACAAAACAAAGATGGTTTATGAACAAGAATCAGTAAAGAATATGAAAAATATGGGGTAATCACAAACCCAAGGTCTGAAACAGAATTGTATGTATTTATATTATGTTGAAGGAATGAGTAAATTTTCCATACAAGAAATATAGATCAAAGGAGAAGAGGCTTTAGCATCGTATGAGTATAAATTAATAGAAACTACTTTCAAACCCCCCAATATCTGATCTCCCTATATGGTCGCATAAGGTTATGACCTAGGTTATGCATAGAATCTGTATACTCATCTAGAAATCAAGGATAACCCCAAGAGGATGTTCACATTGATTAAAATATTAAATGAAATTATTAAAGTATTATTAAAGTCTCCTCATTATGATAACATGAATTTATACTTTAAAATAGATGATATGAGAGTAATAAGATTATGGTTTTATCTATTTGAATTAAACATTAACCATCAAAATGGTCTACATTGTGTATTGGACTTGGTTGTTGTGTTCTTGAACACACTAATATGAAGTTGCCAACCTTATGGAGTTTTTCCATTCCAAAATCCATTTTTCCTAACCACAACCTCCAAAATGGATGTCTTTAGGTAGCCTAAGCCATATCCCATAAGAACTTTCCGTTAGCACCAAGAATTTTCCATGTAATTTCACAATTTCCCATTTTACACTGAGTAACATTGTTATAAAATGGATCAAACTAATGAATGGTGTTGGCCATTTTGAACCAAAAACATTCAAGACACACTTTTATAATTTTAAAAACTATATCACTAACCAAACCATTGATTCAACCCTAAATATTTTTGTAAACATTACTTAAATATTTGATAACTTAAATTAATAACCCATTAGAATCCATGGGTTATAATTTGTGTTATTGGTTGGGTCTTAGGAGCTTTGGGTGAAATTTCAGAATTTTAAAAATGATATCACCCTATAATATGGTTACCATATGGTTATGGGAAACCATTTGAGGAAACCATGTTGGTTGGGTTTTATTAGGGTGTTGGTGCATGGTTTTTGCATGGCAGAAATTAAACCATAGAATATAAGCCCTTATTTTTTCAAGGGACCTATAGGTTTGGTGAATAGTTTGGAAAATCATTCCACCAAACAATATGATGGGGGTTTATCAAGATAAATACCACTATAAAGTATTCAAACTATTTGAAAAATTATGCATTAACCAAGAAACTACCAAAATATTATTAGATGTAATAGGTTACCCATTTACCCCTCATTGTTTTTAACTTCTCCCCCCTACTTTCTTCTCCCTATCACATGGCCGAGTAAAGAGGGACTCCTCCCTCTTTATATATTTATTCCCCATGGATTGCGGTGGGATTTGGTGTGATTTGGGGATATATTGTGGTGATTTGTTTCGCACATTTAATTTTATTATAGATTCCACTTATCTCTTAACAATTCTATATTTTCTATCATGGGGTCTCTAACGTTCCCCAGGGATTTTAAAATATGGGATTTTATTTTTTGAAAATATAAAGGAATGTATTTTTGTGATTAAAATTAAAAGTTTCTTCCATATAACTTGAAAATAAATATCCCTCATTACATTTGGAAATGAAACAAAAAGATATGGATTCATGAAGGTATCCCCAATATTTTTATTATTATTGACATAGTCCTCATGTTAGATACATTTTCTAAAGGTTTGAGTATAAATGTCTACAACATATATGAAGTAATAGAGACTCTGATATGAGATATATGATGATATTTTTGTTGAAATATAACATAGTTATTTTAAAATGGTGTAAAAATATGTTATATGTTTGATTAAGAACTATTCAAAAGTTTAAAAACATGTTCAAATATTGGATAAGTTCTAGCTAATGTTCGAGATAATCCATCATAACGTTCCATAATTAGAAGGATTTCAAATATAGGGTTTAATATTTCTTGGATTGAGGAACAAAGGGTAAAATTGAAATTTAGTAGAGGTTACAAAAATACTCTTTTTGAGTATTTCTATGCGACAGGGGACCTAGGAAACCCATAATTAGATAATAAAATTATTTTATAATCTATATAATTTTTTTAATATTTTTAAATAGTTTGAAGTGTTTTAGAAAGTTTGGATATTGTTTTAAGAATTCATGAATAAATTTTATGAAATATAGATTTTCTATTTTATTATGGATATTGGCTTAGTTTCATATTTTATGGAATTTATAGAAGGTAAACTGTTTTCATATGAGAAGAACCCATTTCATAAGATACATAATTTGTATAAGATGAAAATCCCCATATGGTAGGCTATTATTATTAAAAATCATAATTTGATATGATACTTTTATTTTTGTATGATATGTGGATCTCTTAAGATAAATTAAATATAATATATGTTTTCCTCCATTTAAGATACTAGATTTCTTAAGATATCTTTAGCGTGTATGATATTAGTACTTTGTCTTATATAAAGACCATGTATTATTTTAGGCTACATATTATGATAGAAAAAGATTATATGGGGTTGGATCCCAATAACACATGGACTATATAAGAATATAAAAAAATTTAAGAGAACCGGTTAGTACATAATATATTTTAGGTGTAAAATTGAAAATATGATAGATGATAAGATTGTTGAAGAAGGATGGTGTATCTGAAATTATTCGTAATGTTCAACTAAACTTATGAAAACTATAAGGTTCATCCAACCCTAATAAAATGTTGAATAAAATATAGAAAATATAAAATATAATTTCCCATAATTCGAATATATAG
Source organism: Viscum album (assembly GCA_963277665.1). Taxonomy (NCBI): domain Eukaryota; kingdom Viridiplantae; phylum Streptophyta; class Magnoliopsida; order Santalales; family Viscaceae; genus Viscum; species Viscum album. The sequence continues at coordinate 327,686,746 of OY728164.1, forward strand.
AATGAAAATAATTGGGATGACACCAATTCCATTCTTTCATGTTCTAAAAATCATGAATCATAGTCAAACAAGATTTAATATTTTAAAGATTAAGAAAAATTAAGATAGAGGAAAAATAATTTATTTTGCCTAAAAATATGAACTTCAACTAAAACAAATATATAAATGAAGAAATAGATGATGATAGATCCAATATTCAGTGATTATAAAAATTAAGTTTGATCCTCACAGCATGAAGAATAGGATCACACTTAAGAAAAAATAGATGGGAGTAAATCCAAAAAAAATAATCTGTTTTTAACAATAATGAAGGCATTTTTAAGTATGTACTTGGTTTTTTTCTTATATCATTAAATATCATGATAGAATTTCTCATTATAGTTTAATGAGTATATATTTCCTTTAAGTTTATACCTTGATTTTACAAACTCAAGATTGATGTATGTAGTGGTTTTCGGGGATTCTCCATGCCTCAAATGGAATGGGACATTCTTTAAGATTCTAATCTATATTTTTATATATAATTGTATGATATTTTAATTATGTCCATTCTGGAAATATTATGAGATGGCTAAAATAACTCGGGCTTGTTAGATGAAAACAGGGCATATATTCAAGTGAGAGGAGGAATAAAATGAGAATAAATAGTATAGTATTTTGTCAATACTCAGTGATAGAATGGTTTTAATAAAAAGGGTACAAGGGAACAAACCCTTATATTAATTTTAAAAATTATCATGTATATTATAGGAAAATAAAAATTGGGGTAAATAAAATTGGCTGACATTCAGGATATATCTAGACTATTTCCATTTATAGAAATTTAAAGTGAATACATTAATTAAATATTGACGCATATAATTGAAAAAAATGAATATCTAAATTCCTTAAAATATATAAAATGTTCTCTAAATTTCGATCATTACGATTAAAACAATTTCGTAATATCTATGATGGTAATCAATTAAAAAAATTTACTTTTTAAGGTAAATTATAAATATGATATAATATTGAAAAGTGTTATTTTCAAAAAAAATACTACTTATATTTTTCCAATTATTTTAGAAAATAAATTTATAAATTTGAGGATTTTATTTTTTCTAAATAAACTCCATTTTTTCATTAAAAAAATCATAGGGTGAAATTTTTAAATTTTTACAAAATAGTAGATTTTTTTGTAAATAATAAAAAATAGTGATTTTTCTAATACTATCACATTTATATGACTTAGAATTTTTTGAAACCATTTTAATATAAAAAATATATTTATAAAGTAAACTAAAAATATTTAAAAATAATTTTCTAAATTTTTAAAGCCCTTGAATATTATTTTAGAAAATCAAGTAATATTTAAGAAAATTGTTTTCATCTTTTTCATTAATTAATGTTACTTATGGATAAATTAGGTTTTGGGTTAATATTAATGTAACATAAATATTTTTTTGAACAAATATAATCATATTCATATCATAAGAATCAATAACATTAATTATTTTTTTCTATGCATAATCTTTATACATAAAAATAATTTTCTTTTGCAAACATGTTTTTATGTGTTACATGAGGTCACATTAAAATTAATTTTTCTACATATAGAAATTTAATTTAGTAATATTAGAATATATTTTATATCATCAAGCTAATATTATTTAATAATTATAATTTCATTTTTAAAAATAAAAATTATATTAAAAATGTTAATGACAATTACCATGTTAGTTATGAAAAGATTAATATTCAATTATTTTTTGAACAAAGCATAGATTTTATCTAATAAATTATGTCAATATATATTAAATAAAAAATATAATATTATTCTTAAAATTATTATATATATAATAATACTCATTCAGTGTTTGATCATTAATAAATAGGATTATGAACTTTTAATAGTGAAAACAACTTTTTTCAATAAAAAAAGATCTCCTATATATAATTTGTTATAATTTAAAGCGTGATTTTATCAAATTAATATATTTAATTAGATTAAATAGAAATTAAATATATGTTAAAATATTCAAATTTTTTAATATGGGTTAACTTTTATATTTAGTAATATATAAAATTACATAGAATCTAGTTTACATAGAAAAAATAAATTTGGGTAAAATATTAAAATTAAAAAAAATATATTAACCACTGCATCCTTGGCTCAAAATGAATGGAAAACAAAATTTTAGACCTTATTTAACCCCCCCCCCCCCCCCCCATGCACACACACTTTATAAAATTTTCATCCATTTACCCTTGAATGGTTTCATGGAATTTTTGAAAAATTATGTCTATTTCCAAATTTGTCATTTTCTTCACATATAAAAGGATACAACATCAACACATTCAATGTTTCTATTAAATATTGAGATAATCCTTGAAACTATTTTGTTTTACTCCCACTATAACCCACTAAAACATCCTAAATTCAATGTTAACATTATCTTATCCTTATCCCTTCAATTCCAAAGAGTATTTCAAGAATAGATCAAGTCTCCAATCTATGTATTATCTCCTTCTTAAGTTTATCTTATTAATATTACACATCCAAATTTCTTATCCCATTAACAATATAATTAATTTAGAATAACTTTTATACTTATATATTTTTTATATGAACAATATATCTCTTATTTGTTATTTTACATCCACTTATAAAATAACGGAAAGTCAGTCATGTTATTTAATAGACTACAACTTCCTTAAATAATTGTTTTTTATATAGTTTATCATTATTTAGTGAAAAATATTAAGATCTGGTTAAACATCATAAAGACATCAATATAATATCATTATGCTTATGTTATAATGATATTATTATTTAAATATTACTAATATAACCTCTATATTGAATTGGTATGTATTAATTGGAATAAACACATTATGAAATATATATATATAGGTCCTACTCTATAAAAATGTTTTTATTAACACTTAACAAATATAAATTTGATTTTTTTAGAAATATGTTATGCTTTAGAAACACATTCCATTCCTATTTAATTTTTATTGACTTTTATTGGAAAATATTATATTTAATTTTTTTAATTTTGTTAAAATATGATTTATAAAATGTTTAAAATTATTTTAATCAACATAATAAAATTATATTTGGGTGTGTAAGAACCCAATACTTATTTGTGGTATGAATAATTTATTTTCATCAATTATTTGTTTAAACGTTTAAATAAGGCCTAATTTGAATGTCCATTCAGTTAATGATGGTGTTGGGGGTTTCTAGGACTGGTTTGGAGCCTGAAACCCATGATTTGGGGTAAAAAATAGCCTAGATCATGGTTAGTTTAAACTGTGCAAGGCATGATGAATAGATTGAAAAAACATTTGAGAAATGGGAAGAGAGAGGGAATATTCCACACAATTGGGAAAAATCGTGTGATTTGGGAAACATATCTGTGTGGATAGCTCTTGAACATTGATAGAGGATACTTTCACAGTTTCTTCATGCTTAGTCAAATCGTACAATTAAACTGAGTGGGTTCCCCAACACTAGAGGAGCCCATAAATGGTTGGTGCACGATTTGAAAAAACTGTATTCCCAAATAGTGATACCTATATATTTTGTGAAAGAAGAAGTTTTTTCCATTAAAAAATCTATAAACTTAAATCTATTTTCTTCATATCCTCCCGTGTAGAAAAAAGAACCACTTGAGAGATCCTAGTTGATCCTATGCTTGGAATTTCCAATGACACTCCCTTCGAACTCCTATTCAAGAACCCTTAGTCTTGTTGGATCCATCTCAAAAGGATCTTCAATCTTTTTTATTCATTATCCTTTATTCTAGATACTGATAGTGCTATTTGGATGAATGATGATTTCCCCTATTATTTGGTTCTTTGTCCGTTCTTTGATTTTCTCCCAATTAGAGCAGAATATGGAGCTGATATTGGATGAGCTATCAACTACGGACCTAAATTATGTGGTCTCATGTCTTTCAATTATAGTCATGTTTTTTATATATGTTTTTATTCATCACGTACAATTTACGGGCATCACATTGAAATGAAATTGAACCCTATAATTTCTAGTCAAGTTCTATGTAATTAATGCGGCATGTTGATGGTTGTTTATAGGTTGTGAAACTTGAAACAGAAACATCCCAAGGATGTGTTTATTATTAAATGGATCATGTATATTGGCCTTGGACAACCTTAGGTGTACCATTACCCCTTTATTAGTATGTCAAACATGAATTTAAATTTGAATTGGATTGCAATTTGAATGAATTATAATTGAATGAAATAATCTAAAGGGATGTATGACCATGCCCTAGTCCTTGGATATGTATTAGACTTTTGAATCTTGACTTGGATTTAAGGGAATTTTCCATGTGATTTTTATAGAGACCATGCTAGGTAAATGCTTGAGTAATCATGACTTTCTCTTTTAATTGGTTTTCCCATATGAAATATATAAATACTATGACATATAATAGTTCATTTAAGATTATAAAGATTATTTTAATGATTTCCCCAAGATATTATTTTGAAGGCAAGCCTTTTAATTTTGGCCAATGACTTGAAAAAAATTTTGTGTGAAGTTTGAAATGATATATTCTTGTTATAGAACATGATATTGTTAATTTATATTGTTGAAATGTAATTGAGTTGGTTAAATTATTAATAACTAGGAGTGACACTGGGATTCAAAAGAAGAATTACATGGTTGGTCTCGTTTGGATATCAACTCTTATGTCAAAGTTATGCTTGGTTTTCCATGGATAAATTCATAGGGACATTGATATTTATATGTTAAGTGACACCTAGAACCCTTATGGATTTACAAGGATAGACTCAAGGTAATTTGATTATACATTCCATGGGTGATACCTCAGATCCCTTAGTGGTCCCCCAAGGACACACTTGAATGGATGAGACGTCATAACACACCTAGAGAGATACCTGGGTTTTTGAGGTTTCCAATGGATAGCCTCATAGGGTGCTAGTTTATATTACACCTAGAATGAGACATGAATTTCAAATTATGGATTCCAAGGATGGAAACAGGTTCAAAATTTAATTAAGAATGAAATGGATTATGATGTGTCTGATAAGACAAAGCACAAGCTTGGAGTCATTCTTTAACTCACACCTTTTAGATGGCATGTCTAAGAATATGTTGTTCTTATGATTATATGGGGATTTTCAAGGATTCATTGGGTCTCGATACTTATAATTTAAATGAGATTAAATTTTTAAATGAACTTTATTAAAGGACTAAGGCTTCACTGTTAAATATGAGATTACCATTTAAAATAAATTGACTAAATAGATTAATTATTAATGATAACTTGTACTTATAGGATGTCTAATTTTGGGTACTTACTTTAATTATATTTTTACATCCTTCCCATAATTTATAATATATATATATTTATATATAAATATTCAAGGGCTAATTGGAAGCTAACTGTGGGTTGTTTCCTACAAATATTATATCTCACACCCTATTTAAGACACCTTTTGTTACCCAAACAGACTATATTACAGTAGGTATTGATAACGTAAAGCATCCTTCTATTGGTTCTTGATCATTTATTCAGAGTAGGAGAGCATGGGACCAATCTAGGATTACAATGCTACTAGGATACTTTTTTACTTTTTCACATTTATTATATGTATTGTACATCTATCATGTATACATGTTTTATCTTCTTAATTTGACACATGTGACATGTGTCAACATTTTGTATATGTGTTGATTTTAGTGTTTTTTATATCAATATTCCACTATTTACATCTGTTATACATCTATTGGTTGTCTATTACTTCTGATGTTTATATGTTATTGATATTACGATTGCTACACTATGGTAATGAGGCCATAGCCTCCATGCAGACTCATATAGTCCCTCTTTGATAGTCAACAGCCTCTGGTATTTGGGGATATGTGCTTGAGGCCTTGTGACCCACTGATCTCAGAGAACTTTTTGGGTGGAATCAGTATCTAGGATGTTATAAAAGGGTATCCAAGCTTTGTTTTCTAGTTTTATTTTTTGTTTGGACATAATAGAATGGGATAGAAAGGAATATGGGTTTGATAAAGAGTTGTTCCTAGGAATAGTTAACCCATATATAAAAAGATGAAAATTGTCATTGAATTAAAGAAATTCCAAGATTTTTTCTATTATTGTTTGTTTGATTCCAACATGTGGTGACACAAATGATTTTTGACGAAATTATTGATATGATGGAAGATTTTATTATATTTTAACCTGATGAAATGATGACATTTCATCTCATGCATCATTTTAGACACTTTCTAGAAATCAAATTCCATGCAATATGTCTTTCCATAAAAGATGCATTACTTGTTACATACTATTGTGATAGGAGATATGATATATTTTGTGTGGTAGATAGAGAAGTGACCCTATATTTTAGTTAATAAGTTGTATGGACCTATATGGACTAGAAATTGAGATAATTTCGATTAAATTATATTAATTTTATTTGATATTTATGGATTATATGGGGACTAAATTTTAGTTCATGATGTGTTATGGGCCCTCGTGGATTGGAACATGGTGAACCATTTGGATTAAAATATAAAATTAAATGTGATATAATGGGGATGAATGTAAAAATAAATTAAAATGGACAAGTCAAACTAGAAGAAGATACTTAACCTAGATCCAACCATTAAGAGATAAGGAGGAAGTGTCTCCAGTGACTTTTTCAACTAATTATTTATAAAGTCCTGAATTTGGGAGCAAGTGGTGTGATCTGACCCAGTTTTATGAGGTTTTTCATTTATCATATGATTTTGAGCTATAAACATTGATAATGATCTTGATCTGAGAAGTTCGATTTCATTCAAAAATACAAAATTGTCCTAAGAAGGTCAATAGGGTTTTTTTTCTTTCGAGACAACCCATTATGGGTGTTTAAAACCTTAAGGATTAAACAATCGCTATTTGGTTTCTTTTTGAAGGACCCAAGTTGGTTTGATTGGACTCTCATAGGCTGCCTTATCTATTATAACCTAAAAAGTAAGTTAATTGATAAATTTCCTAATCTATGACATGATCACAATAAATTACTAATTATTAAAAAGGATGTTTTGTAAGGCTTTCCTCTTATTCCTTGAAGCGTTCTTTAAATAAGTTACCAAGTGTTTTTATTTAGAATCTGTGATTATGATTCTATTTGGATATTTTAAATGATTAAAGGTTGTATGTGAATAAGTGTTATTCATAGGTTGTTTTCATTTTATCTATGACTTAAGTAATAGGATTTTTGGCCTAGTAAATTTTGTAGGCATGAGCTCATTATTGGTCAATGATTTATGTTTTGTAAGGGGATAGACCAAGTTAGGTACCACCCTTTGAGATTATGTTCCATGAAAAATGATATTATTTTCTAACGTTTTGTGTCATTGTGCAAAGTAGGAATCTTACCTTTTAAATGGATCCCTTGTTTATATGGTTTTTCATGGTATCCATGACCCTTATTATAGGTTTTGACATCAGGTAATGCTCAGTTTTATCAAGTAAAACATTTCTAGGAAATGGTCATCCACTTATTAGGTCTCGTGAACTTCTTCTTTCCTATAGTAATGGGAGACTTGGTATATTGTTACCCATGGGAAAAGTCAAATGTGGAAGTATAAATCTTAATTAAATCTCTTTTATGAACCACCTGATACTTGTAATCCTAGACTTGATATCATTTGGATTGTATTGAGGTGTTTTCTCGCTTCAGGAATCTCAGGGTAGTATGCATTCATATACATGTTAACTATAGATTTGTTAAATTATGTGAGTAATTGGTTGAGTTCGGTGAAATTATTGATCCTTGTTTTTTATTACATTCTCAGGTCATATCCATGGCAGAGTTACCTAGGAATTAAACAATCATGTTTTTCTCAATGCTTAAGATGACATTCAAGAGACTAAGGTGTTTTGACAGGCCGATCAGTTTTTTGTTTTCTTTCAGGGAAAATTATTTAGAATATGTAAGTGTTAATTGAAGGTGTATCATTATTGCAGTTAAGGTGAGTTTGATTAACCATTCTTATGAGTAGTTGTTCTGTCTCTTCTATCGAATACTAGAATACTCCTAAGGTAGGGAGTATCACATTTGTTCTGGTAAAAGTGTTCCCTTCCATTTAGAAGGAGCATAGGCTAAGAGGAACATTGGGAAATGGTTGGTTTTTCTTGAATTCCTTGAGTCTTGTAAGTTGGGATAATTTTAGAACATTCTCAGTATCATTACTTTAAAATGTTTGGTTGTCTTTGAATCATTTTATAAACACCATTGGTCTTCGATGGACTCATTGGTTTAGCATAAGAGATCGAGGGATGCCTTGGGTGGTGGACTTTTGTGATCAGTTTTTTAATAGTGTGTCAGCTGGTGAAGCTAAGATTATTTCAAGGTATGTTGACCACTACTGGATCAATAGATATTCTTGAAAATCATATAATCCACTTAGTGTATTTATCATAAAGATATGAGCATGGACCCTATCCTGATGTCATCATTGATGTACTAACAAAGCATTAGTCTTACGTCGTACTAAAATTTTAAAAGTTTTTGGGATTTTTTGGTTGGGTTTTTCAATGGTTCTACTTAAAGTGTGGTTCTTATCAAGAAATTTTTAGTCCTAAGGGATACTTTGGTTCCAAAATATAAGGACCTTAGATGGAATCTTGGACACAATCTATTTTCTCTGGACATGACCACCATGTGGATTCCTCTATGGACTCAATCAATGTTTTTAAGTGTACGTCATGGCTTAGTACTGAGGTCTCAGTTGTAAACATGATGGGCAGAATACCTAAAATTAGTTACCTAGACTCTAGTTAAATGGATTTGAGGTTACCCATGACTTGTTTCGGGCTCGGAGATTATGTTTAAAGGGGGTGATAATTCCAGTGTGTTAGATCTGGGTTACCCCATTGTTCAAGCTAAGGAATAACATCTTTAATTGGTCTGGTGATAGATTGACAAAGGAACATTACTAGGAGTTGATTATGGAATTTGGTACATGTTTTTAAGATAAATTAATGATTCCTTGGAATAAAGTGTTTTATTTAAGTTCTTACTATGATGCTTTTGAAAGTTGAGAATTTTAAGAATTACTGACTGGGGTAGGTCAAATTTTCATCTTTCTTGTTTGATGTTTATGGTTATACAGAGCCGGTTTAAACACTACACCAGGTTAAGTCTAGTGTGGAAAAAAGGGCAGAAATGTATTTCTCAAAATATTATGTGACAGATTTTAGCATTTTAAATCGAGATTCAGTTGTTTCTTTATAATGAGGTCCCTGATAGGACCTCGAATTTAGTCATGTTCTCCCAATTAAAAAAGTCACACTTGGAGTGTCTCTAGAATTCTTAGTGACATGCTTAGTAAGAAAATTCTTATGTGGAGGTACCATTGTTCGTAATAATCCCCTTTTGTGATAAAACCCATAGAGGGTGAGAACCATCATATATATGATTAAATAGACTATAATGGGATCATGAATCAAGATAGACAGTCTCACTATTAATTGTGTCTAGATATGAAAAGAGATGTGGTTGGGTTTGTCCTAAGATGTTCCACCTATCATCATGTGTAAGAAGAACACCGAAGACTAGCATATGTTTACATTAGTTAACTATTTTGAGTGGAAATGGGATGATTTCATGATATATTTTGTGACTTTTTTACCAAGGTTTCCTTGATATAGTTTTGGTGTATGAGTTGTTGTTGATAGGCTAAAAATGATTACCATTTATTGATGATCAAGGATACATTCAGTGTGTATGAGCTTGAGAGGTTTACTGTCTATAAGACAGTATGACATCATGGGTTCCATCATAATAACATTTTATATAGGGACACTTGGTTTACATCATGATTCTAGAAATTTTTTTAGAGGGAATCGGGTACACATGTTCTTCTAAGCATAGAATACCCACTGAAAAATTGACCAATCAGAGCACACAATTCATGATATTGAGGATAATATTTCAGAATGTGTCATATAATTTAGGACCTCTTGGGAGAGGCATATAACCCAAGTTAAAATCTCCTAAAAAATAGATTTCAGGATATTATTTAGATGAATCTGTATGTGGATTTGTATAGTGGGCCATACTGATAACCCATATGTTGGTTAAATGTAGCATATGTAGCTATTATAAAACCTTTTTTCGTTTGGGATAATATAGAATAGGTTCATTTGATTCATAAGTGGATGGATAATACGTAGTGTCATCAGAAACCGTACATCGATTATTGTAGATATCCTCTTAAGTATGAGGTTGGGGGTTGGGCTTTTGTTATTTGTCTCAACGAGTATGGGACACAGGAGGATCAAGAGATAGGGTATGCCTTCTCCATGGTAAATTGGGATACTCAAGATTCTAGAGATAGTCTCATTGATATCCTATCAGTCATAGTTACCTAAGAGGTACTGATCTAGGCATGATGTCTTCAATGTTTCTCTTATTTGGTGTTATTATTGAGACCTAATCTCATTCTTTTAATACTATAGATGTTAATTTATAGATAGATGTGTCATTTTTAGGAGCATCCTATTTGTATTGTGGACCATAGCACAAAATTTCTCGGAGGTTGATCTGGTTTTTTAGTACGGGTGTCAGGGAAGCACCGTCGAATATCAAATGAAACCTGGAGTGGGAGGCCAATGTATGGTCGCAGTGGCATGACTTATTCTCATATCATGCATCACCACCCTTAGGAATCCAATTTGGGGATAAATTTCATTAGTTAGGGAATATTGTAATAACTTAGTTCTTATTTGAGGTACAGATCCATTATTTTCCTTGAATTCTCAATTTAAATGTTTTAATATGGCCAAATGTAAATTTCGTTTAACGACATAGATATTTCAGGGGTCAGGGGATAGTTCAGATCATAGAACTTGAGATTTTGGGTTAAAATTCATAGAACATGGATAATTTGAGCCGTATGAGGTAGTACACGTGGTTTAACAAGACATTTTTGGCCTTAGAAGTGAATAGTAATTGGTCGCACAGTTAGGCCAAAGTATGCAATTTGGGTCACACGGTTGTGTGGCTAGCTCAATAGTTTTGATAGAGGAAATTTTCATGATTTATTCATAGTTAGTCAAACTATATGATGAAACCATGTGGGTTCCCATATATTATAAGTGATCATTCATCGTGGGTGCTTGATTTGGACAAACCGTACACATAAACCATTAAACCCTGATATTTTGGATAAAAATAAATTTTATCCCTAAATAACTATTTAAAGATAAATCTAATTTCTTCCTCCCCTCTCACACAATAAAGGAACCACTTGAGAGATCCTCCTTCATCCTAGTCTGGTAATTTTCACCAACACTCCATATCGACCTATATTCAAGAATTTTTGGTCTCATTGGATCTATCTTGATATGATCCCAATTCCTTTTTATCCATTCTTCTTTCATATGGTTATCAGTTTCACTATTTTGGTATAAGCTGATTTCGCTATATTTAGATTCTTCATATTTTATATTATTTTCTCCCAATCATAAATAAATATGGAGATAATACTAGACAATATATAGACTATAGACCTAAGGTAGGGGGTATTGTTCTTTTCACATATTGTAGAGATATTTATATATGAGATTGTTCCCCAGATCCAATTTTTAGGTGTCTCCATAAAATGAAATTTAACCATAGAATTTATATATATATTCTAGGTAATTAAATAGGCTTGTTGATGGGTTTTTATAGGTTGTAAACCTTGAAACAAAACCACCCCTAGGAGTGTTTATTTTTTAATAGACCATTTGATGTATTTTGGCCTTGGACACCCTTAGGTGAGCCTTTAACCCTTGCTCAGTAAGTCTAACTTGAATTTAAATTTAAATTGTATTGAAATGTTAATGAATTTTAGTTGAATGAAATAAGAGGAAGGAACAGATGAACATTATCTTGTCCTTAGTTCTGCAGTAGCTTGTTTAATCTTGACTTTCCTTTAAGTGAATTTACTATGTGAGGTATATAGAGGCCATTCTATGTAAATCATTGAGTAAGCATTAATTTCTATGTTAATCGTTTTTTCCAATATGAGATATGTAAATCATATGAAATTTAATGGTTTATATAAGCCTGGAAAGCGTGTTATAATGACTTATCCATGTGAGTATTTTCAAGGCAGGCCTTTTATGATTGGACAATGACTTGGAACACCCTTGGGGCGAGGTTTGAAATGAGATGTTTTTAGTGTTAACCTTGACATTGTTAATTTATGTTAATGAAATGTAATTGAATTGTTTAAATGATAAATATCCATGTGTGGAACATGGATTAAAATGAAGAATTCAATGGATGGACTCATTTGGAAATTAAATCTTATTCTCGAGTGATACTTGGTCTCCAATTATGAACTAATAAGCGATTTAATGGTTATATGTCGACTGAAACATGGAATAATTTTGTGTTTCCAAGGATGAACTCAAGAGAATTTTATTATACATGCCATGGGTGATACTTCGGCTCACTTAGTGGGCCGCCAGGGATAGAATCGAGTGGTTGAGACATTATATCACAGCTGCAGTGATTCATGGGTTCTTATAGTTCCTTGTTGATGGGCTCATTGGGTGTCGGTTAAAATTTCACATGGAGTGAGACTTGGATTCCTACATTGTAATTCCATGTATAGACTGAGGATATAAATTGAATTAATAATGAAATTTATTGTGACATGTATTCCAAGCCATAGCACATGCTTGGATTCATTCATTTTCATATACATTTTAGATGGTCTATTTAGGCCTCTATTGTGCTTATTATTATATGGGGGACCTCGGTCTTTCCTAGGGTCTCAATAATTATACTATAATGAGATTAAATTGTTAAATGAACTTGATTAAATGACATTGGCACGATTTTTATTTCAGAGACATACATTTAAAAATGAATTTATTAAATATATTGATTATAAATTTGTACCTGGATTTAAAGGATGTTGAATTTTGAGTACATCCTTTAATTTTTGTATTACTTCCTAAACATTTTTTATCATATATATTCAAAAACTCATTAGCACTTAAACTTGTGTGGTTGCCTACTAGGATTATATCCCATACCCTATTGGATCCACCTTTTGGTACTCAAACAGACTATATGGTTTCAGTTATTGATAAGGGAATGTGACCTCCAATGGGTTATTGATCATTACATAGGAGAAGGGGAGAATGAAACCAATTTGAGGCTTGCAATAGTACTGGGATACATTTGGCCTCTTTTTAAATTTTTATCTCTATTGTGAATTTACCTTGTATACATGTTTTAGATGCTTTATTAAATACACGGGACTTGTATCATCATTTTTTATATGTGATGAATTATGGTATTGTTTATATAAGTATTCCACCATTTACTCCTAATATGCATCGTATGTTTGTTTACTGAATCCACTATTTATCTGTTATTGATATTCTGATGTGTTTCACTTTGGTAATGAGGGCATAGTCGTCCCACAGATTCGCATAAGCCCTCACTAATAGTTGGAAGCCTCTAGAGTTTGTGGATATATTCATGAGGCCTTAAAACCCACCAGGCATGGAACACTATTTAGTGTAATATAGTTTTGGGATGTTATAGGGTGGGTTTTATTAATTTTTCTTAAAAAAAAATCCAATAAATAGTGAAGAATATAGATTTTTATCGATAATATCTATTTGTTTCAATAATTTTCAATGGAAATTTTTGTTTTAAAATTATTTAAGTGTATATTTACTTATATTATATTATAAATAATTTAATTAAGTTCATTGGAAAATATTTTGTGGTTGAATTTGGTATATAAATAATTATATACATAAAAATATATTTTTCTAAAAAATTATTAATTGTTTTATTTTGGTTTTTCATATTAAATTAATTTATTCTCTTTCTAGAGAATGATTCTAGAAAAATGAATAACATATTTGGAATTTGGATAATCAAATTTAGTAAATATTTCCCTTTTTTCAATATTAAGACTAATCATAATACATTTGATTCACATTAATAAGGAAAAATAGATAAAATATAGTTAAAAATTTTGTATAATGATTTAAAATTTCTATAAAATTTTCATTTACCCTATTTGATGGGTTTATTTTTCCATGCCCATTCATGTCTGGAATATATTCATATATGGTTTCATATATATATTAATTTTAAACATAATATTAATTTAAGTAAAAGATAATGTAAAAAATGTCACAATCTAGACTTTAATATCTATAATATTTTATCATAAGGCTAAAATTATTTTATGATTGGTTATAATTTTTTATATAGATAAATTATTTTTATTTTTTATATTAATTTAATTTCAATTTTTATTAAAAATATAACTACCTTAGATTCTTTTTAAACACCATCAAATAATTTATTCAATTAATAGAAAAATAAAATACATGATTTTTTAAAAATTAAATTTAATGAACTTTGGATGACTCATTATTTCCCTTGAATTTTTTATATAAATTGGAAATATTAGGTATTTTTAAAAGTATAATATTTAAATTCCAAATTTCTCTTGTTTTCTTTAAATTCAAATTAAATTAACTCTATCAAAAATAAAATTAATGATATTTTATAAAAATAATATTTTAGTAGATTATTTGAAAAAAAAATACAAATTTCTTAAAACTGTACAAGTTGGATAATATAAGCTTTAAAATTTAATCCCTTTCTCATTTATGATCAAATTTTCACATTATAAGTATTATTATGACCCTTTAGGACTAAATAAAGTTGTTATTGCATTTAACATTAAAATATGTTAAATAAGGGGTTAGACCAAAAGATATGGTTTAAAATAACAATTAAGCCTACCAAAATGTAATTGGATGATGATATTTAAACCATATAATACCTTATCTTTTAATATCTATCCAATTTTAAGAATATATTTTTATAATAACTTTATTATATTTTAATCTTTTAATAATCATCACGAGTGACCGCCCCACACTTATAAAAGGAAAATCCACTTTTCTCTTCTTTACACACAATTGTGGCTTCTAACTCCTCCAATACCTACCAAATTATCTTCTCAACATAAATATCTACGAATTATAAGTTCTTATTATCTTAAAAGAACATTCTATGTGTCCTATAGAAGAAATCTAATTGAGGCCTACTGAAGAAGAGGTAATCGCCCTACCTGGACTTTTTCAATTTGTTTCTCTTTTTAATTCCTATAAATGTATGATATTATTAATAAAATAATAAACATAGTATAGTAGTTATACTAAAATATAATTATGACTATGTGACTACATTTATTCAACCTATTTTCCATCAAATGGGATGTGAGCGTTTTTCTTGTGCATACATATGGCTTACTCTCTCAATATAGCGATAAAATTTGTTATCTATCAACACCATTAATGGATGGTTATTTTGATAGATTTAAAATTTATATAATATATTTATAACATAATTATGCTTCTATAATTATAAAATCATATATTTCTTTTTACCTTCTATTCTATTGAAAAATGACAATGTCGCTCAAGCATACATGTACCACCTCCATGAACCAATGAGACTCATTTTTTATTTATTATCCAAATGGATATTTAAAATGATAGATGTAATGAATATTTATGATATATTATAAATATTTTTTATTCTAGAGAGTTTATTTATTTTTTATCTTTCTCTAAATATATCCATCTAAAATTGAAAAAAAATATTTATTCGTAGATACGGCCAACCATCTCCATGAATGTCTTAATTCATTTTTCAATCAATTGAATTTATGGAATAATATATGTATATAATTATTGAATATGATATTTATATCATGATTAAAATAATAAATGTGATGTAACTATGATCAAAGAATATTTGTCAAACTACCCAAAAAAATTCTAATGAAAAATGAAATATTTATCACCCGAACATGATGATTTTAATAAGAAATTATTAATAAATGGGTATTGAAATGTTAAAAGTAGATCATATGTGACATAATAATATGTAAATTATTATATTATAGAATTATAATAAATTCATATTTATTTTACATGATGATATAGTAACCTTAAAATAATTTAAACTTAACAATAGGTGTTTCTAATCTCACTTTTATTTCCGGGAGACATATTTCACATTCACTACTTATTTACTTCTGTGATATATACTTATCCATGGTTATTTTATATCATGAAACTAATTTTGTTATTGATACTTAAAATAATCCTTTTTTATTCTTTCTAGAGGCTTATGATTCAAAATTTACCCAAGTGGTAAAGGTTTTATGTTACAATCTCTTTGTTTATCAGGGTTGCTTATGACTATGTTTCTGATTAAATATTTTCCTGATCTACCTATTTAAAAATTTATTAATATTATTATCATTATATTATTTCTAGAGATAAAATTTTTTTCTCAATAATTTTCTATAATTTATGAAGTATAATTAATAAAATACTCTTTTTTAAAAAAAATTAACTTTATTTATCTCTTCAATCGATATACTTTTACTTATATATCCCAATTTTCTCTAAAAAAATTAAAATATTTTAAACTATTCTCCAATGATTATTTAAATAAAATTTAAATTTTTTTAATTTTGATAAAAAAATATTCCAAGGAATCCTTATGTGGTTTTTTGAATGGGGTGTTTTTGACTTATTATAAAATTATGAAAAGTTGGTTTTCTTTTAACTTATACGGCATAAATGGAATTTACCACTTTTATGACCACTAAATTCTTTGAGGAATAATTTATAAGTTTTAAAGGTTGTTTTTAGAGAAAATGGTTTCATCTAAATTTTAGAAATGTTTAGATTTTTAATAATTTATTTTTAAGATAAAAGTTTATTTTAACTAAGAAATAATACAGTAATTATTTTAAATAAATTTTCATCTAAGATGCCATACATTGATGTTAATTATATTTCTCTATTTTTATGATCCAATTATGACATGATTATTATTTATTTTCATCCATTATAATTATAATGATGATATTTTTATGAAGTGTTTTTATTTTCCATGATTAACTTTATAATGATATGAAGAATGTTTTCTAATCTTTTGATATTTATGTGAATGAGTTATGATTATATTATATTTGGTACTTTTATAGACCTCCAATTCATTGGGTAAAGTGATATTGATATCTCCTTAGATGATGATGATAATAGTTGAAATTGTTTTGAATATATTTTTTTACATAATTGTACATAAGTGTGATTACTTGCTAGCTATGCTCATAGGAAAATGAAAGGAAAAGATTTTAAATAATTTTTCCCACATTCAGATGTGTGTGTATGATCACATTCTAGATATTCTCACAATAATACTTGTGTACATGGTTTTATTTATATATTCTCAAAAGATTATGAATTATTATTCTAATGTTTCAACATGCCTATATTAGGACTCTTGGATTTTGATTAATATTTTGACACCCTTATCGATCATGCTTCTAGACATGAATTGATTTCAAAGATTATGATCTATGTTTTCTGTGGATCTGAATGTTTTTATGAGACAATTTTATTTAATATTTTATAATAACCTTATGATAATATTATCCTTTAATTATTTTTACTTTATATGATTACCCATACTGTACATTTAATCTTACTCTTTCTTATTCTTCATTTTCCGAGGTTATGAAGAAATCCTTTAAGAAGGGTATGTATAAGAAGTGTAATGTATGGGAAGATATTTGGGGAAAATATTGATGAAATTTCAAGAAATAATAAAATTTTATATCATGTACCTAGTGGGACTAAACCATTATGAACCTCTGGTGTTTCTTATTATGAAAATTATTGAATATTCATCTAAAATTATGCAATATTTATATATAATGTTCTTGGGTTTATTTAATGGGAACATAAATAATGATAGTAAAATGATATAATAATAAAATATTGATTATTATATATATGTAAAAAAATATTTAGTACCTAACTTATTGTTTTCTTACCTTCTTTGTTCATGAAAATCATTGAAATAAGAAAACCTTGATTCTATTTTCACACAGCATCATTAAAATACTTCTAGAATGATATAATATATTTTTAAATAAATATAACTAATATATTAAACTATAATAAATGATATATTATTTATTAAAATGGTATAAAATAATGTTTTCTGATATCAACATTATAAAATATGTGAAAATGGGTAATGTTATTAACACCAACTTTGAAAAGAGAATTCAACAATCTAATACATGAAGAGAAATGTTATTAATTATGAGTATAATTATAAATTTATAAGGATAATATTATGAAATAGAAAATTAATATTTTTATCATCATGATAAATTTGGTTAAATCAGTTATATGGAAACCAAGGGTTATGGTAGGAGAATTTAAAACTCCAACTCCTTTCTTTGAGTTATATAATTTCTTATCAAACTTTGTTTTCCCAAAAAATTTATTTTGAAAGATATTTTATCTTTTATTACTAGTTAAAATTGGATTCCTTATACCCATAAATTTCTTTAAATTTTTTTCTTCTCTCTCTTAAAAAAAGATTCATCTTGAAAAGAGACTCAAAAGAATGGATTTTACAAATAATGAATACAAAGTGTTTTCAAAAACCTCTTTTCAATATTGGGTTTTCATTATAATCAAGTGATATATCTTGAATAGTGTTATTTTTCATTCATCACCGTACATTTTCTTTTAATATATTATTATATGGTTTTTTTATGTTTTTGGAATCAAAATTTTTCATTTATGGTGTTATTTTATACCATTTTTATGTTTTTATAAATCAATTTAATTTTGGCAAGTTCTTTTTGAAAAGTAAATCATTTACATTTTGAATTTTTATAAAACTATTTTTATTTATGTGAGTTATTTATGATATGAAAATGGAAGGATATTTTATTTGTAATACGTAACGGGTGAATGATGGTTGGTTTCCTATATCTTCCGTTATTCATTGGTTAATAGTTTATATCTCATAATATTGGTATTCATGTGCATATTTTAGTTTCTCAACAACATGGGAACTGATGGAGTGTCTTGTGAAATTAATGGTTCCCTACACTAAAATTTCTTCCACGGTTAATGTATATTATTAAATATAATCTTATTCTCTCATGATTCAAGGTTTATATTTAATGATTCTAAAAAATATTATTTCTATTATGTTTTCATGATGATATTTTGTGTCTTTAAGTTCTTATTATGTGTACACTGATGTTCACTTATGATTTATGGTTTTCACACATGATGTTATTTTATTTAAATTATGATTATGTAATTTTTAAATATTCATATGAACTTATCTTCCATTAATATTTTACTCACCCCATACTGAGTGTTTGATATCACCCATTTCTTCTGTTTTCATTCCCAAAGTTTTGATGATGATTCTTACTAATTATTTATCCAGAAGATGGTATGGAATGAAGCCTTTAAAGATAAATCATAATGGGTTTGGAAAATTAATCTTATTATGTAGATAGTATCCAAATACACTAACCCTATTGGTCCTTGGGATGTTTTTATTTATGAAATATAATGTTTCAAATCATTAAAAGGATGTCAAATAAAGGTTTGTTTATCTTCGATCACGATAGTTTTTATAAAATCAAATGTTTAATTATTTTTGGAGATTATAGAATATTTTTTGAGAATATATGTTATAGAAAATGGTAATAAACCCTAATGATAGGTCCAATTATATCATGATATGCTAAAATATTGGTAAAGTCTATTGTATGTGATTTTCCTAGAAAGTACATCCATGTCTTGATGCTATCAATTTGATGTAGGCACTAGAATATTTGTACCTAATGGTAATAACACTATATAGGTTGTATTTAGGTATTAAATAAACCATGAACTTGTTAAAGAAAAAGTTTCCCAACTATACACCTCACTAGAAGATCTTAGGTGATATTCTTTGGTTTATCTCGTACTCTTTACAAACCATTTTAAAGGATTCATTTTATAGTTTCTTTTAGGAATTAGGCTAAAATATGTGAGAAAACCCAACCTAATGTATAACTAATAATGGTATAGGTAAAATTAAAATAATTATATACTAACATGATAGTGTCAAAGAATAAGAAATTTTAAGTTTGAATTCATTTCAAGCTATTTTTTCAAATTTTGATGTTTTTTTCTTCTCTCTTGGTAACTCTATTTTGTTTTTACTAATTGATTGAACCATAAGTAACCTTATTAACAATGGGTTTGGGGTAAAATTTGATATATAGTGACCCTACATTTTATTACACGACTATTACATCAATTTTAATCTAAACAACATAATAGTGTTACAAATCGTGGATCCAAATGTCTAGTGCCTTTGACAAATCAGACTCTTGCGTAACTTGTACATAATAAAACATAATCATTTATTAAAATAAAAAATATATATCCTTATAAAATCTCATTTTCTCATAAGTAAATTAAATCACCTTAGGATATACATCAATAAAATGGGTGAGCTAAAATTCCAGTAAGAGGATGAATAAGGGAAAATAATCTATATAACATGGGTGATCATAATCATCATCATCATCATCATATCATAAGAATATTATAATTATTATGGAATCATGTGATAAGCTAATGTAATATTTAATATACATAAAAATTAACCATTAGTTAAAATTGGTCAAATAACACACATAGTTGTGAAAAAAGATAGCATCATGTTGACACATAACATATGTGCATAAATAAAATCATCATCATTATAAACAAATATAACATAATGTTCAGACATAATATAAATAATCTCATAAGATGCATCAAATTACCCAATAAATTGCAGAAATATATAATTTATGGCCAAACTATCACATAATATATGCACATAATTAGGCATTCCACATAGAACATATAACAATCATAGTCATGAAAAAACCCATTAAAAGGAATGGGTTTCATAAGGGTTTTCATATGGAATAATTTCATTAATAACTTTTTTCTTAAAAAATGAATAAGGGAAAACATATTTGGCATAATCATAAAAAATCATGATTGAATAAGAAATAACTCATGAAGGTTGAGAGATATGTTTTGGAAAGAAAATTCTTTTTGAAAAATATTTGAATTTAGCCTAAAAGTCATTTTAAAAAGGAAGAAAACATGTATATACCAATAAATAAAAGGTAATAATAATTAAATAATATTTAATAAATTTTATTGGAATATCAATATTGAAAATTATGGGGAAATGGATAACACAAAGAAAAAGGAGTTGGGTTTAAGAATCACCTTACCTTAAATCCCACTTTATTTTGTCTCATTTCCACCACTTGAATAATAAAATTAGGTTCATGAAAAAATTTATCTAGAAGATAATTATTTTCATTTTTAACACTATTTGTTAAATATAATCATTTTATTATATTTCTTAGTCTCTTTTTTAAAATGGTAAATATTTTTGATATCATGTTTTCTATAAACATTTTCATTTTTTATTTGATTTGAATATTTTGTTAAGTGTAAATAATAAATTAGAAAAATTAATTATAGAAGTTTTAAATAAATATATTTAAATATTCATATATTATAAATAATTTTGTACAACCCTGAATAATGTTGGTGGTATAAAATAATTTCTAAACATCCTTTTTGGTGGTTAACTAACCGTTATCAGGAACATTTTACAACATAATAGAAAGACAGGTATAAAATATAAATACATAAAAAATATAATTTATAAAGTAGGTTAAAATAATTAATATAATGTTAAAATATTGTATAATTAATATTATAAGATTTGTTTTTAAGTGGGATAGATAAATTGACGAAGATAAGAGGAAAATGTGAAGAAGAGTTTATAAAAACATAACATCTTCTTAGTGTCTCTTCCCTTGTAAGGCACTAGAAACCTTGATGATTGGAGTTATATTACTCCATATTGTCCCTATGGATTAAAAGAGGCATAAAATAGTATTTTTTTATATATTTATATTATGAATGTGTGGGAGTAGTTTTTTCTAAGTGTATGGAGATGGATTATTTATACATGAGGAGGGGTATTTTTGAGTTAAAATATTGAATGACATACCATATCTAAGGTAAACTATGTAATAGTAATATTTCTAAATTTATAAACTATATTTAAATCAAAATATATTTATATTAGTAGTTTTAATCACATTATAATTCAAATTCATTAGTTTAGTCAGAAGGTAACGTGGAAAAATGATAAAATGTTTTTTAATGTAATATGTTAGAATTTAGACTTTGTAAAGTAATGTCTAGGTTTGGAAATAAATTTTATCATTCTTTAATGAATGATTTGTGAAATTAAATATTATTTATTCAATATTAAAGTTATATAAATGATTATTTCATTATTACAACATGAAATACATAACTCAAGATACACTGGTTAAAGGAAAAACTATATTTTTACTATTTACCTACAAATTGAAGTATTTTAGAAAATTACCAAAAAAACTCTTGGAAACTTTTCATGTAATGACTTAAAAAATGGCCATGATTTTATCATTAAAACTATCTAAAATACTATATCTTAATTCTAAATGATAAAATTATGATTTTTAGAAAATACCTTGAAATGTAATTTATTTAAAATGTGCTTTTATTTTCATTGAGTTTTTAATCATGATGTTTATTTTGTAGAATTAAAATTTTTATATTTATATAAATTATTCATGTAAATTATTAGTTATAATAAATTTTATTATTTTTAGGTCAAATTATTATTTCATCATTAAGATTAGTATTCCCAAGGGTATTCCTACTATTCTATTAGTCACATTTTTATTCTAATGGTCGCATTACCTCATATAAACACTTCTTTATTATTTCAGTAATTATTCAACTCAATTTATATCAAGGTAAAAAATTTCAATTTCCAACAATGTCAATTGGTTTACTAATATTTTGTTTCTTTTATATTGTTTTCTTATTGAGAGGGATGATTTTAGTCTATTGAGGTTATCCATATTTTCTAAATAGAGTTTTTATATTTACATTTTTTGACCCATTTTAATATTTTGAATTTGAATGGGTTTAATTTTGACTAATTTAAAGATTTTAAATAATGAAAAAAATTGTCTTTTTTGGTTTTTTCATGGGTATTATATTTATAATGCTATATAATAGAATATAATTTACATTTATTTCAAGACGAAAATTTCTTTTATAATCTCTAGGTAATTAAATTCTTCCCCATTTAGAAATTCCATCCCTAAAATATTCAATAAATTTCTCTATTTATAAAATGTGAGGGTAGTTCTGTTTCATCTAGTTCACATTTCACCTCTTCATACTTATGGTTCTTCTACAACTCTTTGATAAGGTGAGTTGTCTTTTCACATAGAAATTTGTCTTTATGGTATAAAATTTTCACTAGATGATCCTCGTTTGAATGTTCATTCTTCAGTTGTACCCCCTCTAGATTAAATACTTGTAATGGGTCAAGTATGTACTTATTTAATAGAGATACATGGAAAATTTCATGAAGTGATATAAATATAGTGGAATTCAAAGCAGATACGCCACAAATAATATTCTATTAATGATCATAAACAAGGAAATGTTCCTAGGGATGAGATTTCCTTTTCTTCCAAAATGTATGACTCTCTTCTATGGTGATACTTGAGGTAAAAAAATTTCTCATACTTCAAAATCCAAACCCCTTCGATGGTTTTCAATAAATATCTTAAACTGGATTTGATCAAATTTTATATGTTTGTGTATTTCATAAACCTTATCTATAATATATTGTCTAAGATCAAGTCAAAGTATATTTTATTCTTTAAATTAATCCTAACAAGTTGGAGTTTTATATTACTTACCATACAAATATTCATATGAATCCATTTGAGTAATTTAGTGGAAGTAATTATTGTATGAGAAGTAAACTATTGGTCAATGTTTATCCCATACTACATTAAACTCCATTTAGAATATTGTCAAAATGTACCCAAGTGTCTACAAAGTATTTTCAAATTGGCCATCATTTTGTGGGTTATAGGCCATATAAAAATTCAATTCAGTATTCAAATCATATTGAAGACTTATTTAGAATATAATGGTGGGCCTTGGATCCAGATTAAAGAGGATTGAGTATGGAACCCTATAGATATTCATCACTTCCTTTACATATATCTTGGAAATTTTTTCAACTAAGAAATCTTCCTAAATAGGGATGGAGTTGGCATTATTAGGGATTTAGTCCACAACTACCCATATCATATTATTTCCTTTGGATCTATTTGTGAGACCAAGGACAAAGTCTATAGTGATGTTATCCCGTCTCTAAATGGGTATAGGTAATGGTTTGATCACCCCCTTATACTTTTTTCTCTAATTTTACATTATGAAATACCAATCATCTTGCAAAATAGTCAGATATATTCTTATTCATGTTTTCCCACCAGAAGTTTCCTTGAATATCACGATACATCTTGGTTCTTGACGGATATATGGAGCATAATAATTTTTGTGCACTATCCAATAGATATTTATTTATTTTATTTGATTCAGGCACACAATGACTAGTTCCAAGCAAGGTGGAACTATCTTCCTTGATTTAGAACGCATGTATATTCTTTACTTTATTATTTTCTCTTTTATTTGATTATTTTGAATATCCCTTTATGAGACTTTGATCTTCTCGTGGCTAGATTGATGGTAAATCATTTGATCATGGATGGATTTATTCCCTATCTTTATGATTTCAATATACATTCTTTCCATATCCAAGAAGATAGTGTCCTTCTCAATCTATATCATGAATATAATATCAGGCTATTTTCTACTAAGAGCATCAGTATCCATGATAACTTTCTCATATGCTAGTGAAATAAAAAATTTATTCCTTGATTATCTCCAAGAATATTCTTTGAAACATGTTTATCTCCTTCTCTTTAAATATACAGCCTGAACTCTTATGATCCATATATATGTCAAACTTCTCACCATATAGGTAGTACCTCCAAATCATCAAAGTGAAGACCATATATATAAACACCAGATCATGCATCAGTTTTTTTCTCAAAGATATTCATTTTTTAGAAGGCATAGGCTATAAATTTGTCATTCTACATTCGTATATAACCCAATATTTTCTTTAAAGCATCCTTTTTTTCAAAAAAAAAACTTCTTAACCTTTTTGTATTGTGGGTACATATATAGTGATTATTC
Organism: Viscum album; assembly: GCA_963277665.1. Classification (NCBI taxonomy): domain Eukaryota; kingdom Viridiplantae; phylum Streptophyta; class Magnoliopsida; order Santalales; family Viscaceae; genus Viscum; species Viscum album. The sequence goes on from OY728164.1 coordinate 327,711,852, forward strand.
TATTATTGAACTCCTTAAATATTTCCTCACATTCTTCAATCCATACATAATTTACCCCTTTCCATGTTAACTTAGTTATTGGGCTAGAAAATTATGAGAAATATATCAAAAAATGATGGTAATACCCTGCTAAGACATGAAAACTAAAGATTTTCCTAAAATTTTAGGGATTCATAAATTCCTCAACTAATTATTTATTTAAAGGGTTTATATAAATTCCCTCACTTGTGATCACGTGACCCAAGAAAGTGGAATGTTTCATCCAAATGTTACACTTTCTGAACTTGTCATACATTTACTCCTTCCTTAATTTCACCAGAAAAATCCTTAGATGCTCTTCATGTTCCTCCTAATTCTTAGAGTAAATGAGAATATCATTGAACACACTACCCCAAATTTTTCAAGGTATTTTATATAGACATTATTCATCAAATTCATAAATATCCTAGAAAAATAAGTATGTTTTAAGGGAATTACTATGAACTCATAGTGTCCATACTTTGTATGGAAGGTCATTTCCTAAATATCTTTCTTCTTCACCTTCAGTTGATGATATCTAGAATAGATATCCACCATTAAAAAGTAATGAGCTTCTCATAGAAGATCAATAAAATAATCAATCCTTGGAAGAGGATACTTGTTCTTTGAGGTGACCATGTTAATCTCTCAGTAATTGATACACAACCACATTAATCGATATTTTTTTTATAAAGAGTACTGGTGAACCCCATGGAAATGCACTAGGGAATTCAAATCTTTTGGTCAAATGATATTGTTGATGATTCATTAAAATCTCCATATTTATAGGGGATATTCTATATGGTAATTGGAAGATAAGATTGGATCTGGGTATAAGTTCATTTGATAACTCTACCTCACCATATACGGGGAAGTCTGAGTATCTATTTGGGAAATACATCAGTTTATTCCCTAAAAATGGTCATTTCATAAAGTTTGGTGAAATCCTTCATTAAATCCATTTGGTCTAGGTGTGATTCATCATAAGGTACCATCACCCACACCATCAAGGGATTATTTAAAGAATATTCAAGATATTCCTTGCACTTGAACATTATAATTTTATGGTATGGACAAAATAAAGATATTCCCTGTTCCTAATGGTTTATGTGTGATATATATATACTTAAATCCAATCCTTTCCCATTATAACGTTTTAATTACACTATAGAAATTACTACATGATTCACTGGAACAATCTTCCCACAGAATATAACATTTGAATATTCCAACATTTGGGTTATAATGATCGCACCACTATGTTTTTTTACATATATCTCTACTTCAAGGTATTAGGGATTCGATTCAAAAATTATAGAAAACATGAATGATATAGAAGAATCCATAGTACAATAATCAAATAAAACTTTTAAAATTCTCGAGTAAATAGGAAATGTACCATGTATGAATTTATTTCCATGCACCACTTAAGCAGTTGTGATGACATAAGATTTCACTTTGTCATTTGACTTCGATGGTTGTTGATGGTGATTAACTTCAAGGGCCTTTGGTTTGGTCCACTTTTTTTCATAGTTACATTTCTCCTTACTGTTGAAGAATTGAGCCATGGGTGGTGTATTAGGAGGTTCCTTTATTTCATCATGTTGTCCAGATTTATCATGTCAATTCTATATTAATGAGATTACTGAACTTATCTCCCACATTTTATGCATTTCCCTCTATCTTTGAAGAAATTCTCATGATTATTTTTCCCACATTTTTACACTTTGGTGGTTGGATCCTCTTACCTCCTTTTTAATTTGACCCACCAGCTTGAAACTTTATTCTTCTCTTCTTATTAAAATTTATAAAGGGACAATCCTCTTACTCCATATCTACTTTGAGATAATATCGAACAAATTCTTCATAACTTCTGAATTCTTAGATATCTAGAGACTTTCAATGGGTTGGCATAAATCCACTAAAAATTTTATATATTTTTCTATAGTTAACGATAAAAAATACCAATGTATATCTTTAAATCCTTTTTATGTTTTCCTCATAAATAATAATAGATTCACCTTCCTTTTGTTTCAGCTCTATGAATTCTCTCTCTATATTTATTTGAATAGTTTAATGGAAATACTTATTAAGAAATATTTTTTTTAAACTCCTCTAACTCCATTTATTATATTTTATCCTTTGGATTGGTGTTACTTTTCAATTCCCACCATTAATTGTATTCTCTTTATAAATTATTGAAATCTAGATTCACCATCACATTATCAAAACAATGAAGCATAAAAAATATCATATCCATTGAGTTAGCCAATAGTTCCACAACAAGTGGACTGGAAGATCCAGTAATCATTGGTTGTCATTACTGCATAAAAGATCCAATACCTAGTTGTTCTTTATTTAATGAAGGAAAAATTTCAATATGGTTTAGGTTATTATTTATAGCCTTAGAAATCTAGTTATTTATCACTATGATGTTTTGAACTCCACCACCCATGGCATAGGGGATATCATCCGAATAATCATTTATTTTTCCCACTCAAGGGTTATTAGCTTGGTTTTCTCTTGTTCATACCATTTTTTATAATAGAAACTATTTTAAAAAAATTAATTCAATAAATAATGAATAAATATTTTTTTCTTTTTTTTAAATAACTATAAAGGCAATTATTATGGGATCCATTTGTTTAGACTGTTTCTAAAATGTTTCTTCTGGGATTGTTAAATATATATATATATACTAATAATTATGGTTTTCAACAATATTTTCTAATCACAATTACCAAATTAACAAAACCATTTCTCTAATACCAAATATAGTGACCCTACTTTTTCTTATAGGGATATTACATCATTTTTAATGATAAAAAACATAATAGTTTTACAAATATTGGCTCCAAAGGTTTAATTTCATGGGAAAATTTGGACCACACATCGCATGTAAATAATAAAACAAAAATGTATATTTAAATCCTTTGTTTTTATACTTCTCAAATCACAAATTATCTTTGGTACATTAAATCACCTAAGGATATAAATCAATCAAATGGGTGAGATAAAAGCCTAGTAACTGGAGGAATAGTGTGAATGTGTCAATATAATGTGTGTGAGCATAATTTTCATCATCATATCATAAAATTAGGATCAACTTCATAATCATGAAGGAAATATTTGATAAAGGAATAGAAGGCGGAATATATAGAAAAATGAAACATCATGTTTTATTCATAAAAAACCACACATAGTTATGAACAAATCAATCATCAAATTAATGCATAAATTATGTGAACAAATCCTAACATCGCCTTTGTGAAAAAATGTAGCATAATTTTTAAGAATAATCCACATAACCTCATTAGATACGTCACATTACTCAATTAATTGGGTGAATATATAATTATGGTCCCAACCATCACATCATAAATTCTTACAATCATGCATTCTACATAGAATATATAAAAATTATAGTCATAAAATAACCCACGAAAATGAATGGGTTTTATAAGAATTTAAAAAATAATACCTTCATGAATAAACTTTGGGATCCCAAATTAAAAACTTAAAACATATTGGGAATAACAAAATCTTTCAGAAGTGAATAAGAAACAACACAAGATTAGTCAAGGATGTGTTTTGGAATGAACAGTTTGTTTCAACAATATCCGTATTTAGCTTAAAAATCATATTGTAAAGGTGAAAAACATGTTTATACCTAATAAAAAAAGTATGAATAGTTAAATAATAATTAAATAATATTTTTGGAATGTACATACTGAGAATGATTAGAAATATGGATAAGCCAAAGAAAAAGGATTGGGGCTTGAGAATCTTGTAACCTTGAATCCTTATTTGTTTCATAAAATTTTTTTAAACTTGAATAGAATACATGGGTTTATTAAAAATTGATCTAGAAGAAAAATATATTAATTTTAAACACCTAATTAACAATTAAAAAAATTACTATATTTCATAATTTCCTTTGTTAAATGTAATATATTTTTATATCATGATTTTTATAAATTTATTGTTTTTTATTTATTTAACAATGTTGTTCAATTTAATATTTACATTAGTATAATTAAATACAAAAGCTCAAAAAAAAATATGTTTATACATTTATAAATTATAATAAAATTAAGAATAAACATCCATAATAGAGGTGATATAAAAGAAGTTGGAAAAATTCTTGTTGGCAGTTAACAGAACATTATTGAGAACATTGTCTAATTAAGAATAAAGAGATGTTTAATATATGAATAAGTAAAAAAATTAACTTATATAGTAGGTTAAAATAATTAATATAATGATAAAATATTGTATAATTAATCATTTAATATTTGGTTTTGAAAAAGATAATGGATGATAGGAAGATAACTGAAAAATAAAAATAAGATTTGATGAAAACAAACCCTCTTCTCGGTGTTACTTCCCTTGTAGGACACTAGACTCCCTTAATGATTGGTATTGGATTAATTTAAAATGTATCTTTCGATTTTAATGGTATTAAAAGAGATTATTTGGGTAGATTTATGGCTTTTTCATGTTTAGGAGGATTGGTTTTCCAGGGGGAGGGAGAGGGGTTATTTATACTTGAGAAGAGGGGTATTTTTGAGTTAAAATATTAAAATAAATTATTACAGCTAAATTATTCCTTAATATAGTAATATTTTTTAAATAATAAATAATATTTGAATTAAAGAAAATTATACTAATACTTTTAATCACTTTGCGATTATAATTTATTGTTTTAATCCTAATTAAAGGTGGAAAATGAGAAAATATTATTTTAACATAATACTTTAGATTATAGGATTTGGAAATCCCATTCATGGTTTGAAAAACATGTTTATTGTATTTTAATAACTAATTTATCAAATAAAATAATTTTTAATCAGGAATAAATTATCAAAATGATTATTTCTTTCTTACATCATGAATGACATAATTAATGTTTCTCTAGTTATGGAATAAAACTATATTTTTTACTATTCACCCAAAAATAAAATTATTCCCTAAAATTACCAAAAACTACCCTAAAAAAATTTCAAATTTCTAGTTTGATCAATGAAATTCAATTTATCATAATAATTTTCCAAAATAGTGTATTTTAATTTTTAATTTAAAAATTCCGATTTATATAAAATACCATAAATTAAAATTTATAAAAAATGTGATTATATTTTCTTGGATTTATTAATAATTATATTCATTTTATGGAATTATAATATATATATATACATAAATATTAGTTATAAATATCATCTATATTACATTTTAATATATTTAGATCAAATAACTATCTCAATGGTTGGGTACCAATCCCAACAGTCACATTAATATTCTAATGGCCTAATTACTATTCCAACAATCACATTACATCATATAAATACTACTTAATTATTTCATTAATTTTTCACCTAAATTCCTCTCAAGGTTCTATATTTCAATTTTTTATAATTTCAACTATTTTACTCATATTTTATTTCTTTTCTATAGTGTTGTTCATTGGAAGTATGATTCAAGCTAGTAAGGGTGATCTATATTTTTTCAATTTAGTTTTTCAATTTTCTATTTTTATCCCCTTGTAATATTTTTATTTTTAATGGGTATAATTATTAAATATTGTTACAATTTTCATTAATGAAATAATATTATTTTTGGTTTCTCTATGTGTTTTATGTGTAAAATATTATATAATATAACACAATACACATTTATATGAAGAAAAAAGTGTTATTTATAAAATATTGGTTGCTATAGGTTAGCTTTCGCCAATGAAAAACCAAATTTAAGGGGATATAGATTAAAAACCTCAAGTAAAACGATCTTAATTATCCCAATATATGAATAATAATGTGGATCTTATGGATACCATTAATTTTCTAATGATATAGAAACTTTTTCTTGAGTCTTTGATGTGGAAACATCCACCCTCTTTCAGTGTCTCAAAAAATCCACATATTACCAAGAAATGGATCAATGTTATGGAAGAAATATATTTTACACTCCCCTTCTTAAAACATATGATTTTGTTTTAGGATTATTACCATCTAGATGGAATGTCTAACTAATGGTGGACACTTCTTAGAAATACACATTAGAAAGAAGAATTAGAAACAATGTAATACAAAATTTTTAAGAAAGTTTTATCTAAAAAATATTTTTCCTGAAGTACTCATATTTTGATAAGGACAAAATTCTTGGAGTTGAAACATAATCAGGATGGATCCATTTAGAAAAATGAATAAAACATCATGAGTCTTATAAGAAATGCATTTTATTTTATCATTAATCTATAAAGTAAAATCAGTAATTCTATGAGTGGATTAAAACCTATTCTTTAATAGGATTTTTCAATAATAGGATTTGAAATCTATGAATTTATTTATTAATTTGTTAAAAGGTTGGATACCAAATATGGGGTTTCATAGTACTTCGAATAGGGAAAAAGGAAATCAGAATACCAAGGGATCCCTGATGGTAAGACACGCGAGGGGGAATAAGTTCCAACCCCCTAATTTATAAATGGGTGTGAGGAATCATCTGGGTAATTTCCTAAACTTACCAGGGATGTGTTTTAAGAATTATTAATTTGTCAATAAGTCCCACAACATCTAAAGTAATTCAAGGAGGGCGCTTAAAACAACAGAGGAGAAGAATGTCTCTACTAATTATCTACACATAATACAATAATTCAAGTACAAGAAGTGTTGATACTATATAAATAAATTCCCAAACACTCAGGACAATGATGAATATAATCCTTAAATCCTCCCAATTAGAGGGAATAAGAAATATAATTCTTGATCAATACTGTTGAGGTTGATCAAGATAATTTAGTGATGTGTGGTACACCCACACACTATAATGTAGATATAAAAGTTCCTTATTTAATTATGGTTTGTCATATTCCATTATATAACACAATTATTTTTATGAATGTAGAGTCACCACCTCAGTAAATGGATATCTAACTATCTGTGAAAAGAAATTGTGGCACAATTATTATATCTAATATATATGTATCTAGTTCAACTAATATTTTTTAGAGGATACTTCTTGGAAATATAATTCTTCTACATTTGGTTTAATTTTACATGATTTTGGGTATTGATTGGCTATACCATCATAGAGCCCATATTATATATTAATATAATTATATCACATTATTAATTTAAGATCATTATATACGCAAGTATCAATAACATTATTATCTTACCATTGAATAAATATCTATAATATGGGTTCTAATAACCAACAATGAGGGACTCTTAACTCAAATGATTTGGGAGAATGTAAAAATTGATGATATTCCTATTGTACAGAAATATATTGATGTATTTTTAGATGAAATTTATAGTATTTACCAAGACATTTGGGTTGATTTCATGATTAAAAATATACCCATATCTTTTCCTATCTCAAGTAGTTAATATATAATGGTCCCCATTAAAATGGATGAATTAAATAAGCATTTAAAGGAGAATTTGGAATAGAGTTTTATCCACCCCATTGTTTCAACCTAGGGAGAACACATCCTATATATTAAGAATAAATATGGAATAATGTGACTTTACATTGAATATTTTGATCATTTATAGATCATAATTAAGAATAAATTTCATTCACCTCGTATAAATGTTAAGTTCAATCAACTCATTGGATATCAGTACATATTGATGATTTATACTCACATTGGATATCCTTAGTTAATGGTAAAAAGGGAAAATATTTCAAAAACATATTCCTGAATGATGTATAGACACTGGGAGTTTTCAGTTATGAAATTTATATTGGCTAATTCCCCCACCATTGATTACGATCTAATCAATAGTGTCTTTAGGGTCTACATGGATCAGTCTTTGGTTGTTTTCATCAAACATATTCTTATATAATCAAATAGTAAGGAATAGCATGGAGATCATTTTTGTATTTTTTTAATGACCTTAAAAAATTATAATATGTATTCCAAATTTATAAAGTTTAAGTTCTTGTTACAAAAACTATGATTCTTGGTCCATGTAATCACCAATAAGGGAATTTATGTAAATTCTTCAAAAACAAAAGTTATTGAACAATATACCAGACCAACCATAATAACTATGATCTGTAGTATTCTCATGTAATATGAAAACTAACCACACATTGTGACAAACTTCTCATGGATGTCCATTCTACTAGCCATGTTAACATGAAAGGGAGTTAAGGTCCTTGGGACTAATGAACGTGAATAATGTTTTAATGGAATATAGATATTGGACATAGAAATAATATATACATTTCTCTATGGTGGGGAGGGTTTTATAATATATACTAATACCTAAAAGGAGAGCTTGGGATGCATCCTTATGAAAATTAGGATGTTAATTTCTTATACCTCTTGATAATTAAAAACTCATGAAAAAATTACTTGACACATGACATGGAGCTAGTGGTGGTGATATTTGCATTACTTTTTTTTTCATTAACTCTATGGTGAGAAGTATGTTATTATACCAATAACAAAATCATGAAATATATATTCACATAGATTTTGTTAAATATTTACCAAAATATATAGTTGGAAATAATCAAATACAATGAATTCTAAATACATTACAACCTTCTGAAGGAAATCATGGTGACTAATGCTTTATTAAGGAAATATCATTCCACCTTATCTATAATAGAGGTTGAAAATGAACCAATGTTCCATAATTTTGAATTTTTGAATCTGTAAGTCATAACTAAAGGTGAAAATCCTATTTTACATATTTATTTTTCTACCATAAATTCTTATAAAGATAATATAATCTGAAAAAGATGTTTTAGATCTAGAGAATTGGATAAAAAATATTCAAGAGTGAAACTTTGATAAATATGTAGTTATAAGTTTTGGAACCCTAAAATATAACCCATCAAAAATGGAAATTAACTGTGAGCATTTGGATGATGCACAAAACTCTTCTTTCTCTATAAATATATGATGTATGATGTAAATATATCTAGAATAACTTATGGTGGGATAATATAAATAGATGTATTTTATAATATAAATCTTAATGCTTGGTGTGTTACTAAGTTAATGCTTAATGAAAAATTCCGGATGGTATATTTCTACTATTACCCATACCGATACTTAAATGGAAAAATATCATCCTAGATTTCGTCATACGACACCCCAAAACATCATAAGGCCATAATTATATTTTTGTTGTAATTGATCCCATTAACAAGTTATTGCATTTTATTTCTATCAATAAATATTTCTATAATAACCAAGTCACTATGATATAAATAAGGTATATTGGGTGGATATATGAAGTACCAATTTCCATTGTATCTAGTAAAAATATATGGTTTACCTCAATATTATGAAGAAGTGTCCAAAAATTATTAAATATAGAGTAGAGTTTTAGCAGTTCATATCAAACTAAAAATATTTTCCAATATTAAAGGATAGTTAAAACATTAGAGGATGTTTTGAGATCTTATATGATGGATTTTCAAGGATATGGGATCAATACCTCATTCTAGAAAAGATCTCATACAACTAGTTTCCATACTAGTATGCATATGGAATCATATGAGGCTCTAAATGTGATGTGATGTAAGATTCTAGTATATTATGGTAATGGTGGGGGTGTAATTGATAGGTCCTGACCATATCCAAGAAATAATGGAGAAGTTTCAAACAATTAAACAATATATAAAAATGGTTAAAAGTTAGAAGCAATGTTATGCAAATAGTCATTGATCTTATCTGGAGTTTGAAGTTGGTGGCAAGGTGTCCCTTCGAATATCTCCATGGAAGCGTGTTATGAGATTTAGGAAGAAGGTGAAGTTGAGACCTAGGTACAGTGGTCCCTTCGAGATCCTGTATCATGTTAGAGCTCTATATTATCAAAATAACTCCCTATAGAACTATCCAAAGTATATTATGTGTTCTATGTATCACTTTTGAGTATGTACATACTAGACCTTTCACATGTACTGAAATAATAATATGTGCAACTAGATAATGAAATATGGAAATTGTGGATCAAATATATATTGTATTATGGAACAACACCACTCATTCTGTCAAGTTTATATAGATAAATCATAGGTTTGAAGAAGTTTTGTGGGAAACTGAGCATGTAATGAATAAAACGTACCCTCACTTGTTTTCTTCCATCCAATAAAATTATGAGGAAAATATTCTTTTAAATGGGGATAGAATGTAATGACCTCAGATTTTTGATCTTTTAAAATATATAAAATCTTCTATAACTTGTGATCATTTTTAATAAAACTATTCCAATTCCTATAATATTGTATTCAATTTAAAAACACACCTTCAAAGGGAAAATGATTGATCTTGTTTAAGGATGAAAAGATTTTTTTTCAAAATAAAAATTTTCTTATTATTTTTTGTTTTATTATAAAATATAAGTTTAAAAAATTAGAATTCTAATTTGATAAAATAAAATTCATTTTTTACTTCATCACATTAAAATTATCTTATGAGTAATTCTTTAGATTTATCAAAATAATTGATTTCTTTGTAAGTAGTTAGAAATATATATTTTCCTAATATCATTAGTTTTATATGACTCCAAATACATTGAATCATTTTTATACAAAAAATATATATTTATAGGGAAAACTAGTTAATTTTAAAATAATATTTTCAGTTTATAAAACACACGAATATCATTTTTTAAATTCAAAGAATATTTAATGAACATTATTTTTCATTTGATTATTTAATTTAATTTACACAGGGGAAAATTGAGGTTTGGATTTATTTTATTGTAATAGAACCATTAATTGTAAAATAATAATTTTATTAATATCATTATAATTAATAACATTGAAATTTTTTTTATACATAACATTTTTTCTTAAGAAACACTTTTTCTAAAAATGTTTTTCAGGTATTACATTCATTAATATTAAAATTAAATTTCATACTTATATAAATTTAATTTGATAAAATGGATTTTATATTCGCGACAATCATTTAAAAATTATTCAAAAAGTAAAATTTTATTTTTATGAAAAATATTAGAGTTCTGAGGTTAATGTTAATTACCACGTTAATGGTGATAAGGATACTTTTGAATTATTTTAATAATGATACATAATTTTTATTTACTAAATTATATATATATATATTGAATTATGAATATAATATGATGTTTAATTATATATATAAAAATAATTTCTCTAATATAATTGTTAAACAATACTAAATAATGTTAAGAATACTTAATGGTGAAAATAACCTTTTTCTATAAAACAATTTCTCTATATTTAATCTATTTAAATTTAAAAAATAATTTGTAAGCATGTATAAATTAAATTTTATTAAATGGATATTAAATTTTTTTTCATCACTTAAATAATTTTTAAGAATGATTACTTTTTAAGTTTAATAATATATAAATTTACTTAGTTAAAAACTAGTTACCATAATAAAAATTAATCTCATTAAAAGGTAAAATTTACCAAAACAATAGCCTTAAATCACCCATACCTTAAATAAAAATTAATGAATAAAATAATTTTATAACATATATTCTTCCATAAAACATCTTTATACACTTTTTATCCATTTTATCTGGAATAGTTTCAGGAAATTATTGAAAAATGATGAGTTTTTCAAAAAGCTCCCATTTCATCAAATATAAAATGTAGCCACTTCTACCCATTATAATTTAAATGTAAACATAAAATTTATTTGTGAAACTATGTTATTTTCCTCCCACTATGATCCAATATGAATTCCTAAATCCTCTTGTTACATTAGTTTTTCTTAATCCCTTCAATTCTAATGATTATTCCATGAAATGGTCAAGTCTCTAGTGTAAGTATTATCTCCTTGTTATGTTTTTCTTATTAATAAAAATATTCCAAATAAATAGTCAGAATTATACTATGATTAATTCAGTATGATTAATATACTATTGTTTTTTCATAATAATATGAAAACCACGTTTTTTTCTAATGTACTTATAAAAGAACTAGAATATCAATCCTTATGGCATTTGGACTACCGCATTAAAGTAGAAATGTTTTTCTCATATAGTTTTGAAATATGTTTCCAAATAACTTAAAATATGGTTCAACATCAAATAAAATATTTTTCATTCTACTTTAGTGACATTATTTCAATGGAAACACCTTTTTGACCATACTTACCCATAAAATTAAAGCTTGTTCAAGTTTGGGTCAGTTTAACCACCATTATGAATGATGCTATAAAATTATGCCTTGGATGAATATGAAAATAAAAATATTATAATAATACAATAATAAATTCCTAAATGTTATATGGTTTTTAAATTTCTATATTATGTATTTAAATTATTATTAAATATCATCTTTGGTTTCTCAAATCCCTGAAATAAGCCAACACTGATTCCATTTTCACATAGCATAAATAAAAAACTTATGGACTGATATACGGTCGTTATAAATAAATAAAATTTATATATTATTGTATACCAAATGATATACTAATGATGAAACTTGTATCAAATAATGGAAAATGATATCAACATTTTAAAAAAGTGCACAAATAGTTAAAGTTATAAACACGCATTGTCAAAAATAGATTACAACAATCAAATACATAAAGATAATTGTTATTAACAAAGATTCTATGTGAGAATATATATGGATATGTTCTTTTCAATAGTTAATTATGATTTTTATCTTTATTATATATGTGGTTATATCAATTTAATGGAAATCACGTTTAAGGGTGAGGGACTTGGTAACTCAAAATCCTTTTTTTGAGTTAAACAATTTCTTATAGAACTTCATGTTCCAAGACATTCTATTTTCATTAATTTTTTCTCTTTTATTTCAGGGGAGAATGTATTTTTATATAAATAAAATTCCATGAATGTTATTCATTTCACTTTGAGAAAAGAAAATGGATCTTTTTTTATAATAGATTTATCATATGACTTTTAAAAATGATGAATACAAAATACATTGAACATTTTATTATGTCATTTTGAGTGAACAAATTTTTAGTATCAAATTATTTAATTCATGTTGTTATTTTATACCATTTGAAAGTTTTATGTCAATTTTTTAGTGAACAGGTTTTTAGTATCAAATGATTTAATTCATCTTTTTATTTTATACCATTTGAACGTTTTATGAAACTTATTTTATTTCTATGTGTTCATTTTTAAAAGTGAATTATTTAATTTAGTATTTTCTTATAAAACCCATTTTATCATTGGATTATTTATGAAAATAGAATGGTTTAAATTTAAATTTTTAATGAAACCCATTTTATTTTCATGGGTTCTTTATGATGTGAACACTAAATGATATTTCTTATGTAGCACGTGTAAGTATGTATGAATGATGTTTGGGGTCCTTTATCACCCTCCAATGCATTGGCTAAGAGTTTACATCTCTAGAGATGGTTATTAATGAGTACATTATAATTTCTTGTAAGATAGGTTTTCAATTATCTGTATCTTTAAAGTATTGTTTTAATGTGCTTATGTTTATAGAAGAGTTAAAGGATGTTATTCATCCTCCAATTTTTTGTTCATCCTCGTCTTCTATGTTAATATTTTGTCTTCCTAATACATAATCAATTTTTTAATTATCTCATTAATATTTCACTTACTTACATCACATTATTCTCTATTTGATATGGAAGTCCCTCTCCATATATCTAAAAGAAACCTTAACATCTACATCACCTATTCTTTGTCAGAAATATTTTTCCCTATTGAGTGAATTTTATTCAGAATCTCACTAAACCATAGATAATTATCATAAATAAGATCATAAAGATTCATTTTAGAAGTACCATATTTTTTAGTATAGGTATTTAAGTTCAGTTATTTTTCATTAGATTTTCCTTGATGAGAAATAGTTAAAGTGTCCCAATTTTCAAAAATTTTATTACAATAATATGTTATATCAAATTCATCCACACCCAAAGCACAGTACAAACCATTCATATCTTTGAAATTATTAATATATGAATATTTAGTTGAATCACTCTATGAAAATCTAGTATTTTGAGGTAATTCATATTGATCTTCAATTACTGTCTAGATATTTAAAAACTTACTCTCATGATGTATTTTAATTTTAATTTTCCACAGGTTATAGTTAGTTTCATTAAAATATGGAGGTCATTTGGTAAGACAACCATCTTATCTATTCCCCATAAATAAAAAAATTAGAAATAATATAAAATTAAGATCTTTTAAAAAAACTAAATCATAGTTGAAAATATATTTGAGAATCCTCAGTTACCAAATGTTGGTTGTAGTGAGTAACTCAGTAGGGGGGTGAATTGAGTTCCCAATAAAAATTTATGTTAAAAACAATTTAAAATAAAATCCCCCAATTTATTTAAAATTTCCTAGTTAATCAAAATAATAGTTTAATATTAGTTTTACCATTCTAAATATTTCTCCAAGATTGATTAGGGTTTAGTTAAAACAATATTAAAAAGTACATTAACTTTAAAAATATATTTTCTCAAATAACTATATATATACACATAGATTAAGATTAATTTTCAAATTATATATTGTTTTTATTAATTAAAAAATGAAGTTACAAATTAAAATTATAAAAAAAACACAAAATGGAATAAAGAAGGGGTTTAGTATCAAGATTATAGCTAATCTAATTTACTTTGTAATCTAACACCTCCATGTATATTATTATAAAAAATTATATAATCTAGTAATTAGATTGGGTATACATAAAATATCACCATCATTCCAAGACCCAAGCCTCTTCCATAGTTATGCATTCAATGAAATAAAATACAGTCCATGTTGGGACCTTTTCCATATTTACCATTGGTAAACATATGAAAATTGATTATGGGAAATTTTAGTATTCTCTAATTTAATTATAGGATTCAGTTTGTGCATATATATAGATAAATATAATATAGTACTTGAAAGTCAAAAAAGAAAAAGTGAAAAATAATATAGATAGAGAAATAAAGTGCTACTAAGTTTGTAATGCTCTAGATGATAGAGAGTACAAATATTTTTCTTGGTGGGAATCTCGAATAATTTCATTGAAACTTATAAGAAAACAAAGTGTTTTGAAATTTTCTATTAAATCTATAAAAAATAATCTAGAACTTATTTGTACAAGAATATTTCCAATGGGAAATAACATATATGAGTTATGTATAGGATCAATGATTTGAAACATTTTTTAATCACCATTATTGTCACACAAGGAAGACCTTAAGAACTGTATATAATGCTAGTTTTGAATACCCATTAAAAAAATAATAAATATTTTCTAGATCCTCGTACTGAACCTCTGACTTCATCTTAAATGAATTCGAGCAATCAAGTAGAAATAATCTATAAATAAACCCTATATATTAATTTGTATAAACTATCAAATGAGAGAATTAAATTCAAATATAGTATAATAGAAATAAAATAATTCTTATGATTAAATGTTCAAGGTAACACAATTATAGGAAGAAAACATGGCATAGTTCATCTGGTGGTGGCAGATTCGTAGCGGTGGGAGATTCCTATCGGTAGAAAAAACACTGATGGTAGAAGAATTATGGTTGTATCATGACTCTGACAGCAGAAAGACATGGAAATTGAAAAATTGTGATGTTTTAATGAGTCTTGTGTTGGATATACTCTAACTATAGTAATACCTTATAGTAGAAAAACTCTGATAATGGATGGATTAATAGTGGTAGCATGACTCTGACTGTAGCAAGACATGGTAGTAGAAGAACTCTAACGAAGACAGAATTTGAACTAATGGTGGAAATTTCCAAATCTTATCCTATTTTCTTCAAAATCAGGAATTATAAAATAATTAACTATCATAAAAAATATGTTAATTAGAAATATAGGAGACTTAATTTTTAAACATTAAAACAATGAGGTTCCAATAGTCTCTTAATTTTCTAGGATCACAACTCGTGGAATTTTATAAACCATGTAAAAAATATATTTGGTGTAAATAAATGATTTTGAAGTAATTATATCTATTAAAAAATTAAAAAATATAATTTAATATTTTGAAATTAATTTTTGAAGAAGATTTATAGAATAATATACTAAAAATAGAAATATAGACAAACACACAAATTTGGAAAAATGTGATTGATAAAATCCATCCAAATAATATTGGAATAAATTAATGGGATTCAAGGTAAATTAAATAACTATACTCCCAATTTTAGGATTATAATAATGATGATAAATTAAGTATTAAATACAAATAAGAAACATTTAAAGAATAAGACAAAAATTCCATTAAGTATAGAAGTCATTGTATGACAGTCAAAAAGATAGATTGTATAAATACAAAAGAGTACCTATCAAATACTGTGTCTAATTAAAATCAATCTCATATTTAAAAGGAAGTATTAGTAGGACCCTTTCTTTTTCCAATGGTAGGAGGTGCTAAGGTATTGGCTAATGGTATTTTAGTAGTCTTAGGCTTGTCTCGAGTGATCACTGGTCTGAGATGTCTGACAGATTCAGTTGGAGACATGTTGAAAGTATGATACTGAGAAGGTAAAGAATAAAAATAAGGATCATATGAGAAGTTTACCATTGTAATATCCTCAAAATAAAACACTATTGAACTAAATACATACAAAAATAATTCATGAGATTTACAAAGTCCTTAATAATGCATCCACCTCTCTCCATATCATTGAAGAAACCCTTATTATCTTCCCTGAATAACATGAGTAGAGGTTTTTTAACCTATATCTATTAAAAATATTACATAAACCCCCAAGTAACATGTTTAATCCTTAGGATTTCAGTAAAAAATATGAAATACTAATTTGAATCAAACATTATATATACCCTAGAAATAAACTATTTTAAAACCTTGTTGATGGTTCCTGAATCCCTTCGAGATTCATTAAAAACAATTTTATGATTTTATATATGTAATGAAGATGTTTAAAAATCTAAAGATGATCCTCCTGAAGATATATATTTATATCAACCATAATATCGTGGAGATCCTCTATAACTATGGATCTGATCACATTAACATCAACTAAGATAGAAGATGGTGGGGCAATTGATATAGATGAAATAGTAGGTAAACTCTAAATCCTCTCTAAAAATTAAACCTAATTACCAAAAAAGGATGTCCTCATATCCTCCAAAACCTACCTCATATCTATCATATCACTATACATCTGTCTATTTTTAATTTCAACCTCCTGGTTCTTAAATATCAACTTTGGCTAAATATAGAGAATAACTAACTCAAACTAATTCTTGGAATCCGCTTCATTCATTTAAGTAAAAAGAGTTGCTGGTGATCTCAATATACCACTAAAATTATAATGAATCCTCTCTCTAATATACTCTAAGTGAGATTGAGTAACAACATATTAAGGCATAAAAGCATCATGATGTGAATGTGAACCAACTTCTCAGTAATGATCATAGCATCCTCTATTGTCTATGATCTAGAAAGAAAATCTAATGAAAAATCATGAATTCCACCTATATCATCAATATGTTATACTAAATACCCCTTAGGATAATTCCAAACTCCAACTGAGATAGCATGTCCCCCATGCTTTGGTGGACTACTATGGCCATCACAACTTCCATCATCATCATTATCTAGATAAGAAAATCCAAGTTGTTTGGAACCTAGTGAAGGATTTCCCTTAGATTATACCTCATCATATACAAAGGAATAATCAACAAAAGAATCTCTATGTTCATCATATTCTTCTATGAAATCATTGGACTCTAAGTTGTCTAATCAAATATAGAAAAATCATGGGAAATTTTCTCACTCATCGATTACTTCTACTTCCACTCAAGTAGAATTCAAGTCAGTGTCATCAACTATATGAATGGTAGAACATTGAGATCCACCCCCTCAAAAAGCACTCTGGTCTTACCTCTAACAGATGTAGTTTCACCAGTTGGATAATCTAAAACTAATTTCTCAAAAGACATAGATTTTGTTGAACAAAGTCTCTTCATAGACATAACTGAAAACAACCAGTATGGAATAGATGATGTGATTGTTCCCTAACAACATCATCCTCATAGCCATAACTATCCTCATCATCATCTCCATCATCCATATTATCTACATCATGTCAATTTACATCATCATAAACCACTAAAACTTATTTATAATACTTATAAGAAATACTAATATATTCATCTTGTCTCTCCATCATCATCATCTCTTTCACTAAAGAGACTCTCTTTTATAGGGAGAGAAGTGGGGTACTAGCAAATCTACAAGACATTAGAGGGATATTTGGGATATCAAGATCATTTCACTCTTCAATAGAGGTTAACACATCCTCTTCATAAATAGGCACATCAAATCCTTCTTTCTTATTAGAATGACATACTATCTCATCTGGATCTAGGACATGGTCAATAAGGTTCTTGGGTATAATAGTGTTGTCTATTGGATTAAAATCCTCGATGATCTTATCATTATCTTCAAAGAAATTTTTCATCCCTAAATTCTAATTCACATTCATCATTTTCAAGTAACATTACTCAATTAGAAACCACCAAATTGCACATCAGCTTCCTCCTCATCATAAAACAATCCTTTGGACTCTAGTGTGGCTGATATCAATTTTTTGTTAATGGGAGAATCAGAACAAGAAGATTTAAAGACCCGAAAATTTCAAGGAAATGTTTTTCATAATTTCTTTGGGATTTTACAAGAACGCAGTTTCTGACGGAACCTGATTCCGAGGCCCGGTGTGCCCGGAATCAATTTCCGAAGTTTACCTCGGGTAAGTTTAGTGAACTAACGAGCGGGTTTTTCTAACTTTTGAACTGGTTCTTGGAATCGAAATATGAGGGCACCGATGAAACTACAACGCCAGTAATTGATTAGGAACACCTATTCTGGAGTTGCGTTTTCTCGGGTGTGGTTATTAAAATAATGGGTTAAGTAATGAATAAAAATAAAATTTGTGCAACCAATTTTATTTTTATATCTAAGTAGCTATATCCTATGTATGGGAGTTGGGGTGGGACCCACTAGTTCCTAACTACCCACGTGTGGATAAATGTGAGGTGGGACCCACATGAGCCCCACCCCTTTCAACTTCCACAAACCCCCCATTAATTGTGTAACACCCCCCCCCCCTTAAATGAAAAGTCAACTCTCTTAATTAATTAATTGATTACGTTTTCAATGTAATTAATTCAGGAATTCATTTTGAATTTCAAAAAGGTTTGGCATGAGAAATAAAATACGGCAATGCCTTATTTTATTAGGTTGTTTCGTTGTGTGAGAAGGGTTGGAAGAGGAGAGCTCAAGTCTTGGACACCTTCTTCATCGTCGAAGAATGCAAAGAACGCACCGTTGCCGACGAAGAACGCCGGCCTCCGGTGAAGGATGATGAAGAAAACTGGTTCCTCGGAGATCGACGACGCGACATCATGTACCGCGACAATGACGATTCTCTTCTCCGTGACGTCGAAGACGCTTATGGAGCCTCAATCCACGATGTCGTCTTCTGCGAGGCCGTTTTCCGCGACGTCCTTTTCCCGCGATGACCTTCGTTCGATGACTTTATCAAGTAGGGGTTAACTTGATGTTCGTGGATTTTTCTTGTCATTCTTCGTCTTTATTTTATGGCCGCCTATTATCGTCATAATGGGAGGAGGATGGACGGCACGAACAAGGCCGAACCTCCTCCCCCTTTTTGATGTTGTACTTTTTGCGACACGAGCAAAGGCAGCGGGGTGCAAGGGCACCGCACGGAAGCAAGAGGAATGGGCGAAGAAGCGCGGCGCCGTCGCGCGGCGCCGTTGAGGCCGAACGAAGCTGCGGACGGAGTCGGTCCACGCCCAAGGGGCGGGGTGCCGTCGCGCAGTGCCGAAAACCCACGAAGGTTCGCAGCCGCGGTGGGCCGTGGCGGAGTAGGAGAAGGTAACCGGAGCTACCGGATGCAAGTGCATAGGGGGTGGGACCGACTGGTCCCGCGGTGACTCACCGGCCAGTTTCCGAGAAGCCCGGGGGTTGTAACCCCTGGCTGGCAAGAAGGGAGCAGCCCCCACATGGGGGGGGGGGGGCGGTTTCAATCAGGGGGCAGCGCCCCCCCCCCCCCTTCCGCTCAGTCGTTTCAGTCGAGCTGCCTGGTCACGCAGGCGTCGCGCCAGCTCCAGGCCTGTCGGGCCGTTCCGCGCCACGCCGGCGGGGTCGGGCCATGCCCACCGGGCCGAGCCGCACCCTAATGGGCCGAACACGGACCCGGGTCAGGTCAATCTGGTTCGGGCCGACCCAGGGGGTCTCGGGCCGGGTCGGTCCGAGCCCAAAACCCCCTAAAACTGGACAGGATCGCTTAAAATCCCATAACATGGGATACGGACCTCCGATCGATGCACCGTCAGTTGAGGTGCGATATTTGGATCAAGACGGTCGTTTCAGAATATTACACTAAAGGTTTCAGAGAACTTGGGGTATGGCTGGGTTGGTTCGAACCTGAAACCAATCGGGCCCTCGGAGCGGAAACACTTATAACTTGAGCTCCGTACGTCCGATTGACGTGCCGTCAACTTTGTTGGATTCCTCTTGATGAGACGGAACTTGTGGCATACTTCTCCTGAAGTTTGGACGCAGTTGGATAGTTCCCGAGTGGGATTGAACCTGAAATCCAATCGGGCCCCTGGAACGGAAAAGCTGATAACTTTCATACCGGACGTCCGTTTGACGAACTGTCAGCGGCGTTGGTGATCACGTTGAGAAACGGTCACTATGAGTATACCCTATGAGTGTTCGGGGTACAGTTGAGATATGGCCAGGTTGGTTCGCACACGAAACCAACCGGTCTCCTAGGACGAAAATGCTAATAACTCACAGACCGGGCGTCCGATTGACGCACCGTCTATTGCATTGAGTCCCCTATGACGAGGCAGTCCTTTGAGATACTTCTTTGTGGAACTTTGTGTACTTAAGGTATCGACCTGTATCTCATGGAGAGGACCCTCCCGGAGATGAGCGTATGGAGTACGGAGACCGTGTAGCCGGCTGAGACCTGACGACTACTTGACCAACTCGACTTGGAGTGAGTCGACTAGCCCAGTGGACGGAGCGCCTGATATTTGGCGACAGACCCACGGCGGATGGAGCACCTGGTATTTGGCCGCAGACCCGCGGTACTCTACAAGAGGAGTACCTCTGTAGGCTATTAGGGGAAGCACCCGGTATTTGGCGACAGACCCACAGCGGACGGAGCGCCCGTTATTTGGTAGCAGACCCATGGTACTCAACAAGAGGAGTACCTTAGTAGTCTTAGGTTAGTGAGCAGTACCTCGGAGTTGTGACAGGATCACAGTACTCATCAGAGACGGAGCTCTTCAGCAGTTATGGTTTCGATAATGGAAATCCTGGTTTGAGCTGAGTCTATGACCTTTGTGTTTACCTCATGATTGAGATGTGTCACTTGATAACTTAGGTATATGTATGTCATATACCTAGGTAGTGTTTATCTGTTCATTTCTTAACCTTTTTGTTCCCTCATGATTGAGATGGGTTACTTGATAACATAGGTATAAGTACGGGCTTATACCTAAGTAAGGGTTATCTGTTGAGATACTTCTTTGTGGTTATACTTGTTGGATTTAGTGAGACCTTGAGGGTCTTGGGGTCCCTATATAGTATCGTATACTCACCCCAGCACGGGCTATGCCCGAACCTCGTTGTGTTGGTTGCAGACGACGGGCATCGCTGACGGAGGTCGAGTGTTTGAGGACTGGACGGTACCCGGAGGTTGATCTCACGACGAGTCAGTATTCAGAGGTGGACTTCATGACGAGACGATACTCAGAGGTGGTTGATGGGAAAGAGCATTGTGGAGGCTATCTATACCTACCCTTCATGTAGGATGCATGGTGGACGATCCAGGAGCTGCGCTAACTGTACCTACCCTTCAGGTAGGATCTGAGGTGGATGACCTAGGTGCTGCTTCTATTCTTCTAGCTACTTTTCTTTTCTGTTGTACTTTCGTTCAGTTGTAGCTGTACTTTCAGTTGGGTTTGTATTCTGGACCATTTACTTTTCAGCACATTCTTTTGTACATAGTGTATTACTTCCACTTGTACTTTGTGGTGTTTTGTTTACTTTTTCTAATGGAAACGCCTTCCTAGTTATCAGGATTTATGCCTTTGGTGCTAGTCACCAGCCCTTGGCCTATGGAAGGCGGACTTGGGGTAGTCACGACACGGGCCCCGATGAAGGGTCGTGACAAATTGGTATCAGAGGAGTCGGTTCTACCGCATAACTTATAACTCTGATATTTTCTTTCTGTGAAGCAATAGTGTTAAGGGTACCAAGTGTGGTTTTCAGTTTAGGGAGTCCAGTGTTTGTGCGGGCAGTCGACGTATCCATACACTAGGACCCTGACAACTGATTTCTGACTTTGTGCATGAAAACACTGATTTCATGTGTGTTCTAAAAGGTTTTCCCTTAAAATATCTCAAACCAGCTCAACTCACTAGGTATAAATCATTTAACCATGTCACGTCTTCTTCTTTCAGGATGCCCCCCCTGTGGACGACCATCTAGAGCCCCGAGAGTGGTACATACTGACAGCCTGCCGAGCGACGAGGCCTCATTACAGGGCCTTATCCCAGTTGAGGCACCAGCGGAGTCACCAGAGGTAATACCACCAATTGGACCACCGATGCCACCATCCCCAGCAGGAAAGAGTGCAAGTCGCTTGAGCGCAATACACGAGTTCTAGCGCCAGAGGCCACCTAGGATTAGGGGAGAGACGGACCCGCAGGCGGCTGAGGATTGGCTGGAGGCTGTGGTGAGAGTCTTCATGATAGTGGGGATGCCATCAGACTTCATGGTGATCCTTGATTCCATCCTACTTCGAGCAGCAGCAGGCAGATGGTGGAGCCTGATGCTCTAGACGCTTGACGACGCATCACTTCTGTGGGTAGACTTCGAGAGCCTGTTCTGGGCAGAGTTTGTACCAGGCACCCTTCGAGCGATGCGGATCTAGGAGCTACTTCATCTACAACTGGGCAGCATGAGTGTATCTCAGTACTCAACGAGGTTCACAGACCTCTCGCGCTACTCTAGAGACATGGTACGAGACCCATTATTTAGGGCCCGAACCTTCGAGGAGGGGCTCAGGTGAGAGATTAGAGCTTCTGTTGTTTCTCACAGCATTCCAACGCAGACATGGGTGTTGAAGCGATCCCTCCTAGAGGAGAGTTTCCTTGCTGAGCAATATCCAGCAACAGAACCCTCTACTAGTCGACATGCAGCGGAGTCTTCTACGGCTGGAAGTAGACAGTTGACGAACAGCTCCAAAAGGACCAGACCCACCGGTGGCCGACTGCATGACTCAGGTTCAGTTGTGCAGGGAAACCGAAGTGGAGTCAGAGCCATTCGTTCCAAGAGTGGTCAGTATTACTCCTGTGGAGGGCTTGGTCACATGGCATGTGACTATCCGACCCGTCGTACAGATGATCAGCAGATAGATGAAGAACCCCTTAGACAGAGGCAAAGGTTCGATCAGGGCGGACCGCAAAGAGCAGGGAGCAATGGCAGAGGAGCTGGCTGAGCAACGAGTTGTGGATGACGCTTTGAGGCTCTACCACCACCAAGAGGACCACCCTGACCATAGGGAACAGGCAAACATTGGAGATAACAGCTTCAGGCAGCAGAAGCTTACGACTACGGAGCTCCGGAAGCTGGCGGACAAGAGCGGAACTAGTTCCAGGCATGGGACATTTTATCTTGGTGCTTCTAGTTTCCTTTTTGTTGTTTTTGGTTGTTGTGTGTCTTTGTACTTGAGCTGCAGTGATAAAAGACACTTTTCCTTGTGATGTTTGCTTCCTTTCTTTTTGTATACTAAGAGGTTCTGGTTTAAACTGTTGACTTGATCCTCACTTTTGAGATTCCTACTTAAAGAGACCCAGTGACCACACACTGATGCTGATAGTGTGAATCAACCCTTGGAGTCTATAATAATGGTTGGATCTCTTGGTAGTAGCAGCGAGGCCTTACGATGTCATCCATGGCATGGATTAGTACCATTCATGACAGGATTGACTGTTTTAGGCAAAGAATGTGGTTCATCCAGGGGATGTGACCGGATTTCTATTATCGGCAAAGAAGAAATATTAACAGCTCTTGTGGGACCAGAGATGGTCCAGGCCATAACGGAGAAGGTTCAGATCATCCAGGATTTGATGAAGACTGCACAGAGCAGGAAGAAATCATATGTTGATAATAGACAGGACCACTGGAATTTGAGGATGGAGACCACGTTTTCTTACGGGTCTCACCTCGACGAGGTATATGGATATGTGTTCGAGGAAGCTAGTAATCTCCAAGGTTCAGCGGACCTTTTCAGTTCCCCAGCAGGGTAGGCGAGGTGGCTTACCGTTTGACCCATCCACCTCAGTTGCACCAGGTTCACGATGACTTACACGTATCTCAACTGGGGAGATATGTGCTTGACCCGACGCATATCATTGACAATGGGGAGCTGGACATTGGAGATGGGGTGACTTTTGCAGGGTTCCAGTAGAGGTTGAGGATCGACAGTAGTGGGTCCTAAAAGGATGGTCGATTCCTCTTTTGCACTTTCGTTGGCAGCACGGGAACCTCCAGGTGAGCACATGGGAGCGGAAGGCCCAGATGCGTGCTCAGTACCACTTTTATATCCCTAGTTTGTGTTAAAGATTTACGGGGACGTAAATCCCTGAGGTGGGAGTAATTTAAAGACCCATAAATTTCAAGGAAATTCTTTTATTAATTTCTTTGGGATTTTACAAGAACGTGGTTTCTGACGGCACCTGATTTTGAGGCCCGGTGTGCCCGGAATCAATTTCTGAAGTTTAGCTTGGGTACGTTCAGTGAACGAACGAGTGAGTTTTTCTAACTTTTGAACTGGTGCTCGGAATTGAAATTTGAGGGCACTGATGAAACCGCAGCGCCAGTAATTTCTTAGGAACACCTATTCTGGAGTTTTGTTTGCTCAGGTGTGGTTACTAAAATAATGGGTTAAGTAATGAATAAAAATAAAATTTGTGCAACCAATTTTATTTTTATATCTTAGTAGTTATATCCTATGTAAGGGAGTTGTGGTGGGACCCACTAATCCAAACTACCCACGTGTGGATAAATGTGAGGTGGGCCTCACACGAGCCCCACCCCTTTCAACTTCCACAAACCCCCCATTAGTTGTGTAACACACCCGCACCCCCCCCCCCTTAAATGAAAAGTCAAATCTCTTAATTAATTGATTGATTAAGTTTTCAATGTAATTAATTTGGGAATTAATTTGGAATTTCAAAAAGGGTTGGCATGAGAAATAAAATAAGTCAAGGACTTATTTTATTAGGTTGTTTCGCTGTGCGAGAAGGGTTGGAAGGGGAGAGCTCGAGTCTTGGACACCTTATTCCTCATCGAAGAATGTGAAGAACGCACCGTCGCCGATAGAGAACGTCGACCTCCGACAAAGGATGACGAAGAACGCTGGTTCCTCGGAGATCGATGACGTGACGCCGTGTACCGCGATGCTGACGATTCTCTTCTCCGTGACACCGATGACGCTTACGGAGCCTTGATCCACGATGTCATCTTTCGCGATGCCGTTTTCCGCAACATCCTTTTCCCGCGACGACCTTCGTTCAAAAACTTCATCAAGTAGGGGCTAACTTGACGTTCGTGGATTTTTCTTATTGTTCTTCATCTTTATTTTATGGCCTCCTGTTATCGTCATAATGGGAGGAGGTCAGACCGCACGAACACGACCGACCCTCCTCCCCCTTTTTGATGTTGTACTTTTTGCGGCATGAGCAAAGGCAGCGCGGTGCAACGGCACCGCGTGGAAGCAAGAGGAACGGGTGAAGAATCATGGTGTCGTCGCGCTATACCTTTGAGGCTGAACGGAGCCGCGGCCGGATTCGGGCCACGGAGAAGGGGCGTGGCGCTGTCGCGCCGCGCCGGAAAACCAAGAAGGGCCAAGGCTGGGGTGGGCCGCGGCGGAGGGGCGCCGCACCGTCGTGCCACACTGGTCAGGCCAAGGCCGCTGCCTTTGGCCGTGGCGGAGTAGGAGAGGGCGGCCGGAGCCGCTGGACACCGGTACACAGGGGGCGGGACCAGCTGGTCCTACGGTGACTCACTGGCCGGTCAAACCGGCCGGTTTCCGAGAAGCCCGGGGGTCGTAACCCCCGGCTGGCACAAAGGGAGTGTCCCCCACGTGGGGGGGGGAGTGCGGTTTCAATCAGGGGGGGCAGCGCCCCCTCCCCCCTTCCACTCGGCCGTTTCGGCCGAGCTGACTCGTCACGCGGGCGCCACGTCGGCGCCAGGCCAGCCGGGCCGCCCAGGTCGGGCCGCCCTGGCCGGATCGGGCCGTGCCGGCCGAGCTGGGCCAGGTTGTGCCCTAATGGGCTGGACCCGAACCCAGGTCGGGTCGACCCGGTTCGGGCCGCCCCATGGGGTCTCGGGCCGGGTCGGTCCGGGCCCGAAACTCCCTAAAACTGGACATGTTCTCTTAAAAGACCATAACTTGGGCTACGGACCTCTGAACAATGCACCGTCAGTTCTAATGTGATCTTTGGATTGAGACGGGTGTTTCGGTATATTACACTCAAGGTTTCGGAGAACATGGGGTATGGCCGGGTTGGTTCGAACCCGAATCCAACCGGGCCCTCGGAGCGGAAATGCTTATAACTTGAGCTCCGGACGTCCGATTGACCTGTAATCGACTTTGTTGGATTATTATTGATGAGAATGAACTTTTGGCATACTTTTCCTGGGGTTTGGACGCATTTGGATAGTGTCTGGGTTGGATTGAACCCGAAATCCAACCGGGCCCCTAGAACGGAAAAGCTGATAACTTTCGGACCAGACGTCCGTTTGACGAACCGTAAGCGACGCTGGTGATCACGTTGGGAAACGGTCCCTATGAGTATACCCTATGAGAGTTCGAGGTATAGTTTAGATATGGCCGGGTTGGATTGCACACGAAACCAACCGGGACCCTAGGATGAAAAGGCTAATAACTCATAGACCGAGCGTCCGATTGACGCACCGTCTGTTGCATTGAGACCCCTATGACGAGGTTGTACTTTAAGATACTTATTCGTGGAACTTTGTGATAATTAGAGTATCAACCTGTAGCTCGTGGAGCGGGCCCTCCCAGAGTTGAGCATACGGAGTACGGAGACCATGTAGCCGGTTGATACCTGACGAGTGCTTGACCGACTCGACTTGGAGTGAGTCGACTAGCCCTGTAGACGGAGCGCCCGATATTTGGCGACAGAACCATGGCGTACGGAGAGCCCGGTAGTTGGCTACAGACCCATGGTACTCGACAGGAGGAGTACCTCTGTAGGCTATTAGGGGGAGTGCCCGGTATTTGGCGACAGACCCACAGCGGACGGAGCTCCCGGTATTTGGTAGCAGACCCTCGGTACTTGACAGGAGGAGTACCTTAGTAGTCTTAGGATATTGAGAAGTACCTCGGAGTCCTGACAGGATCACAGTACTCGTCAGAGACAGAGCTCATCAGCAGTTATAGTTTCGATAATGAAAATCCTGGTTTGAGCTGAGTCTATAACCTTTGTGTTTACCTCATGATTGAGATGGGTCACTTGATGACTTAGGTATATGTATGGGAATATACCAAGGTAGTGGTTATCCGTTGATTTCTAAACCTTTATGTTTCCTCATGATTGAGATGGGTTACATGATAACTTAGGTATAAGTATGGGCTTATACCTATGTAAGGGTTATCTATTGAGATCCTTCTTTATGGTTATCCTTGTTGGATTTAGTGAGACCTTGAGGGTCTCGGGGTCCCTAGTGAGTATCATATACTCACCCCTGCACGAGCTATGCCCGAACCTTATTGTGTTGGTTGCAGACGATGGGCAGCACTGAAGGAGGCAGAGTGTTCGAGGACTGGACGGTACCCGGAGGTGGATCACATGACGAGTCAGTATCCGGAGGTGGACTTCATGACGAGACGATACTCGGAGGTGGTTGACGGGTGAGAGAGTTGTGGAGGCTATCTGTACCTACCCTTCAGGTAGGATCCGTGGTGGATGATCCAGGAGCTACGCTATCTGTACCTACCCTTCAGGTTGGTTCCGAGGTGGACGACCTAGGAGTTGATTCTATTCTTCCAGCTTCTTGTCTTTTCTATTTTACTTTCTTTCAGTTGTAGCTGTAATTTCAGTTGGGTTTGTATTCTATCCCATTTACTTTTCAACACTTTCTTTTTTACTTAGTGTATTACTTCCTCTTGTACTCTGTGGTGTTTTGTTTACTTTTTATAAAGGAAATTCCTTCCTAGTTATCCGGATTTACGCCTTTGGTGCTAGTCGCCACCCCATGGCCTATGGATTGCGGGCTTGGGGTAGTCATGGCACAGGCCCCGAGGACAGGTCGTGACAGAAGATGACATAAATATTTTCATCATGTGAACCATCATGTAAATAAAATGGTTAATTACATAACATTTTTTTATATATAATAAAATGTACATGTCTAGATATCTTTTAGTATTAAATTCGCGCTTTCTTGGTCACAACATAAGTTGAAATAACTTAAACTGCATTGGGAATTCACCAACCAAATCTTTAACACGAGGAAATCTCATAGTACTATCACTATTAATCTCTAGAAAATCATTCTAATAAACAAATGACTCACTTTAAATTGTAATAGATTCCAGATAGTCTTCAAAAACTCATTGGTGAGGTACATTTATAAACATTTCCCAATATTTTGAAGGAAAGTTAACCTCTTTTCGATCAATCAAGCTCTGAATCAAATCCTTTTCTTATTGAAACTATTTTTTTGATAGAACTGATGAACCAATATATAGTATAAATATACATAATTTCTCTAGAACTATTCTATCCTTTCATGGTATTGGATCACCTTGAGAAAAAAATACTTTCTCAACCACATCCATTTACCATCCACTTATTTTTCGACAATAACCACATGATTCGAAAGTTTTGGGTTCCTTGGATTGATAACATCTCATCTCAGTTATCAAATAGGATTCTTTGTAGTCCTTGATTCTTTGAGAGAAATTTTTTTTGGATTCTTAACTCACACAATTGTAGTGAAAACATGGCTTAAGAAACGATGTGAGAAAATAGAATGTTATGAGAGAAAGGGAAGGTGAATTAGTTATAAGGGAGCATTCATGATTGAGAGAGAGTGTGAGTGACTTCAAATTAATATTTAAAGAATGAATTGTCATTTAAGGATTTGTATTAAAAAAATATCATAAAATATAAATGATTAAATCAAATAAAATATTTAAATATAAATAATTAGTAATAATATAAAAACATAAAATAGAAAGCGGTAGAAAAATAAAGACTGGTAGCATATCAATGGTGGATCATTCAAATGCTAGACTATTCCAACAATGGATCATTCAAATGTTGGATCATTCCAATGGTAGATCATGCCAATAGCAGATCATTCTAATGTCGGATCACCAATTGTGGATCACTAATGGTGGCTTATTTAATGGTGGCTTGTTCGGCGATGTCTTATCCAATAGTGGACTGCCCAATGGTGTCTTTTCCAATGATGTCTTGTATAAGACCTAAAAATAACCAAAATTTTCCTTTAATAATTCTTGTTTTATGGATTTTGATCTTTCATAATTTAGGATCTTTGTAAAAATATCATCAAATATATTTTCAGTTCTTATTAATTTAAGAGTTATATCTCCCTATTGGAAATGGTCTTTCAAAAAGTGATGTCTTATATCAAAATGATTTGTAATAGAATTATTCAAATGATTTTTAGAAATTTTTATCACACTTATTTTTTTCATGTATTATGGGGAAATGAATAAATTCATATCCATATACTATTAATGTGTGTTTCATCAAAAAATATTTGTTTATGGAATCTCCCTATAGCTTTGTACCCAGATTTAGTAGTAAATAGTGCAACATAGTTTTGCTTCTTACTTCACTAAGATACTTTATAACTTTCCAAAATATGACATATTCTAGAGGTTTTTTTCAATCTAAATTGAAACCATTAAAATCCACATCTTAAAAACATAATAAGTCAAATGTTTATTCACTAGTATAAAAGAATCCTAAATTTTTTTTATATTTTAGATAATTGAGAATTATTTTAATAGCAATTAAGTGAGGTGCTTTATGGATTTCATGAAAACTAGAACACATAAATAAAATAAACATAATATCAATCCTTCTATCAGTTAAGTATAGAAAACTTCCAACCAAACCTCTATAATTGGTTTTATCCACTGACTTTCTAACTTCACCAAGATGCAGCTTTCTGGTGGTACTCATGGGAGTATCACTAGTTTTAGAGTTATCAAGACCAAAATATTTTAGAAGGTGTTTTTTTTACTTAATTTTATTTAATATAATTCCACATTTAATTTGAAAAAAAAATGGAAACCAAAAAATAATTCAATTTCACCCATCAAACTCATTTCAAATGTTAGGCATATTTATCATATCTACACTAGAATTATATTCACTACATACTGAGACTAAAGGGGGATTGTCCACCATCATCCCCACCACTAACATGGACTCAACTATAACCACATCCTCACCACATCATTAAAGGGGTTTATAAAAAATTATGACACCCTCAACTGAGGATCAAGATGAAGCCCATGATCAAATTTTTGATCTTTTAGAGAATCATCCTTGACAGACTCCAATAGATTGAAAACTAGATCCATAATATTATGTACAAATTCCAACACTAATACATAATCCTGCAAAAGGTATCACATCTCTGTCTACTTTCACACCTTCACAACCTAGGATATGTAATATCAAACGAATAAATCCATAAAGAATTAAAGATAGTTGCATTCTCAAATATTGGTCATGATAACTGACTTCCACTACATCTAACTCAGACCTTTGAGCATGAAGGTAGAAAACTTAACCATTAGAGAATAAGTAGAGCTATGATAACTAATGATCCATTAAATTTTTTTTATCCACTCTTCTACTTCAAAATGACCCATTTGACCATTAAATGATAGGATGGTTCAACTTGAAAATCTCAAGGATGATGTTTTTAGGCTGATCAAATGGAGATTCCACTAGTGATGATCCATTAGTAGCTACACTTAAAATAGTTATCATTTATTTAGATGGGTATACTATAAAAAATAAAAAAAACACAATAAAATATAACTCACTATCAATAACTCATCACAATTAAACACTAACCAAAAAAATAAACTAACCCACAAATTTCATAAAAATTTCTAAATGTCTATCAAACCCCAATATTGATAATAATTTTCATACTATACACTCTAAGATATTTTATTCTTAAAAAAATACCTCAAATTTCTTCAAGAACTCATACCCTTTTTTCTATAAAAACACCTTTTAATTTTAAACAATCCCCAAATAGCCCTTTAAAATATCTAACAAAAACATTAATACATAAAACAAAGGATAAACCAATTTTTAAAACCCTTCATATCAAAATTCAATTAAATTATAATTTCATTTCTGAAAAAATTCATAAATATGTTATAAAAAATCATTTATATTTTTTGAAGACTAACGCCCCACAATTTGAAATCCTGGTTTAATAATCCGAAACTTTTTTTAAAAAACACTTAAAATTTTAAAAAGACTTAAAATAAATTCCTAGAGAGGAATAGTGAAAATGGGTGAATTGGCCATATATTCGGTGGTTATATTCCACTTGCACCAATAACACATGGATTTATTCATAACCACACTATTGGACTCCACATGGCTATCTAGACCCTTCAAGCAAACTGAAAAAAAATTAGGGCTAACTCCAATTTTTTTCTCCAAACACGAAAAAACCTATAAAAAATTTATGAAATCTAAATAACATAATCATAATAAAAAATACAAAATAAAATAAAATAAAAATTTAAAGAAAATAAAAACAAAAAAACTCAAAACAATACTTCCCATGGTAGCATACGGTTCAACATTGAAAGTGTCGTCCAAACGCCTCCTAATCCCCATAACCCAAGTTCCAAAAATCCCACTCTTTATACCTTTACAAACCAAATAGAAAAGGGAACTATTTAGTATGGGTCCTATAAACAGTAAATCCTATGGTACCATTTTTTTCAAGAACCAACCTAATTCAACCCCAAGCTGATCACCAGATCAACCCTGTGAAATCCCGAATGTGCATTCCCAATAACACTGAGGTGGTGAAAATCACAATGGCATCAAAGAGAAATGGTGGAAATTATTTTTCACATGAAAAATAAACCATTAAAGTGGAATGATAAATGACTATCTCAATATAAAATAAACCAAACTGTAATAATAATATTCCATAAATGAAAAATAAAATAAAAATTGAACATAACAACAAAAGAGATCTCAGTGTGTCCTTATGTGTCACTCACCAAACCCAAAACCCAACATTGCTCCATGGTGATGAAAACCAAGAAATACATTCACTTTAATCAAAAAACAAGAATATATGTATAGGCACGAGTATTAAAACAAATTAGGAAAGCCCAATTAAAAATATTCCCTATGCATTTGATTTAAATAAATGATTCATTTCTAGTTAGTTTCAAATGCAATATATGAATATGTTTTTTCATAAATAAATTTTTTAGAACAAACCATAATTTATTTCCCTATTTATTTAAAATTGGATTACCTTTAAAAATAATGAGTCTTAAAAATTTTAAAGGAAGATAGGGAATGCAAGGATAAGTGTGATTGTAAAAAGGGTAAAGTGAGTATGAACCATTTTTTCAAAACATTTGTCATAAAAAATACCAATAAAATCATTCACTAAGACGAAATACTACAATTATGGAGAAAAAATATCTACAAGATATGGGAAATGAAAAAAGAGATCACAACATATAACCAAATTAGTTGAGGCACCTAAAGTATCCACTAAAGATAAATAAGTTTTGAGGAGACATGGGAATTTCGAGTATCTCAATGGACAATCTATAAAATAAAATAACATAATCTATTATGTTGCCACACCCAATGAAATCACACAGCCATTATGCTTAGTTGTACCCTACCTAACATAGTTTAGGGGAACCATCCCCAAATAAGATCATATCCATACTAAGGATCCATTAACCCTTATGTGATCTTAAAATTGTTCAGTAAGAGTTCTCGGATATTCTTCAATCTATGCTAGGATCCCATTTCAAATCTAAACATGAATTGATCCAAATATAAATATAAATTAATAGCATAAAAATATATTATAAGAATGAACCAAAACATGAGTTACACATGCTAACACCACCCCCAAACCACTCCAAGTAATTATCCCTTTTCCTTTAAAACATCATTACAGGGGTAATTCACATAAAATGGACATTGCATTACATTTAATAATGAAAAAATCATGGGACACATCATATGGAGATTTTTCAAATAAATCACATTTTGAAAGTGCTAAGTGGGACTCACATATCCTTTGAATGACAAACCATTTCCCAAAAAACCAAAATAACCACTTATAAAACCAAATATCAATTTAAAAATTAATTTTGCGATCCTGAAGCACCATTTGGAAACAATAAAAACATTTACAAGAGCTGACTAGTCATTTCAATGAACCCTAATTTCAATGAAAAATGAACTTGATTTAATTCAGAACAGTAATTCCAAATAAAACATATCACTAATTAATACTAAAAAAATTTGTTAAAAATAAATAATAAATAATTCATAAAATTAAAGGATGGATTCAAATGTAAAGTTCCATTAGAATCAAAATTCTTGGAAAATGAAAACCTAGTACAAGACCAGAATGGTCAAAAGAAACAAGAACACCCAAGAAGAAACTGAAGATTAAAAAACCCCAAAAATAAAAAAAAACCCATGAACCCATTACCAAAGGAAAATAGGGAAAATAAAAACCTAATCATTAATCAAACAAGAGGAATAAAAAATAAAATTTCCTTAAAAATCATCCAAAAACCTAAATAAATCCACTTTAAATTACCCATAGAAGGAGGATGGAAGATAAAGGAAGGGGGATGTGCCTCACGAGGGCCAAAAAATCAAAAAGGTATTATAATGGTGTGTTTGGGGGTAAAATATGATGGTTTTATAAAGGAAAAATACATTTTTAATGAACATGGTCATTGTGCATGCTTAGGTCACACAGTTTGGAAAATCATGTGACAATTATGCACCCCTTACTGGACTCATAAGTCACCCTCATGATTCGGATAGATGGTTTATAAAAACTTGTGCAAACCATTCTATTTGGTTCTATAAAAAATTTCATAACCATGTTCATGATTTACACATGGTTTGGAAAAACTATACTCATGTTGTGTGCCCTCATCCAGGGAAACCCAAATAACCACAAGGTTTATCTTAGTATCTGTGAGATTTGAACCTAAATATGTTATACACATGAAACCCTAACTATGAATTTTCAAAATGAATTGAATATAGACTTAGGAATTGGAGGCTATAAGATTACCCCTTAACCATGTACACAAACCATAAAACAAAGTAAAAGCATCCCAAAACATAGAAATTCATTTTCAAACACCCAAATATCATGTGACAAGCCAAAGGAAAAAAAGATAATCCCAAATAAAAGATAACAATAAAAATAATTTTGTGATGAATATTTTGTTTTTTATATTTTAAATCCTATCTATTAGGTTAACCCTACATTTAACCCCTTTTAATCCTTATCATGGTCAAAATATTTTTACCATGGTTAATATTCATTATGAAAAAAAATTATGTCCACCATATAAATTAATGTTAATTATTCTAATACCTAAGATAGAATATATTTTTAAATATTAAATTCCTTGATGTAGTTAAAATTAATTATAATATCAATTCATAAAAAGTATAAAATATATTATTAGGGGAAAAAATTTAATCATAAAAGTTATTTTATCCCCATTAAATTACTAGTAACAACCATTAGATGAATATTAATATATTTGATTGAATAATTGATAAAAATATTATATTATAATTATTCATTGATAATAATTAATTTAATTTACAATGACAATAATACATTATATGCAAGAAATAATTTTTTTAAAAATAACCCTTGTTACCTTCAAAATATTTTATCTTCACTTCTAAATAACTAACAATCAATGTAAGAATAATTATTCATTTTTTACATTCAATAAAAATTTATTTCATAAAAATCATATTCTATTAGTGATAAAAATACATAATATATACAGACTAATTTGAAAATTATATCCTTAACCATCAAATGAAATCATGTTGAATATTTAAATATTCAGTACTTATTTCATAAGAATTAATCAAAACATTTTACTTTAAGAAAACTCGTATACGTAATTTTTTTATAATATAGTTATATTTATTCATACCCACCAATCCAATGGCTAAGTGATAACCATTACATTTAATAATTATATTTCAAGAGTGTTGTGTGGTTCCTTTAATCTTTATGTTGTCTATAATGAAATCTTTCAAACATATGAAATTTATTAAAATAAAAATATATCAAAGATTTTTATGGTTTTACATTCTATCACACTTATAATAATTTTCCTTTGTAATTTAATTATAATGGTATAAACAAATAAATATACTTCTGCCTCATCACATCTTGAGGTTTCCAAATAGATCACTTACATTTATTGTTTCATCATAAAACATTGGCAAAGTGAGTAAGTATATATTTCCCACTTAGATCTATAATCCCCGCCGGTTATTCCACATAAGAGATATCATGCTTCAATGGAATTAACTATGATTTTAGTACATTTAAAGGATCATATATGTACTTCTTTAGGAGATAAATGTTAAACACATCATGAACTTGAGGTAGGTTTTGTGGTAGTTCCAAGACATAAGATATCATAAAGATATGATAAATATTCTCAAAGGTATTGATATATCTAGGGAACATAATTCCCTTCCTTACACATATTATAACCTTCTTCCGAGGAGATATTCATAATAATACCTTTTAACCAAATTCAAAATTGAGATCTACCTGGTGATTGTTAGTATGACTTTTCTATTGACTCAAGAATATCTTATTATACTATTCAATGTGTATAAAATTTTGGTCCCATTACTCAACTAGCTTATGTCATAATATATTTTTTCCTACACCTTCATAAGAGAACATTTTATTGATTCAGTTACTTATTTGAGAGGTATTTATAAGGATTCATCTTAATGCTCAAGTAAAATTTAGTATTGTAATAAAACTTAGTGATAGAAATGAGTGGATCCCAACCACCTTCATAACACATTATATATGATCTCAATATTTTAGATTTGATTTGTAAACTTACACTGACCATCTATCTGAGGATGATATAATGTTTTAAAGTTCAACTCTTTATTCAATCGTGTTGAATAATTCTCTAGAACATATAGGTAAACCTCATATCTCGGTCAGATACAATAGAATTTAGTACCCCATGGAACCATACAACTTCATTAGTGTTTACCCTGAAATATTATCAATGGTGAAATATTCTATAAAATCAAAGAAATATTCTGAAATCCTAAGTATATTAACTACAACCCAAATAGAATTATGGAATTTAGATGTTTTGGGGAGATTGATGATGAAATCCATAGTGATGTATTCCCATTTCTGTTATTGTATAGGTAATTGTAATTGAATACCCATAGAATTTTTTCTCTCATGGGTAACTTTCGTCCATTCCAAAAAAAAAGATACATACAATACAATAACCCTTTTTATTTTTACCCTCTAGAAATACACATTTATGTCTCTATAAATTTTGATAATTCCATAATTAATAGAGAATGATGAACTCTAAACATCATCCAATATATTTTTATTCAAATCTTGTATGGATGGGACACATACTCAATTTCTAAAAATTATCATTTTATCAAAATCAAGGATCAATATAGTAATAAATATTAACATTTTTTAGTCGCATAACTTCCATATGTGCCACTTTAATCCACACATGGATGGATGTTTAAACATTCATCTAAGAAAGATATGACTTGTACACTTTTCTTGTGGTTTCAAGATATATATTATATAAAACTATAATTATCTTATCTACTTAAATCCTCCTCATAAGAAAACTAACAAGGTCCTTTCAACTTAGAGTAATAGAAATCTTGCTCATCTTCTCAGGGTGGTACTGCATTGAGAATTTATAATCTAAAATCTACACTGACCATATCCTTATGTTCATATTCAAATATTTTTTTTGAATATATTATTCATAATATTATGATATGTAAATATATCATAACTTTCACTATAAAGATATAGTGTCTATATTTTAATTTCTAAAACTAACATTTCCAACTCCAAATCATGATTCAGGTAATTTTTCTCATTAATTTTTAACTGGTATTATGCGTAAGCTTACAACATATCATTTTGTATGACGATGAAGTCGAGTCCCTTCTTAAGAAAATAACTACAGATCGAAAATGTACTCTATTTTAGGGTAGCTTGAGAATAGGTTCAATAAAAAAAATTATTTTCAAATCCTTGAAATTTTCCCCAAATTCATATAACTAATAGAGCTTTAATTCTTTCCAATTCAACTTGGTTATTTGATTTTATATAAGTGATAATTTCTCACAAAGAATTGGAAGTATATTTCTAACTCAAGAAAATAAAAAAAAATCTTGATTACCACGGTTGGTCTTGGATATTAATTAGCAACTTACATATTTGAATGATCCATTAATATACCCTTTATTTAGATTATATTACCTAATAAAGAATCTTTCAACAGATAGAATTTATAATTCCTAAATTTGGCATACATCTTCTCTTTATTCAAGTTCTTCAACATAATATTCAAATAATATTTATGGAATTCCATTATCCTATAATATATAATATTTTAATCTATAAATAATACCAAAAACTAATCAAATTAATCCCTAAAGACTCTATTCATTTAATCCATGAAGATAAAATGGTAATTGGAAAGTTTAAATGGAATCCATTTAAATTCATAATGTCCATACCTCATATAAAAGGATACCTTCAATATATCCTCTATTTTGAATCTTGACTAATGATATCCTTATTGAAGATAAATCTTGGAAAATTATTAATATCATTATAATTAATTAAACACATCATCAATAATGGTTAGATTATAGTTTTCATTAATAGTGATCTTTTTACATTCCTGATAACCAATTAAAAGATGCATTGACTCATTCTGTTCTCAATAAAAAGAAAATGATAACCCTATCATGGCATACTAGGGTGTAGGAATCTTTTATCCAGATTCTCCTAGAGTTTCTTCATTAATTTTTAGAACTCAATTGGGGACATTATATACGAAATCTTTGAAAAAGGTGTCGTACTATGTAAGGGTTTTATTGAAAACTCAACTTTAGGATTCTGGGGAAGATTAATAATGCCATGAATAAATACATCAAAACATTCCCAAGAAATAGGAATATATTGAATTATGAGTTTATCTCCATCCATTTCAGTTAAATATCCCTCATGAATAGCTAATAATACTAATACAATTAATTTAATTTCCATTTTAAGTTTTTATTTATCCTTTCACCAAAATATGATCAAATACGGATTTAGATTATCAAATGTTACATCTATTTATTATAAATTGATATAGAATATATATAATACGAGTAACTATAAACCTAAAATTAAATCAAAATTATACTAGTGATAGAATAAAAAGATATTCAGGATGTAAATTTCCACAAACTTCTATCAAAATAGAGTTATAGATTTAAAAGGTCATCATCAATCCATTAAAATTTTGTATGCCAACTAAAAATATCATCATTGTGGTGGTGAGTTGGTACCTTTAAAAAAATTTCAATTATAAAATAGTAGTTTCATCCAATATCAAATAATAAATTTACAATTCTCGGGTTTTTGGTGATTTTACATTTAATTACATGATTTTTGTGACCCACTTCGACTTCTGTAACAGAATGATATTTTCCTTTTTATCTTCTCTTAATGGTTTATCATACATATAATAATCACTAACCTTTGGATTCATCCAAATATTATCATAATTTCCACATTCATTATATTTATTTCATTGGAAATTTGGAAACACATTCAGTTTATCTTTCCCTCTATTCATTTCATTGAATGGACTCTTGAGATTACTTCAGTATTTATATTCTTAGTGGAATTATTTTCCCATCTTAAAATATTTACTATACCCCATAATGAGATTTTCCAAATGCTTCATTCCATACTTATGGCATAAACAAAGATTAATTTTCATTCCTCTATGTGTATTTTTAGTAAAATTTGCTTAAAAACCCATCTATCTATTCTTCTCCCAAATCAATTAGATCATTCAGAGTCTTTAATCATGATTTGTACCTTGAGAGAGCATTGAATTTATTATTCATATATGTCAATCTCTCTTATAGAAAATTATTTTTAGAGGATTATTCTTAACCAACTATAGAATCAATCAAATTTTCTTTTCAGGTTGATGATAAAACCTAAATCATACCTTGTATATTTGAGGAAATTTTCCTCATAAGTGTTAATCAACTCATCATCCCTATAATTCAGTTCAACAAATTTCCTCTTCATATTATTATTAAATGTTCAAGGAAAAATAAAAATTGCAAATACCTTCATAAAACATTCCCAATTCATGGAATCAATTACCTCTTCTTACATTGTATTCTTGATACGAATCCACCATTGATTATATTCACCTTTAAAATGATAGATATCCATATTAAAATTTTCATATAATGATAAATATATTATGAATAATAAATTTTCAATAAAATTTGTCCATTTCTTAGTAATAAATGGATTAGACTGCAATTTACAAGACTGGGAGCCACTAAAAATGGTACCCCAAGCCATTGAGCTATGTGGTTTCAAGTGTCTCTCCCTGTATGAAATATGTTTATAACTAGAAGGAAGGGTATATAGGTAGTATAGCAATGATAGTATACCCTATGGATCATAAATACATATAGTGTGAGTAATAATAATTAGAAGGTAGCATGAAAATGATAAAACTTATATGAAGTAATAAATAAATAATAATGCAAATATTGAATAAAACCATCCACACAAGATCATGTTGCGCCCAAAAATATAAGGTGGAAACATACTATAGGTAATATATATTATAGGAATATACAAAAAAAGGATTAAAAAATATGAAACTCCCATAATAATTCTAAGTACATGCTAAACCCCCTAGATCTATGTCAATTCCTCGTCTATAGTGAAGAAACTAAAAAAACACGATCCAAAAAATCCTAACCTACCTTCATGAGGTCTTCTCAAGTACCAAAAAGAATCCCAAATAGGATCTGAGATAGACTTATTAAGTCCCCACTGAAGGTGATAATTTAATCTATTCCATCAGTATAACATAAAATGTGTGTAGGAATAATAAATAAATCTATAAATAACAATTGAAACCAATTCTAACTCATGTTCTTCAAAGGATATCGAGCCGAACATACTTGCTTCATCCTAATCTAGAATGACTATGAACATGCCATTATTTATATATATACATACATGTAAATATATGCATAAGAATAAATATAAATGCCTCATCTCGGATCTGAGGCGTACGACCAATGCATCCACAAAATGAGTAGATAATATAATGGTATTATAATTTAAAGAACTAAATTCATTCCCAATGGTTTTATGATTTTCTTGGAATTTATGTATTAAAAACTATGTTAAATCATATAGTAATCAAGCATAATATGGTTTCAATTATCCTCCTTTCCCGTCAGAGGAATTTCTTATCATGAATCAAAGTGTCACTCAAGGCATAGAATAATTCATGTTAATATATGATCCTATATAAAGAATTATATATAAGGAATCTATGTATCACCCAAGGTTTAATCTAATTAATTTAGCCTTTAATCTCATCCAAGAAATTCTGTATAAGGAACTCAAGTGTCACTCAAGATGTAACACTAGTTCTTTTAATCTCTGAGCCTAGCCATGACATCCCATGTATCGAACCTAAGTTTCACCGAAGATATAATATAATCCATTTTACATATGAGTTCATTCCATAGAATTATATATAAAGAACCCCACAATTTCTCAAGAAAGAATTTCATTCATTTAACCTATACCCAATCCAAGGCATTTTGTGTAAGGAATCAATGTAATGAATCAAAATTTTATAAATAAAATTCCATATTTGGTTGAATTAAATTTCAAATTATGCATTATTATTATAGAAAACACATGCACTTATTTGGTTTTATTAAATCCTATATAATTTAAAATATTGTTAAGTGTAAAAACCATTGATAATACATCCATTTAACAGTGATAATGTGATTATAATAAATATAGGATTTTGATAAATCCAAGTAACATAAACAAAGGAAGGGATGGCCTAAACCAGTAATATTGAACCATATGAATCCATTTATCTAAGATTCAAATAGATATAGCTTCACTAGTATTTTACCTTAACCAATTATAGGATAAAATCCAACAATTAAAGCATTAGAAAAACATTTTACAGAAAATTTCAACCTCATCTTGATCATGTTCCAAACCATGTATGTCGAACCACCCCATTAAAGAATCATTGTCGCACACCTTACCCTAAGGGTGTTTTCTAGTGTAATGATGGGATATTTATCAATAACCAGCTAATATGAATATTTATATTTTAATTTCAATATAAAAATAATTATATTCACTTCTTATTATTGTTACATTATAAATGGTTTTTATTTTTATTTGTTAAAACACAAATTATATTTTTGGATAATATATAATTTCAATTAAGAAATTTATTTTGACATATTAATTAATTTTTAAATTAAATTATATATTAATCAAATAGTATTATTAAATATTATTTATTACTTAATTTTGACAATATAATTGTACGATACCCAAAATTAATTTTTTTAAAGGTTTGAAAACAATTATTATCAAAAAAACCCATCTTTTCTAAATAAATTTAAATCCGTATTTTTAATGTTAAAATTTAAATATTTATGAAGTTATTTGGATAAAATAAATATTATTTTTATAATAATAACATAGAAATTATCCAATAGATAATTTTTATTAATTTTCTGACATAGTCAAATTTTCAGGTAAAAATTAATTAAGGTATAAATATATTGTGTGTATTCTGACATCATAATGACCCAAAACGATTTGATAAATTCTATAAGTGGTATCCATGACACAATTTATTTTTTCCATTTATGTTAATGTGTTTTTTAGTTTATTTTTTTAATTGTACATACTTTATAAATCCTCAAAAACATATATTCTATTTTACGGTTTTAAAATAATTTCTTAAAAACATAACTCATTTACACATCGCAAAGGGTAATGTTTTTATAATTTTAGACCTTGGACTTATAAAATAATGAATCCAATCTACTTTTTGAGAAACCATTGGCAAAACCCATATGAATTTCTGTATTTTTTATTTCTTTGTTATATAGAGTCAAAAACCTTTGTTGGGAAAATAATAAATAACTCAACTATCTTTTCCTATATAACCCCCAAAAAATATCCTATTACTTATAAATAAAATGAATTGGATCAATTTTTTCCACATACATACCCACTCTAGAGTCCTCCCAAGGTTCCCTCAATCTCTCAAGTAGCTCCCCAAAATATTTTGGAATCTCCCTATAAAGGTAAGTGATCTCCATCTCTCCTTTTTATTCAAGCACCTCTCATATGTTATAACTCCTAATTTATATTTTTAATGTTTGTATATGTTTTTATACATAAAACATAGTTAAATTATGATTTAATTACTATTATAGACCCCTTTTACTCTTATTAATCTATTCCATGATTAATTATGTATTTTCATTACCACAACAAAATTTAGTAAGATAACTTTCTCTTTTCTTTTCAATTCATGCACCTTATTTGTATATATCATTTTGAATATATATTGTTATGTTTTAATGCATTTATAAATATCCTTATTATTTAAATTAAATTTCATAATAAATAGATATCATTTATCCCCACTCATTAAATATTTTACATAAGATGTTATTATGCCGAAATTTAGTAAGGGATATTTTCCTTCTCATATTTATTCAAGAATTTTATTCATTTTATGAATTTTATTTCCAATTAAAAATAATGTGATATTACCTTCCACATACCTCCTAATTTACATTTTATTTACATATGATTAAATACTCATTTCACACTCATTAAATTATTTTATGAACCTTTAAGTACTATTGTTATTCTTTTGAAATTTCACTATGATTTTTCAAGGCTGAACCTTTTTTATTATAATCACCATCATTATTTCCACTAAAGGGTATTAAAATAGACATTCTTATACTCATTTCATTATGCAATTACATGAATTTATTCCACACCCCTTTATCATGGAATTAAAGATGATGAAATATGATCTTTCTCTGAATATTCTATATGGCCCACTTATGTATGTGTGTGATATGAAAGTGACGATTGCACCCAGAATTGTATACAGATCCAATGTATTGGATAATAATTTACTAACATAACATGACATGAAACAGATTATGTGTTGAACCAAATACATCAATGATATTTTACCACACTGTTATGTTTTCTAGGATGTTAGCCATAGATAATTCTTATAATATCACGTTTAAAGTTATTACCACATTTCCCATGTTTCCTTTATGTTATCATGTTATATCATGTCTCATTGTTTAGGTTAATGATTATCACCCCTTTTAGGTCCATTTTATATGCATATTTTCAAACATGTAATACCTTATTTACTGTATTACTTGTTTATTCCCTTACTAGGATTTATAGATTACTTCTTTCTTATTTATGTCCCCAAGTTATCCCATGTATTTTTAAGAATAAAGGAACATTATGAGCTTGGTAAGGAATATTTCAATAAATGTTTTTTTATCTCATGATAATGTTTTAATGTAATGTAACTAATTCTCAAATACATTATACTTCATGATCTTCCATATGGTATTATCTGTAATATTATATACTATGTCCTGAATTAATGTGTAATAAAGACAAGGGTTATCATAATATAGGTATTGTACAAGGTGTAATATTAATCATATATCCTCTAACTTTATCCAATAGATTCCATATAATTAACCTTGGTATTTTCCAATGTATAATATGCTTAGAAGTTATGTTTCATTTAATAATCTAACAAAGTCCAAGACAATTTAGCCATGCCAATTTTTAATTTATCTTACCTTTAATCATATCATTTATAAGTTCCCAATAAGGCTTGGTTACATGGATATACTATTCACATAAATTTAAATCAAGTTATAAATCCGCATTATTATGGGAAACATGACATACCTCTAATCATGGTCAAATCATAATCAAGGAATTCCCATAATTAATCAAGGGCCATGTTAAAAATTTAAAGAATATATCTATATGATTAATATTTATTCATTTAATTAAAGGGTTCCCAATTCACTTCAATTTAATACAACTATCATGTTATACATGATTTTCTTAAAGGGAAAACTTATGGTCTTCAACCATTTCATTTAGTATAAATGTATAATTTTTTATGGAAAAATTTAACACACCATAAAAGGTGGTCTAAGTAAAAAACAAGATAGAGAATTTAAGGAATTTAAATTAACATTCCCTAAAGGGTGGTTTTCATCAAGGTAGACAACCTTCATAGAAGGATTTGGGTCTTAAGAATAAAAAATTCATGGTGCCTACAATTAATTAAATTAATTAATCATTTTAGAAGACACATATGGAATTTGGAATACAGAATAACAGAACATTTTATAAATGATTAATATTTAATATAAAGGCATATAAACCAATTGTATTATGTTTGGAGGTTTCAATCATCCGTAATCATTAT
This sequence comes from Viscum album, assembly GCA_963277665.1. NCBI lineage: Eukaryota > Viridiplantae > Streptophyta > Magnoliopsida > Santalales > Viscaceae > Viscum > Viscum album. The sequence goes on from OY728164.1 coordinate 327,756,673, forward strand.
CTGATTCTATATTAAGAAAGAGAAAACAAAATAATAAAAAATTTGAGTCACAGACTAACCAAGGGTGATCAAACATGACTAACGGTGTTCGATTATAAGTATAAAGGAAGGAGATCTATGGAAGCCTAGAAGGAGTAAATCTATATATCTAGAGTGGCTACTATCATGAGAGAAATAAGGGAGGATAAGTGGGAATCAAATTTAAAATTTTTAGGGTGATAAGGGGAATTCTATCTATTTAAATTGCTACATGGACTGGATGCATGGTTTGGAAAACCATGTGCTAACGGTGTGGTGAAAATTTCCTAGGACACTAATACCTCAAGAAGAAAGTACATGGTGAGACAAAACATGTGCAACCTATTTGGTGCTACCCTAAATTTTTTTGTAAACAACTATCACAACCATGTGGCCTCAAGTGCATGGTTTTATAAATTGTGTGACACACTTACATGGTTGCATGGTTTGGATTAATGGTTTTCATTAAATATGTGCAAGTTGTGTGCCTCCCATTTCCTTCATGTGTAAGTGTTCCAATGTTCGGATTATGATTCTGAGTACTAGTTAAATATTTGTCTTATCCAACAATGGAAAAGTTCAATCTATATTGGAATCATCAACTGGTTAAAAATGTGGGTTGTTACATGGATGAACCACTCGAGGATAGTAGACATTTCACATAAAAGACATAATGGTGAGTTGTTACTATATTTCTCAATTTTTTATTTCAACATGATTAATGTTAATATTCTTAGCTTGAGAGACTTGGGTGAGCATATCCACAGGATTATACATCAAATATATCATTTTATTTGGTTTCTCATGATAATGATCATTTCATTGGCCATCAAATTCATCATTTACACTATTCCTCCCATCTCCAACCATTTGTTAAAACAAAAAATATGAGTATAATTATAAAACATCAATAATTAGAGAACAAAATGATATTATTATTAAAATCATTAACATAATGTCCAAAATTATGAAACCTTCATTCAACACAAGACCCATTAATTTCATCAAATATCATTATAGTTTATCATAGGGTTTTATAGATTTTATTTCCTCATTCATCATAACGGTTCATAAATGGAATGTGAAATAATCAAAGAATTTCCCATGGGAGTTTCAAACAAGAGATGATATTAAGCCTATTTATCATGAAATGGGTGAAGAATTAGTTGATACACATCCAACTTTTTCAGTGTTATCATCCCTAGATACATCATTATTAGGTTTTATTTCCAATTTTTTATATCTAGAAATGGATTTAATTACTATAAGAACATGAAATATCTACTTTTCCAAAACTTCATGATTTTAGACTATACATAGGCTTATCATTTGGTGTTTAAATTTATTTTTCTAATATTAATATCTAAAACAAACAAACCCTACTATGATACCAACTAAGGTGGACCAAGCATGACATACATAAATATTGCATCATTTTCTATTAATATTCAATTCATATAATTATAATACACACTGCAAAATAGTAAAGGATTGGTGTCTTTGGATACTTGATACATAATCACATTATTTTATGAAATATTTTTTAGCATCCCCCATGAAGATAATATTGTATTGTTACCTTAATAGACATAGCCTACTTATAGACTTACATCATATCCTTGGATAATAGAAACATATGAAAGGGGGAAATTAGATTCCCAGTAAGGGTAAACATAGGAGATATTAAGAAATTATCAAAATTTAGTTTAAGATAAGCATAAGGGTATGATAATATGATCATAACTTAAAAAATTATTCTATAATCAGTCAAAGATCATTAATCATGGGTAATGGAATAAGGATTCTTGATAAAAAAATACATAATTCATATGATAATGGAATAACAAATAATCCATCCTAATCTATGATAATATACCATCAGTAAAAGAAATAAATTTTCAGAATATAGAAAATCATAGAAAATCATTTCTTTATTCAAGGTTCACTTTCAAGACAATCATAGAGGAAAAATTTATTGAGTGGATTAGATTAACATCTTATTAAATCATTTCCTTAGTTAAGGTTCACTCTCAACACTATCATATTTGATACTGTCCCATACTAAATAGGGTTTACTACTCATTATAGTCCATATTATCAAATAAGATATCAATCATTACCCATTGAATTATAGGTAAATATAATTCAAGGACCACACATTATAAAATGGAACTATTATTAATTATTATATAATATTGTAAAAATATTTATAAATTAATCATATAAAACCCCATTTAAAATAAATGGGTTTCATAAATATTTCATCATAACATAATTAACTTCTGGAAAGAAATGGGTTTCCTAACAAAATTCAAAAAAAATTATCATCATTAACCATCTAGAGAAAATAATTGGTTGGTATCATAATAACATGTCCCTATTAAAGTAAAAAAAACCTTAAAGGATGTTACATATATCAATAATACTTTTATTAGATAATTTGAACATTTATATGAAGATATTTAAATCTCATTATATTTTGGTATCATTAAAATTTAAAAAAATAATAGAATATTGAGAAAAATAATTCCATTAAAAAAACATAAAAACATATAAATTAATCTTGAATGTAAATAATGGTCATGATTGAGGTAGAATCCAACTATTTCATATTTGTTAAAACATAAAATTATTTTCACACTTTTATAAAAATTAAAAAGTGGTTCAAACTTAATACATTTTAAAAGACTCCATTAAATAATTTTTAAATAAATTAAAATTTATTAAATAAAAATATTTATCAAACATATATGTATATATAAAATATTTATAAAACATTTTTATTAATTTGGGCATAGAAGAAAAAGTTCATTGACTAAAAGGGAAATAAATGTGGATTTTCATTAAAAAAATCAATCATTTTAAGTACTAAAGAAAGGTAAATGATAGTAATATATTAAAATTACAGGTATAAAAAATAACTAATTTAATTTAATTCAATGTAAAATTAGCATATAATTTCCCGTAATGTAAATTTTATATTGATAATCCATAAAATAAATGATATTGTAACATAAATCCTTAACACTTGGGGTATGTTTTGTATAACAATCCCATTGAAATAAATAACATATAATACATATTAAATTCCATGATTATAAATATAATCATTATATATTATGTTAAAATAGTTTTATATACACTATATAACCACAAATGGGTTGGTAACATGAATCGTGTCTCAATAAAACAATATTGAGATAATGAACCCTTACTGTAGGTCTTGTCTTGCTTCATATATATTCAAAACTCAAATATAATATATATAGTTTGATTATAAATAGATTACATAACCATATTTTAATAAAACTAATATATTCCATTCAATTATAATTTCTTGTTACTTATTATAAAAAATACTTCATTAGAATCACTATTTGGGTGATAACTGGTACGTTTTCCACGCATGTATTTTTTTGATGGTTAGGATCCTTTCACATTGTTCATGGTTTCATTATCAATAAATTTTTTATAATTTAATAATTACATTTTTTATTTATTATATATATTTTTATACCCATTAATATAAAATTATGATGAAAAATAAATTAAATCACTTCGAGGAGATGGTAGTTTGTATGTATGTACATGTGTTGTGTTCACATTATGTGGGATGGAAAAAAATGAAGGTACATTATAATTAAAAATTAAAAATCATAATTATAATAAATATATTTTATATATACATTAAGTTAATCCTTATGATCATCTATGTAAATAACAAATGAGAAATTAATCTCCTCACTTTGTGCTGGTGGTGGTCCACATATATCCATGAGTGACATTATCATTTTATGTTGGATGGGAAAGAACTAGAAAATGGATATAAAATTAACGAAAATCATATCATTAAATTAAATATATTGTTTTCATATTTTTAATATTCTTATAAATAACTTAAATTAGGTTTAATAAGAAAAAATGTGAAAAATATTGGTAAAAACATATAACTATTATTTTGGTATCCTCCGTTAAAAATAACCATAAAGATTATTGTATGGTTTTTTTAGGAAAAAAACATATAAATCATGGATAAGGATATTGGGAGAGTATTTGGGAAGATAATTTTTTAGTTTAATGACTCACCTGAAATGGAAAAGTGAGAACAGTAGGTTCCCTTTTATAAATGAGGATACTGAAAACCAATAAATATTAATAACACTGAAATATAAAATTGTTACTCTCATGGGAAATAGGATCCAATATAAAATGTTTTATAAAATAATAAGTTTTAAATAAAAATAAACAATAAAATTAAAATTAATGTAAGTTTTTTGTGATATTTTAAACATTGTCTCTTAGTTTAGAACCTCTATAAACCCTTTATTCATTGCCTCAGTGATGTCATATTTACATTGTTACTATTCATTATTACCAAACAATAAATTAACCTTTCAGCTAAATATTATTTGTTATGATTAAAAATATTTCATTCATTTTATAATATTCAATTCATAAATGTGGTATAATTTAATTCTAATATGTGGGTAGAAAATACATATAACTATTCTTAAAGAAAAAGTATTCTTAAGCATAAAAATAAATTTACTCTCATTTATTTCCTGGTAAATATAATTATATTATTATTAAAAAATATTTAATTTATGATTTAAACATTACATTAAAATAATTCATAAATATATGCTAATTCTTTTTACTAATATAAAAATACATTATTCACACAGAATCTATTTTCGAAAAAATAACTCTTTCTACCCTCAAAAAATTATACCATCACTTATAACCAATTATAAATCATTATATGAATGATTTTTTATTATTTAAATTAAATTAAAATTTCTTTTAGAAAAATCATATTTCATTAATGATAGACATATATAATATATATAAAAAATACAATAATTTGAAAAATTGTCTTTGAACATAAAATGATATCATTTTTTACATTTAAAATTAGATTATATATTCCATAGTAATTAATCAATACATTATCATTAAGGAATATTTTTATATATATTTTTTCCACAATTTAATTAACCTTATTCATACCCTCAAATTTAATAGCTAGGTGATAAAATTTTAATTTGAAAACAATATTTAAATAGTATATCATGTTTCATTTAAACTCAGTTTTTTGTGTCAACAAACACATAAAAGTTATTTAAAGAGAAATATATCATAAGATAAAGAGGAGTTGCAACTATTCTATGAAAAAAATACAGATTTTCATTCTTTATTTATAAAAATTCAAGGGAATTGTAAGTCTATAGTGATGAAATTAGATCAGTTCTTAGTTACAAAGAGATCCATGGATAGGTTGGTGATCTATATCAAGAGTGTTAGAAGTAAATTAAATGTGGTAGTATTATTATATAATGAACCTTCATGATACAATTATTGTTCACTTGTGTAATTTAGTAAACAATATGACCTATTTAATATGGTGTGTAAGGTAGAGAATGTTACCTAACATGACCACTATAATTTTATTGTAATATTTATACTTAAAAATTTGGACTCGATGGAACACAATCACATTAAGGGGTAGGTTACCCACATTGTGAAAACACATTATAAAAACAAGTTCTATACTCTTTAATATTTTATATTAATTGCATTTGTAGTGTGTGGCAGGAATAAACTAAGTAGATTTATTATTTCCATACATTTAAATAGTGATATAAATATCAAATTGGGTTAAATATTAAAAATAAAAATTAGAATTTGGTAAAAAAATTATAGTGATTCCTGATTCATCCCATGTGGTTTCACCTATACACTGGAACTATAAATTGATATTATGGAATTATTTTATCAATTATTAGATCTATTAGTTTATAACTAAACATTTTTACATTAACACATGGTGTGTTGATTTTAAATATATTTTCCTCAAATGAAATAATATATATCCATTACTTTCAATTTTGATTTATATGTTTCTGAAAATCCATCTCAAAAAACTAAGAGAGTGGTTAAGAACCTAGGAATAGAATTAAATTTTAAAGAGGAATAATCACCAACTGTTGTTAGTTAGAGTATTGAGTGTACTATTAAATCTGGTAAACATTAATCCTCTGGTGAATCAAGATTGGGTTGTGAGAAATATGAGTTTAATTTTTCCCTTAGTGATTTTTATAATGGAGTCAAAAATAAAATTAAAAAATTTCTATATAGATTTTTTATCATATATTTAATTGGATATAAATGAAATATCTAATTGGAAGTAACATATATAAATTAGAGATATTGAAATGGATGGTGCATTAGCTGAAAAGGTGATCCGTTACAATACCCTCACAATACTTTTGATGACCAAGGAGCAATATGGGTCACATTGAAATAAAATAGTTTATTTAGTTGTTGAATATTTTTATACATAATTTTGTGAGAATCTTTTGTTTTAGAATATTGTATGAGATTTTATCCATTCATTTGAAAAAATATAAAAAGTTTCATTTGTTTTCAAAATTCTTGAACTAGAAATCATGGAAAACGGGGTGTAAGATCATGCAACTAGTGGAAAGAGTAAAATGCAATTCATGAGAAAAAAATTTAAAAGAAAAATAAAGAAATGTTATATAGATTGGACTTAGTTAAATATAATAATAAATTCATTTTCTTAAAGTTTCTTGAGTATAAAATAAAACTAAAAAAATCTAAAAGAGACAAAAACTATAACATCCCAAGATATTGGAAAGTGAAACAACATCACAAAAATGTCTGAGATGATTATTACCTCTAAGAAGATATCTATTGGTGGAGAAAAAGAATGGGGAATCATTTCAATATCAACACTGAACAAAATCATGTTAAATAGGTAATTAAATTCTTAGTTGAATTACTTTATACTAAATATATTTTCTCTTGGTGTAAAGATTTTTAATCAAAAACTATAAAAAATATGGAAGTAGAAACATTATGCCAATTTTTTCACATCCTCAAGGGTGGGTTTAGGTGTGACTAAGAAAAGAATCTCAAAAATAAATGTGAAATGAAGAATAAATAATCTAATGACATAAATCATGAACATTTTTACAAATTTCAACTAATGATAAAAGAAGACGATTTTTTGTCTATTGTTGGTGCTAAAGGAAGTTTAGACATATGGATATTTAATTTTGGAAAAACATGTCTGAGGTGACCCAAAAATTTGATACATAAATTTTACCTCTTATTTGATAAGTATTCCTTATAGAACATTAAAATAAATTCCATGATAATAATGTTTTAGTGAGTTTGGAAACATATATATATAGACAAGTGGTACATAAATGATCTATATCATCTCCCACTAATCTCTTCATAGCTAGCACAATTCAAATAAAAATAAAAATTAAAACCATTCTTCATGTACTTGGGAAAAGAAAATTTAATAAAGGGTAAGATTATATTTTTAGAGAGGGTTAAATAATGATATCCCATTGATTATTCAAGTATAACATGGTTATATGGGTATGAGAGCATGATATTAACCTTTTCAAACTATACTAATAAATTAATATATCATAATGATGAGTCAAGGAATAAATTTTATAAGTTTATAAGAGATAAATCATAATGGATTTAAAGACCATTAGCTAAGATAGAAAAAATTGGCATAATATCATGTCATAAAAGAGTTTCATAATTAGGGATATAATATTAATCGTAGAAATATTTTTTCAAGGCTACCCACCAAAACATTCATCACATGTTAGGCTTGGGACAACTTTTGATTACTTACTTTGGTCTTGGTATTACCTCCCTTTTTCCATATTTATGGATTGGGATAATCTCTCATGTACCCTGTGATATCTAAAAACATTACTCATTACCAAATTAATTGTAGTTCTATAATTCTTCCACCCATTGCATAATTAAAACCTATTCATATGTATACCATGAGATCATCAAAACATTCATCATTTCATCATAACTTAACGTATTGAGAAAGAGAATTGGTTAAAAAAGATATTTCATCATAATAGTCATAAACCATACAAAAAATAATAAATATAGTGGCATTAATAATATCTCCATTAAATCATAAGAAACATAAAAGGAAATTTTCATATATAAAAATACCATTAAACGTTAATTGGACCATTTATTTAAGAAAATACAATTATCATTTTAAAATAACTTATTTAAAATATATAAAAGTCAAACATATTAAGGAAAACATTTTATTTAAACATAAAGGTGTATATTTTTTATATATGTTTAAAATAAAATAATATCCATTGTCGTAGGAAAAGTAATCCATGTAGTGTATATTTAAATAAAGTCTCCTTTCTCATTTTCTTTTAAAAGTAAAAAGAACCTCACTTCGGAAAAAATAATAATATTCCTTTAAAAAAAATATTCAAATATTAAATGAGTACAAATGAATTTATACACTCACAGAGGAATTTCAAAAACATTCTTCAAAACATTATAAATTAAATATGGATATTTAATAAAAATATTGTCGACTGTAGAGGGAAATAAATTCTATTTTTCTTAAAAGAATTATTGTTATCTATTGAGTAATTAAAGTGAGGAAAATAAATGTAAGACATGTAATCTCAAGAAAATAAAAAACTACATAATAATTTTTAGATAATTATTATATAATTTTTTCATTGTAAATTTAAGTGTCAACAATCCCGATAAAAGTGATTTTTCAACGTAAAACCCTTACTCCCTTAGTAACTTTTAAATAATATACCCCATAAAATAAATTACTTAAAATGAAAAATTAAATACCATAAATATAAGAATATTTGTGATATAAAATATCTAAGGGGAATTATATTCACCTTGTAAAAATATATGGGTGCATAACATCAAATATGTCACATTAAAACACTATTGATGTGAAGAACTCTTACCTTAAGATCAACATTATTTGTAAGCACTATAAACATATATATTATTAATTTTAATTTATTATAATTATTTACATGAATCATATTCATACTTATAATACCATATATTACCCACTTAAATTTTTGTAACACCCATTTATAAAAAGAATATTTATTAAAATCCTCGTTTCTATGTGTTAACTATTTATTTTCAAGAATGTTTTGATTCCAAAGATCAATTATTGTATGTTGATAATGGTTTAATCATATCCCGATGTTATAAATATCATATATATTCATTTTATAAATATTTATACCCATGCATTAGTGGTAGATATAGGAAAATAAATTACATCCTTCATAGAGATGGTAATCCGTATATACACATAAATGGTATTTTCATTTTCTAATGAAAATAATGAGAGAAATATAAATAATATTTTCTTATTATATAATCATAATTAAATAAAAAATATTATATATATTTAATAAATCAATAATTATATATATTAATGTGAGGTGATGATGGAAAATGAATCATATCGCTACATGGAGGTGGTAGTCCACATGTACGCATGAGTGATACTTTCATTTCCAATTTGATGGAAAGGAGGAGGAAAGTGGTTATGAAATCATCATCATAACATCTCATTATATTAATGATACAGGAATAAAATTTTTATGATGGATACAAAATGTTTATACAAAGATTAAGAATAAATAAAATTCAAAGATCTATGTTAAGATTTATACCTCTTTATTGAGAACCCTCATTGGGCTTACAACTTATCCCCTAAAAGAATATTATTATAACCAAACCAAGTCTTAATGGACATGGGGAGGGTTGTTATTAAACAATTATGGTTGTTATATTCTAATATATAAGACTGAATATGTGTTTTGATTATATGATAGGTGGTTTCCTTTTATATGGGAGTGAGAGGTCACACTTGGAATTACATGAAATATTTAAATATAAATAATGTCCTTCGCAAGTATGACTCAAAATGTACGTTGATTTTAAGGTAAGATAATATATGGTAATAAAGATTCCATAAAATAAGATTTAAATGATATTATGTGTCAATATTATCCTTATCTCTTACTTTAATCCCAATTCCATGGTAAACATGTTTTAACCTTAACCATGGTAAAAACAAATTATTATTTTTACTATTGATTATTATCAAAACTGAAAGTGGAATCATTAAAAAAATTAAATTTTGTTTCAAAATATTTAATCTATTTTAATAAATTCATTTTTTATAAGTTGAATAAATTTATTTTAAAATAAGCGCATTAAAATCAATAAAAACACATTTTTTGGAAAAATAAATATTTCTGCATATAACTAAATTTATTTTAATTAATTTCCTCATAAAAATATTAAAATTAGAAAACAAAATTGATTGAATATATAATATATACATTTTATTAAGAATAATAATAAAATTATTATTTATTTAATTTATTATGATAAAAATGCATTGCGCAAATAAAAACTATTTGATGGAAGAAAAACTTTTTTGCATTAAAATGACTATATCTTAATTCCTAACCATTAAATAACTAAATTTTGGATGAATATTAATTTATTCATATAACTTATTAATATATTTAACTATTTTTTTTAAATAGTGATAAATATATATTTTTTTAGATAAGATTTCATAACATGTATAAAAATACATTTCATCAAAAAAAATGACTTTTAGTTATTATTTGATTTTATTAAAAAATTGTTAATTATTTCATAGGAATTAATAAATACATTTGAATTTAAGAAATATTTTATGTATTTATTCTATAATTTGGTTATTCTAATTTATACCTAATAATCTAATAGATAATTTATATTGGTATATTATATCACAGGTTCATTTAGACTCAATGTTGCATGTAAGGAAAGACATTGAATACTTACAGTTTGTTTCAAAGGAAATACAAATAGAATATGGGGATACTAAATTATACCCCTCCCCATTAAAATGTAATTTTTCCCATGAATGTTTTTATTTTGATACACACTAATGAGGATATTTTATTTTTATCACATCATCAATTTTTTACGTATCTTTTTTGAATTTTTGATTCCTACCTAGAACATTAACTAGGTGATAAGTCATACTTTATAGAAAGTTATCTTTATGATCCAATATTTATACCGATTTTTCTTGATAGTAAATATAATGCTCCAATGGTACAATCATTTAGTTTAGTATATTTAAAGTATCAAGTATGTACTTCCTTAGGAGAGATACACATAATATATTATAAATTTGTGAGTGGTTCGGTGGAAGTGTTAAATGATAAGAAACTATCCCAATATAATATACAGTATCAAAAGGTTCAATATATCAAGGGTTCAACTTTCCCTTCATTATATATCTCATAAAATTATTTCATGAAGAAAGTAATATGTATACATTTTTACTAGTATTGACTTCCATATTTCACTGATAATTGCTATCATAACTATTATATCAAAATTTAGCTACCTTGAAATGTTATTGAATGCATTTAACCTTATCTACCAATTAATCATCTAGATCATGTTTCAATAGATTTATTTCTCAAAATTCATCCAATTATGTTATATTTGTTTAAAATCCATCAATAAGTTCATTCCTAAGGAATCATATGAATGCTCAAGTGGAATCAATTTTTTAAGGTAATTTGATTAAAGGAAGATGTCAATAATTAAAACCATTGAAATATAGAAAAAATAACCTAAGAATATCATATAGGGTTTTGATGGTTCTCTCATACTAACCATCTATATAAGGATGATATTATGTACTAAATTTTAACTCCATATCCTGATCTTTATGAAGACTTCTCGAAAGCATTGAGGTAATCCACGAATATTGATTTCATACAACAGAATGTGGCACTCCATGAAACCTTATCACTTGTTTAATGTATATCCTAGAATGATATTCAAGAGATAAATATTATCTAATAGTAATTAAATGTGCATAATTTGTATGGTGATAGACTACAACCTAAATAGCATTATAGACTTGATTTTTTAGAGATTTTGATGAAGAAATATAGGGTGATATTTTCCCATTTCTATTTTTGTATGTGTCATAGTAGTAAAATTCACTTATTCTTATATCTCTCAGAATTAACTTTTTGACATACCACGAACCAACGTACATACTATGAAATATATCTCTTCATGTTCTCTCACGTTAAATACTCTTTAATATCACTACACATCTTCATAATTTCTAGATGAATATATACTAATGAACTATGAGATTTATACAATAGTTCTTTTTGATGTCAAATATTAATGGGACACATAATCTGTTCCTAAACCTTATCATTTCATCAAAATCAATTTTCAACTAAATAATGTTTCTCTCATTATTTTTCATATCTACATCTTCCTTCTGCACCTCTTTAATCTTCACATTGAAAAATGTTTAAACACTGATTTGAGTATGATAAGATTCATCCCTTTCCTTCAAGATTTCAAGTTCAATAAATTTAAAATAAATAAATATTATATCCTTTATGATCAGTATACTAGATAAGATAGCATGATACTTTTGACTTAGATAATTAGCTACCTTTTTCACTTTCCTGGTTTGGTAATGTATTAAGAGGACATAATCTTTTATCAACTCCAACCATCTTCTCTAGTGCATATTGAACACTTTCAGGGTGAGTATATATTTGAAACTTTTGTGTCCATATATGTAACAACATTTTTTATAAATATAATCCATCTATATATTTAAATAAAATATATCTTTTGTCAACTCAATGTCACGACTAAGTTAATTCTTCTCATGAACAATGTATTGTCCTCACACATATGATATAACCAAAACATTTAACATAAGAACACCTAATTGAACCTTATGATATCTACCATAATAAATAAAAAACCCTTATCCACTATAGAGTAGTGAGATAATAGGTTCACTAAAAACTATTATTTTTTTCTCTTTAAGATGATCCCCAAATTCATTTTTCTAAAGTAACTTAACTCCCTTTAGAGTAAATTTTTTTTAGATTAAATATATGTGAGAAAATCATCACAAAGTATCAGTAATATTTATCCAATCAAAGAAAAATATAAATATCAGTCATATTGGCTAGTATAGGCCAATGTATAATAACATTTATCTTTAATAGATTCACTGACACACCCTCACTTGAGATTATATGACTCAAAAAATGAAACTTTTTATATCAAGAATTCATACATAGTAAATTTTTCAAAAAGATGTCCCCTTTCATATGGTCTTTAGGGTGATCCAAATGTGATCTATATACTCTTCATTTATCTAGTAATATATAATAATACCATACATAAATACAACCAAAAATTGATCATCATAATTTCTAAACACTATATTCATGAAATAAAAAAATGTAATAAGAAAATTAGTATGATAAAATGGTATAAATATAAACTCATAGTGCCCATACCAAATGTGGAAGGTTGTCATGGGAATGTATTATTTTTGGACCCTCAATTAAGATCATCCACATAAAAGATAAATATTTTAAAAATATTTAGAAACCCTAAATTGATTAAAAAACATTAACACAGGGTAGGGATACCTATTCATTATTGTGATATTGTTAAGTTGCTAAAAAGAAATGCAGAGTTAAATTGATTCGTTTTTATTCCTAAAATAAATAATAGGTTTACCCCATGGGGATGTAATTGGATAAATGGATACCATATCAATATTCCCATGTATTTTACTCTTCATTTCCAATAACTCAATCAGGGTTCTTCCATATGGAGTTATTGAAGTACATGTAGTGCTAAGTATGAGTTTTTTTTGAAAACCTAACTCTAGGATTTAGAAGAATACTGGTAGTATCTTCTATATTGACATCAATAAACTCTCATACAATATGAAGATATTTGATTTTGAGTTTCTCCCTAAACACTTAAGATAAATACCCCCTTTTAATAAGAATAAATACCCATGAAATTGGTTGAATTTCCATTTGAAGTTAATAATTATCCTTTCACTAATACACAATCCTATGTTGGTTTGGAAAATAAACATTGATATCCCTTCCATGAAAATTGATATGAAAACTATATAAATAAATCCAATCCGTGCCTAAAACAAAATAAAATTCAATTTTGGTGCAATAACTAGATTTATAGGAAACAGAATCCCCTAAACATCAATTGGATAAAAATCATTGACTTGAGATGTGATCATTAAACCAGTAAGAGTTTTTATTTCGAATTAAATATCAAATTGTTGAGGGGGTAATGTGAAACCCTCATAAAATTAAATAGATATAAAATATTTGAAAGATATAATATAAAATAAGTCATTAGTAGTTAAAGATTGTATGGTGAGTGTGGCTTCTAAAACTTTTTTATCATACCCCACATCGATAAAAGATATCACAAGTGAATTTCCATTTCATCTGGGATTAAGTAGTCAGAAACATCAAGCAATGACATCAACCCTAATACTCAAGAACTGGATAAAATAATACACATTATCCTTTCATTTGAAACTCTAGAGTTTGGGTGGAGAATTTTGTAGACCATTATCTATATTCACATCATTAGATAACTTTATCCCATCACTTCAACATCTAATTTCCCAATTACCTTCATTTCCCCCACTTAAATCATTTACATGACCCCTTATACAAATTTTCTACAATTTTATTTCCACACATATGGTATAAAGGAACAATCATTTTCTTCTACACTAGGTTTTTATTATCAAAACTTTATTTGAGTTCCATATTTCTTTTCTTATCAAAACTATCAGATTTATGGGTGAATCTGATCTCTATTTCTAATTTAATAGGAAATTGAAATATTTTTTCATAGCTATAAAATTATCTTATTGACAACTCCCTTTGGAAAAATTGTTTTAAAAAATGATGAATTGATGAATATTGCTTCTAGTTAGATGATAATATCATAATCACACCTCAAAAGTCTAGAAAAATTTTCCTTATAGGTACTAACATATTCATCATCCATATATTATAACTCAAATAATTCTTTCCTTTTTTTCATATAATGAATATGAGGAAAGTATATGTTGAAAAATATCCTTCTTAACTGAACCCACTAAATAAAGTAATTTTTTCCTATTACTTCATTTTCTTAATAAGATTATTCTATTAATCTGTCTTTCCATCTAGATGATAAAAAAGAAAAATAAATTTTTCATGAATCGAACACTTGAAAATAGAAAATAACATTTCAGGGGTACTAATCCATTTCTCAGAAATTAGTCGATAAGAAGAGCCGCTAAAAGAAGGTGTATGTTACCCCATTAATGACTAAATAAGACATTGTTCCCTCATTTTTCTAAGTTGGAAGATGGGTATTATTCATGTATAGAGAAAGTTTTATAATAATGGAAATAAAATTTTTCATTCCATATCCTATAACATTCAGTTTCCCAGGAGGAATATCATTTTATTGTGCATCATATTCAGCATTAACATGAATCTTTCTTATTCTAACCATTTTATAAAAGTGAAAAAGTATAGGGTGAGAAATAATAATCATAGTGATAAACCACAAAATCAAGAAAAATAATTTAATTTACTTCTAAATCATGAAACCTTCTATTCAATCTTTGAGACCATGGGTATAAACTCAGTCATCAATTGTCATCATCAATTCAAATACATTATAATTGATTAAAAATAAAATTTTAATTTACCTAATAATATCACATAGGATTTTCTACCCAAGTATATAGTCTTAGGGATCCTCATCGTGTAATAGTGATGTTCAAGTTAAAACCTAATCTACCCCATTCAACATTGTTACCCCTAAGATTATCTTTTCCATAGACATATCCAGTTGCTAGTATCTATAGAGAGATGTATTATTTCTGAAAACCAAACTCCCCTATTTATAATAACATAGGATGTTCTCTTATACATTACCTTTTCATAAGGATTCACATTAAATTTTCCTCATACTAGTTTCAAGAAATAACTAAACCATTCCATGCAACAACTTAGGTGACCTGAGAATTCAATACATAAATACTATATATTATTATATTAATATCATTATATAACATTATGATCCACACTATAATTATAATGATTTTTTTATATTGGAAACATGTATATTTAAAAAAATGGTACATAAATAGTCTACATCATCTCCCATTAACATCTTAACAACTATCACCCTTTATAGACATTTAAAACATAAAACCTTTCTTCATATCACAGGGGAAATGAGACCTAATAAAGTGGGAGCTCAGCTGCTCACTAAGGGTAGATAAGGTATATATCGATTATAATTTAAGAATACCAATATAATAAGGTTAAGAAAACCTGAGATTAACATTTTAAAACTATACCCAACAATTCATTTCTTGTAATCATGATTTATGAAACAATTTTTTTCAGTTCATATAACATGAATCAAAAATGAATAAAAGAATATAAGGCATTAGAGCATAACATTTCAATAAGATATTTTCATAAAATAGTTCTATAATATTTTTCATAATCATAATTATATAAATATTATTTTAATTCTACCCACAAATACATTCATCAAATGTTAGAATTATGAAAACCTATTGTGTACCTTATTTGAGGCATATGATAACCTCTCATGTACCCTCTTTTGAGATTGGGATAAACTTTTATGTACCTTTTGAGTTAATAAAACAGTAATCTTTACTCAATTAATTAGAGGTATATAACAAAACTAGATGTTTTATAATTATAACCCATTTATTTATATTCTACAAGATCATGAAAATACTCATCATTTCATTATAGCTTTTCCCAAGGAAGAGAAAATGGATTTCCATAATATTTCAGCATCACAGTCATAAACCATCTTGAGAAATCATAAATATGGTAACTTTTGATCACATCCCTAGTAAATCATAAGAAACATTAAAAGTTGTTATTGTAGATAAAAAAGTCATTAAAATATTGTTATAGCATTTCTTGGAAAAAAAACCTTTTCATTTTGAAATCACTTATTTAAAATCTAAAAATTCCCAAAATATTAAAAAAAATATTTGAAAAGAAACGTGGAATATTTTAAATCAATCAACAAATAAAAAACAATATATGATGGTGGGAAAATTAATTTATATGTTGTATGATAAAACAAAAATTCATTTCACATTTTTGATAAAATATCTGAAGTACCTCATTTAGAAAATGAAAAGAATAATCATTCAAAAAAATATAGAAGTTAAAACAAATGAAACAAGACTTCATAAAATAAGTAAGGACCGGTAAAAATATTCTTGAAATAAATTAAATAAAATATAGATATAAAATATAATATTCCCTACGGAATAAATAAATAAATTCTGTTTTTCTTAAAAATATTATTTTTGTCTCTTGAGTACAAGAAGTGAGGAAAACTAAATGAAAGCACTTAATATAAATAAATAAAAATATTAGAAAAATAAATAATATTTAGGAGAAAAATATCACGTAATTTCCATATCATCAATTTATCATAAACAATCCTGTTAAATGTTATAATGTTACGTAAGATCCATACCACTTTGGTAATATTTTAATCATAACCTCCATGAAAGAAATAACTTAAAATAAAACATTACATATCATTAATATAAATTTATACATTTTATAACATGTCAATGGCGTATTATATAGACCTCATTAACATAAATAGGTTTCTAAGAAGAATATCTCTCTACAAAAAAATATTGAGATGATTAAATCTTACCTCAAGTTTGACATTCATTGTAACCGAACTAACCTCCTATATAAAAAATTTAATTTTATGATAATTCTATAATAAAAGAATATATATACCTATAATATCATATATTATCCAATTATAATATTTCAACTCCAATATATTAATAATTCATTATTAAAATCATCATTTATAGGTGTTGTTTGTTTCATTTTTCATGAAAGTCTCAGTTCGACAATTATAATCCTTATACATTGATCATGGTTAAATAATTAAAAAAATCATGATATAAATATCATATATATTTATAATATAAATATTTATAATCATACATATAATTTAAATATATAAAAATTAATTACACCTTCATGGAGATGGCTTCCCCTTCGCACACAGGAACATTATTTTTATTTTCTAACAAAAATAAATAAAGATAAATAACATTTCATCATTAAATATTTATAATTATATTATATATATCATATATATTTTTTAAATAAATAATTATAAATATTCAAGTGTGGTGGTCATGGAAAATAAATTGCCTCACAATGTGGAAGTGGTATTCCAAACATACACACAGGAGATACTTTCATTTCCCATTTGATGGAAATAATGTGGGAATGGATATTATATCATAATAATAATAATTTTATTATATTTATGATACTGTAGTAATAATTTTATGATATATATAATAGGATTATAGAATTTTTATGATGAAATAAAATTTAATGAACTTAGTTATGATTTATACCACTTCAAGGAGAACCCTCATTTGGCTTACATAATCCTCATAAAGAGGATGGTATTCTAATAAAATGAGGACCTCTAAGAAATAGATATGGAGGTTTGAGAGGTACTAGGGAAAATAATATCTTGTCTAAAAGGTTAATGAAGTGTTAGGAAGAGACGATATGTGGTACGTATCCCTCAATAATGGGTGGAGATGATACACTTGGAATTAAACAAAATATTTATATATAGATATTGTCATTATCAATTATAACGCTTAAAAATGGTAAATAAATTGAATTTAAGATAATATAAGGTATAAATAAAGTAAAAATATTATTTTGGAAAGTTTATGTTGTAATAAAACCCATGTCACGGCCCGTCCCACGGGGCCTGTGCTGTAACTACCCCAAGCCCACCTTCCATAGGCCAAGGCATGGCGACTAGAACTAGAAAGGCATATCCCTTAAATGGTAAGGAATTGCCTTTTTAATGTGTACAGACAAACAATCCACGAGCACAATCAGAAGCAACCACACTGACTAGAATGCAATAAGATACAATCACAAGGTAAACTTTTGTATTTAAAGAGTGTTGAATGTAACAAGGGTCGGAATACAAGCCCAAGTGTAAATGTACAAGTACGACACAAAGTAAAATACAATTGAAAGAATAAGGAAAATAGCTATTGGGTCATCCTCTGAGGATTCTACCAATAGGGTAGGTATAGATCACCTTCTCAGCACTCCATGTCCATCAGTCTCCTCCGTGTCATATCACGTTGAATTGCCCACCTCCGAGCAATGTCTAGTCCTAGCTCCCTCAGCCTCGATCAATGTTATACGTCATCTGCACCAGACACAACAAGGTGTGGGCGAAGCCCATGCAGGGGTGAGTATAACAACACTCAGTAGGGACCCCAAGACCAACGTAGGTCTCCTCCACAAAGGAAAAAACCACAATGCAAGACATCAACTCTACTTAGGTATATGCCCATACATATACCTAAGTTATCAGGATATACTCATCTCATACATTAGGGAAGGACCCCATATAGGTAACACCATGAAGGTAGAAGTACCACACAGGTAACACCACAAAGATAACACCATGAAGGTAACTCCACGAAGGTATAAGTTCTACATGAGTAACACTACAAAGATAGAAGTACCACATAGGTAACACAACGAAGACAACACCACAATAACAGAAGTATCACACAGGTATCATAACAAAGATAGAAGTACCACACATGTAACACCACTAAGATAGAAGTACCACACAGGTAACACCACGAATATAGAAGTACCACACAGGTAACACCACGAAGACTATACAAAAAAGTTAGAAGTACCACATAGGTTATACCACGAAGATAGAAGTATCACATAGGTAACACTATGAAGATAGAAGTACCACACAGTTAATACCACGAAGACGATTCCACAAAGGTAGAAGTACCACACAGGTAACACCATGAAGCTAGAAGTACCACACAGGTAAAAGACATAGCTCACAATCAGGTATAACTTAATTACTGAAGTATAGATTATTAGTAGTAAATTAGATCATCTTATTCTATTAAGAAGCACTACTTCTGACCCACACATGATCGGTAGGTAACTAACCCTCGCTACCCACACAGGATCAATAGGTAACTAACCCCCACTGATGCACACAGGATCAATAGGTAACTAACCCCCGCTGAAACACACAGGATCTGACCCACAAAAGATTGGTATGCACTGACCCAGATAAGAACACTAAGCGCTGACCCACACAAGATCAATAGATGTTGACCCACCTAGAATTGATGTTCTTTCTTCACGTTGCAGCCTGCCAGAGGTTTCCTCGCACCTAGTGCACTCGAGTTCTATAGAATCTACCCCTCGAGATATCATTCATACATCAACTTCCACTAAGATTTTCAAATGAGTAACCTAATGGGCCGTAATGTCATAAGGGTTCCAACGTCACAGACGGCGTGTCAATCGGACACCTGATCTGGGAGTTATAAGTGTTTTAGCTTCGAGGGCCCAGTTGGATTCTAGTTCGATCAAACCCATATGTACTCCAACTTTTTCCAAAACTCAAGTGGATTATACCAAAAGGACAGTCTCAATCCAAAGTTCCCAACACTACAGACGGTTCATCAAACTGATGTCCGGTTCTCATGATATGCCCCTTTAAGTGTTTCTGGGACTGGTTGGGCCCGGGTCCAGTCTGACCCTGTTGGACAAACCCAGACCGACTCGGTCTGTATTGGGATGGGGAGAACTCGGCCCGCAGGGTCAGGGTGGACTTGGCCTACTCGGACAAAGTCTGGTCCGGCCTGCAAGAGAGTGGCCCGCAAGGGCAGCCCAGCCAGAATAGGGCAGCCCACAAGGGGGGTCGGCCCACAAGGGGCAGCCCGCAAGGGCGGTTCAGCCAGAATAGGGGGCCTGCAAGGGGGAGACCCAGCCCATGTGGGGCGGTATCCCGGTTCGGGGTGGTAGCCCACTAGGGTGGCGGCATGTTTGGGAAGCAGCCCGGTTCGAGGGTGGCGTCCCACACCAAGGGTGGTGGCCCGGTCCGAGGGTGGTGGCCCGGTGCAAGGGCAGGGGCCCGATCAGAGAGCGATGGCCCCTCTCGAGGGTGAAGGCCCAGCTCGATGGAGGTGGCCCGGCTCGAGGGAGGCGGCCCGGCTCGAGGGAGGCGGCCCAGCTCGAGGGAGGCAGCCCGGCTCGAGGGACATGGCCCAACTCGGGGGAGGCGGCCCGGCTTGAGGGCGGCGGCCCAGCTCGAGGGAAGCGGCCCGGCTCAAGGGCCGCGGCCTGGCTCGAGGGCGGTGGCCCGACTCCATGGCGGTGGCCTACTCCGAGGGGATTGTAACCCCCTAGCCACCGGGATTCACGAATGGCACAGAGTTCATTCGGTTGAAGAGGCATCTCTGCTGCGTGGGCACCGCTAGGTCGCTGTGGAACCCACCGGAGTCGGGTTCAGCATCCACTGTGACTTCGGCCGCAGCATCCGTTCATTGGCATTGCGGCAGTTGCACCGCCTTCCTTCCCACAGCTTCTCTTCGTGCCAGCTTCCACTTCTGTTTGCTGCGGGTGATGATTCGTGGCCCTCCTCTTGCGGCGTGCATCGACGAGCTTGTGGTCTTCCGAGGTGGCTCAAGGAAAGCAAGATAGCGGAGGGTTAGGGCTAGTTTTTTTAGGCCCACACCCTCCGCGTTAGCTCGCAATATGTAGGATATTAAGGGAGTTAAATAAATAGTTGTATTGATCAAAAGATTAACCCCACAAGATTCCCCACAAAGACGAATGAATCACGAGTCAACCCATTAGTCGTCTGACCCCGTTCTTCGTGTTATTCAATAACGGAAAAGAGGAAAATCATTTGAATACATAAAGAAATTAAACCCCCTACCTGGAAGAGACGTCTACTCAAAACGGTCAACGAAACCTCCTTCATCATTGTCTTCGGTTCGTGACTCAGTGGTGCTCATCACCGCTCGTTGGAACTAGTCTCGTCCACCATGTGGTTGGCGTCGCAGTACCTTTTCAGGGCTTCTTCTTTTGTTGAAGTCGTGCCAACACCCCTCCCTAAGCTCCATATAAATTGGAGAGGAGAAGGAGTGTGAAATGCTCAGGAATTAGTGAGGTTTATTTAATTAATGAACCTCCCGAATTTCCAATGGTGCGGTTACAAGAAAAGAATATTCAATCCATTTATTGGCTTGACACGTCAGTAGTCCTTCCAGCATCGTTCTTCTGTTAGAGGAATGAATGAAAATAAAATAACAAATCCTGTTATTTTTTTAATCTTTTAAAAGTCCAAAAAATTAACCTTTTCAACCAACCTACTGCTATCAAATTTATTCCTCCCTTAAGTGAATCCCGACGCTTCAGATTCAATGGTGCCCTCGTATGTCTAATCCGAACAATGATTCCAAATTTAGAAAATAGCGCTCACGCGTTTACTGAATGTACCCAAAAATAAGTTCGGAAAATTATTAATAGTCACCCTCGACCCACGTCGGTCGAGGTTAGCATCTTCTTAAGTGAAACATGACCCAAAAAACCCAACAGTTTTCTCAAATTTCCAATCCGAGTTATCATTTAGATGTTTTGTCTTTTACAATAAAATAATTGTCACTTAATTATTTTATTTACAGCCAAAAACTAACTTTCACTTGTGGCCCACGCCAGCCAATGTTAGTATCTACCTAAAGAAAGTATAACCCGAACAGTTTAGTGGTGGTCTCATTTTTTTAATCCGAGTTACCGTTCATGAGTTATAATCATTTGAAAAATATAAAAATTTTATTTACTTACTTTATTTACAGTTATGCCATTTTTGGGTTTTCTCATAGGAGGTCACCACCGACTAAACCTAAGTCGTGCCTAGAATAAACCTGTCATATTGAGTGCAACGGTTCCCTCATATATCGAATATGGGAAATTGTTTAAAGTTACTCCACTTTTTTAGTAAAACTGCTTACGCGTCCTATTTAAAGTGTAACAATAATTTGACGGATCATTCCAGGCACTCTGAGCCTCAAAATCATGCGTCGTCAGGTTTCGCGATCTCAAAATAATTCCACATAATTAAAAAAATTATACAGAATTTCCAGGACATTACAACCCATATATATTTATTTAACTCCCCAGGTAAACTCGTTTTTACCTTAATCATGGTAACAAGGTTTTACTATTTTTACTATTCATTATGACCAAAAATGAAAGTTGTCACATTAACAGAATTTAGAAATTATGATTCCAAATATGAAACCCATCTTTTAAAATTCCATTTTTTAGTTTAAAAATATAATTTAAATATAGCACATGAAATGAAATGAAACCACATTTTTCAAAAAATGCATTTTTAATTATAAAACTGAATTTACATTCATTTCTTTTGTAGAAAAAGAAATAAAATAACATTTAAAACCTTTTTTTGAATATATAATCATTATATTTAATTATAATAATTAATTAAAATTGATTTGTCTAATTTATTATGATAAAAACACATTTCACACCTAGAAAAAGTTTTATGAAATAATAACTATTATTACCATAAAATGATTTTATATTCATTCCAAACCTTTAAAAAACTAATATATTGATAACTATTCTTTCATTAATATGTTTTATAAATATATTTCATTGAAATAATTTTTCAATAGTGATTAATATACATTGTTTATATAAAATTACATAACATGTATAAAAATACAGTTCTCCAAACAAATAGGCCATTTAATCATTAATTTACATTATTAAAAAAATTAATGATTATTTCATTGGAATTAATAAATGAATTAGAATTTAGGAAATAATTTCTATAGGTATTTGATAATTTGATTAATCATATCCATACCTTCCAATCAAATGGCTAGGTTATAAATTTATATAATATCAAAGGTTTATATAGACATAAGTTTGCATGTAAATAAATACTTCAAACACATTAATTTTATTTCTAGGAAAGTACATATAAAAATTTTCTGGTGTTGAAATTTTAATAAATTTAAGTTAAACAACACTTGAATAAATGGGGTGTAAAGATGAAATTAAGAATAAACATGATGTATAGAAGTAGTTTTCAAAAAAATGGAAATCATTCCACCTAGAATAGATTTTCTTATTTTGAAAACATCTATGATATTTTTATGGTAACTATTATGAGTTTTTTCATCTTCCAACCATTTTTGATTCATATTATAAGGAAAATAAGAGACCATTATATAATAACAAGATAAATAAAATGAAAAATAATTCTTCCTTGAACAGTTCAATAAAGAATCAAGTTGAATTATGTGAACTCAATAAGTTATAGAAGACAAATGAGATAGATTTTAGACTAATGTTTGATAGGTGACTCTTATATATTATGAGATCCCACATCAAATATAATTATAATATGTCAATGAAAATCAAGAAGGAGGGGATCAATATTAAATCTAAAAGGGAATTAATCCAAGAAATGGATAGTAAGACTGGTTTAATTTTTGACACTTCAAATAAAGAATATGAATTTCATAAGATGTTTTCAATGAACGATTATTCAAATTACATTGAAGGAGTGTGTGAATGGAGAAAATAGTATGGAAATATAACCATTGAGTTCATCACATGGTTCCCATAATAAGAGATGTTTTTAAAAGAAAAATGAAAAGAACCAATGACACGTGGTATAATAAAATTTGTAATAAAGATGTATTATACACATAAAAAGGTGGTTTTTCAGGTACCCAAATATTTCTTATCCATATAATTAACCATTTCTAAACATCTAGTAATATAGATCAAGATGAAATGAAACATTATACATTTCTGTCTAAAGTTGACAAGCCTGATTCAACTAAGAATAAAGGTGAAATAAAAAAGTGGTACATAGCTCAAAAATAATATTATATGTGAATAGTAATGAATAGAGAAATAATAAAGTGGTTAATACATTTCATCCATCGTGTAAAGGAGTTACCAAGTTGTCAGAAAATTATTATCCCTATTACTCAAATTAAATATTTTATTTTGTAAAGAACCACCCTTAAACGTCATGTAATCTTGTATTTTTAGACTTGAATTCACTTTATTTCATACCAAAATATATATTAGGATAAGACTTTTAGAAAATTAATGAATATACTTACATAATAAACCCATAAATTACCATTTGAAACTTCCACTCTGTATCTATTTTCCTTACAACCAAAGATTTTAGTATAAAACAAGATTTATTTTCATGAAGTATCTTCATAATTTTCATCATGACCTCATCTCTTTCCCTAATCATCCTTAAATACATATAAAAACATTTCAAAACATGGTATGATCATAAAAATATTAGTAAGGGTCATAAAAATTAGAAACCCATTAGTCAGGAGAAAACATGAAAGCCCTTTTCTTAAAAACATACCATTTTATCAAGACGGGTCATTATCATTCTTTTGAAAAGATAATTTATCTTTCCTTTTGAAAATAAATTATTTATATGAAAAATATTTATCAATCATTGAAAATTAATATAGGTACCTTGTGACTTCACCATTATAGAAACCATATATAACCCTTAATATTAAAATTACTATACATCATACCTCCAATATAATTCTCTGAAGACCACAATAATTACTCAATGCATTTGAGTGTTATCTGGGTGCACCCATCATAGAATATATATTAGTCTATCCCAATATTATCTGGGAGCACCCATCATATAATCTAGATCGAACACACCTATGAGATAAAATGTGGCTTAATAGGTCATGTAAATAATTTTCATGGACCACATCATGAATAAAACCCTTTAAAAACTTCTTTAAACCTATATGTAAAACACTTTCTGATATATAAAATATTTTTATAAAAAAACAGATTTTCCAAAACCAAACACCCAAAAAAAGGGAAATATGGTTTTTTTTATGATAATATGAATTCAAGTAAAATAATATAATCATTATAAAATTCATAAGGTTGTTGGAAAATTCCTTTTCACCATATATGTTAAAGTTGAACATTCCTTTTTTATTTTTTGTAAATAAATTAAAAATATTCTATTAAAATATTTCCTTTAAAAATATTTTAAATAAAGTAAAAAATAAGCATAAAATTTAATTTTTAAATATTTTATTTACATATAAAAACACCCATAATATAATTTTTAAAAAATAAGGACATTAAATAATAAATAATAGTTTAAATTGAAACATTAAAAGAATATTTTTAAAATAAATTCCCTTACCTTGAGTTTGAATAGTCACATGAATTATTTATCTTCATGAATAATAAAATTATGTTAATTATTAACTTTATTGATAAAATTTTTAGAGTTTATTGTTAAATTTATTGTATTTATTATGATCTTGTAATAATTACTTATTTATTTAATTAAACGTTGGATGTTTTGATGATATTCGGTTCATAAGTCCAAAATGACTTTGGTATGTTGAATATGGTCAAAAAGTAATTATTCCATCATATCTAGAATAATAATCATGAAATAATTATAGTTTTTATACATAAAATATAATTTAAAATAAAACCATTTAATATGGTTATGAAAAATGAACCGCATTTCAATTATTTAAATGGTAGGTTGTTCGTACGCATAAGTAACGTTTCAATTTTTCAACAATTATAATGAAAAGAAGAAAAGTATTATTTTATATAAAAATAATGATATAAATATATTAAATATAATATTTGTATTCAAATATACTTATATATACCATTCATGTTATGTGTTGA
Source organism: Viscum album (assembly GCA_963277665.1). Taxonomy (NCBI): domain Eukaryota; kingdom Viridiplantae; phylum Streptophyta; class Magnoliopsida; order Santalales; family Viscaceae; genus Viscum; species Viscum album. The sequence continues at coordinate 327,783,141 of OY728164.1, forward strand.
TGAAAAACAAAACACATCGCTTCGTAGAGGTGGTAGTTTACACATACACATGGATGAAGTTATCATTGTTCATTGAATGTAATTGTAATAAGGTAAATGATATATTATCTTTTAATAATGATAAATATTTAATTAATATAGTATATAAACTTTAATTCTTCCATTATATTATATCTATGAGATTCTGTGATGGAAAATTAATTACACTAGTTCGTGAGGTAGTAGTCCACTATACAGACAAACGATGGTTTTGTTTCTAATTTGATGGAAGAGGATATGGATATATTTATTGAAATTATAATAAAGTCATATAATTATATTAAATATACTAATTTTATTATATATAATTAATTAATTAATATTTTAATGATGTGGAAGAAGAAATAAATTAGAAATGCTCGGTTAAGAATGATATCCCTTCTTCGAACAACCTCTTTTTCTTAACACCTTAAGACCACAAAATTTGGAATTATTCCAAAAATACGAACTCACTAATTTTAGGAGGGATGTTAGTATGATATTTGGGAATATAATTTCCCATAAAAACATTTATGTTTAATGTAAATGGAAGAAGAGATTCCCTTTTATAAGAGTGGAGAGGGAACTCTGCGAATTTAAAGAAAATTAATATATATATTAATTTTCAATTAAAAATAGAACCAAACTTATTTATTTAAAATATAATATTATAATGGTTATATAAAAACTCATAAAATAATATTTGGACATGTTTTGACTATTTTCTTACTCATATATTTGAGTTTTAACCCCTCCTAACCACTTTCACACTTAACATGCCAATAAGGATTTTTATTTGTTGCGGGTCAAGATAGATACTATAAATAAAAAATGACCCAAAAATTAATCATGTTTGATATATCACAAATATCCTAATCACTGGGAATAATAAAATATTTTTATTAATTTTATAACATTTAATGAAATATTATTTATCATAAAATATCATTAATGGGAATTTTTAGAACTATTCATCACTTTAACTCTAATAACTTTCAGACTACATTAAAAATTCAAATAAAATATTTTATTAAATCTCTAAAATATCATATTAATATATATTATTAATAGATAATATTAAATATCTCAAGTTTTAATACTTTTAAAATTTTCCATATAATTTATTTTATTTTTCTATTAATAGAATAATTATTGCATCAGTGATGTGTAAGCATTTAAGGTAATTATATATTTATACTAAAATTTAAAAATAAATTACCATGATGAATATAGATATTTTATATTTCAAAATATTATATATAACCAAAAATATACTTTGTTTACCACCAATTGAAAAAATGATATAGTTATTAAAAACAATATGGTGACATTTTTTATTTTATTTAAATAAAATATTATAAATGTTATAATGAAAACCCAATAGAAAAAAGTTATATATTCTATATTTTATGATTATTTATGATATATACTCCTCCAATAAAATTTATTCAATTTTTACGTTCAATATTTATTCCTTATCATTTTAGTTTTTAACTTTAATTGCCCGATTAACCATTTACCATGCTAATAAGAATTAATAGGATTTATATTCAAATTGAAACGAAAATAAAAGATACCAAATTAAAAAAATTATACCCAATGAATAAAAATATATAATATATTTTTTAATATTCAATTTATAGAAGTGGGTATATTTATTTTAAAATTAAATTGGGAAAATGCGATGAAAAATAGTTTTTCAGAAAAATGGCCTTTTAAAATATAAAATTTTTTATACTGAATTAGAGTATAAAATCTATTTTAAAAACAATAACTGAATAATTTAAATTTAGAATGAACTAATTAAATTTTAAAAAAAATATAAAATAGATTTTAGCTTGGTAAATTCTTAAGGTAAAAATATTAAAAAAAATACATATATTTTTAACTATTCACTAAAAAATCAATATTTCCATTAGATTCAACAAAAAATATTGATAATTTAATATTTAAATATTTAATTCAGTAATTAAATTCATTTTTTAAAATAACCTTTCAAAAATTTCTTTAAACTTATTATAACAACCACTTATAGAAAATAATAAATACCCTTTTTAAAGAGAACGTATTCTTGAAAAATAATGAATTTATTAAAAACCAGTCTTTATTTGCAAAGAATCAATAAATACATTAGTAATGATTATAGAGATTATATATTTCATAATTTGTTTAATATTATTCATTCCAACAAATTTAACAGTTATGTTATAATGGTCATATTTAAATAATAATATTTCACTATTTGTTTAAGTTTGGCGTTGTGTATATTAAACACTATAAAACATTATCTTTTATCTTTTTTTAATCACAAGATATTAAAGATTAATACTGAATTTTTTCTCATATGAGTCTTTCTGTTCTCAAAGTCTATGAATTGAAGGTGATGTATCCTAGAAGGACAACCCGTATATAAAATACATGGAGTGAATTTCTTGAAGAATCAACAATGGTAAAGTATATGGAGAATCTATTCAGGTGTGATATCAAAAAATTCCATGTTAGCATAGATTAAAAATTTCCATTTTATTATGGAATTACAGATAGTAATGATGTAGAAATATTTTTGATGTAGGATTTACACTTTCACATCACTATTTTGACTCATATTCATTATGATTCACAAGGGGGAGTGAATATCTAGCCATATGGGGAAAACTAATTTAACTTTAAATTTGTTTATTTATTTTTAGAAGTTGATTATATGTTTATAAAAAAATTGAATACGCTCAACTCACCCTAGGTGAAAAAACAAGAGTTGGAATGACATTCTTAGTAGAATATTGACATATGTGGTGTCTAAATTGATCACCATTATTTTGTATACAGAGTTAGTGCAAGTAGATCTATATTTGGTAAATTTACTGAACATTTATAATATAAAATTTTGTATCACCCTTATCTAAAGTAATTTATATAATATCTTAAAAATATAGATTGAACATGGAAATATGTAAAATAAAATGGTAGAATATGTTTTTCTGACATCTGAATATATTCTATTGTAATTATTTATAACAAAAAAAAAGGTAGAATAAAAATTTTAATCATGCCTCATGATATTTTTAATTGGGAAAATAATATTCCCCAATTTTCAATCATTTTTATCAAATGGGAAAAGAGTTCCAATGACTGTATGGGTAAATTGGTATTGACAAAAAAATACAAAGTCAGAGATTTAAGTTCCCCCAATTATTAAAGAGGATGAGATTCTATTTTTTCAATATAAATTAAATTTCATGTGTGTTCAAAAGAACATTGGTTTCCATTAAATATAAAAATAAAGATCCCAACTTTTGTTGGCAATGGTAGTTGGAAGAAATGGATACATGAAGGAAACCCAGACATTTTTATGATTATTCATCTAGTCCTTGTGATAAAGATAAGTACTAATCCTTGGAGTAGAACTATTTAAAACACATCATAGGAAATGGAAAATCTAATAGGTGCAAGTTAATAAACTTTTTAGGGAAATATTTTATATATATATATATAAATAGTATAAAAATCATGATCAGAGTTCGAATAAGATCTATTTTAAGGTATGAAAATATGTTCAATGTTCAAAGAATAACTAATTAATGTTTTATAGAACCTATTCTAAGATTTAGTAGAAATAAGGATGATAATAATGGTGTAAAATATCTATTTGAAGAATGTTTGAATTCTAAAATTAGATGGCCATTGAGGTTATAAGAACACTCTATGTTTCTATTAAAATAATTTATAAAACCTTGAAACAACATTATAGGATTTTGTGATTATTTTTATAATTCATAGAATTATATAAATTTGTTTTTAAGATTTTTAAAAAGTCTAAGATGAACCACAGATGCATTAAAGAATTCCTAAGTTAATTTAAATAAATATGTATTTTGGAGATAAAGGTGTGAATTGGATAAGTATCATGTCTTATGAAATTTTTGTGAGATATATTTTATTTATATTATAAAACCCCATTTAAAAATATAAAAAATCCACATATAATCATACTCATGTAAGATATGTTATTCTCCTAAGAGATCCTAGTTTCTTATGATACCTACATTTTCATATAATCCATGGATCACGTGTATTAAAATACATGTAGGATAAGTCTACCTCTGTGATGTTGGATTTCATATGATATACCAAGAGAATGAGAAACTTGAATTTCATAAGATACGATGACTTTGTAAGATAGAGGGTTATGTTTTAAAAAACCAAAATCTCATATAATGTGAGATCCTCTTATGATATAACCTTGGTAAGAAATTGAGAATGAATAAGATACCATTTCATCTTATAAGATAAAATACATGTAAGATAAAATATTGTGTAAGAATCGTGGCATGTTAGAAACAATTTCTAGGGTTCTTCTAACTATATGAATAATATAATATATACATAACCATAACAAATACTAAAGAGATTCAGCCACCTAAAAATTCAAGTTTATAGAATTAAATTTTGGAGAATTAAAATAAATGTAATGAGTCAAATTACATTATTTCATTTTCTAAACATCATAATTCTCTATCATGACATGATTCAAGCTTAATAATTTGAAGATGAATTTATACAGAATGAATGGAATTTATCTTACCTAAAAATAAAAACTTCCAAAAAACTATAAATATAAAACCTTATAATGTCAAGCCTGGTCTTTAGTGATTAAATCATCCCAGATGTATTTTGATTCAACAAGTATGAAGAAACTATGATCCTTATATAATGAAGTACATGATAAATCTTGATAAAAATGATATGCTAAAGAACTAAAAAATGAATAATCTATTTCAAATAATAATGCACACATTACGGAGACAGTTCTTGGGATATTCCTCAAAGTTTTAAATATCACAAGAGATTTTTTAGACTCTTTATAAATTAGTTGAGAAGTGTCTTGAGTTACAACATAAAGTGTAAAGACATAAGAATTAGTTTTTTACTAGTTTTAAAGGAATCTCTCATTCTATGAAGATAAATTAATCTTCTACAGGATTTTCTAGTATGTTATTATAAAAACATGGTGAAATTTTTAATTGAATCTATTTTATAAATATTTTGACATAAATAATATAACCTAAGACTAACGAAAGAAAATTGATACATATTTGGGTGAGAAAATGAATATAATAAGAAATAATGAAGTATTAATTTTTTAATCCTCCTATAAACATCCCATTGAATAAAATATGTTTAACCTAGGAACAAAATCATGTGCAGTCATTGAAAATGATCACAGATATCCTCGGAAAAGAAAAATTGGGGTGCATGATATCAATTAGCTCATATTATATCTAATGAATATTTTTTTTATATAAATTAGAAGTTAACACAAAAAATAAATATGGTCATCTATACTGCTATGCATTGAAGAGAAAAATAGTAAAAAAATAATTTTACTCTGATTTCGTTGTGTGAGTATAAGATTGAGAAAATAACTATAGACCTCTATAGGAATTATATGATGGTGTCAATCCTCTATAGATTATAAAATAATTTTGGTATCATATAAGATAACAATAAGTGTAAGATAAGTATGGTTCAAAAACCATTCCATGTGATATTTAGTATCACAGAAGTTTTAAAAGGTGAAAAGGAAAAGAAGAAAAAGAATCTGATCTACAAGGATAAACATTTTGTGAGAAAGAATACAGCCAAATCATCTTTATTTATTTTCTAAGTAGAATTTCTAGGGTTTGTTTCTTAATGAGATGTTATAAAGGAAAATATTAATATGTTTCTAAAAAATTTGTTATGTTCATTGAGTTTCTTATAGATTTTAGCTATAAAAATTCAACAACTAATTAGTAAAGTAAAATGAGTGTGTTGTTCGCTGAAAATAGAGACAAATTTCGTGGGTTTTTTCTAAATATTCAATGGAATTTGAATACTATATAAGAGGAAAAAGTTATGTTTCTGGTTATGGAGAAGTATGTAGATAGATTTTTTAACAACATTAATAAGTTTGTAAGGTGATAAAAACTCATAGGATGTTAGTATAAAGTGCCTACAGGATGACACTATAGTTCACTATTGAAATATAGTGACCACGTACACCTATATAATATGGTGGTTCAGCAGAGAATTATCCAACCATAAAACATTTACTTTTATGAAAATATTTATATTTTGAAATTAATGAATTATTGGAACCCAATTATAGTATGGAGTAGTTTTCCAACATAGGGTCAAAACCTTTTAAAAATACTTGTGTCATTTTTTACTATTTTACATGCATTGCATGTGGTGTGTGTTATAAGTTTAAACTAATGATATCCATTAATATCTTATCTATAAATAGTTATTTAAATACAAAAGGGTGTCAAAAATTAAAAATATAATTATGAATATATTACAAATTATAACAATATCTAACTTAGCTCTCCCCCATCTTAGGTATCTTCACTAGTCCACCGAGACTATCGGTTTTACTGAATATTCCAATAGAGAATGGTATAATTATTTGGATGTAGTGGTGATTTTTATCACTATGTCTAAAGAATTTTATTATAGGAAGAGCATACATCATTTCACAGTGTTTCGATAATAGTAGGTTTCGTGGTTAATTTTCATAGGGCTTGTTCAAAAGTAGATGAAACTAGCCATTTATTAGTGTAAATAGATTTGGGATTATTTGTGGATTAGGTTCATGTTAATGTTTGGAGTGAAATACACCATGATTTGTTATGTTTAATAAAGTGGATATTGTTTAGTGAATTTACTATAAATTATTCCTCGTGGTTTAATTTGTAGAAACTGGTTATTATTTTGTAACTAAATAAATTTAGTAACAAGGCATGAGGTAGGACCTCATTTTTTTGGATAGTGTTCAGTTAGATATTGATGATCTTATGAGGAAGATGTTGGGATTCTTTTATGGGAGATGTATTCAGATGACATTGGTGTTCTATAAAAATTTTATTATCATTTCTCCTTTTGATATATCATGTGATAGATGGTCTCATTATTGTGAGAGATTAACCACTTTAAATAAATTAATTTTTTCATTAAGGTAAAACAAAATTTGATAAATGAATCTCCAATAATCTCTATAAACCCTTACACACTTTCTTAATTCATTATCCATTGGTGGTTGAGGTCTAGATTTTAAAAAACGTTCCAAGTGACTCATGGAACCATATAGATGTGAGTTGAATGATATTAATGGGAATACAGGGAATAGATTAGGATAACCTTTATCCCCTAGTTTTAGAGGGGGTTCTCCAGTGACCTTAAGATAATTGAATTTCTTGGTTATTTTATCACCAATTAGTAAAGGTATTGATTGGATTACAAGAGCCCTGAGGTATAACTTGGACAATCATATATAGGGTTTATATCTAGGTGGGTTAGGAAGATGTCTTAGGACATTAAGTGATAGATAAGATGGTTTTACATCTCTCATGCCACATTAAACAACCTATTAAGGGTGGAATGAAATATTAATTTGTATCTTTAAAGGTATGAGTTCTCTCGGGCTTGAGAAAATGTGATGTATCATTTTTCATACATGTAGATGGATTGATTGATTTTGGAGGGATGTGGTTGATGGGGCCCAAGTATAGGACTTGGGTCAATCTTAGTGACTATGAATGGAAATTTCTAGTGGTTGAGAGAAAAATACCACGTAACGGTTCTTAGTGAGTGTGCCCATGTTGCAGGGAGTATTTGGAAAGTCTACTTTTGGCTCATCTTAGATATAGCCTACATGCTAAAAGAGAACCTATGGATGTTAAATGCATCTCAATCCTAGTGAGAATAGACCATATGTGTCTATAGGACCCTAAAGGATGAATTTTCTAGTGATATTAGGATATATATGGTTTTTATGTAATTATATTGTGCATCTATGAAATTCTTGAGGGTTATACGAAGTGTCTATGAGGATGTGTATGTAAACCTTGAGATGTGGGTATAAGGAAGAGTGAATAACTCCCTTAATATAAACAAGTGACCTTAGGGATGGTCATTTTTTCTTTATGTGCATGTGATGTGTGATAGGTTCAAGGAGAGAGGATTCCTCTTGTATATGATACTTTTTTATGGGTAGGGTTAAATCATGACCTTAAATTTCTAGATGATGATACTAATTTCTTGGAAGGGCCTGATCACACACATGAGATTATAATTAATTATACTTATTTATTTGTAGGGTGTGCGCACACCTTTGAGTTTCCATAATATTATACTTGGTTTCCCAATACAGTGTTCATATGACCATGAGTTTTTGTACGAGTTGTTAGTGTTTCAGGATAAGGAGAATCTTATCCTGGGTTCCAGATGGAATGTTACTTGTTTTCATAAGGTAGTAGATGTTCCCTTTGATTCTAGATTAAATTACTCTTTTATATTGATTGGGAGAGTGTATTCCCCTAGTATTCAGATGATAGTATTATGCTCATAGACATATGGAAATATCAAAAACAAGTATTGTGAATCTTATGTTATTCATTAGAACCCAAATATTAATGATGGTTTAACTTATTTAATTTTTAGTTTCTTATTTATGATTATAATTTCACATGTGTAAACATGGTATTTACTGGTTTTGCAGGGGATGTTATTAGTGGTGGAAAAATGATTTTTTCTCATACTCTGATCAGATTAATATGAAACTATGGAAATCAAGTAGACTTAACTTTTTATAGTTTCATTTAGGGAAGTGTCATTGTATTTATTTTCCAAGATAGATAACATTGATAATGATTTGAGAATATTATGGGGAAAATATTGAGTATGGTTGTTAATCCTCCTTTCATTTATTATTCCTCTTTTATTTTAATATGTGATCTACCTAGTCGGAGATCACTCAGGATTATGACTGTATGATTTTATATTTATTTTTTTTAGCATTTGTGTTTAGTGATTATTTATACTCTAATTATTTTTTATGGGTGTTTCTTGGATATTTCAGTTGTGGTTTTACTATGATATGTGTTTATAGTCTCCATATAGTAACACATTAAACATGAAATACTTTTCTATAGCCTTTGGAATACATAAAGGTGAACCAAAGGTCACATAAACCCCTAGTCTATACACTATGATTAGAGTTTATTTTTATTTATTTTACAAATTGGAGATATGGTAGCCATGGAATTTGTATATTTTGGATCCTGTGATGGACCTCATACCGGTGCATCACAAACACCTTTTTCGAGGGAAATATTATGTTATGAGGGATATCAGATTTATTTTTTTATTGTTTTCAATGTTATATTTGAGATATTTATTCGATGTTATGTGTGTATTGAGATTAATATTATATACATGTGGATGAGATTTTGGGAGTCTAGGGGTTTTCTATTATATATATATGATTGGTGAGGATTAGTGCTCGGATGTAAGATGATGACTTGTCATGTGATGCCTATTGAGTATACGTATATGAAAACACTATCATATGTGTTTTAGAATGTGAATTTCCTTGAGATATTTTATAAAAGGGTATATATGATACTCCATGAGTTGTGATCTATGTGAGATTTGATTTATGGGATCGGTAAGAGATCTAAATTTCCTTTAGATAAAACTCATGATATTGGTGATTTAGATGATATGTAAGATGGTAACCTCGGAAAGGGGTTATATTATGCCTATGAGTTCCATAGAGATAGGAAGTGTGAATAGATGATTTTGATTTTGAGATTGGGGGAAAATATTTTCTACCAAATATGTGGTATAGGAATAGGTTTCCCCTATGCTTTTTATGTGTAAAATTCTTGATGTGATTTAGAATAAAGGTGATATTTCCAAGGTTGTATTTGAAGGTTCCTAGACCTATGTACTCTAGATTTCATTTCAAAATAATAGTGAGAGATGGAGTAAATGGTGATGGTTTAGAGATAACTCTCAGGGTGGTGGCTGATCAAGTGTTTATCCTTTGCATGAAGAAGAATCATCAGCCTTATTAGAACTAAGAATAAATGTGCTTATAATTAGATGATATTGACATGATATTTTTCATGTTCGGTGGTTCAGGCAAGTAATAATAGACTCAATGATGTGTATCTTATTGGAGTATAATTTAGGTTGTGATACATAGTTTTATAGAAGTGTACACCCATAGCATTGTGATAATAATAGGTTTATTTTCACATTGGTAACGTGATGTTCCTATTATTTTATAGATTGGTGAATAGATGTGGATGGAATGAGGATTGATAAATTCAATGAATTGATTTCATACATAGTTTTATGGGTTTCTGTGATTATAGGAGGTGTTTCCCCATAATAGATTGTAAAATCACTGATGGATGGTGTCATAAGTTGATAGGATAGAGAGCATGGATTGGGGAGGTAACATGTGTGTGATATTTGAACCATTAACAGTTTTTCTCTAGGAGTGGTATAAGGGTAGATATATGTTGGGTAGTACTCTACAAATATTCAAAGAGGGTAACCCTTTTTATGCATAAAAATTCAACTTATAGTGAGGATAATGTTTCTGCGATAAACAAACAGGTAGTAATTTGTGTTTTTTATGGCACTTTAGTATGAGTGGGGCATCCATGCCTAATCATTATGTGTAAAAATGGAAAATTCATAGTCTATGGAGGTGTAACCATCATCTGGGTAGATTCATGGGTGTGATGAATCCTATAGCACCATGTATCATAATCAACCCATAATTATGAGTTTAGTATCAAGGATTTCGCATTCTTAACATTCCAAGATCTTTTATGTTTATATATTTTGTGAATTTAAAAATATATTACATGGAAAATGGGACACTTCTATGCATAATATTTTTTTTCTATAAAAAGGTCTCTTAAATTCACACCTATATTTAATTCGGGACACATTTCCATCTCTTAAGATGATTCACTATAGCATAATTATTGGTATTTTTATAGTTTCTATACATCCTTAGATCTTGTGAAAAAACATCTCAAAATGGGGGATTAAAAATATCTTAATAATGTATATTAAAATAATAGAAACCCATTAGACGTTTTAAAAACATAAAACCCAGAAAAATGTTTACCTTTTTCACAATAACCTCTGATCATAAAAAATAAATCATAATTGCATGTATAAATCAAACTTTTCTCAAATAAAACCTATAAAACTCATATCATTCATAAAAAATCATGAAGGTGTCTTAGGAAAACAAGAGAACCAATGAATATGATGTTCCTTGAAAAAAAAATTCAATTTTTAAATCACATATGCCTTCTTCTTATAGTCGATATGTTTCCATTTTAAACTCATATCAAGTATAAATAATTTATGTTATAACATTGAGACATTACATTCATCACATGTGGTCAATCAAGTTTAACCTGTATAGAATAACATATAATCATTTCACTCCAATCATCATTTCTCAAGATATTGAATCATTACAAAGTGAATTGTAGGGGTTATATCATGGTTTAACCCATAATCATCTATAATTTACATGAATCAATATGAAAACAAATATTATAAGATCTTTCATTTTTCAATTATCCACACATTTCAACCCATAATCAAAAAAACATTCAATCATTTTATTAAAATACAGATAAACATCATTTTACGTAAAAATTAAAAAATAAAAAACTTAGAATTGGATATTAATTCTAAAATGATATATACTTATATACGAATATTGATAACAAATAATGGTTATGATAGTGGGAAAATTAAATCATGTAGTAAATGTTAAAAAATATTGTTATAAACTTTTATGAAAAGTGTCAAAAATTACCTACATGGGAAATGTTACAAAGATTCCTTTTTAAAACATCATAAATAATGTAAAAAATTAGTTGAAAATGACCTTTAAAATAAATGAATTATAATTAAGTACATTTTTAAAACATTTTTAAGAACATGAACAGGGAATAAAAGGAGTTTGAAATATTTAAAATAGCTTTCTAAAGAAACATATCTTACATCATTAGTAGAATAAGTATAAAAATAAAATTATGGTAGATAACCTGAAATGTATTTCAAATCAACTTTAATTTTAACAAATTAGTTAAAAAATACATCAATATGGAATATTATACACTACATATAAGAAAACATATCATAATAATAGAATTTGTATCAAAGAAAGGAAATTGATATGATAAACTGCTTACCATGAATCCTAACTCGCCATATACGTATTTTAATTTCTTAAATAATAAACATGGATTTAAAATTTAATTTCATAAAATTATTATTTTTTCATTCCATTTTCATTATTCTCTTTATTTCATTTATAAAAATGTTCTATTTAGTTACAAAATTGGTTAGGTTTTTTTCATAAGTTTTGAGGTCCTTCGATCCAAAACAACAATGGTGTGTTGACCGTGGTCATATGGATAATGGTTAAAACATATAAATAAACTTAAAAATACTATAATTATGATATTTCTACATTAAATATAATTTTAAAACCATCCAATTAAGTTGGTCATGAAATATTAATTACATCATTCCATGGAGGTGGCAGTATGCACATACACATAGGTATTGTTTTCACTTATCTAATTGATGAAAGAAAAATAACTTAGATAACTTTTTACCTTTAAAGAATCATAATAATATTATTAATAAAAATATATTCATTAAATCCATCCTTATAAAAAAATAGTGAGTTGGTAATGATATATGAATTACATCACTTTCTGGAAGAAGTATTCCCCGGATACCCCCAAGCAACATTTATAATTTTAAACATATGGAAGAGTAAGAAGTCTGATAATATTTTATCTTTAAATAATCAAAATCATTTAAAAATAATAATATATATCCATTAAATTTATCTTTATTACCAAATATTTGAGGTGATGGTGAAAAACTAAACACAATGTTTTGTGGAGTTACTAATATGCACCTATGCATAATGGTCTTTTTCATTTTACATAAGTTGGAAAGAATGTATAAAATTATTGTTCCCAACAAATAATAACATTAAAATATATTAAATATACTAATTTTAATGACCCAAAGTATTATCAATGGAATTCCCTTCAACTAATTATGCCATATAGTATATCACATTTGGATACACAACGAAATATAATGATACTAAATACTATGTCACCATTAAACTTAATTTTTCTACTTCTATGTTGTGAATTTCGAAAATATGACATACATGGTTGGCTTTAGGGTGATTTTTTGAGTCTAATAGAAAAAACTTAATTTTTGGTGAATAGTAACATACCCTTATGAATAGTAATGTTACCCTTATGAATAGGGAAATTCCTTAATGAATAGTAACTTTACCTGTGATAGTATATATATGAGATTAAATTAAAAACATGATGTTCTTATGTTTGCGAAAAGGTAAATAAATGTTTTAAAAACTTTATTTTTCAATTAAATTATGATTTTATTTAAAAATTAAATTTTTCATATTTAGAAAATTGTATTTCAAAAATGGACTTCATTTTTTGATTCTACATGTTGAAAAATGGTTTGGGTGAATTTTTGGGATTTTTTTAAAATACATGAATTTTTTATGAATAGTGAATTATCATAATTTACAAATTAAGCTAAATACCCTAATTATAGAGTCGTGTGTGATGTTCTGCTAATGTAATCCCAATTGGTTTGGATTCACATGATAAAATTACTATAATTCGTCATGTAAGACTCGTGATTACTTGTCTTGTCGGGAAATAATAAATTAATTAATATTATATTGAGAAAACCCATCTCCCCTCCACAATAAATACCACCTTTCACACCCTTATTTCCTCACTCCTATAAAGCTTTGAGCCTTGTCTAAACTCTGCTAAAAGCACTTCCCTAGGCCCTCCCCCACTTTCAAGAGCTGATGGTTTCATCAAAATACCAAGCCAATCTTCTTTAAGGAGGATCTCAAGAGGAGGATTCAAGAGGTAATTCCTCTCTCTCTCTTTCTTTCCTTTAAATTCCTTTCAATTTCAAGTTCATTTCATAATATCTCCCCAAAAATCTTCATCCACATGGTATGGTAACTCCAGTTTCATACGTATAATGTAATTATATGATACTAATGGGATATTATATCATCCAACCCCCATCTCCTCTTATTTCAATGTTATAAAAGAAAACGTTGTTCGTGATGTGTTAATTTATCACCTTCAAGAACGACACGTTTTATTCTTTCCATTTCTACCTTCAGATCTAGTCATGAAACCATTTTTATAGATTAACCAGAATATTTTATATGAACTAAATCCTATTTATTGTTTCGGATCTAACTTATGTACATATTACTAAAATATTAAACAAAACAAGTTCATTGTGGTCGAGAAAACACCCAAATTAACCCAAACAGTCATCATTTAATTCTTATCTAATGATTCATCCACATGGTATTTGATATAATTCATTATAAAATAGTTTAAACTTCTGTAATGTCATTAATAACATGAAATATCAGTTCTGTATCTTTATCCATGCTCTACACGAACATCCATTAATAAATACAAGTGAACCGTTCAAGAAAACCATAAAAACAAACATTCCCGAACAATGTTTTTAAACTCAAAAACTCATTCAAAGGACCAAAAAATAACATTATGAAACCAAAATAAACCATATTCATTTACACAAGGTTCTTTAATTTTTAATTAATGAATCTAATGTTTTTATATAAGAAATTAAACTGAATAAAGTGTTCGGATACAAGGTAAGGGGAAATTCTCGAACCCAACTTTCTATATTCAGGTTCCCCCTCTTTCACTCTATTTTTGGTTTGTTCACTCTTTAAAAATTACTTTTTCATCATTTTATTAACTTTTCTGGGATATAAATTTTTTATACTGGATTTTATGTCAAAAAATTATTTCCAAAAGAAATCTTCTTTCAAAAACACACCTTTTACTTCTCACTCAGGGTTGATAATTATTGTATCTAGTATGTTATTCCGACTTTTTTTTGGGAACCCAACTTTTAAAAATGTGTTCTTATGATATAAAACTCATTCCTTTACATGGTTTAGTTATGTTAATTTTTTATATATTTTCTTTGTGGCATGCATGATAATGATAATGTTATGATATGATGGGTACGCCCAAAATTATATACCGCAAAATGAATGTTTCAATGTGACATGTGCACTTGGAATTATATAGAACTTCAATGAGTTGTGTAAAGTGTTTAATCTCACTAGTTAAAGTAAAATTATGTGTGAACAATATTTTATTTTTGTTCCAAAGTATTTGTGGTAGCTAACCACTAAGAAAAGAGGTTTCATTTTTATGCATTCCCATATTTCAAGTTTTTATTAATTCTTCATCTCATGTTCATGATACTTTGCCTATGTTATGATTATGCTCACCCATTGTTATATTGTTCAAATCTATCCCCATATTGGGAATTTATCTCACCCTTTTTTTATTTATATCCTTATGTGACTACATTTACTAAGGAGAGTTCAAGTGCCAATAATAAACTAGAGAAGAAAGAATTAAATAAATTTTTATGTTTGATGTTGTAAATGTTATCTATGGCCCCAGATTTCCCAAGACACTAAACCTCTATATCCTCATAGGGAAATACTATTATTTTTTATATCTTTATACTAATTTAATATTAATTTAAGAAAATTGAGGGTCGTTATTGTTGGTATCACAGGAAAGTTCTAGTTAATTTGGGAATTAGGATTAGTGAACCCTAGAGAAAACCTCTAGTATGAGACTAAGTAAAAATATGCACACAAGAATATTTATATAGGGATCCCATAAGTTATTATTTTAGTGAAAATTGTACAAATTAATATGTTATTTATTCATGACTTTTTGTCTTATGTTTTTTTCTAAACTTCTATATTTTAGAAATGGGGGAACCAGGAGAAACTATGCCAAAAAATCATGCAAGATCCAATGATATGATTTCCCAAATAAAATTCTCAATTATTTGGGAGGTGGAGTTAAAAACATCATGGATATGCTTACCCAACTATCTTAGGTTATGAACAATAACCAGAATAATGGGTAACATCCACCTTCACCAAAGAAGGATCAGTTATCCATCGAGTGTTTTATGCGACAACGACCACTGACGTTTAGTGGATCTTCTGATCCACTAGTGGCGGAACAATGGGTCAACTCCATGGAGAAGATATATTCTATACTCCACTGTTTTGAGATAGAAAAGGTGACTCTAGATGTTTATTTCCTAGATGGAGAGGACAATCAATGGTGGGATTTTATTAAGAACATCAATCCAAGGGATGAAATTAACGAAATGGAATGGGAAGGCTTTAAGATCGTGTTTCTTAATAAGTATTTCCCACGAACAATTTGTAAAAATTTGGAGAGAGAATTAATAGAGATAAAGAAAAAGGTTGGATAATAAATCATGGCCTATGAAGAAGATTTCATAAGGCTTTCATGGTATGCTTCAGATTTTTTAATCAATAATGATAGAAAAATTGATAGATTCATTAGTTGATTAAAACCAAACCTTTAAAAGGCTCTTGCAATTCGAGAATTTGGGAGTTATGAAGAAGTTGTTTGCTGTGATCTCAAAGTGGATATGGGGTTTGGAGAACGGTCCCATGGATATGGTGATAAGAAATGACAGATGGAGTTTCAATTTGGGGGATCTAATGATAAAGGTGGAAAGAAAACTCAACGACCCACATGCCAAAAAGTAGGAAGTTTCACCATGGGAACTACCTCAAAGAGATAGAGAAGTTCTTAAAGTGTGGGAATGAAATACACAATGTTCAAGAGTGTCAAAAAGAAATGAAAAGGAATGATAATGTAGTTAAAGAAATGGGAGCACCACCCATGGATCAATGCTACAATTGTAGGGATCAAGGACACTATGCAAGCCAGTGCACTAAACCTCGAGTCCTTGGGGGTAATTACTGTCAACAGCCACCAAATCCAAATGAACAAGTAAAGGATTATTGCATTGCTACTATGGAAGTAGATAAAGATAATGAATTCATACAAGGTACAATTCCAATTAACTCAATAATGTGAAAAGTCTTATTTGATTCTGTTTCTATGCATTCAATTATATCGTGAAAGTTTTCTATAACTATAGAATTGAATCCCTGAAACCTTGAAGTAGAGATATATATAAAAACACTAATTGGTACAATCATTTCAACCTAACTGTTTTAATCTTCTCATGTTGGTGTATGTGGGAATATTATTCTTGCGAATCTTGTAATACTTACCTTGGTGGAATTTGATGCTATAATAGGAATGGATTGGATCTCATTATATAGAGTACATATCAACTATCCGGAATAGGAAATTGATTTTCATATTCTGAACCATTCCATGCTCCTCTATAAATTCAAGGAAGATCAAGAATAGCATTTGAAAAATCCTTCAACTTTGTGGGTGTTGATTCCCTATGAAAAAGCATACCTCACCCAAATGGTTGAGTCAATGAAAAGTGCCAACCTTGTGGAAATTCCCATCATGAGTGAATATGGTGATGTATTTCCCGAAGAGCTACCCAGAATTCCCCAAGATCATGAGGTAGAGTTTTCAATAGAACTTATACCTGAAGCTACTCCTATCTCAAAGTGTCCCTATTAGATGGCTTCTATCTTACTAGAGGACTTAAAGAAGCAGTTGCAAGTGCATTTGGACAAAGGTTTCATACACCTCAGTGCATCACCTTGGTCTATACTAGTTCTCTTTGTAAAGAACAAGGATGGAACTTTGCAGATATGTATAGAATATCGGGAACTCAACAAGATCACTAAAAATAACAAGTATCCTCTTCGAAGGATGGGTGACTTGTTCGATCAATTAAGATGAGATGAATACTTCTCAAAGGTGGATCTTTGTTCTAGATATCATCAGTTAAATGTGAAGAAGGAATATATTCATAAGACTGTCTTCCGTACTATGTATGGGCATTATGAGTTTCTAGTTATTCCCTTTGGACTTACTAATGCCGAAAAAATATTCATGGATTTCATGACTATAGTCTATAAGAATTACCTCAATAATTTTGTGGTAGTGTTTATCAATGATATTCTAATCTACTCCAAGATCAAGTAGGAACATGAATAATTTATAAGACTTGTGTTGGAGATATTAAGAAAATATAAGTTGTATGCCAAGTCCAACAAGTGTGACTTTTGGATGAAGAAACTCATGTTCTTGGTACATGTGATCACAAGTGGAGAAACTTCATGGTTTTTTTGGGTACTACCAATGTTTTGTGAGAAATTTCCCATGGTTTCAAGCCCACTAACTAAGTTAACAAGGATTGGGGTAATGTATGTCTTAAAAGAAGAAATTGTGGGAAGCTTTAAGATGCTAAAGAGAATGATGATCACTTCACCTTTACTCACACTACTAAAAAGTGGAGAAAGTTTTGTGATATTCAGTGATGATTTAGAGAAAGGATAGGGTTGTGTATGAAGGACCCCGGGACACCCTGAGAGGGGAGGGGTGAATCAGGGTGACCACTTTTTCTTTTAATTTGTTGGATCTTGTTCCCACGTTGGTAGGAACTTGTTGAACCTGTATGATGATTACGATCAAAAAGAAAACATTCACATGCACAGAGAAGACACAGTCATTTTTACTTGGTTCACCACTAAGGGCTACATCCAAGGAGCATACGCCGACAGGTTGCCGGTCGTACCTAAATCCACTATGCTTCACTAGCTGCGGATACAAAAGTTCGGGTACAGACACTCTGTCCCAGGCTCACTGCCTTTACAATAGTTCAGGGATAACTCACTGCGTCCCTCGGGTCACTCCCGTTGACTCCCCCTGGCTCACTGCCGTTGGTGAAGTCCCACTCAGTTTATAGACGTCTAGGTCTCTTCTTCATTTGCATAAGAGTGCATCCTTTGTTGAATGTAGATGCTCTATTGAAGTCCGATTCTCACCAGAAGAAGAATATCACTTTTCCTCGAATGAACCGAGTAGTTTCTCGGCTTTCCTGCAGCTCCAGCAAGGCAGGCGTGCTTCAATAGTGTCTAGGTCTCCTTTTCAAGCCCGGCGCGCAAGTCTCTCGGCGGCGCGCAAGTCTCAGGCGCGCAAGACTAGACTGGCGCGCAAGTTTCACTGAAGCACCTGCGCGACACTGCCTTCTTGAACTAAATACTTGTGCGATCCACTTCCTTTCTCTTCCAAACTGCCTTGGGAGAACATCCAAACACCGGCGCGCAAGCTCTACTTGCGCGACAAAACAACCACCTGCGCGACTCAACCACCTGCGCGATGAGAGCTCGAACAATCTCTCGGCCTTGAACTCCGTTTGAAATGAGGAGGGGTGGTCCAGTATTTATAGGCAAACTGGACCCCCTGCGCGGCGGCGCGCAAGTCCCTCGACGGCGCGCAAGTCCTATCTCCAGATCCTCTGTCGCGCAAGTTACTTGCGCGACCCAACCAACACTTGCACGACCTTCTTTCCTTAGCCAAATTGTGATGTTCTGATCCTCAAAAACATATGGCGCGCAAGTCTTTCATCCTCAAAGAGCTCGGTGCGCAAGTATCATTTCCAAAAACACTTTACTTTATTTACGGATTTTCAGGCCCAAAAATTTGGCAAACACTGGGAAACAGCGCCACCTTCACTACTGTTTTCTTCCTGAACGGTATGATCGCTTTGTTGGTTCACACCCTGAACTTCCACTGAGGATTGACAACAAACACAAACCATACACCAAATCATGCTTTGAAGAACCTGGTTCCAACAATCTCCCCCTTTGGGTTTGTTGGCAATCAGAATAAATTCAATAGATCTTCAACCATGAGCAAATCCAAAACTCAAGAATCAACTCAGCTAACACTCTAAGTCTACGTGAGCAATGCTCGGTGTAGAAAACAAGAGAGAAAGCTTGAATTGGGTCTTAGTGTGTTTAAATCGTACACGAAATCCTCCATCCTGATGTTATCCTTATTAAACTTCTCATCACAGAAGAATTTTTTGCCTTGAATTTATTCCTTTCTCCCCCATTGACAATAAAACCAAAGACCGAAAAGTTTGTTCAACATTCAGCTCAAGCCATACTCCCCCTGGATAGTATCTCCCCCAAAAACCTGCATCACAGCCATAAACAGATAAAAACAGTTAAAAAAAACGGGGAGAGGGGACTTCTGGAGCCTCCTTATGCAGTAGGAGGTGGTCGAACACCGAGGTTCAACCGATGCTTCTCGAACACAGCCGCGGACAATGGCTTGGTTGGGATATCAGCCACTTGCTCATTAGTTCCAACATGATCCATTTTAATCACACCTTGTTCAACCTTTTCTTTGATAAAATGATACCGTATTTCAATATGTTTTGTACGAGAATGCTGAACCAGATTCTTCGTAAGATCAATTGCACTTTTGTTATCACAATAAATCACCATTGGTTGCTGCACCTTATCACCAATATCTGTTAGCTGCTGCTTCATCCAAAGAAGTTGAGTGCATGCTTTTGTGGCGGAGATATATTCAGCTTCAGCAGTACTAAGAGAAGTACTTTCTTGCTTCTTGCTCAACCAGCCAACACATTTATGCCCAATATAGAAAGCTCCACCACTAGTGGACTTTCTGTCTACTACATCCCCAGCCCAGTCAGCATCAGAAAACGCTGATAATTCACTTTCCCTACCTGCAGCAAAAAATAAACCGAAGTTATGTGTGTCTTGAATATACCTCATGATTCTTTTTACTGCTGACATATGTTCCTCCTTTGGATTACTCTGAAAGCGGGCCGCAAGGCATGTTGCAAAGACAATATCTGGCCTTGTCGCTGTCAGATACAGTAGGCTTCCAATGATCCTCCTGTACATGGTGGGATCAACAGAGTTCCCATCCTCATGCTTTCCAAGTTTAGTTCCAACAGGAATCGGAGTTGACATTGGTTTGGAGTCTTGCATATTGAACTTCTTCAGCAACTCTCTTGCATATTTTTCCTGAGAAATGAAAGTGTATTCCTTCTTTTGAATTACTTGCAACCCCAAGAAATATGTGAGCTCCCCAATCATAGACATTTCAAATTCTGATTTCATGTGGTTGGCAAATTCATCCACTGATTTCTGCCTGCTGCCACCAAAAATGATATCATCAACGTAGACAAGAACCATGAACTGATCTTTTGGAGAATTCTTCACATAGAGATTGTGATCAACTCCTCCTCTTTTGAATTCCAACTTCTTGAGATATGAATCTAGCCGTGAGTACCATGCCCGTGGTGCCTGCTTTAAACCATATAGAGCTTTCTTTAGTTTGCAGACCTTTGTTTCATCGGTACCCAAGACAAACCCCACCGGTTGTTCAATGTAGACTTCTTCTTCGAGTACACCATTCAAGAATGCTGTCTTAACATCCATTTGATATACTTTATATCCTCTTTGGAGTGCCATGGCAAGGAAAAGCCTGATTGATTCCAGTCTAGCAACTGGAGCAAAGGTTTCTTCAACATCAATACCTTCAATCTGGGAGTATCCTTTACATACCAGTCGTGCCTTGTTTCTGATAACACTTCCATGCTCATCAAACTTATTTTTGAAAATCCATTCGGTACCAATCACATTGTGACCTTCAGGTCTCTGGACAAGATCCCATGTCTGATTCTTATCAATCTGATCTAATTCATCATTCATGGATTTCACCCAAGATTCATCTTTTGCAGCTTCTTCGAATGAGGATGGCTCTACAACTGATAGAAATGCAGATTGCGTGGTATTCCTCATCCTTCTGGTTTGTGTGGGTGCACTCCTATCCCCAATTATGTTGGATGGATCAATCTCAGCTCTTCGATTTCTCCTGTGAGGTTCAGTAGTATTCTCTTCAGCCATAGTTTCTTCTTCAGATTCTTCTTCTGAGTCAACATCATTATGTGATTGATGAGTGTTTTGAACAGCTTCCTCTATTTCTGCATTTGTAGTTTCTTCATGTCCACATTCTTCATGACTTTCTATCACATCAGCATATGACATCCGTGAAGCATTTTTGGTTTTCTCTTCAATTATCTTAACATCATTGCTTTCCACAATCCTTCCCAAACGATTGTTGAAACATTTGTAGGCTTTGCTGTTCATTGAGTAACCGAGGAAGATTCCTTCATCTGCGTTGTCACCATATTTCCCTTGATTTCCTTCTTTGTTCCTGATGAAGCACTTACTTCCAAAAACACGAAAGTATTTTAGAGAAGGATTCCGTCCATGCCACAATTCATATGGTGTCTTCGTCTCACCCATATAAAGTCCTGTTCGATTCTGAATGTACACTGCAGCTTGAACAGCCTCTTTCCAGTAATGTCGTGGAATACGACTCTCAATCAGCATAGTTCGTGCCATGTTGTTCACCTGTCGATTCCTTCGTTCAACAACTCCATTTTGTTGTGGAGTTCTCACAGCAGCTACCTCATGTTGTATCCCATGCTTCTCCAGATAATTTTCAAATTCAATGGACGTGTATTCTCCTCCATTGTCAGATCGCAACACTTTGATTGTTCGTCCAGTATCATTCTCGGCGATTCGCCGATATGTTTTAATGCAGTCAAGGACCTGTCGTTTCCGGTGAATGACCATCACACATGCCATTCGACTGTAATCATCTATGAAAAGGACAAAGTACCTTTCTCCATGAGTTCCGGCAACATTTATTGGACCACAAACATCTGTATGAATCAGATCAAGAAGGTGAGATGCCTTTTTCTTCTTTGGCCGATATGAACTGCAGACCAACTTCCCACGAATACAAGCATCACAGGATTTTTCACGCTCACGCTTCAGGTTGGGAATGTCCATGACAATTCTCAATTTTGATATTTTCTCCATGTCTTGTTGATTGATGTGTCCCAATCTCCGATGCCACAGATGGTTTTCTTCTTCAACGGTCATGTAACATACATTCTCTTCACTATCAACCTGATACAAGTTTCCTTCTGTTCTGCATCCCTTCATGAGAGAATTGCCAGTTTTTCCCTTGATAGTGCAGCCTTTCTGATTAAAACTAACAACAAGTCCTGAGTCACAGAGTTGACTCACGCTGAGGAGATTATGACGTAGGCCATCTACGTAAAGGACTTCAGTCTTCTTTAGTTCTCCATTAGCTAATTTGGTACTTCCACTCCCTTTGATTTTCAGAGCCCCATCATTACCAAATCTTACTGTACCATCAACATTCTTTATGATATTTGTTAGTAGACCGGCATTACCTGTCATATGAGATGAGCAACCGCTATCTAGAATCCAGGTACTGTTGTTCTTTGTAGCTTTGAGAGCTACCTCTGCAAGGTTTGATTTCTCAATCTTCCTCCTTTCCTTCCATGAGACATTAGATTGAGTATATAGAGCTGATGGCCTTTCAACTATCTCTTCCGAAAACCCAGGTTCTTCATAGTCAAAGTCTTCTTTAAGAGGTGAGAACCTGTTTGAAAGAGAAACATCGTCTTGCTGACGAGACTTGACATGTCTGGAACTTCTGCATGAGGTGTCAATGTCCCTTCTCTGCCTGCAATTAATGGCCTTATGACCAAAGTTAGAACAATGAAAACAATATCCATAGAAATTATTTCTTCTATAAGAATTAGGATATGAAATTGTTCTCCTTTGTTGAGCATCTATATCTTCTCCATTCAGATAGCTTCTTGCCTCTTCACAATAGGACATGGTATGGCCCAGATAGCCACAGAACTGACACTTCATGAGAAGAAATGTCTTCTCACTTGAATTTTTCCTTATAGCTTCTTCCTTGGGAGAATAGTAAGACTGTCTGCCATTTTTGAAAGTTTGAGGATAATTTTCAGGTCTCCTTTTAGTTTGGATTGAGGGTTCCTTTTTCAGAACTCTAGATAACATTTCAACATGTTCAACTTTCATCTTATCTTTCTTTTGGATCTTTGCACTTCCAGCAGTTGATGACTCAGCCTCACAGCCAATTCCACTCTTTCCCATGCAAGCAGGTCTTTGATCACTCAAGACTTTTCCAACCCCATTTGAACCACACTTGGCTCTTGCAAGTAATTCTGCATATGAGAATCTTCCGAACTGTATTTTCTTCCTCGATTCTTTTGGAACTGATTCTGTCTCCATTTTACTCCTCAGAGTAACTACTTCCTCCTCAAGACCCTCAACAGTCTTGGATTTTTCATCCAGTCTGGATGTGAGGTCATTGATGACCTTTGCTTGCTCTTCAATTCTCAGTTTCAGATCAACTGCATCATCATTGCTTTCAATTATTTTAGACTATACCTTCACAAATTCTTCCAGTCGTTCAATTTCAGCTTCAAGTTGATCAACATATTCAGTTGATTCTTCTACAATTGATTTCCACTTATTGCAGCTCTTACATTTAATCTTAAGCTTACTAACTGCATCCTTAAGTTGCACCTCAGGATCTACACAAGTTCTCAGTTGTTTTTCACCATCAGTATCTTCTGACTTTTCAACAGTGGCCATCATAGAAGCATGGTTCCCAGTTTTGAATTCTGGTTCTTCTTCGTCACAGAATTCATTGTCATCTTCTTCCTCTTCACAGACAAAACTCTTTCTTTGCATTTTCTTACCAGATTTGAAGTCTCCCTTTTTGAAGAACCTTCTTTGAGGCTTCTTGAAGTTTTCATCTTCACTGTCATCATCATTGATATTCTTCAAGCACCGAGAGGCAATATGCCCAACTTTTCCACAACGGAAGCATGCGAGAGGTAACTTCCCTTTGAATTTCCCTTTCCCCTTCTGGAACTTCTTTGCAATGAGAGAAAGAATTTCTTTCTCTTCGTCATCATCACCGCTACTATCCTTTGAGATTTTAAATTTATCCATGGCCTTGAATGCCATTTCCTTGCTCACCCGAGTCGTAGCATCTTCTGGTTTGACTCTCATTTCATATGCTACCAAACTGCTCAGTAAGTCATCTAGAGAAAGTTTGGAAAGATCTCTTTCCTCAAGAGCTGACACCTTCGCATTATACAGAGGTGGAAGTCTTCTTAATATTTTCTTTACAATATCAATGTCTTTGATTTCTTCGCCTAAACCCCGAATTGCTCCAACCACTTCAGTAATTCGATTGAAGAAAGAGTCTGCATTCTCGTCTGGATGCATCTTCAGATCATCAAACCGATTGTGTAGCACTTGTAGTTTCTCCTCCTTCACTTTGCTATCACCTTCATAAATATTCTCAAGTTTATCCCACATAGATTTTTCTGAGGTGCAATTCATCACCTTCAGGTAAATCTGATCAGAAAGGGCAGCAGTGAGAGCATTCTGTGCTTTGGCATCTGCATCAAGAAGTTTCCTGTCTGTTTCAGTCATAGCCAGACCTGTTGGATCAGTGACATGTATTCCTTGCACAGTAGAAAAAAGAACTTCCATTCCAAGAGATCTTAGATGAGATCTCATTCTGTTCTTCCAGATCTGGAAATTTCTTCCATCGAAGTGAGGGACTCCCCTGACATTGATTGCGTTTTCCATGACGAAGAAGGTCAGATTCAACGCCAGCAACCTTTACCCTCTGATACCACTTGAAGGACCCCGGGACACCCTGAGAGGGGAGGGGTGAATCAGGGTGACCACTTTTTCTTTTAATTTGTTGGATCTTGTTCCCACGTTGGTAGGAACTTGTTGAACCTGTATGATGATTACGATCAAAAAGAAAACATTCACATGCACAGAGAAGACACAGTCATTTTTACTTGGTTCACCACTAAGGGCTACATCCAAGGAGCATACGCCGACAGGTTTCCGGTCGTACCTAAATCCACTATGCTTCACTAGCTGCGGATACAAAAGTTCGGGTACAGACACTCTGTCCCAGGCTCACTGCCTTTACAATAGTTCAGGGATAACTCACTGCGTCCCTCGGGTCACTCCCGTTGACTCCCCCTGGCTCACTGCCGTTGGTGAAGTCCCACTCAGTTTATAGACGTCTAGGTCTCTTCTTCATTTGCATAAGAGTGCATCCTTTGTTGAATGTAGATGCTCTATTGAAGTCCGATTCTCACCAGAAGAAGAATATCACTTTTCCTCGAATGAACCGAGTAGTTTCTCGGCTTTCCTGCAGCTCCAGCAAGGCAGGCGTGCTTCAATAGTGTCTAGGTCTCCTTTTCAAGCCCGGCGCGCAAGTCTCTCGGCGGCGCGCAAGTCTCAGGCGCGCAAGACTAGACTGGCGCGCAAGTTTCACTGAAGCACCTGCGCGACACTGCCTTCTTGAACTAAATACTTGTGCGATCCACTTCCTTTCTCTTCCAAACTGCCTTGGGAGAACATCCAAACACCGGCGCGCAAGCTCTACTTGCGCGACAAAACAACCACCTGCGCGACTCAACCACCTGCGCGATGAGAGCTCGAACAATCTCTCGGCCTTGAACTCCGTTTGAAATGAGGAGGGGTGGTCCAGTATTTATAGGCAAACTGGACCCCCTGCGCGGCGGCGCGCAAGTCCCTCGACGGCGCGCAAGTCCTATCTCCAGATCCTCTGTCGCGCAAGTTACTTGCGCGACCCAACCAACACTTGCACGACCTTCTTTCCTTAGCCAAATTGTGATGTTCTGATCCTCAAAAACATATGGCGCGCAAGTCTTTCATCCTCAAAGAGCTCGGTGCGCAAGTATCATTTCCAAAAACACTTTACTTTATTTACGGATTTTCAGGCCCAAAAATTTGGCAAACACTGGGAAACAGCGCCACCTTCACTACTGTTTTCTTCCTGAACGGTATGATCGCTTTGTTGGTTCACACCCTGAACTTCCACTGAGGATTGACAACAAACACAAACCATACACCAAATCATGCTTTGAAGAACCTGGTTCCAACAATCTCCCCCTTTGGGTTTGTTGGCAATCAGAATAAATTCAATAGATCTTCAACCATGAGCAAATCCAAAACTCAAGAATCAACTCAGCTAACACTCTAAGTCTACGTGAGCAATGCTCGGTGTAGAAAACAAGAGAGAAAGCTTGAATTGGGTCTTAGTG
Source organism: Viscum album (assembly GCA_963277665.1). Taxonomy (NCBI): domain Eukaryota; kingdom Viridiplantae; phylum Streptophyta; class Magnoliopsida; order Santalales; family Viscaceae; genus Viscum; species Viscum album. Next base: position 327,809,958 of record OY728164.1, read on the forward strand.
TGTTTAAATCGTACACGAAATCCTCCATCCTGATGTTATCCTTATTAAACTTCTCATCACAGAAGAATTTTTTGCCTTGAATTTATTCCTTTCTCCCCCATTGACAATAAAACCAAAGACCGAAAAGTTTGTTCAACATTCAGCTCAAGCCATACTCCCCCTGGATAGTATCTCCCCCAAAAACCTGCATCACAGCCATAAACAGATAAAAACAGTTAAAAAAAACGGGGAGAGGGGACTTCTGGAGCCTCCTTATGCAGTAGGAGGTGGTCGAACACCGAGGTTCAACCGATGCTTCTCGAACACAGCCGCGGACAATGGCTTGGTTGGGATATCAGCCACTTGCTCATTAGTTCCAACATGATCCATTTTAATCACACCTTGTTCAACCTTTTCTTTGATAAAATGATACCGTATTTCAATATGTTTTGTACGAGAATGCTGAACCAGATTCTTCGTAAGATCAATTGCACTTTTGTTATCACAATAAATCACCATTGGTTGCTGCACCTTATCACCAATATCTGTTAGCTGCTGCTTCATCCAAAGAAGTTGAGTGCATGCTTTTGTGGCGGAGATATATTCAGCTTCAGCAGTACTAAGAGAAGTACTTTCTTGCTTCTTGCTCAACCAGCCAACACATTTATGCCCAATATAGAAAGCTCCACCACTAGTGGACTTTCTGTCTACTACATCCCCAGCCCAGTCAGCATCAGAAAACGCTGATAATTCACTTTCCCTACCTGCAGCAAAAAATAAACCGAAGTTATGTGTGTCTTGAATATACCTCATGATTCTTTTTACTGCTGACATATGTTCCTCCTTTGGATTACTCTGAAAGCGGGCCGCAAGGCATGTTGCAAAGACAATATCTGGCCTTGTCGCTGTCAGATACAGTAGGCTTCCAATGATCCTCCTGTACATGGTGGGATCAACAGAGTTCCCATCCTCATGCTTTCCAAGTTTAGTTCCAACAGGAATCGGAGTTGACATTGGTTTGGAGTCTTGCATATTGAACTTCTTCAGCAACTCTCTTGCATATTTTTCCTGAGAAATGAAAGTGTATTCCTTCTTTTGAATTACTTGCAACCCCAAGAAATATGTGAGCTCCCCAATCATAGACATTTCAAATTCTGATTTCATGTGGTTGGCAAATTCATCCACTGATTTCTGCCTGCTGCCACCAAAAATGATATCATCAACGTAGACAAGAACCATGAACTGATCTTTTGGAGAATTCTTCACATAGAGATTGTGATCAACTCCTCCTCTTTTGAATTCCAACTTCTTGAGATATGAATCTAGCCGTGAGTACCATGCCCGTGGTGCCTGCTTTAAACCATATAGAGCTTTCTTTAGTTTGCAGACCTTTGTTTCATCGGTACCCAAGACAAACCCCACCGGTTGTTCAATGTAGACTTCTTCTTCGAGTACACCATTCAAGAATGCTGTCTTAACATCCATTTGATATACTTTATATCCTCTTTGGAGTGCCATGGCAAGGAAAAGCCTGATTGATTCCAGTCTAGCAACTGGAGCAAAGGTTTCTTCAACATCAATACCTTCAATCTGGGAGTATCCTTTACATACCAGTCGTGCCTTGTTTCTGATAACACTTCCATGCTCATCAAACTTATTTTTGAAAATCCATTCGGTACCAATCACATTGTGACCTTCAGGTCTCTGGACAAGATCCCATGTCTGATTCTTATCAATCTGATCTAATTCATCATTCATGGATTTCACCCAAGATTCATCTTTTGCAGCTTCTTCGAATGAGGATGGCTCTACAACTGATAGAAATGCAGATTGCGTGGTATTCCTCATCCTTCTGGTTTGTGTGGGTGCACTCCTATCCCCAATTATGTTGGATGGATCAATCTCAGCTCTTCGATTTCTCCTGTGAGGTTCAGTAGTATTCTCTTCAGCCATAGTTTCTTCTTCAGATTCTTCTTCTGAGTCAACATCATTATGTGATTGATGAGTGTTTTGAACAGCTTCCTCTATTTCTGCATTTGTAGTTTCTTCATGTCCACATTCTTCATGACTTTCTATCACATCAGCATATGACATCCGTGAAGCATTTTTGGTTTTCTCTTCAATTATCTTAACATCATTGCTTTCCACAATCCTTCCCAAACGATTGTTGAAACATTTGTAGGCTTTGCTGTTCATTGAGTAACCGAGGAAGATTCCTTCATCTGCGTTGTCACCATATTTCCCTTGATTTCCTTCTTTGTTCCTGATGAAGCACTTACTTCCAAAAACACGAAAGTATTTTAGAGAAGGATTCCGTCCATGCCACAATTCATATGGTGTCTTCGTCTCACCCATATAAAGTCCTGTTCGATTCTGAATGTACACTGCAGCTTGAACAGCCTCTTTCCAGTAATGTCGTGGAATACGACTCTCAATCAGCATAGTTCGTGCCATGTTGTTCACCTGTCGATTCCTTCGTTCAACAACTCCATTTTGTTGTGGAGTTCTCACAGCAGCTACCTCATGTTGTATCCCATGCTTCTCCAGATAATTTTCAAATTCAATGGACGTGTATTCTCCTCCATTGTCAGATCGCAACACTTTGATTGTTCGTCCAGTATCATTCTCGGCGATTCGCCGATATGTTTTAATGCAGTCAAGGACCTGTCGTTTCCGGTGAATGACCATCACACATGCCATTCGACTGTAATCATCTATGAAAAGGACAAAGTACCTTTCTCCATGAGTTCCGGCAACATTTATTGGACCACAAACATCTGTATGAATCAGATCAAGAAGGTGAGATGCCTTTTTCTTCTTTGGCCGATATGAACTGCAGACCAACTTCCCACGAATACAAGCATCACAGGATTTTTCACGCTCACGCTTCAGGTTGGGAATGTCCATGACAATTCTCAATTTTGATATTTTCTCCATGTCTTGTTGATTGATGTGTCCCAATCTCCGATGCCACAGATGGTTTTCTTCTTCAACGGTCATGTAACATACATTCTCTTCACTATCAACCTGATACAAGTTTCCTTCTGTTCTGCATCCCTTCATGAGAGAATTGCCAGTTTTTCCCTTGATAGTGCAGCCTTTCTGATTAAAACTAACAACAAGTCCTGAGTCACAGAGTTGACTCACGCTGAGGAGATTATGACGTAGGCCATCTACGTAAAGGACTTCAGTCTTCTTTAGTTCTCCATTAGCTAATTTGGTACTTCCACTCCCTTTGATTTTCAGAGCCCCATCATTACCAAATCTTACTGTACCATCAACATTCTTTATGATATTTGTTAGTAGACCGGCATTACCTGTCATATGAGATGAGCAACCGCTATCTAGAATCCAGGTACTGTTGTTCTTTGTAGCTTTGAGAGCTACCTCTGCAAGGTTTGATTTCTCAATCTTCCTCCTTTCCTTCCATGAGACATTAGATTGAGTATATAGAGCTGATGGCCTTTCAACTATCTCTTCCGAAAACCCAGGTTCTTCATAGTCAAAGTCTTCTTTAAGAGGTGAGAACCTGTTTGAAAGAGAAACATCGTCTTGCTGACGAGACTTGACATGTCTGGAACTTCTGCATGAGGTGTCAATGTCCCTTCTCTGCCTGCAATTAATGGCCTTATGACCAAAGTTAGAACAATGAAAACAATATCCATAGAAATTATTTCTTCTATAAGAATTAGGATATGAAATTGTTCTCCTTTGTTGAGCATCTATATCTTCTCCATTCAGATAGCTTCTTGCCTCTTCACAATAGGACATGGTATGGCCCAGATAGCCACAGAACTGACACTTCATGAGAAGAAATGTCTTCTCACTTGAATTTTTCCTTATAGCTTCTTCCTTGGGAGAATAGTAAGACTGTCTGCCATTTTTGAAAGTTTGAGGATAATTTTCAGGTCTCCTTTTAGTTTGGATTGAGGGTTCCTTTTTCAGAACTCTAGATAACATTTCAACATGTTCAACTTTCATCTTATCTTTCTTTTGGATCTTTGCACTTCCAGCAGTTGATGACTCAGCCTCACAGCCAATTCCACTCTTTCCCATGCAAGCAGGTCTTTGATCACTCAAGACTTTTCCAACCCCATTTGAACCACACTTGGCTCTTGCAAGTAATTCTGCATATGAGAATCTTCCGAACTGTATTTTCTTCCTCGATTCTTTTGGAACTGATTCTGTCTCCATTTTACTCCTCAGAGTAACTACTTCCTCCTCAAGACCCTCAACAGTCTTGGATTTTTCATCCAGTCTGGATGTGAGGTCATTGATGACCTTTGCTTGCTCTTCAATTCTCAGTTTCAGATCAACTGCATCATCATTGCTTTCAATTATTTTAGACTATACCTTCACAAATTCTTCCAGTCGTTCAATTTCAGCTTCAAGTTGATCAACATATTCAGTTGATTCTTCTACAATTGATTTCCACTTATTGCAGCTCTTACATTTAATCTTAAGCTTACTAACTGCATCCTTAAGTTGCACCTCAGGATCTACACAAGTTCTCAGTTGTTTTTCACCATCAGTATCTTCTGACTTTTCAACAGTGGCCATCATAGAAGCATGGTTCCCAGTTTTGAATTCTGGTTCTTCTTCGTCACAGAATTCATTGTCATCTTCTTCCTCTTCACAGACAAAACTCTTTCTTTGCATTTTCTTACCAGATTTGAAGTCTCCCTTTTTGAAGAACCTTCTTTGAGGCTTCTTGAAGTTTTCATCTTCACTGTCATCATCATTGATATTCTTCAAGCACCGAGAGGCAATATGCCCAACTTTTCCACAACGGAAGCATGCGAGAGGTAACTTCCCTTTGAATTTCCCTTTCCCCTTCTGGAACTTCTTTGCAATGAGAGAAAGAATTTCTTTCTCTTCGTCATCATCACCGCTACTATCCTTTGAGATTTTAAATTTATCCATGGCCTTGAATGCCATTTCCTTGCTCACCCGAGTCGTAGCATCTTCTGGTTTGACTCTCATTTCATATGCTACCAAACTGCTCAGTAAGTCATCTAGAGAAAGTTTGGAAAGATCTCTTTCCTCAAGAGCTGACACCTTCGCATTATACAGAGGTGGAAGTCTTCTTAATATTTTCTTTACAATATCAATGTCTTTGATTTCTTCGCCTAAACCCCGAATTGCTCCAACCACTTCAGTAATTCGATTGAAGAAAGAGTCTGCATTCTCGTCTGGATGCATCTTCAGATCATCAAACCGATTGTGTAGCACTTGTAGTTTCTCCTCCTTCACTTTGCTATCACCTTCATAAATATTCTCAAGTTTATCCCACATAGATTTTTCTGAGGTGCAATTCATCACCTTCAGGTAAATCTGATCAGAAAGGGCAGCAGTGAGAGCATTCTGTGCTTTGGCATCTGCATCAAGAAGTTTCCTGTCTGTTTCAGTCATAGCCAGACCTGTTGGATCAGTGACATGTATTCCTTGCACAGTAGAAAAAAGAACTTCCATTCCAAGAGATCTTAGATGAGATCTCATTCTGTTCTTCCAGATCTGGAAATTTCTTCCATCGAAGTGAGGGACTCCCCTGACATTGATTGCGTTTTCCATGACGAAGAAGGTCAGATTCAACGCCAGCAACCTTTACCCTCTGATACCACTTGAAGGACCCCGGGACACCCTGAGAGGGGAGGGGTGAATCAGGGTGACCACTTTTTCTTTTAATTTGTTGGATCTTGTTCCCACGTTGGTAGGAACTTGTTGAACCTGTATGATGATTACGATCAAAAAGAAAACATTCACATGCACAGAGAAGACACAGTCATTTTTACTTGGTTCACCACTAAGGGCTACATCCAAGGAGCATACGCCGACAGGTTTCCGGTCGTACCTAAATCCACTATGCTTCACTAGCTGCGGATACAAAAGTTCGGGTACAGACACTCTGTCCCAGGCTCACTGCCTTTACAATAGTTCAGGGATAACTCACTGCGTCCCTCGGGTCACTCCCGTTGACTCCCCCTGGCTCACTGCCGTTGGTGAAGTCCCACTCAGTTTATAGACGTCTAGGTCTCTTCTTCATTTGCATAAGAGTGCATCCTTTGTTGAATGTAGATGCTCTATTGAAGTCCGATTCTCACCAGAAGAAGAATATCACTTTTCCTCGAATGAACCGAGTAGTTTCTCGGCTTTCCTGCAGCTCCAGCAAGGCAGGCGTGCTTCAATAGTGTCTAGGTCTCCTTTTCAAGCCCGGCGCGCAAGTCTCTCGGCGGCGCGCAAGTCTCAGGCGCGCAAGACTAGACTGGCGCGCAAGTTTCACTGAAGCACCTGCGCGACACTGCCTTCTTGAACTAAATACTTGTGCGATCCACTTCCTTTCTCTTCCAAACTGCCTTGGGAGAACATCCAAACACCGGCGCGCAAGCTCTACTTGCGCGACAAAACAACCACCTGCGCGACTCAACCACCTGCGCGATGAGAGCTCGAACAATCTCTCGGCCTTGAACTCCGTTTGAAATGAGGAGGGGTGGTCCAGTATTTATAGGCAAACTGGACCCCCTGCGCGGCGGCGCGCAAGTCCCTCGACGGCGCGCAAGTCCTATCTCCAGATCCTCTGTCGCGCAAGTTACTTGCGCGACCCAACCAACACTTGCACGACCTTCTTTCCTTAGCCAAATTGTGATGTTCTGATCCTCAAAAACATATGGCGCGCAAGTCTTTCATCCTCAAAGAGCTCGGTGCGCAAGTATCATTTCCAAAAACACTTTACTTTATTTACGGATTTTCAGGCCCAAAAATTTGGCAAACACTGGGAAACAGCGCCACCTTCACTACTGTTTTCTTCCTGAACGGTATGATCACTTTGTTGGTTCACACCCTGAACTTCCACTGAGGATTGACAACAAACACAAACCATACACCAAATCATGCTTTGAAGAACCTGGTTCCAACAGTGTAATCATGAAAAATTAAAATGTGATAGCCTACACCTCACGACAATTGAAGATGCATGAGAAAAACTGCGTGATGCATGATCTAGAGTTGGAAGTCGTTATTTCTTCTGTGAAAACATAGTTTCACTAACATTAGGGTGATAAGTGTGACATATACACCAAAAAAAGATTAAAAATTATATATTCACACAAAAGGAGATCAACATGATCAAATGAGGTGGTTGGATCTAATCAAGGATTATGATTGCTCTATTCACTATCATCCTGGAAAGGCGAACAAGGTAGCTGATGCTCTATGAAGAATAGAACCTACTACTCTGCCCATGCTATGGATTGAGAAAGACCCTATCTTCATGGGTATGCAAAGGATGAATTTGGAAATCAAAATTATAGGGGATACATCCTACCTTGACCAAATGATTGCACAACCATCCATCTAGGAGAAGTTTAAGGCAACACAAAAGAATGATCTAGAGTTAAAAAATAAGGTGAATGCAGTATAGGAAGTGAAGATGAACGAGTTCCATATCGATGATGATGATGTAATTTAGTTTTAAATTCATCTTTGTTTGTCTTAATTGCCCAAGATAAAGAAAGATCTATTGGTAAATGCACATATCTCAACATTATCTATTCATCTTTGGAGTACCAAGATGTGCTATGATCTCTGAGAAAACTTATGGTGGGATAACATGAAATATAATATTGCAGAATATATCTCAAGGTGCTAGGTATTTCATAAAGTTAAATTGGAGTGAAAAAATTCCAAAGGGATGAAGCTAACATTACCTATAACTACGTAGAAATGGAAGAATGTCACCATGGACATTGTCACGGGTCTCCTAAATATGTCGAAGGGAAATAATGCGATATGGGTTGTGGTTGACCGACTCACCAAGACTGCCCATTTTATTTCTATTCAGGATGACCTCTCTCTTGAACAACTTGCAAAGAAATATGTGAAGGAAGTTGTGAGATTTTATGGTGTTCCACTCTCGATTGTCTTTAACCATGATCTGAGGTTCACATTTAAATTCTAGAGAAGTCTTCTTCATGATTTGAGTATTGAATTAAATTTTAGCACGGCCTATCACCCCCAAATTGATGGAAAATCTGAAATATTTATTCAGGTTCTTGAAGATAATATAAGAGTCTACTCTCTAGATTTCAAATCTGGATGGGATCAGTATCTCCCATTGGTTGAGTTCTCATATAAAAATAGCTTCTACTCAAGTATTTAGATGTCCCTATATAAAGCTTTTTATGGAAAGTGATGTATAACTCCAACCTGTTGGGATGAAGTTGGAGAAAGAAAGCTACTTTGACCTGATATAGTGCAAGAGATGATAGATAAGGATCATGTCATAGAGAAACAAATCAAATCTACTCAAAGTTGGAAAAAGAGAAACACTGACAATTGTCAAAGGGACATGGAGTTCTACATTGGAGATAAATCCTTCTTTAGAATATAACCGTGTAATAGAGTCATGCAATTTGGAAAGAAGGGGAAGCTAAGATCAAGGTACATTGGCCCCTTTGAGATCCTTGACTGCATAAGACTTGTATCCTATCGGCTTTCACGTCCACCAACTATGGCTCATGTTCATGATATGCTTCACATATCACTCTGGAGGAAGTACATACGAAACCCCTCACATATAATGAACTTGGAGGTGGTACAACTCAAATATGATCTCTCTTATGAGGAGCATCCAGTAAGAATTCTAGAATGGAGAGATAAGGTTATACAAAACAAGACTACCCTTCTTTTCAAAGTGTTTTGGGGGAACCATAAGTTTGAAGAAGCTACTTGGGAACTAGAGGAGGACATGAAGGATAAGTACCTATGGCATCCCGCCATTTTATAACAAAAACTTTCATTACATTACACAAATCTGAGGATCGTTAAGGTTTAGTGTCTTGGAAACAAGGATCATAATACATAAAAAAAACATAAAACATTCTTCTTAAACACTTGCAAGGCGTCTCCTTATGTTCATTCTAGGTTCATTACTGCATCTCATAACCTGGGGACATACATCAAAAGAAAGGGTGAGCAGAAGGCCCAGTAAGGGAAACAAGAGGAACATTTTACATGTGAACATGAGATACTTCAATAAGGACATGAAAAGAACTTTAAGGCATGAGGAAGAAATCATGAGGCATTTCATAATAAAAATAACATTTTTCATAACTTGAAGATGTGGCTACATCATTTAACATAGACAATCATGAACATATCACCAAGGTCCATCCCCAAGGTTTCATTTGAAAATTACCAAGGTTATTCACCAAGGTATCGTGAAAATTGTAATCTCTAGTGGTTACATCATTACCCAATGCATTGGAGCGCTATCAGGGCGCACCCTTAAATTTGCCTTTATTATCATGTGAGCCACATATATCATCATCAAACATTTCATAAATAACCCACATAGCATAAAATAAATGGGTTTCATTTCATAATCATAACGTTTTAAAAACTGCTTTAAAGACATGATCTTTACGTCACTTTAAACCCACAGAAAGGGAAAGCGGGTCTCATGTATGTAAATCCCAGAATTTAAAATGGAACATTTTGATATATATGTGAATACATTTGTAGAAATAAGAGCTTTGAGTATTCACTTTATAACATAAAATAATTTTTGAGAAAAGAGAGAGGCATTTTGAGGGGAAAATTCTGCAGCATAACGGCTAAGTTTCGGGGTTTTAGAAAACGTTGAAATGAGAGGGGACATGGGTCACCCACTCATAAATGATCCATAAAACAGTAGGGTGAAAGAATAAGAAGGACATATGGACATGGTAATGAAATTTTAGGGACATACCATTTGAAATGAAAAACATGGAAGGAAAAAAGATTAGATTTCTCTTATGAAAATTCGGCAGCCTTACGGCGTCACTTAACTTCAAAAGGAAATTATTTGACAAGATCAAATAGGGTCCCTCATCATATGATCATAAGAGATCAGTATGATAGATATAGAGATCATACCCCAACATAATAAAAAGGAACTTGAAAGACTTGACATGAAAATCAAACTTGAAAAATGAGAAGGGTGAAAGAATCCCTTAAAAATCCGGCAGCCTAACGGCGTCACTTAAACTTTCCTAAAACGAAATGATGAGAGTAAGAGGGGATCTCTCATCATATAAACATGAAAGGGCAGTAAGAGGAATATAAAAGAACATCCTCTCACATAAAAACATGGAGCATAATAGGAATGACATAAAAGAGATTTCATGAAAAGAAAGAGAGGGGTCGGATCCCTTACCTTAAAATGTGACTCTTGAAACTCAAAGGATTGGACCTTGAGGGCTTGGGGGCACCTTGGGAGGACTCTTTGGAAGGTAAGAAGACCAGAACTTCGTTGGGGAAGAGTTGGGAGTGAAAACCAAGGGAGGAAAGGGTGGGTATTTATAGGGAAAGTGAGGGGACAAAGCATTAATGGCCAAAGGACACCTCACATGTGCTTTTCTCAAACCCATGGGCTCTCCCTTGGCATTTATCATGGTGTTAGGCCACATGGGGCCCCCAAAACAGTAATTCATCACCCTTGGCCGGCCAACCCTCAAAAGATCTCATGACATCATCATGACATCATTATGATGTCATTAAACATACCGAAACCCTAAAACGGTATTTTTACTATTCACTGAAAATTCAACTTTCTCAGAATAATCCCAAAATTTCACCTTAACCAAATATCAATGCTCTGATTTCAAAAATGAAATCCATTTTATAAAAATATTTTTCTAAATATTTTTAATTTAATTTTTAAATAAAAACACTATTCATCGAAAATTCATTTTTTTCAGAAAAATCCCCAAAAATTACCTTAACATAATATCGATGCTCTGAGTTCAAAAATAAAGTCATTTTTATAAAAATAATTTTCTAATTATTTTTAATTAAATTTTTAATTAAAAAAACACTATTCATCCGAAAAAACTAATACTTGATTAATAATTTATGAAACCGTTATTTACCCATTTTATTGAATCACATTACTTAACCAAGGTGTCTAAATTATACTAAAACTTTCTTTAAGTGAAAATTACTAATCCATTTGGTCACATTACTAATCCTAAGCGTAAAATCACTATTCATAATTTACTATTCATCAAAAATTAAGTTGATCTTATTAGACTCCAAATTCCTTAATGAACACTTTTGTAGAAGACCATTTTTTGAAAATCATTACACATCATTAGTTATTTAGGGTTTACATAAATATTTCAAAATATCCCTTTTTCAAAATTCATCAATAAAATACATTCTAAAATTATCTAGGCATTTGAAATTTCACAAACATCACTAAAGGAAGAAATCTCAATTTATTCACCCGAGAGGATTACACAAGGAAACTAGGGTCTCCTCACATAGCCCCTTATAACACTGGCATAAGACCTAAGTGTAAGGTGTGCTATGGTGAGAGAATCTGAGGGAGTCTCAGATAACATTGCCCTGGTAGCAATCTCCACTAACTTGAACTTCTCCTGCAAGCGTTTTCATTCAAGCTTGACACGCTGGAGCTCGGCTTGGGCTTGGTCCAAAGCGAAGCCCACAGATGCTACCTCCTTCCCAAGCTCTGATAAGTGGGCTTCATAAGGGTTGAGTCTACTGGATGAAGCCATCGACTCCTCTTTCTGCATTAACCATTAACATCTTATTAAATAAATAAGAGTAAGTTAATATACTACTCAAAAAGATTGGGTCGTTACATTCTTCCCCCCTTAAGAAATTTCGTCCCCGAAATTTATAATTGAGGCCTAGTTGAAAAGGTGAGGGTACTTTTGCTTCATCGTTTCCTCAGGCTCCCAAGTCGCTTCTTCATATTTATGATTCCTCCACAACACTTTCACAAGGTGGGTAGTCTTGTTTCGTAGGACCTTGTCTCTACGGTCCAAGATCTCCACTTGCTGCTCCTCATAAGAGAGGTCATGTTCAAGTTGTACCACCTCTGGGTTCAGTACATGCGAAGGGTCGGGTATGTACTTCCTCAAGAGAGATACATGGAAGACATCATGAACTTGAGCTAGGTTCGGTGGAAGTGCTAGACGATAGGCCACTGCTCCTATGCGGTCAAGGATTTCATAGGGGCCAATGTACCTAGGGCTGAGCTTCCCTTTCTTCCCAAACCGCATGACTCTCTTCCATGGAGAAATTCGAAGGAAGACTTTGTCACCAACACCAAACTCCAATTCCCTTCGACGATTGTCAGCATAGCTCTTCTGCCGACTTTGAGCAGCCTTTATGTGTTGTTGGATGGCATGAACCTGTTCTGTCATCTCTTGCACGAGATCAGGCCCAAGAAGCTTCCTCTCACCAGTTTCATCCCAACAAGTAGGAGTTCTACACCGCTTTCCATACAGAGCTTCATAGGGTGCCATCTGAATACTCGCATGGAAGCTGTTGTTATAAGAGAACTCCACTAATGGGAGGTGTTGATCCCATCCACCCTCAAATTCCATTGAGCATAATCTCAACATGTCTTCGAGTGTCTGAATAGTCCTTTCAGATTGGCCATCAGTTTGAGGATGATAGGCCGTACTAAAATTCAATTCAGTATTCAGAGCATGCTGAAGACTTCTCGAGAATTTTGATGTGAATCTTGGGTCACGATCAGATATGATGGATAGTGGTACCCCATGAAGCCTTACCACTTCCTTCACGTATATCTTGGCAAGCTGATCCAGAGAGAAATCTTCCCGAATAGAGATAAAATGGGTTGTCTTGGTGAGACGGTCCACAATAACCCATATCGCATTGTTTCCTTTGGATGTTTTCGGGAGACCAGTTACAAAGTCCATGGTGATATTATCCCACTTCCATACTGGTATGGGTAGCGGTTGTAATACCCCCTTAGGAAGTTGTCTTTCTGCCTTTACTTGCTGACACACCAGGCACCTTGTAGTGTAATCGGCAATCTCCCTCTTCATGTTATCCCACCAATAATGATCACGAAGGTCTCTATACATCTTAGTGCTTCCCGGATGTATAGAGAAAGTAGAGCTATGAGCTTCATCCATCAGTTCTTTCTTTATCTCCGGAATAGATGGAACACATAGTCTTGTACGAAATTTCAATACACCTTCTTGACCAATATTGAAATCAGGGAACTTCCCATCCTTTACAGCCTCGAACTTCTCCTGCAGCAAAGGATCTTCTTTTTGAGCCTTCTTGATCTTCTCTAGTAATGAAGGTTGAGAAATCATTTGGGATAGGGTTGATGATGTCCCTTTCCTTATAATTCCCATGTCCAGTTTTACTAGATCTTTAATCAAGGGATCTCCCAGGATCCTCATTGTTGCCAGAACAACAGGATCTTTCCTGCTTAACGCATCCGCGACTTTGTTTGCTCTTCCAGGGTGATAATGAATTGAACAATCATAGTCTTTAATAAGCTCCAACCATCTCCTTTGTCTCATGTTCAATTCTTTTTGAGTGAAAATATACTTTAGACTTTGGTGGTCAGTGTATATATCACATTTCTCCCCATAAAGATAGTGCCTCCATATCTTTAGAGCAAAAACAACTGCCGCCAGCTCTAGATCATGCGTAGGATAATTCTGCTCATGAATCTTCAACTGTCGAGATGCATAAGCAATTACTTTGTCATTTTGCATGAGAACGCACCCAAGCCCTTTCAGAGATGCATCGCTAAAAATAACGAATCCTTCTCCGATAGAGGGTAGTGTTAACACCGGTGCAGTAACCAATCTCTTCTTCAGCTCTTGGAAACTTTCCTCGCATTCCTTTGTCCAGATGAACTTAACCCCTTTTCGAGTCAACTTAGTTAGTGGATTAGAAAGCCGTGAAAAGTTTTTCACAAACCTCCTATAATATCCCGCTAAACCAAGGAAACTACGAATCTCAGTTACTATTGTGGGTTGAGGCCACTCCTCCACAACCATTGTCTTTGCAGGGTCAACCGAGATACCTTCATTGGTTACGATGTGCCCCAAGAAAGCCACTTGTTGTAACCAAAACTCACACTTGCTGAACTTCCCAAAGAGCCTCTCCTTCCGTAGAGTTTTCAAAATAACCCTCAGATGATCTTCATGCTCCTCACGACTTTCAGAATATATCAAAATATCATCAATAAAAACTACCACAAAGTTATCAAGGTAGTCCTTAAAGACTCTATTCATCAAATCCATGAAAATAGCAGGAGCATTAGTCAAGCCGAAGGGCATAACAGTAAACTCATAATGCCCATATCTTGATCGGAAGGCAGTCTTTGGAATATCTTCCTTCTTCACCCTCAGTTGATGATAACCAGATCGAAGGTCAATCTTAGAGAAGAATTGAGCCCCACGAAGTTGGTCAAATAAATCATCAATTCTTGGAAGAGGGTATCTGTTCTTCACTGTGATCCCGTTCAGTTCTCTATAATCAATGCATAGCCGCATTGATCCATCCTTCTTCTTCACAAAGAGAACTGGTGCTCCCCAAGGAGACACACTCGGTCGGATAAACCCCTTCTCCAACAAGTCTTGGAGTTGTTTCTTTAGCTCCTCTAGCTCCACATTTTCCATTCTATACGGAGTCTTTGATATCGGTTGAGACCCAGGTACGAGTTCAATGGAGAACTCTACCTCTCTTTCTGGGGGAGGTCCAGGTAACTCCTCAGGAAATACATCCATGTATTCTTGAACAATCGGAACATCTTCAATTTGTATGCTCCCTTTCCCTTCTTCCTCATCACCGATTAACTCCATAAAGAAAGCTATAGGAGGTGCTTCTAGATAGGGATCAGTTCGGGATATCTCTCCTCGGAAGATAACTGTAGGTCGTTCTTTCAAGACTACTGAGATTTCCTTACTTCTGCATTTGATCTTAGCATTATACATTGAGAGCCAGTCCATCCCTAGTATAACGTCGAATTCCATCATGGGGATGACTACTAGATTTGCGATAAGATTTTGCTCACCAAAGTAAACACTAGAGTCTCTAAACACTGTTGATGCATGGATAATCCCACTTGGAGTCTTGACTGACAACTCTACCTCAAGCAATTCGGGGATTGATTCTATATTCTTTGCAAACTTGGAAGAAATAAAGGAATGCGTAGAACCGGAATCAAATAAAGCACTTGCTAGTTTTGAGAGGACAACAAGAGTACCTGCTACCACATCGTTCGGAACTTCAACTTCAGTTGTTGTGATAGCGAAAGCACGACCTTGCTCCCTTGGCCTCTGCTGAGGTTGATGGTGATTCCCCTCCACCGCCCTCGGATTTGGACATTGATTAGCAAAGTGCCCAAGTTGTCCACACTTGAAGCATGTGACTTCGGGTAGGGCCAGAACCATCTTTCCTCTGTCGTTAGTGTTGGTAAGTTGAGGCTTCACATCACCACGACAATCTCGAGAAATATGGCCTTCTTTTCCACACCTATAGCACTTGCCACTTCCGATCAAGCAGTTCCCCGGATGCTTCTTCCCACATTTATTGCATGTGGCATGTTGCATATGCTTTCCACCTCTTTCCTGATCAAAACTTCTTCCCAGGCTCGGTTCTAGAGTTCTCTTCTTCTCATTAGATTTGTGAGACCACTATGTCTCCCCAAACTCTAGTTCAACTTTCATAGCACTTCGAACTATTTCTTCATAGCTATCGTAGTCCCTGTTGGCTAGATTCTTCCGCAGATGTGGTCGTAGTCCGCCAAAGAATCTATCAACCTTCCCATTAGGGTCCATGACAAAGATTGAGGTATAACGGGAAAGCCTTGTGAAGTTCATCTCATAGCTTCCGACAGATTCGTTCTCCTTCTGCTTCAGCTCGAGAAACTCTTTCTCCATTTTCGTTCTCATGGAACGAGGGAAATACTTGTTAAAGAAAA
This sequence comes from Viscum album, assembly GCA_963277665.1. Lineage (NCBI taxonomy): Eukaryota > Viridiplantae > Streptophyta > Magnoliopsida > Santalales > Viscaceae > Viscum > Viscum album. The sequence continues at coordinate 327,825,700 of OY728164.1, forward strand.
TTCCTCGAAATTCTTCCCACTCCATAGCTTCCATCTCTCCTCGTGGCTTCGTGTTTTTGATCAGTGACCACCACTGATCAGCTTCTCCCTCTAGGCGGTAAACAGCAAGGGTGACTTTTTCTTGTTCCGAACAATGAAGTACAGAAAAGATCTTTTCAATGGAGCTTATCCATTGTTCCGCAACCAATGGGTCAGTAGATCCACTGAATGTTGGCGGTCGTTGACGCATGAAGGACTCAACAGAAAGTTGTTCCCTTCGTGGTGAGGTCGGCCTCTCAGCTTGATTCAAGTTATTACTCATAACTTGAGTCAGTTGGTTCATCATCCGCATGAATGTTTCCATTCCGGCTTCCATCGGAGGGCCGTCAGCACATGGTGTATTGCGGTCACCATCGGCACGGTTTCTCCTATTGCCCGCCATTTTCTAAAAGAATAAAACCTTAGTGAGAAACTTATTTCATTTATGAATCTTTTAACTAAGACTTCATGCTTAGACAATTATAGTTCTCTATAATTCCTTCATAATGATTCATAAAAAGCATGTGATTAACCAAACATATCCCCCGGGAGTGTCGTAACCAAGAGTGCAGCAAGGCCCGTTATCGTGCACCAGTTCCCGTTCGAGTCTAGCTCAAAGCGGTGTTTTCGGGTTTTACCCCTATGTACATCTGTGTCAGAGCCGCCTCTACCTGCTCGTATCCAGACAGGGATGTATTTGTTTGATAGACCACTTACTTAATACTTACCAAAATACCAGGAATTTTTCCTATATTTAAACTTTTCTATAGGGTTCTTCCTAAAGTTTTTATATCCTATTTTCCACAAATAACTAAACCATCCTTTGATACCAACTATGGCATCCCGCCATTTTATAACAAAAACTTTCATTACATTACACAAATCTGAGGATCGTTAAGGTTTAGTGTCTTGGAAACAAGGATCATAATACATAAAAAAAACATAAAACATTCTTCTTAAACACTTGCAAGGCGTCTCCTTATGTTCATTCTAGGTTCATTACTGCATCTCATAACCTGGGGACATACATCAAAAGAAAGGGTGAGCAGAAGGCCCAGTAAGGGAAACAAGAGGAACATTTTACATGTGAACATGAGATACTTCAATAAGGACATGAAAAGAACTTTAAGGCATGAGGAATAAATCATGAGGCATTTCATAATAAAAATAACATTTTTCATAACTTGAAGATGTGGCTACATCATTTAACATAGACAATCATTAACATATCACCAAGGTCCATCCCCAAGGTGTCATTTGAAAATTACCAAGGTTATTCACCAAGGTATCGTGAAAATTGTAATCTCTAGTGGTTACATCATTACCCAATGCATTGGAGCGCTATCAGGGCGCACCCTTAAATTTGCCTTTATTATCATGTGAGCCACATATATCATCATCAAACATTTCATAAATAACCCACATAGCATAAAATAAATGGGTTTCATTTCATAATCATAACGTTTTAAAAACTGCTTTAAAGACATGATCTTTACGTCACTTTAAACCCACGGAAAGGGAAAGCGGGTCTCATGTATGTAAATCCCAGAATTTAAAATGGAACATTTTGATATATATGTGAATACATTTGTAGAAATAAGAGCTTTGATTATTCACTTTATAACATAAAATAATTTTTGAGAAAAGAGAGAGGCATTTTGAGGGGAAAATTCTGCAGCATAACGGCTAAGTTTCGGGGTTTTAGAAAACGTTGAAATGAGAGGGGACATGGGTCACCCACTCATAAATGATCCATAAAACAGTAGGGTGAAAGAATAAGAAGGACATATGGACATGGTAATGAAATTTTAGGGACATACCATTTGAAATGAAAAACATGGAAGGAAAAAAGATTAGATTTCTCTTATGAAAATTCGGCAGCCTTACGGCGTCACTTAACTTCAAAAGGAAATTATTTGAAAAGATCAAATAGGGTCCCTCATCATATGATCATAAGAGATAAGTATGATAGATATAGAGATCATACCCCAACATAATAAAAAGGAACTTGAAAGACTTGACATGAAAATCAAACTTGAAAAATGAGAAGGGTGAAAGAATCCCTTAAAAATTCGGCAGCCTAACGGCGTCACTTAAACTTTCATAAAACGAAATGATGAGAGTAAGAGGGGATCTCTCATCATATAAACATGAAAGGGCAGTAAGAGGAATATAAAAGAACATCCTCTCACATAAAAACATGGAGCATAATAGGAATGACATAAAAGAGATTTCATGAAAAGAAAGAGAGGGGTCGGATCCCTTACCTTAAAACGTGACTCTTGAAACTCAAAGGATTGGACCTTGAGGGCTTGGGGGCACCTTGGGAGGACTCTTTGGAAGGTAAGAAGACCAGAACTTCGTTGGGGAAGAGTTGGGAGTGAAAACCAAGGGTGGAAAGGGTGGGTATTTATAGGGAAAGTGAGGGGACAAAGCATTAATGGCCAAAGGACACCTCACATGTGCTTTTCTCAAACCCATGGGCTCTCCCTTGGCATTTATCATGGAGTTAGGCCACATGGGGCCCCCAAAACAGTAATTCATCACCCTTGGCCGGCCAACCCTCAAAAGATCTCATGACATCATCATGACATCATTATGATGTCATTAAACATACCGAAACCCTAAAACGGTATTTTTACTATTCACTGAAAATTCAACTTTCTCAGAATAATCCCAAAATTTCACCTTAACCAAATATCAATGCTCTGATTTCAAAAATGAAATCCATTTTATAAAAATATTTTTCTAAATATTTTTAATTTAATTTTTAAATAAAAACACTATTCATCGAAAATTCATTTTTTCAGAAAAATCCCCAAAAATTACCTTAACATAATATCGATGCTCTGAGTTCAAAAATAAAGTCATTTTTATAAAAATAATTTCTTAATTATTTTTAATTAAATTTTTAATTAAAAAAACACTATTCATCCGAAAAAACTAATACTTGATTAATAATTTATGAAACCGTTATTTACCCATTTTATTGAATCACATTACTTAACCAAGGTGTCTAAATTATACTAAAACTTTCTTTAAGTGAAAATTACTAATCCATTTGGTCACATTACTAATCCTAAGCGTAAAATCACTATTCATAATTTACTATTCATCAAAAATTAAGTTGATCTTATTAGACTCCAAATTCCTTAATGAACACTTTTGTAGAAGACCATTTTTTGAAAATCATTACACATCATTAGTTATTTAGGGTTTACATAAATATTTCAAAATATCCCTTTTTCAAAATTCATCAATAAAATACATTCTAAAATTATCTAGGCATTTGAAATTTCACAAACATCACTAAAGGAAGAAATATCAATTTATTCACCCGAGAGGATTACACAAGGAAACTAGGGTCTCATCACATAGCCCCTTATAACACTGGCATAAGACCTAAGTGTAAGGTGTGCTATGGTGAGAGAATCTGAAGGAGTCTCAGATAACATTGCCCTAGTAGCAATCTCCACTAACTTGAACTTCTCCTGCAAGCGTTTTCGTTCAAGCTTGACACGCTGGAGCTCGGCTTGGGCTTGGTCCAAAGCGAAGCCCACAGATGTTACCTCCTTCCCAAGCTCTGATAAGTGGGCTTCATAAGGGTTGAGTCTACTGGATGAAGCCATCGACTCCTCTTTCTGCATTAACCATTAACATCTTATTAAATAAATAAGAGTAAGTTAATATACTACTCAAAAAGATTGGGTCGTTACAGTACCCTTGCCTTTTTGTGTAAAATGGAATTTTTTAGGTGAAATTTTATAAGGGGGAAAGAATGTAACGAACCAAACTCTTATCAATGGAATTCCCTTTGTATAATTATTCCATACAGTATAATCACATTAGGATACAAAATGACATATAATGATACTAAAAACTATTTCATCATTAAAGATAATTTTTCCACTTCTAAGTTTTGAATTTTGAAAATCTGATATACACTATTGCATTCAGGGTGATTTTTGGAGTCTAATAGAACAAACTTAATTTGTGGTGAACAGTAACATACCCTTATGAATAGTAATTTTACCCTTTTGAATAGTGACATACACTAACGAACAGTAACCTTAACTATGATAGTATATATTTGAGATTTAAGTAAAATTATGATGTACCTAGGTTTTGGAAAAAGTAAATAAATGTTTTCAAAACTATATTTTTCAATTAAATTATGATTTTATTTGAAAAATAAATATATCCTATTTATAAAATTATTTTTTAAAAAAGGACATAATTTTTGGATTCAACATGTGAAAAAATGGTTAGGGTGATATTTTGGGATTTGCTTGAAATATTTGAATTTTTGATGAATAGTGAAATACCATAATTAACAAAATAAGCTAAATAAACAAATTATAGAGTCATGTGTGATGTTATGCTAATATAAGCCCAATTGTTTAGGATTAACATGATAAAACGACATAAATTAGTCATTTAAGACTCACTATTACTTTTCTTGTGGAGAAATAATAAATTAATTAATATTATATTGAGAAAAACCCCTCTCCCCTCCACTATAAATACCAACCTTCACACCCTTATTTCCTCACACCTATCAAGCTTCAAACCCTTTCTAAACTCTAACCAAAGCTCTTACCTAGCCCCTACCCCATGTCCAAGAGCTTTTGGTCTCATCAAAATACAAATCCTAGCTTCTTTAAGGAGGATCTCAAGAGGAGGATTCAAGAGGTAATTTCTCTCTCTCTCTCTCTTTCCCTTTAATTCTTTTCAATTTCATGTTCATTTCATAATATCTCCCCTCATATCTTCATCCACATGGTATAGTAACCCCAGTTTCATACATATATTTGAATTTTATGATACTAATGGTATATTATATCACCCAATCCCCTTATCCACTTCTTTTTATTTTATAAAAGAAAACGTTTTTCATGATGTGTTAATTTATCACCTTCAAGAACAACATGTTTTCTTTTTTCCATTTCGACCTACAGATCTGGTCATAAACCCATTTTTATGGATGAACCATAATATTTTATATGTATTGTATCCTATTTAATGTTGTGGATCAAACTTATGTACATATTACTAAATTATTAAACAAAACAAGTTCGTTGTGGTTGAAAAACAACCCAAATTAATCCGAACAATCATCATGTAATTCTTATCTAATGATTAATCCACTTGGTATATGATTTAATTCATTATAAGATATTTTAAACCTCTATAATATAATTAATATAATTAAATTTCATTTTTGTATGATTATTCATGTTCTACATGAACTTCTATTTTTAAATACTAGTGAACCGTTCAAGAAAACCATAAAAATGAACATTCCCAGACAATGTTTTTAAAATATACAACTCATCAAACTCCCATAAAATAATTTAATGAAACCATAATGAACCATATTAATTTAAAAAAGGTTATGGAATTTTTAATTAATTAATCTAATGTGGTTATACAAGACATTAAAGTGAATAAAGAATTCGTATACAAGGTAAGGGGAAATTCACAAACCCAACTTTTTTTCTTTGGGTTCTCCCTATTTCACTCCATTTTTGGAATTGTACTTCCATAAAAATAATTTTCTCACCATTATATTAACTTTTATAGGATATAAATTTTTTCTAATAGAGTTTATGTTAAAAAAATGATCTCCAAATTAACTCTTCTTTTGAAAACACACATTTTACTTCTCACTCAAGGTTGATGGTTATTGTATCAAGTATCTTATTACCACTTAATTTTAGGAACCCATAGTTTATGAATGTGTTCTTATGAGATGAAACCCATTAATTTAAATGTTTTAGTTATGTTAATTTTTTATATATGTTATTTTTGGCATGCATGATAATGATAATGTTATGATCTGATGGGTGCGCCCAGAATTATACAGTGCAGTATGAATGTTTTAATGTGACGGGTGTGCCTGGAATTATACAGCGTTGCAATAAATTGGGTAAAGTGATGAATATCATGAGTTAAAGTTAAATTATGTTTGAAAAAGATGCTAGATTTTTTCACAAGTATGTATAGTTTCTAACCACTAAGACACGATGTTTCATTTTTATGCATTGCCACATTTCATGTCTTTTATTAATGCTTCCTCTCATGTTCATGATCATTTTTCAATTTTATGATTATTCTCACCCATTGTTAAATTTTTCATATATATCCTATTACTAGTAATTTAAATCACCCCTTTTTATGTATATCCTCATGTTACTACATGTACTAAGGAGAGGTCAAGTTCCTATTAGAAGAAGGATAATAATAAATTAAATAAATGTTTGTGTTTGATGTTGTAAATGTTATGTACGGTCGTAGTTTTCCCAAGACTTGAAACCTATAAATCCTCATGGTGTAGTAATATTATGTTTCTTATCTTTATAATTATGTAATATTAATGTATGAAAAGGAAGGCTCTCTATACTAATGAAGTTGTATAATTATATTTATATTATATTTTAAGGAGGTAAAATAAGAAATAAACTTGAAAGAATTCGGTTAAGAGTTATACCTCCTCCTTGGATATCTTCCTTCGGATTGAAGATTTACCCTTCATGGATTGGTATTTTGGTTATAACAAGGCCTATAATAATTGTATAGGATATTTATAGAGGTATTTTTTTAGATACATATTAGTCTAGGGTTCTCAAATGTTGTGGAAAAGTGAGGAGATAATGTCCCATTTTATAAGTGAGTGGAGTGGCACCCCGATAAATATCACAAACACTAAAATATAATAAATGATTTTCTCATGGAAAGTGGCTACAATTTTTTCAATTTATAATATAGGACAATTTAAGGTTTAAATACACTCATACAATAATATTTATACAATTTATATATATATATATATAAAGTGTTATCTCTTATTTTAACCCCCTCTTTAACTCTTTTAACCCCTTCAAAGGTGAAAAACTTTTACAATGGTAACTATCCATTAGCAAAAAAAATCAAACTCAACAAAAAAATTTAACATTATGATTCTAAATTTAAAATTAATTTTATAATATTTGGTTTCTAGAAGTCGTAAAAATTACTTTTAAAAATATTTTAAAAAATATAACGAAAAAAAAGATTTATAATAATCCCATTCTTAAGAGAAAAATTATTTTATACCAAAATATTATTTAATATTAATTCACATGGAATAAATTAGATTATGTTAAATAATAGGTGACTGATTTTAATTCCAAAATAAACAAAATTATAATTTAACCTTTTGAATACTTGATTAAATTCAAAGAAAAAAAAATTGTTTTTATTTTAATAAAAACATTACTTAGATTTCTAAAATGAAAAATATGGATTTCTAGGTTAAAAATATATTTTTAAATGAGTTATATTAATTTTAAAATATATTTTTGTTATATAAAAAATTATTAATTAAACTTGAATTCCTTATTACATCATGGTAATGTCATAAAAATGACATTATTTATAAAATTCAAATTTTTCACTATTCACCCAAAGATCTAAAATATTTGAAACATACCAAAACATTATATTAAGATTATTTTAAAATAATGATGTCAAAAATTAATCCCTTTTTTCAATTTAGAGTTATCAATATAGTAAATTTATGTTTTTATTAAAACCATAGAAGAACAATTTAGTTAAATTATGAAATTTCTTTTTTGAATGAAAATTTATTTGATATTATATATAACACTATGATGATTATGAATCCTTAAAATAAATACATTTAAATAATGAAATTTATTTATTTATTGGATTACCTGGGTTTTTATATTATTACCCCTTAATTAGATATCATACTGACAATTTTATTACTTAAAGAAGTCTGGATATTTTTTCCTTGAAGATTTTTTATATTCCCATGTTGCTTCTTCAATCATGTGATTCTTCCACAAACCACTAATTAACTAAGATATATAATTCCAAAATACATTATATTTTGGATCTATAATACGAACCTTATTTTCTTCATAATATATATTCTCTTATAATTCTATCTCATCAGGGATCAATACATGATATGCATTGGGTATATATTTCCATAATAAGGAAACATGAAACATATCATGAACATGACATATAATGCCCCAACCTTAAACATTACTTAATCTTGGGTTATTTAAAGAATTCACATTGAGGATCTTTTCAAGTTTAGAGTTTTAGAGAATTATATCATAAATCATGCATTACATTCCACATTTAAACAAGGTGGTTACATCAAAGACAGTATTCATTTTTTTCATCAAAGGAAACATATTTAAAAAAACATGGATTCTTTCTTGAAACTTCCTCAACACTATCATCACATCATGTACTTTTCCCTTGACCTGTGAAAAACATTTCAAAAACTTGGGATGAGCATAAGAAGCTCAGTAATGGATTTAAAAATACGGAAAGAAAACATTAGAACATGTATACATAAGAATCAATGAAATCATACCTTACTCATAAAACATACGCACTTTAACATACCTCAAGAATTCCTAATATTTATGAATAAATCATAGAAATAATTATACATAAAGGTAACTTGAGTCATTCATAACATTCTTATGTAGGGAGTAACCCTCATGATTACGTTTGGAGTACCCATCACAGCATATTCCCTAAATATCTTTGGATAAACCTTAAAATTTAACTCTTTAATGTGACCCAATGCATTGGAGGTATATCTCGAGCTCACCTACCCTTAGTTTATCACAAAACCACCCATCTTTATAAACAATTCCCAGGAACCATAACATAATCGTATCACATAAAACATATATAAAGGAAACATAACATTTCCACATTTCAATCACAAGATATCAATACAACACATTGATATAATCAACACATTATCAAAACCATTTTCAATACCAAAATAAAGTAAAACATGGTATTTATTTTTCATTTAAAAACAATTATGTCTTGTAGAGGAAGCCGAAACTCAAATAATGGTCATGGTGGCGGAGAAGTCGTTGTTGCCGTATACGTAAGACAAAACAATTCCTTTTTTTCATTTAGTAAAATGATTCGTGTAAAAAATTCCTTTTGAATCAAATTAAAAGTCAAAAGGTTTTATTATAAAATTAATAAAAGAAGGTTGTATATAAATTGAAGCATGCCTCAATGAAAGGAGATTGAGACGAAGTCCCTTACCTCAAGCCCGACTTGCCTTGCTCGTTTATTAATATTCCTGAATAACAAACTTTGGTAAATTTATAATTGATTAAGGACATAATGTAAAGTTTCTTATTAAATTCATATCACATATTATCATTATATAATAATTAGTTAATTATGTGAGTTCATATCATACGTTTTTCGATGTTTGGTACATGAGTAAAAAATGAACTTGTTTGAAAAGAATTGCCCATGCAGTTATAATTACATCTTCTAAAAAATGGTATTAATGATTTAAATATCATATATATCCAGTATATATTCATTTTATACTATTACATAACATTTGGATAAAAAAATGAAATACATCGTTCATGGAGATGGTAGGTCATACGTACGCATAAACGCTACATTCATTTCTTTGTCATATTAAAGTAATTAAAACTAAATGAGACATATATATATTATAATTCCAGTATAATATATATGTTATATAGGTAAAAAAATTTCATTAATTACATTCTTTATAAATGCCATGTTTGGCATGAATGAGTCACATCACTTGAGGGGGTGGTAGTCCAGACTTCCTCAGATGAAATTATCGCAGTTCCACAACATGAAAAGCATAACGATGTGATTTAAAAATAAAATTCGTAAGCATATAGATAAAATAAATACCATATATATCATATATAAATACATTGACATTATAATTTCCACCATTAAAGGTGTTTAAAGAATATTGAACAATCATCGTTTCATGAGGCAGTAATTTTCCACCCACAGAAATAGTATGTTCTTTAACCATTAGAAAGATCTGTGTGTAAGTGTATGTATAATCCTTATCATGAAAAAATAATTGTATATTGAGGATACTGGTGTTGTTATGGGATAAAATAATAAGAAGATAGTGGTGAGTGAAGAAGGAAAATAAAAGGAAGAAACTCGAGAGAAGACATTACCTCTAAATCAGGTAACTCTTTTCGATTTGAGCCAAAGGTTTCCTTGGAAAGACTTCGTCCCAAAGTAAGGATTCTAGGAGTAATAGAAGTATGTGGAGAGATAATATGAGTAGAGTTTGGATGAGGCAAGTTCTTGAGAGGTGTGGGTAAGGGGGTAGAGTTGGGGGCCTTTTATAAGAGGGAGAGGGTCACTTTTGAAAAGTCTTGAAATGTTACATTATTATAAAATGATTTTAGGATTTTAAAGGTCCCACAATGATATATTTCAAGGATAAGGTGATAAGGGTTATAAATCCACCTATAAAAAAGGTTTTTAATAAGTGTAAGTCTTATATTTTACCTTATCTTTCCATTTTATTTAAATCGTTCATTAATGAGGTAATCACTGCATCATCACGGAGTCATAAATAAATTTATTTATTTAATGTCTAAAAATTATAAAAAAAAATTACCATGATGTAGGAAATATTTTTAGATTTCTAGTGACTATTTATAGTCTAAGATATCATTTATGTAAACAAAATTAAAATTTTTTTACTTAGGATATACAAACCTTTGTTATATTTCTCTTCTTTTTAAAAAATAATGTCATAAATGTCACTATTACACCCATGTGACTCCATGGGCCCTCAAGTTCGGTAAAAATATTCCCATGGTCGCCCATGACTCAAAAAAGAGCATTTTGACACATTTTGGGGTCATTTCATATTATTATGATATTATTTTATTACCATTAACTACCCGATTACTAATTATCATGATAATTAATGAAAATTACTGTTGTTTCTATTCATAATTTCCAAAAACAAAAGAGTCGTAATTACATAATTTGGACCTTATGATTCCAAATATGGAATTAATTTTACCCAATTCCAAACACAGAAATTTCAGTAATTAATTTAAAAAATAATTCTCGTTGTCAAAACAAATAGCGTGTTTTCAAGAAACAATATCTATCAAAATATTGACACTTGTTTATGTCCAATTTCAAATTTAATTAATTATAATGATCACCATTAGATTAAATGGTAAAAATATATTATAATTAAACTTTAAAACCAACTAAAAAGATAATCTCACCATATAATTGAATTAGATGAAAACGCAGTTTTGAAGTAAAATGCAGTATTTTTCACTATTCATTAAAAAATGAACATTGTCAGAAAAATACCAAAAAATTATCCAAAGTAAATTTCAATGTCCAAATTCTAAAGAATTTTTTTTTTACAAATAGTGATTATAAAATTTTCAAAAGTTAGACTTAAAATGGTTTTCCATCAGAAGGTGGTAAAATAATCTTTTAAAAATATTAGAGTATTCTATGCCTAAGATTGGATTTATTCTCATTTTAAGCCTCTAAAACACTATAGAATTCATAAATAGATATAGATATGAAAATATATTATTCTTTAATTGCTTGAAATGTCACATCCTTCCCCCCTTTAGGAAATTGCATCCCCGCAATTTATTCACTTACCGAATAAGTGGGGTAATTTATCCCTCAATGGATTTTCAAATTCCCATGTTGCCTCTTCAACTATATGGTTTTTTCATAGAACATTTACTTGATGAATCACCTTATTCCACAACACTTGCTCCCTGTGGTCAAGAATCTGGACTGGTTGTTCCTCATAATATAGATTCTCTTCCAGCTAAACTATATCTAGACTCAAAACATGAGATGGATCTGGCATGTACTTCATTAACATTGAAACATGAAAAACATTATGTACCTGAGATAAACTCAGAGGTAAAGCCACTCGGTATGAAACTGATCCAACTCTATCCAGAATTTCATAGGGTCCAATGAACCTTGAACTCGGCTTTCCTTTCTTACCAAATCACATCACACTTTTCCATGGGAAAACTTTGAGGAAGACATGATCACCTACCTCAAAAGAGAGATCCTTCCTCCTATTGTCCGCATAACTTTTCTGCCTGCAATGAGATGTTCTCATGTGTTTCTGTATCAGCTGAAATGTTTTTGCCAACTCTTCTACCAATTCTGGTCCCATCAACTTCCTTTCACCCAGTTCATCTCAAAAATATGGAGTTCGACACCGCTTCCCATATAATGCCTCAAATGGTGTCATATATATACTGGAATGAAAACTGTTATTATAATAAAACTCAACCAACGAAAGATGTTGGTCTCAACTTCCCTGATAATCCATCGAACAAGCATGTAGCATATCCTCCAAATTCTGAATTTTTCGTTCTGATTTCTCATTTGATTGAGGATGAAAAGTTATACCAAAATTTAATTTATTACCGAATGACTTCTGAAGGCCTTTCCAAAAGTTAGAAGTGAACCTGGGATCACAATCAGATACAATGGAGAGGGGAACTCCATGTAACCTGACTATCTCTTTAAGATATAATCGAGAAATTTGATCTAGGGAAACATTATCTCTTACAGAAAGGAAATGAAAACATTTAGTCGGGGGATGAATAATAACCCAGATTGCATTAATACCTCAAGGTGTATTCGGTAATCCCACAACGAAGTCCATGGATATATTCTCCCATTTCCACTCGGGAACTAGTAAAGTCTGAAGCATCCCTTTCGAAAACTGCCACTCTTCTTTACCCTTTTGACATGTCAAACACTTTATAGTAAAATCATAAATATCTTTTTTCATTCCATCCCACCAGTAATACTCCCGAATATCTTTATACATCTTAGTGCTGACCGGATGAACTGAAAATTGAGAACTATCAGTTTCACATAACAACTATCTCTTCAACTGTGAATCACAAGGCACACACAATCTCTCCCCAAATCTCAAAACACAATCATTATCAATGTTGAATTCAGGTAACATACCCTTCTGAACCAGCTCTACCATTTTCTGCAACTCACTGTCTAGCTTTTGTGCTTGCTTAATTCTATCTGATAGAGAAGATTTCACTAATACCTGAAACAAAACAGAAGAATTTCCTGCACCAACAACTTCCAACCCCAAATTCATCAAATCCCTAACCAAAGGATCACATTCCAAATGTAACATGGTTAATGGAGAATTAATTTTTTGAATCAAAGCATATGAAACTTTATTTTCTTTTCCTGGGTGTTAGTGAATCGTGCAATCATAATCCTTGATTATTTCTAGCCATCTCCTCTGTCTCATGTTCAATTCTTTCTGAGTGAATATATACTTTAAACTTTTGTGATCAGTATATATTTCACACTTTGCACCATACAAATGATGGCTCCAAATTTTTAAAGTGAAAACAACAACAGCTAATTCCAAATCATGTGTAGGGTGATTTATCTCATGATTTTTCAACTGACGTGAATCATAAGAAATTACCTGATCATTCTGCATTAGCATGCAACCAAGTCCTTTCAATGAAGCACAACTAAAGATAACAAATTCACCATTCCTGGAAGTTAGTGCCAATACTGTAGCATTCACCAATCATTCTTTCAATTCCTGAATACAATCCTCACATTCTTTTGTCCAGATAAACTTAACACCCTTCTGAGTTAGCTTAGTCAATGGGCTGGACAACCGGGAAAACTGTTTAACAAACCTTCAGTAATAGCCTTCCAAATCAATAAAACTACAAATCTTGGTTATATTTGTGGGTCTTGTCCATTCTTCAACAACCTTTGTTTTTTAGGATCAATAGTTATTCCATCTTTAGAAACAATGTGACCAAGGAAAGAAATTTGTTGCAACCAAAACTCACACTTGCTAAATTTTCCATAAAGTTTCTTTTCTTTTAAGGTTGGAAAAATAAACCTTAAATGACTTTCATGCTCCTCTTTACATTTAGAAAACACCAAATTATCAACAATGAAAACAACCACAAACTTATCCAAGAACTCATGGAAAATTCTATTCATAAGGTCCATGAATACAGTAGGTGCATTGGTTAACCCGAAAGGCATAACTACAAATTCATAATGGCTATATCTTGTATGAAAAACGGTCTTCGGAATATCTACTTCCTTTACCTTCAACTGATGGTACTCTGATCTCAAGTCAATCTTTGAAAACTACCGAGCTCCCTATAGCTGATCAAACAAATCAACGATATGAGGAAATGGATATTTGTTCTTAACAGTGATGTTATTCAAGGCTCTATAATCAATGAAAAGTCTCATTGAACCATCTTTCTATTTAACAAATAATACAGGTGCATCCCATGGTTATGTGCTCGGTTTAATAAAACCTTTCTCTAATAAATCATGCAATTGCTCTTTCAACTCTAAAAGTTCAATTTGATCCATTCGATAAGGGGGTTTTAAAATCGTCTTAGCATCAGGAACTAATTCAATAGTAAATTCAACTTTTCGATCTAGTATTATTCCAGGAAACTCATCAGTAAAAACATCAGGATACTCATTTACCACTGGCATATCATTAATCTAAATGGTTACTTTGTTTTCAACAATATGTGCAAAGTAACATTCATTTCCATCTTTTACAAGTTTCTCAGCCTCTTGATATTTTATCAACAGTAAGGGTTAATTCTTGTACACAAACTGAATGACTTTCTGAAAATAAATTATTTAGCTATACAGTCAATCTTATAATGGTAAACAGAGAGCCAATCCACACCCAGGATAACATAAAACTCTACTAGAGGTAAAACAATAAGGTTTTCAAGTAAGTTCTTTCCACGGATAAGTATAAGAAGATTCTTATAAATTATTTTTCCCTCAACATTTCCCCCAAGTGTTTTTACCACAAGTTCAGGAATCATTTCATGAAATAGAATTCTTAATTTACTAGAAAAAATTTTAGAGATGAAAGATGTGGAAACCCTGAATCAAACAACACATTGGCATAATCTGAAAAAACAAAAAAGTACTTTATACCACTTTATTTGATGGCCCAACATCTGTTGAAGTAGTTGAAAAGGATTTCACCACACCTTTCTTCTTGTAATCTAACTACTTCCCATAATTCGAGCTCTTTGTCGAACACTCATTTTCATAATTGTTGTACCCCACACTCTTTGATTTTCATGATCACAATCACTTTCATATGTGTTTAACATTGTTTTAAGTGTTTTTGTTTTATAGGCAAATGATTGCCAAGAATTGGCCCAAGAAAGCTGGAAAATGGACTGAATTCCAGTCCACCGGCCAACCGGTGTGATAGCACCGGCCAGCCGGTGGACCTGGCAGAGGCATTTCCCACTGCCAGGTTCCACCGGTCAGCCGGTGGCTCTGTCACCGGCCAGCCGGTGGCATCCTGGTTCAATAGTGAGACCTACTGTCTCACCACCGGCCAGCCGGTGGCCTTCTCACCGGCCAGCCGGTGGCTCCTGGGCAGAAGCACTTCTCAACTTCCAAGGCACCGGCCAGCTGGTGGAGCTGTACCGGCCAGCCGGTAGCCCAGTCAAACTAGCCGTTGGGTTTGACCAGTCAACCCTCTTTTGGACTCCAACGGCTCCGAGGACTTCTCCAACGGCTCCGAAGGCCCCCAATGGGTTCCATGCCTATAAATAAAGGCCAAGGAAGCCCCGGACACTACCCGGATTATATACCAAGCGCCCGGACATATTGTTGCACATTTGGCGAACCTCCGGCGCTCCACCTTCAAGGATCCTCAAGTACTCCAACCAATTTCCAATCCAAGGAGCACCTCAAGAAGCTTGGGAGAGCACGCTACATCAACTCCATCATCCAATTGGCGCCCAAGTCTTCCTCCAATACGGTTTTTCTTGTTTATTTATTTTGAGCTTAAAATTGGGTTTGTGCCTACAAACCCCAACACCTTTTCTCATCCCCCTTTCTTTTGGGTTTCACATCACCATTAAGGTGTGAAGAGGTTTCTTCAAGCCTTTCCTTTTAAAAGGCTTGTGTCACCGGTGAGCTAGCCTTCACCCGTTAAAAAGGCTAGTGGGTTCTTGCTAAACCATTAAAAGCAAGTGGGTTCTTGCTTAACCACTCAAAAGCAAGTTGTAATAGGTCCTAGTGCTACCTCAAAGCCTAGTGGGTTTCTTGCTAAAACCATTGAAAAGCAAGCGGTAGGAATCTCTCAACGGTTGAGTTGGGAGCGGAGACGTAGGCCGGGTTTTGGCCGAAATCCGTTATCAATTTCTTGTGTGATTGCCTTCTTTATTTCCGCTGCATTTCAACTTTGATTTTTAATTTGTTAATCTTTTTTTAAAAGGCAATTCACCCCCCCTTTTTCCATCATTCCCGTCTTTGTTCCGACCCAACAATTGGTATCAGAGCGATAATTTGAGTAATACCTTAACCGGTTTCAAATTAAAGATCCTTTTTTTATGGCTTCTACCGCTTCTTCCTCTCAATCCCCCGAAGGACATTCTTTGGATCGTGCTCCATTCTTTGATGGAGCCGATTATAGTTTTTGGAAAACCCGCATGACCACATTTCTTAAAAGTATTGGATATCCAATTTTTAAAATTGTTATGCAAGGATTTTCCCTCTCCTCTCCCGATGAATCTCAATGGACCCCCAATGACATTGCTTATTTTGAGCTTGATGGAAAAGCCATGAACGCTCTTCATTGTGGTCTTGACCGTAATGTTTTTAATTTCATTTCTTTTTGCTCTACTTCGCATGATATTTGGAAATATTTAGAACTAACCTATGAAGGTACTAGCGAGGCTCCAAAGCAAGAATCCGATCAAAAGCAAGAACCCGACGAAAAGATCAAGCCCGTTTGCCCACCTCACAAGAAAAGGGCCAAGAAGAAAAAGAAGAAGGCTTCAAAGGCAACATGGAGTGATAGCTCCACCTCTTCATTCTCCTCCTTCTCCTCGAGCGACCAAGGTAAAAAATGCCTAATGGCATGTAATGAGGTAACATCTTCCGACTCCTCCTCCTCTTTCTCTTCAAATTCAAATTCTTTAAATCATCTTTCTTATGAGGATCTCCAATATTCTAGAGATCAATTAGAAAATGGCTTTCATGAGCTTTCTTCAAAATTTGTTTCTTTGAAAAAGAATTTCAAAAAACTCTCTTCCGAAAAAGAACAACTTCTCAAAGAGAAGGAAGAGTTGTCCCTTAAAATCCAAAATTTTCCAAATGTTGATTCCATGGAATCAACCATCAAAGACCTAAGAGAATCCTTAGCCAAGTTCACCCAAGGTGAACAAAATTTGAACAATCTCCTAGGTTCCCAACGAATATCTAGAACCACCCAAGGGCTAGGATATACCAATATAGCTTCCTCCTCCCATGCACCCACTGTTTTTGTAAGGGGGAGCTCTAGTTTTAAATTTTGCAATTATTGTAAAAAAAACCCGGGCACTTAATCTATGAGTGCAATTGCAAAAATGCCCGGTACGGCCAACCAAAGTCTTTTTTCTTTTCCGATGAGTTTTATAGGAGAAGACCCGCCATGAGACAAGTATGGATTGAAAAATCCCTTCTAGCGAGTCTCTCCGGGCCTAAAATTGTCTCTTTTCAAAATCCCTCTCCCCGGTGATCTATTGTTTTTATTTAGGGAGAGTTAGGATCATTTAAGCCCTTTTGATTTCAATTTCAAAATTTTCAATTCAAACCTTCAATTTCAACTCTTGGTATCAAATTTTCGATTCATTTTTCAATTTAAATTTTCAATTCATTTTTGATTCAAAACTCTCAATTTCAAAAATTTCATTTTGTTTCAAATTTCAAATTTCAATTGGTTTTTCATTCAAAACTTTCAATTCAAACTGTTATTCAAATTTTCATTTCAATTTCAAAAATCTCAATTGATTTTCAAATCTCAATCTTGTTTTTCAATTTTCCCTCAATCAAGTTTTATGCCCCATTCTATTTTGATAATCACAAAGGGGGAGAAATTTCTTGATTGATTGGGGGAGAATCTTTTCTCTCATGCTTAGTATTTATTTTCAATTTATCATTTAAAGCATGCCTTTCATTTAAGTTTTTACATTGCTTAGATAAGTGATTGTGATCATCAAAATAGGGGGAGATTGTTGTACCCCACACTCTTTGATTTTCATGATCACAATCACTTTCATATGTGTTTAACATTGTTTTAAGTGTTTTTGTTTTATAGGCAAAAGATTGCCAAGAATTGGCCCAAGAAAGCTGGCAAATGGACTGAATTCCAGTCCACCGGCCAACCGGTGTGATAGCACCGGCCAGCCGGTGGACCTGGCAGAGGCATTTCCCACTGCCAGGTTCCACCGGTCAGCCGGTGGCTCTGTCACCGGCCAGCCGGTGGCATCCTGGTTCAATAGTGAGACCTACTGTCTCACCACCGGCCAGCCGGTGGCCTTCTCACCGGCCAGCCGGTGGCTCCTGGGCAGAAGCACTTCTCAACTTCCAAGGCACCGGCCAGCCGGTGGAGCTGTATCGGCCAGCCGGTAGCCCAGTCAAACTAGCCGTTGGGTTTGACCAGTCAACCCTCTTTTGGCCTCCAACGGCTCCGAGGACTTCTCCAACGGCTCCGAAGGCCCCCAATGGGTTCCATGCCTATAAATAAAGGCCAAGGAAGCCCCGGACACTACCCGGATTATATACCAAGCGCCCGGACATATTGTTTCACATTTGGCGAACCTCCGGCGCTCCACCTTCAAGGATCCTCAAGTGCTCCAACCAATTTCCAATCCAAGGAGCACCTCAAGAAGCTTGGTAGAGCACGCTACATCAACTCCATCATCCAATTGGCGCCCAAGTCTTCCTCCAATACGGTTTTTCTTGTTTATTTATTTTGAGCTTAAAATTGGGTTTGTGCCTACAAACCCCAACACCTTTTCTCATCCCCCTTTCTTTTGGGTTTCACATCACCATTAAGGTGTGAAGAGGTTTCTTCAAGCCTTTCCTTTTAAAAGGCTTGTGTCACCGGTGAGCTAGCCTTCACCCGTTAAAAAGGCTAGTGGGTTCTTGCTAAACCATTAAAAGCAAGTGGGTTCTTGCTTAACCACTCAAAAGCAAGCTGTAATAGGTCCTAGTGCTACCTCAAAGCCTAGTGGGTTTCTTGCTAAAACCATTGAAAAGAAAGCGGTAGGAATCTCTCAACGGTTGAGTTGGGAGCGGAGACGTAGGCCGGGTTTTGGCCGAACTCCGTTATCAATTTCGTGTGTCTTGCCTCTTTACTTTCCGCTGCATTTCAACTTTGATTTTAACTTGTTAATTATTTTTTAAAAGGCAATTCACCCCCCCTCTTGCCATCACTCCCGTCTTGCTTCCGACACAACAATAATGACCCATCTCATTGCACTTGAAACATTTCAGTAACTGTAAATCAAATTTTGTCTTACCATTACCCTGATCTTTTCTAGTGCAATCACGAGACTTATGTCCCATCTTATCACATCGGAAGCACTTTCCGGAATTCAAAACACATTCCCCATCATGATTTTTTCCACATTTATCACAAACTGCAAACTTAGTTTTCTTACCATCAAACCTTTTTGAAAAATTCTTCCCTTTCTCTTGCCACCTCAGTCTCTTCATCTGTTGGTTGTCATAGAACACTTGATCATCAGAAAACTCCATTTCTACATTCTTAGCACATTGAACAAGCTTTTTATAACTTTTTAACTCACGAGAAGCTAATTCCCTTCGATATTTTGGCTTTAATCCTAAGTAAAAATGATTGATTTTACTATCAAGGTCTTGGATAAAATTTGGAGCATACCTTGCCAATTGAGTGAACTTTTCTTCATAAGCAACCACTGAGTCATTCTCTTGCCTCAATTCCAAGAATTGTTTTTCCATCCAAAGTCAAACTGCCTTAAGAAAATATTTCTCAAAAAATATAACTTTGAATTCATCCCAGTCAAGAGCATCAATCTCATCAGAATCCCTGATATTCTTAACCATCGACCACCACTGATCTGCTCACTACTACAAAATTAGGTTATATCCACAGTTTTAAACCATGGCTATAGGCCCAAAAACCGTGGATATAGGTTATAGCCATGGTTCCCACAACCGTGGTTGGTATTGGCATGTATATAGGGTAAAACCTATAGCCACGGTTCCCAACCATGGCTATAGCCCTTTAACCATAGTTTGAACTATGGATATAGCCCTATAGTCACAGTTCCGACCGTGGAAACAACCCTAAAGACACAGTTTTCAACCAGTGGCATAGGCTAAAATCACTCATCTCTTAAAGGCACAGTTGCAACCATGGTTATAGACATAGAGCCACGGTTAGGAACCGTGACTGTAGACCTATAGCTATGGTTTAAAACAGTGGCTATAGGCCCACACATTTTGTAAAAAAACCCAACACCATTCAATCGGTGTTGGCCCCTTCCATTCTCCCCACCGCCCCCTAAAAATCCCCCCACTCTCTCCCTTGCACCCCACATGCACCTTAAATCCCCCCCCCATGCACCCCTCCCTCTACAGCCCACTTGGACAGACCCCACTCACCCCCCTGGACAGAACCCCCCCCCCCCCCCCCCGCCCTCCTGGACACCCCCTCAGGACACCCCACCCGGAAGCAGCCCCCCCTACAGGACACCCCTTGCACCCCACCTACTGGACACCCCTTGCACCCCCCTACTGGACATCCCCCCGGATAGACCCCCCCTACAGACCCCTCCCTCTTGGACACTGGACACCCCCACCCTACATAAACCCTCCCCCCTCCCCTGGACAGGCCCCTCCCCCCATGGATAGCCCCCCTACAAAGCCCCCCTCCTGGAAAAACCCTGGACACCACCCCCCCCCCCCAGACAAACCCTAGACACCCCCTCCCCTCCCCCCCAGACCCTGGACACCCCCCTAGACAGACCCTGGACACCCCCCCAAACAGACCCTGGACACCCCCTCCCCCCCAGACCCAGGACACCCCCCAGATAGACCCTGGACACCCCCCGGAAAGACCCTGGACACCCCCCGAATAGACCCTAGACACCCCCCCCCCCCCAAGACCCAGGACACCCCCCAGATAGACCCTGGACACCCCCCGGAAAGACCCTGGAACCCCCCCCCCCCCCACCCACCCACCCATACCATGGACACCCCCCAGACCCTGGACAGATCCACCTGGACAGCCCATACCTCCACTCCCCTAGAGATCCCCCCCCACCCTCCTGAACAACCCTAGAACCCCTCTTCCCCCCCCCCCCCCCCCAGAACCTGGACACCCCCACCAATACCCTGGACACCCCCCAGACCATGGAAAGATCCCCCTGGACATCCCAGACCTCCACTCCCCTGGACAGCAACCCCCCACCCTCCTGGACAGACCCTAGGACACCCCCCCCCCCAGACCCCCCCAGGACTACCCCCCACCCCGCTCATTTCCCCTCCCCCTGCCCCTATAAGCCCCAACTTGCACCCCCTACTAGTTTCCCCCATACCCCCAGCCAGTCCCCTCAAAATTAAATCATACACGAAATCTGGTTACATAATAAGAATTAAACAAATCCAAATATAAAAAAACACATAACTGCACTTACATGAGTCTCCTTATAATCCAAACTATCAAAGAAGTCAGGAACCAGCTCAAAAGTAACTACAACACAAGGTAGAACATAGTAGTTCTCATCCCTTAAAATTATGGTAAAACAAAACATCTTAGAATGTTCACAAAGAATATAACTTAATAAACAAGAATAGTGTATCCCCCTATTGGACCCCCTGGATAGCACCCCCCCCCCCCCACTGCTGGACAGCAACCCCCTGGACAGCCCCCTGGACAGAAACCCCCCTAGACAGACCCCCCCCCCCCCTGCTGGACCCCCCTGGATAGTAGCCCCCCCTGCTGGACCCCCCTGAACAGCACCCCCCCCCCCCGGACCCCCCTGGACAGTAGCCCCCCCCCCCCCCCCCCCGGACAAAAACCCGTAGCCCCCCCCCCCCCCTGGACCCCCCTGGACAGCAGCCCCCTGGACAGAAACCCCTCATGCTAGACCCCCTAGACAGCAGCCCCCCCCCCCTCCTGGACCCCCCTAAATAGCTGCCCCCCTACTGGACCACCCTGGACAACACCCCACCTACATTGGATGCTTCTTAAGAATGAGGCTTGGAGATTCTGGGTTTATCCAATAGAGACATATAGAGATTCTCATAGTGGGGTTATAGGATTCTTGTGGAGGATTTATGATGTGAGGTTGTGAGTTTCGTGTTGCTATTTGGAATTATAGGACCTTTGAAGATGGGTTTCAGCTGGGGGTGTTGCTATTTGGAATTTTCTATATAGTGTAGTACATGACACACTTACATGGTGCATGGTGCTGGTTGGATTGTGATTTCTAGTATGGTTGGTAACATTTTTTCGGTGCATATGGATTGGATTTTGGGATTTTCTTCTTTGTTTTGGATTACTATTGTAGGATTATGGTTCTTTTTATTATCTATTGTGGTGGATATAGTTTGCGGTGGGTCTTCAGGTGGTGGTTTGGAGTAAGTTCAATTGGCTTGTTCTCAGTTTCCCCATCGTGTGTATTCTGGTTGTTGATGGTGTAGGGATTTCTATGGTGGATGTTCTAAAATTCCCTTGAGATGCTGGATGCTGCACATTGGGAGGCATGTTTCTGGTAGATGGGTGGTTCTCTTTCTACGGTGGGTGTATGTTGACTACTTGGTGGGGCTAGAGGTGTTGGATTCATGGTGGGTATTAGCTCAAATTTGGATCAGGGACTGCTTGGGGATTAGTTAGGTTGTATGATGGGTTAGGCGTGGGTGATGCGGGGCACTTAGGATGGATGGGAATAGTTGACTTCAGGTTTTTTAGAATTTCTTATGGTGGGGTGGTCCATTGTGGTACAAGGTGTTCAGATGGTGATGGATGGGGCCAGATAGTGGTCTTGGGATGATTTGGTTTCTAGCTAATATTTCGGGTGTTGTGTCTACTATAGGTTCTTATTGTGGTTGGATCTGGTGTCGTTTAGGGTTCTTGTGAAAGTAGGTGTTGGTGTAGTGGCCATTAGTTGGCATGGTTGTCTAGAGGTCTTTCACTCTAGGCTTTGTTTGGATAGGGATGCTGGTCTGGTTGGTTGATGTTGGCTACATGGCTGGGGGTTCAGTGGTTCTATTTCTTTATATAAAGCTAGAATTTTGGATGGGTGATGGATTTTGGAAACTTGTGTGTGGGTGGGTGTGGGTGGGTGGGTGGGTGGGTGGTTATGATTTATTTCATGAATGTGTGTGTGTTGTTTGTTTCTATCATTTGTGACTAATTATTTTTGGGTTTTTATATTTATCCTTTAGCCACCTTGTTTCCTTGGTTATACTTCCCCTAGGAGTGCTTGTTGGTTTTGTGCTTGGGAGCTTCTGTGATTCCTTCTGCTGGTTTGTAAGTGGCGAATATGCTGGGATCTTATGCTATTATGTGGGTTTCTAGTGTGCTATTGATATGATACAATATATATATATGGGGTATTCATTAGATGAAATGTGTAAACACAAGTGGTTCCCAGGATATGCACTACTTGAAGCTGCTTGAGTTGCCTTCTGCCATCGACGTGTTGCTGGTTACCTTAATCGGATGACCGTGCTACCGAGGTTTATTTGCATCAGTCGCCTCATATTCAACAACGTCACACACAACCACAACTCGTTACACGGGGTGTGCACCCCCAAGTGGCTGCCCAAATTGTTTTTCAGGAAGGAAAAAGAAAAAGAGTGAGTGCGGATCTCGATATTTCCATTGAAAAAGAAAGGGGAGATAAACAGGGTGTTCCAAGTTTTTGTTTTGGAGGATAGTATTTCCCTCACTGTATGATGATGATATTAAGAGATGAGGTGATCCAGTAACTCAAGCAGCTTCAATCGACTCTCATCTTGATCCAACAATGCCATCTAGACCATGAACTGGTGATGACTTCCGTAACGACAGTTCGAGAATTCTTCAAAGTTGTAGGACGTCGCTGGGAGCTGATGTCGTAGCTCGAGACAAATGTCTGGGAAAATTTCATGGACCATCAATTTTATTCTAGGCCGCAAGTGCAACCCAAAGAATGCCTAGAGCCGCCTCTACTTCCTCACTCCTTCACACTGCCTACAGTACATCCCGGGATGTCTAGTGATTTAGAGGTGCAAAAGCATGTTGCACTGACACTGTATTATTTGGTGACAATGGTGGATTCAATTATGTCGGATACGATAGTTCAATCTTGGGTTGACAACTGAGATGCACCACTCAGGAATTTAGGAATTTTGTGAGAGAGGAGGGATTTGGGTTCTAGCTCTATAAAGAAGGACCACATCGTATTTGCGAGCATGAAGGATGACGAATATTGGAGATTTCATGGCACCAATTGCGTGAAAGATGTTTTTTCGAGGAATTCAACAATAGAGTCCTCCATTAGCAGTGCTGGGAATCTATCTGATTTATGCTATTGCTTGACACATATGCGTACAGAGAAGAATTTAGAAGATCTCCTGACTCATTTGCATATAGGACACCTTTCCCCAGTCTTGAGGACAAGACTACTTTTCAAGGTGGTGGGAGTGATATACAACTGACTATAAGAGAGTGGGGGTAAAAACATCATTATATTCAGGGAATATTATTTGAAAGAATTTGGTTAGTATTTTTCTAGGATGGGACCACGTGAAGGTAGGGGGATCTATTATAAATAAGTAGAAAGGGGGTGAGAGGAGGTAGGTAGAATTAACCTAGAATCAGCTTCATCTTGGATCGACTTTCTGGCTGGGGCGAGGATCACTTGCCCTCTCGAAGTGTCCTCTTAATTCTTCTTCCACTCCACTGAAGTTATCTGATTCTATTCACATATATATATACAAGAATTCTTCTTCTCTTATCACACTCTTTCACTTTTCCTTCATTATTTTCTTTCCCTGTTTTAGTAGTTTGGGTTTTAAATAATCCCTTAGACTCTTATATATATTCCTTGTGGTTCAAACATACTTGCCACTATCTAGTAAGATCGTGTGATATAAATTTTATTTGATAGTAAAAATGACATGCTATCAAAAATCTGGCATCATTTCCCGGGAAGGCTTGGTACTAAGTGTCTAGGGTAAAAAACAACAAATAAGAAAATTACTACTATTTTGGGGCCTGAAATTTTTAAAAATGCCTTTATAAATTGTTTCTATCAACTTAAGTTGCATTTACATCTGTCTTTCTATGTGAATTTTTTGTTGTAGAATTTGTTTTCCTTTTAATGACATCATTGAAAATTTTCAAAAATGCATATAATAACTAGTCAGAGACATAGTCACTATAAGATCTTGATCACCAATTTCACTCAAGGGTAGGAAGGAGAGATTTAATGATGCATCACATACATTTAATGAATTTCTTATTCAATGTCCAGACAACAGTTTTTCCTTGAGAGTCTTGTTGCATTCCTTTTTGATGGATTAAATGATGATGAGAAACACGATTTGAAAAAATTCACTTAAGGGTTTCATGCGTATCACAGTGATGAGAAGTTAAAGAAAATTTATGTTTATCTACCTAGAAAATATAGGAATAACTCCAAACCTTTTAATGATAAAATCTCATTTTGGATTCTTTGAATGAAAAATTGTTAGAGCTGATGATTAGTGAAATAAACACATTCTTTGAACTTATCAAAGCTGAAATCTTTGAATTTGAGGAAAGAACTATGAACTTAAAGTAGATTTGTGAAAAAAATGATCAAATCTCCAACACATTTAGGAGTATAAGAGATAAAATATTTCAAGAAACTCAAACTAAAATTCAATATTTACAAAATCAAGGAGGTAAAATTGATCAAAATCTAGAATTTGAAGAGGAACAGATAAGTGATCTTACATTGGAAGACAAACCCACCTCTAAAATCTAAAAATGAGGTAGATAATAAAATGTTTGTTGATTTTGTATTAATAGAAGATTAAATGGAACTCTTCAGTCATTTATCAATAAAAAAACATTATATTTTCCACTAATTTGGGAACCAGGTTAGTTGAATTTTTTTTAAAGATGAGATAAAGCTGGAAAAGGATTTTAAATTCATTTTAAATTCCCATAAATCTTTTCAAACTGAACTTGAAAACCCTCTTCCTGGATTTATTTTTCAAAACTCAGCCACTTTCAAAATTATTCTTGAAAACTCAGAGGTGAAAATGTGGAAGCTTCAAGAGTTTATAGAAATAATCAGTAACTGAAAAATTCCAGAACTGGACAGCATGCTTTCAAGCATTGTTAAAGGGTACATTCAGGGGTATTTTGCATCTCTTGAGGGATTTAGTTTTATCCCTAAACGGTATGAAGCTAAATAAATAAATTCTAACCTAAAAATTAATGGACCAAACATATATGGTGGTTTATATATAAAAAAATACACCCCCCAAGTGATAATAGATAGCTTTTTAGCGGTGTCAAGTTGGGGGCTTTAAACCTGTCATTGCATGAGAGGAAACTCATAGTTTATTATTATATATTTGTTTGTTTCTTTTCTTTCATGTAAAAATCCATCCTTGTATTATTGATATTCTCTCCCTGCTCTCTCATTTCTTTTATCAATTACTTGGATTCATTTTTATATCTTCTCACCTTTTAACTTGGCTTTATTTTTTTGACTTTCATTGGTTAGATTAAATTTTAATCTTTTTCACCCTTTTTAATGGATAGGCCAAGCGGAGAATTTTTCAGGAGAGTTTCTAACTTGGCTGTTTTAAAGAAAAGAACCAACTACAAAGTGAGTATTCTTGATCAACTATACTGAATTTCAACTATTTAAATTAATGCACAATGCCTTGAATAGTAGAATGACCTATGTGGATCTAACTCTCACATATGGGCAAGATCAATTCATTTACTTTTTTATAGATCTTGATCATGTGTATTGATTCATTGGTGAGACTATTATTCCAAAGATGTTTAATTTCCTATGGTTATGATGCCATCGGTGTAGTTTAATGTCATGCGGTAAGGTGATATCTTGAAATTTAACATCATACGACTAGGACAGAATAAATTGTGCAATTTAATGTTTTTCTACTAGAAATTATCTCGTAATGTTTATGTACATGTGGTTAGGATGTATTAGGGTGTTTTAATTCCATGAAACAAGGATGGTTTCCTCATATTTTAACATCATTTGGTCCAGATGTGGGATGTTGTGATGATGGTTATGAAAATTATTTCTTGAAGAGCCCCCCATTGGTGGGGGGTGAGACATGTTCCCTTCAATTGTGGCTAGTGAGTAAGATTTATTATAATGGAAATTATGTATGATACAATTTCATTCACATTTGGGTTCCAACATGGTAGGTTGCATTCCTGGTATCATGGGGGTTCTAAGATCCAATACCAGTTTTCGTTGAGAGAAACAACGTAGAAGAAAATTTTTATTAAAGGATTGTGTGACCCAATTATGATGGACTTGAAGGTTGTGTAGTGTACACAACCTATTCTCATCGAGCCATTTCTTCAAAAACAATTTCTTTTTCGATTGATCATTATCTGGGAGTTTTCCACAGATAGATATTTATAGCGATGGAAACTGGACTTCAATGGGAAAAACTAGCTCGTTTTTGTACACTAGTGAGTACGGTGTCTCTTGTGTAGTAGTTCACATGGTGGAATGGTAGGCCCATAAATCATGTAGGATCTTGTCCTTCTATGACTTATTCTATTTTTCAATAATCTTCTACTACTTATTCGATAGAGACTTATTGGAGTCCTGAATCTGTCCATTTTTTTCTACAAGATAGTGGTATGAGTGGTTAGACTCAATGGTATACTCCCAGTACACTTTCTTTAACTATCTATAGAAGAACTTGGTCTCATTGTCCATATTGTAGAAGGAGTTTTTTTCTTTTGTTCCATCCTGAAGCATAAACTCTATGCTTGATGCCAAATTTATTCCCATCCAACTCACTATATCAGGAGGGTCCCATTTTGAAGATAATCAATTATGGGCACCTTCCATCTAGGCATTACTGCAGCATGAATTCGGTATGACCGCGGCATGTTGGCCTGTTCCAGCAACATCCACGGGGAAGCATATTCCATCCAAAAGAGAAGGGAGCAGGAGGAGGCGAGGCAAAATTCTGGTCGTCGCCCTACCGGCAGAAATTGTGATTAGTCAGTCTCAACATTGATCATAAGACTCATTGAATACTATCACTGCGAAAAGCCGTAGGGTGTTGTCCTGGAGCAGGGCCAAATCATGGCATTACCGGGGCGTGACGGCGGCATGATCGTGGCGTGACCGCGGCATGTTGGCCCGGTCCAACGACATCCACAGGGCAGCATCTTCTGGCCAGAAGCGAAGAGAGTGGGAGGTGGCGGGAAACATTCTGGTCATCGCCCCATCGACAGAAATTGTGATTAGTCAGTCTCAACATTGATCAAAAGACTCATAGAATACTATCACTGTGAACCGCCACAGGGTTTCGTCCTGGAGCAGGGCCAAATCATGACATTACCGCGGCGTGATCGCGGCGTGTTGGCCCTATCCAGTGACATCCGCAGGGCAGCATCTTCCGGCCAGGAGCGAAGGGAGCAGGAGGATGTGGGGAAAAATTCCAGTCATCACCCCGCTGGCAGAAATTGTCATTAGTCAATCTCAACATTGATCGAAAGACTCATTGAATACTATCACTGTGAACTGTCGTGGGCTGTCGTCCTGGAGTAGGGCCAAATCATGGCATTACCGCGGCATGACCACGGTGTGACGGCAACGTGACCGCGGAGTGACCACGGCTTGACCACGGCGTGACCGCAGCATGACTGAGGCGTGAATGCGGTGTGACCGCGGAGTGACTGCGATGTGTTGGCCCGGTCCAGCGACATCCGCGGGGCAGCATCTTCTGGCTAGGTGCGAAGGGAGCAGGAGGAGGTGGGGAAACATTCCAGTCATCGCCCCACCGTCAGAAATTTTGATTAGTCAGTCTCAACATTGATCACAAGACTCATGGAATACTATCACTATGAACCTCCATGGGGTGTCATCCTGGAGCAGGGCCAAATCACGGCGTGACTGCAGCATGACCGCAGCGTGACCGTGGCGTGACCACGGCGTGACCGCGGCCTGACCGCGGCCTGACCGCGGCCTGACCGAGGCGTGACCGCGGTGTGACCCCGGTGTGATCACGACGTGTTGGCCCGGTCCAGCGACATCCGTGGGGCAGCATCTTCCGGCTAGCAGCGAAGGAAGCAGGGGGAGGCGGGGCAACATTCTGTTTGTCGCCCCGCCGGAAGAAATTGTGATTAGTTAGTCTCAACATTGATCACAAGACTCATGAAATACTATCACTGCGAACCACCGCGGGGTATCATCCTGGAGTAGGGACAAATCACGGAATTACCACGGCGTGACCACAGCGTGACCGCGGCATGACCGCGGAGTGACCGCGGCATGACAGCGGTGTGACTGCGGCATTTTGGCCTGGTCCAGCGACATCCTCTAGGTAGCATCTTCCGGCCAGAAGTGAAGGAAGCGGGAGGAGGCGGAGCTACATTCTGGTTATCGCCCCACCGGCATAAATTGTGATTAGTCAGTCTCAACATTGATCACAAGACTCATGGAATACTATCACTGTGAACCGCAGCGGGGTGTCATCCTAGAGCCGGGCCAAATCACGGTATTACCGCGGCGTGACCGCAATGTGACTGTGGCATGACAGCGGCGTGACAGTGGGGTGATCACGGCGTGTTGGCCCGGTCCAGTGACATTCGCAGGGCAACATCTTCCATCCATGAGTGAAGAGAGCAGGAGGAGGCGGGCAACATTCCGGTCATCGCCCTTCCAGCAAAAATTGTGATTAGTCAGTTTTAACATTGATAACAGGACTCATGGAATACTATCACTGTGAACAGCTGCGAGGTGTCGTCCTAGAGCAGGGCCAAATCACGGCGTGACTACGTTGTTACCACGGCGTGACTGCGGCGTGACCGTGGAGTGACCACAGCATGACCGTAGTGTGTTGAACCTGTCCAGCGACATCCACGGGGCAGTATCTATCGGACATGATCAAAGGGAGCGAGAGGAGATCGGTCAACATTCCGATCGTCGCCCCGCCGGAAGATGATAGAACATATCAACTATTTAATATGCTATAAAAAGGGATCGCTGGAGAAGGTTGTAGCGAGCAGTGCAATGACGCAGCGTCTAAAGGGAAACAAAATGATGGAAAAAAATCACACACCCTACAAAAACCATTTACAAATTCATTCACTTTACCTAAACATGGAAATTTTATTTATAATATTTAAAGCATGAAAAGGAGTGTCATGGTCAAGGCATATGCCTACTCGAGCAATGTCATCTGAGTTAAATGAGTATGATAAGCCAATTTATATTATTCAAAGAAAACAAAAACTAACTAGCCACAAAAAAAACACCAACAAGAGGCATATGAAAGGCTCAAACCAAATCTAAATATGATGCAAATAACTATCAGTACTCTTTGCTTTAGAAGACAGTGCACCTCTGTTGGAGGGGTTTTATTATAAAATCATGTAATTGCTTTATCACACAATTCATTTAATTATATTTTATATTTATTCTAAAACCCATTCAGCACAAATCAAATGAAATAATTTAAGAAACTAGATCAACATAACTATCACTGTGAATTTTCGCATACAGTGCACCTCCATTGGAGGGGTTTTATTTTAAAAACAAGAATTTATTTATCAAATGAATCAAGTATATTAAAGAACACTTTTTCAAGATATTAAATTCATTATAATTAAGAATAATTAAGAAAGAATCTAAATTAAATTTAAAGAATTCTTGAATTAAAGAGGCTAGAATAGGGATCCTACCTCAAGGTGGAACCAAACCATCCACTTCGGATCTTGGAGCTTTATAACTAAAAGTTGTTGCTCCCCCAATGGGTATACGCACCATCATACACTTGCAAGAGTTACAATAAGTGGCAGCATAAATGAATTGTTCTAAACAAGTAAAAACCAAATTAAGTACTCCCCTGTAATGATATGATGTAGTTTTCTTCTTTTTAATGAGCCAACCACCCTCTTATATTTTTTACTCAAGCTGTATATTTTCATTGAAGTACCTAAAAAGAAACAAAATCAACATAAGATTCTCATAACACAATTCTTCATTAGATAACATTAAATAATCAGAAACAAAATTGTAAATTACTGAGTCTCAAAGGACATATTCAAGAAAACACCCCCTCCTGCTTGGATAGACCCCCCACCCACCCACCCCTCCCTGGACAGACCCCCCCCCTACACACACCCCCGGACAGACCCCACCCCCCCGGACAGACCCCACCCCCCTTCCTGACATACCCCCCTACCCCTCCCCCTTTGGATAGCGCCACATCCCCCTTGGACACCCCCCATCCCCCCTGGATAGTCCCCCCCCCCCCTCTCCTTTCTGGACAGACCCCCCCCCCCCTCCGGGACACCCCCCTGGGCAGACAACAACATCATTCGAATTGATCGAATTCCAAGTGTCTTTTACAATTTTATTACAATCCTCCACAGTGTTCCAGGCATTATTGAATATAAAAGAAAGAATATATTTGTTGTCTCTAGTCTTGAGTCTCACCAAAATTGAATGATGATCATAATTAATCCTAGGTAAAGTAATACTAGAGATGGTATTCCAGTTATCGAGAGCTTTGAATTTTTTGAAAGCTCTATCAAGTTTACTTACTGAAATTCTATTGTGTTGCCTTCTATACCTGGTATACTTAGACCCAACCAGATTAATCTCAACAAGGTTATTATCATCAATACAGTGATTAAAAACTTTAATGGACGTGTTTGAGTGAAAGGGCCCTATCTTTTCACTAGTTCCAAGGATAACATTGAAATCACCGATAATGACCCAGAGCACTTGAATAGTGTTCTTAAGGGAGGATATATTGTGCCACAAGGTTCTTCTATCTTGATATTTATTGCAGGCTTACACAAAATTACAGCAGAAAGTATTATCATGCAAGTTTATTTCACATGTCAAAGACTTAGAATCATCATTAACAACATGAATTTTATCTATAGAGATATGTGAAAAGACCCACAAATAATCACAATTGTTATTATTGGAATTTTCTCCTATAAAATTATAACTATATTTGTCAAGACTATTAAATCCAAAAGTAAAAGTGAATTTTTGATCATAGATAGAAAAAAGCATCGGTTTATGAGTAAAACGAGAATTTTTCAAAGTTATTATTGTGTTATGGTTAGTAATACCCTAACAGTTCCAATATAAAATATTCATTTATACTTACTTTTGGGTCTAGGACCCTTGTTTTTGTTACCTCTAGAATTATTCCCGCACTTGGATTTTCTTAATTTCTTGGTAGAATGCTCTTTAGGTGTTGCTGAATTTTTTTCCTGTAAAGTCCTTGAAGGGTTAGGAGATCTATGAGTATTTTTCATACCTGTTGAGACCTCTTCTTGGTGCATTAATTTGTTCTCAGTTTCCTTCTGTACCACAATTCATTCTGTTTCTAGTTTTATGTGATCATATTTCCTAGATTTGTCATCCATTTTCTAAGTGGTGAATTCAGACATAGCAAGGGTTGCTGGTTGTATGTGTCTATTGTAGTTCCAGACCTTCGTAGTCATCTTGCATGTGTTGTGTTCTACTAATATCATCCATATGCATATTTTAAACTAGATTTTGAACTGCTAAATTGTCCATCATATCATCATTGTGTGAAGGTGAGGAGAGTTGATGTTGTTTTGCACTATCAGTAGTCGTAGCATAGGTGTGCTGCATACCCCCTACAGACCACCCCCTACCCTACAGACCTCCTTACTCCAACCTTCCCCCTCCCTCTCCCCTACCTTGCAGACCTCCCCCCTACCCTGCAGACCTCCCCCCTCCCCCTCCCCCTTGCCCTGCAGACATCCCCCCTGCCCCATTCCCCCCTCCACCCTTCCCCCTTCCCCCTGCCCCCCTCCACCCTGCCCCCTGCCCCCCTCCACCCTCCCCCCTGCCCCCTTCCCCCCTACCCTGCAGACCTGCCCCCTGCCCCTGCCCCCTGCCCCCTACCACCCTGCCCCCTTCTGATTTTGGTCCTCTATCACCTGTTAAGATGAGTGGACCCAATATGAAATGAAAAAATTAAATGAAATATAAAAATATATATTTTTTATATTGTTCAATACTATCACTTACCCATTGCTAAAACTAGTTATACATACCCCAGTTATAGATTATCCATTATAATCTTATTATTAATTATAATGGTTTATTAATAAACAGGTTATACCCCAATTAGTTAATACTCCATTTGATCCTAATTATACCCCCCGTGATTCAACTCTTTTGCCTCCTTTAGTTATACCCAAAACATATGAATGGTTATAACCCCCAGTGTTGAGCCTCTTCAATAACTGTTCCTCCTATTCACAAGGTCATTATTCTTATCTTGATCAATTATATGATGATATCATGATATTCCTCAATGGAATTTATATATTTTATTTGCTAATGTACAACTTCAAATACATTCAACAAAAACAGACCTTTTATGTAGATTTTTCTTAATAATTTTAATCACTTGTGTATGATCATTTGGGTAAGGGAAACCATGATCAGGAAAATATTATTTCTTCTCCTGATGTTTTAGCCTCACTTAATCACTAAATTCTCATGTGTGAAATCTTCTGATACTACACCCAGATTAGTCTCAAAACACTACAAAATATTTATGAAAAATATATCACATGGTCTTTTCTCAAACCACATTAATGTAAGAAACAATGAACCCCCCTTCAATTTAATACATTTAGATAAAAACAATTAACAATATACTCACTTATAATGAATGAATTACTTTCATTTCGATGAAAAAAACTAATTAATGCATATTATTTTATGTATTTTATTTCTTGTACACTTCACCTAACTCACTGCTTAACAATAACATCACTATTTTTCTCCATCCTAAAAACTCAAGAATTTATACTGTTACATTTAATATGATCAATTTATTTTAACATTCAGGTTTGGAATAATAGAATACAAGATGTCTCTTTCTTCCCCCTCTCACCCAACTAAGCTCTCACTTATATACCTCACGTAATATATGTATATGTGGAAACTACTTCATGTCCCTCCTGAAATATAGTGTGGATCATACACTGGATTGTTTAATCAAACCATGATAATGAAAACATGAATGTATAGAAATAATCTGTATGAATTCATATAAACCATACAAAAATATTGACCTTTCTTGTTTTCCCTATTTCACTCTCAACTCTTCAAAATTATCTATTTGATATTCTTACTGTTTTTACCCAAGAAATGAGCATGTTGGGGTATTAATGGAGAATACTCCACCGAATTATCCCCACCGCATATTTGCACCACCTATAATATATATGAACCACTCCACTTAAACCATTACAATTAGAAAAGACACCATCTTTGTAAAACAAATCCCACTGCAACCATTTTATATTCACTGTTTCAAATAATAAAATACACCACTAACTTCAGTTTATTAATTTAGGGAATCTTACAACCATATTAATCCCCTATTAGGAATTTACAAGATGAATTTGATAACTAATCATTATGACATGAAAAACTGTGTATTGAAGCTTCACAGATGAAGCTTAAGGAAGGATACAAATTCTTATCTTGACTAGATAGCTCAAATAAAACATATCAAATAGATGGATTTATATTTGCAGCATTTTAAGTGGATGAAAAGTGTTCCACATAGAACTTTTCCAAAATCAATAACATTCTTGGACTACTGCTCCTTAGTAATACATAGGTGTGTCTCCCTGCATTCGATTTGGCATTGGGGTTAACACATTGATACGCTTTCACACACTATGGGATTTATATGGTCATTCCTCCCTATGTTATACCATATACCCACTCTTCATAAGTGATCAAACCAAAGCACATCCATGCGGAAACTATGAATCCCACAATCCTTAGGCACTCCATGTGAGTGTTATGTACTCTAACTGGCTACAATGGTATGGGTAAAAAAACATTATTTCTTTCCTAAGAAGTGGTCATCCTTGGTTGGCATATGGTTGACCTCATTTTCTATTAAAGGATCACTATTTTTTTAAATCATATTCTAAATATTTAATACAATCTCAATCCATTTCTCACCATCAAATATAAAACAACATAAATATGATCATATATAATATTAATATTCCATTTTAAAATTTTGTAAACAATGTGCACTTCTCCTAGTGTAACTAGATAATGACTTTGACATAAAAAATAGTTCAAAAATAATCATAATTAAAAATCCCTAAATTTTCATTGAATAAAATTATTAATATAAAATTAAAATTCAAGAAATCAATTGGGTTCTTCAATCTCCCACTTTGGATTTGTTGTCAATACCTATTTCATTTCAAGATTAAATGTTTCCATATAACCTTTATTGATAATAAAACCAATGATATAAATATGGGAATTAATTATCATTTCTACTATTAAAAATTTGAGATCTTCTTGTCCTTTTATAAAAAAATATAGTATGATTTAATCCAAATAGGGATGGAATCAAAACAATCATATAAATGAAGAGTCTTGATAAAAGATTAAAACTATTAATATTTATTTAGATTAGTCTCTAATAATGATAATGAAGTCAAAATATTATAATTTAAGCGGGATATGATGTCCTCCTATTTTTTTATCTGAGTGGTCAAATCATCTATATAGGCATGCATCTGATAGATAATCTAATGTATCTATTAAATAACCTTTGAACATTCCCTTATTAATTCGGCCTGGGGAGTCTCGCCATCAAAACTATGAAAGTCCCCATTATTGCTAACCAATTTTTGTAGGGTTAGGAAAACATTTCTCTTGATATTATACAATGGTTGGTAATCAAATCCACCTACCCCCATATCATGAAAAAGCTAGCATAGGTGTTCCCATTGGACAAATAACTCCTCCAAGGGAGTCTTAGTAATCAGAACATGGATTTTATGCCAGATATGCCTTCATGATACATGGGTTTCTGTAACCACTTGGGTTGGTATGGAAAAAGTAGGAATGATTATCTGAGAATATGAAGAAGCAAGAGAATAAGTTTTATGTTCTCTCCTCGCAATTGACACATCTTCCATCACTAATATTAAGGGATCATCCCCCTCAAAAAATGTTTCCCGCTAATGGGATGTTCATTAATATGATGTTAACACTTCCTTGGTGGCTCACCTAAGTCCTTAGTAGCCTCCATTGCTACTACAGATAAAGGGTTCAGTAAAGCACATGTCATGTCTAACTAATGGATCGGTCAATTCAATAAACCACCCAAATAATCTTACACCCAAACCTGGGAATCATCATAAGACATGAAGATAGTTGAATCGGCCACTAGAAGAATAATCTCAACATTTTTGTCTTCACATGCCAATATAAGACGAATTTGGTGGATAATTCCAGGATGTTGTTCGACTCTCATGTCATCTTAAGGGAGAGGAGAAACTCTTTGAATGCAAACAAACTGGAGAGAAAACTGATACGGGTAATATGCATTGTATATAGTTATCTCTTCTAAGAATCCATAATAACCCCATCTTATAGATAAATATTATATGACCTCTCATCTGGAGATCCCCTTCCATTATCGAAAATTATTCCAGATGGTGGAGGATAGGGAATGAAGTTGAAATGATAATATTGTATCAACATGCCAATAACCTCATAAGGACCTAGTGG
The DNA here is from genome assembly GCA_963277665.1 of Viscum album. Taxonomy (NCBI): domain Eukaryota; kingdom Viridiplantae; phylum Streptophyta; class Magnoliopsida; order Santalales; family Viscaceae; genus Viscum; species Viscum album. The sequence continues at coordinate 327,862,242 of OY728164.1, forward strand.
CATCACCCCAACCCTTGAAACATTCAACATCCGAGAATAGAACAAATCATCAAGGATTTATATAGTGTTATGATATTTGTAACATAGAAAATGCTCTCATATCTATCCAAATAATAACTGGAAGGGTCCTCCAATCCAGTAAGGGATGTTTCCTTACCTAATATGAATGTGGAGTTGATAATGGTGTACAAGGTTCATCATTACTAGATTAATAAGGAACTCCTATCCCAATCAAACTACCATCACCAATATGATTACTAGAATTCCCAATAATGTGTCCTCATGTAAGAAAATCCATCAATTCAAAAACATGGTTATAAACCCCTCCAGCGGAAGGCTTGGGAATACCTCTAGTCTCAGTCATTATCTCCATGTGGTATACTCCCTAGATTCAAGGATTTCCCAATAAAATCTTGTTCTATCGTGAACCTATTAGGAAGAGCATCGATGAGGGTGTATAGAATTTGGTCAAGACCTGTTGTGGTAGAGAAATATATTATTCCAATCCTTAAAAGAAACAAGTGATTGTAGGTTCAGATCCTTCCTTTTCTTATCCTTAACAATGGTGATAATATCCCTTTCCAATATCAAATATTGTGAGGTGTCATACCAAACATCATTTACTAGAATATTTTGTTCATACATCTCCCAAAGAGGAGGTATTCCACCCAATCAATAAAACTGCCAAACATCAATTCCTTCTTTTCCATGGGATAAAAGGAAGGAATTAGTTCTACGAAACCAAATGATAATTAACTCTTTAAGTTTTGATTGATGTTACATGATGAAATGAGAATTCCATACTACCTCATAAAGATAGATAACAAGTAATTGGTCAGAGAATTATTATCATCTCTTCCTAACCTAAAAAGGTCATGCACATTCATTGGAGAAGTTACCTCTAGGTCATAAGTACCATTTATAGATCCAACTACTTGTAAGAGAATTCAAGGAGGAGATGAGTGTGATAAAATAAATTTGATCAATTGGTTGGTGGAAAATAGTTAAATCTTCTAGATCTCGAGGGGAGTTAACCAACATGTAGGACAAACCATGGAAGAGTGGTGCAAAAAATTGAGTGTCTTTAGAAATCATTGTTTGAATAAAATCAAGGGGATATGATAGTAAGTAAGATGAAATATTATAACCATGTGAAAGAGTGTAAACATCATCCAGTATACCGAATCCATTTAAATAAATTTTGTGTAATATGGGATATCTCTTTGGTTCAGGAGGTATAATCCCTTTAAAATCCTTGTTGTTAGAGAACACATCATAATGAGGGTTGAAATTTGATTCCCAGTAATCTTATTAATATGTATGGTTACGTTGGAAGATTTATATGAACTGTAATCAATCTATATGAACACAAGAAACACATATATTTTAATATCAATAATTCTTTCACCATCACTGTGTATGGTTACCTTATATGTTCAACATCATCACACTAATATGAATTAAATTTCTACTCATACACTACCCATGTATTCTATAAATACAAGAGGAAGGTAGATCTAAATAACCATCACATTAAATTCAAATCATAGTACAATCTTAAAATCAGAAGATTGACGAAATAGTATGGAATAAAATACCTGTGTGGATTGGAATCCATCAAAAGGGCATCACGGTGACAGGTCTTCAGAGAGGAGGGAACCGTGGTGAGAGAGGTCTTCGGGGAGGAGGGTTCTACTGTGAGAGAGTTATTCGGGAGGATGGTGTCGCGGTGAGATAGTTCGTCTGAGAGGAGGGCGTCGTGGTGATTAGAGGATGGGGAGGAGAGGTGGGGAAGGATAAGTCATTGGGGAGGAGGGCACTGCGGTGAGGAGAAAACGTCGGGGAGGAGAAGTCATCGGGGGAGTAGGGCATCGCGGTCAGGGGAGGTTGGGGAGGAGGGCGACACGGTCAGCCGATGTTGGGGAGGACAACTCTTTGGGAGGATAAGAAGCCAGGAGGAGAAGAAGCCGGGAGGAGAATAATTCGGGTGGAGCACGAGAGTCGTGAATCGGGGAACCCGATACCAAATAGGAAAACACGTTGTACAGCCACGGTTATTAAATTAAACCATGGAAATTAGAAAGATATATCCACAGACCAATAAAACCGTGGATATAGGTCTGTGGCTATAACTTTAATTTGTAGTAGTGGCTTCAACCTCCAAACAGTAAATAGAAAGACTAACCTTTTGATTGTCTGAACACCCCATGACATCAAAAATATTCTCCAGTGCTTTAATCCACCCTTCAGCTAGCATAGGGTCAGATGATCCTCTGAATGATGGGGGATGTTTCATCATGAAATGTTCTACCACTAACATGTTCCACTGTGGTTTATTTGGATGATTTCTTGCATGGATGCCACCACCATTTACCACTTGAGTCAATTGCGCCATTACTGCAACAAACTGGTCAGTTCCAATTTTGACCATATCATGATGCTGATTTGGAAGGTCATTTCCATCTATATTCCTTCCAAGCACTGCTTCCCTATTTCCTCTGTAGAAAACCATTCTGAACAAAAATGTCTTAGATGAAGCAACATGGTAATATTCAAATGATATATCATTTCAATTTGACCATAATGTAAAAAAAAATTTTGGACAATCATTTAATAGAATTATAACTCCTAAAGTTATCTAAACTGACCGTTGATACCAACTATAAGACCCTAGCCTTAAACATTACTTAATCTTGGGTTATTTCAAGAATTCACATTGAGGATCTTTTCAGGTTTAGATTTTTAGAGAATTAGATCATAATTCATGCATTAAATTCCTCATTTAAAAAAGGTGGTTACATCAAAGACAGTATTCATTTTTTCCCATCAAAGGAAACATATTTAAAATAAAACATGTATTCTTTCTTGACACTTCCTCAACACTATCATCACATCATGTACTTTTCCCTTGACTTGTTAAAAACATTTCAATTACTTGGGATGAGCATAAAAATCCCAGTAAGGGATATCAAAATACGGAAAGAAAACATTAGTCCATGTATACATACGAATCAATGAAATCATACCTTACTCATAAAACATAAGAACTTTAACATACCTCATGAAATCATAAGATTTATGAATAACTCATAGAAATCATAAGACATAAAGGTAACTTGAGGCATTCATAACATTCTTACATAGGGAGTAACCCTCATGGTTACATTTGGAATACCCATCACAGTATATTCCCTAAATCTCTTTGGAGAAACCTTAGCTTTTAACTCCTTCGTGTTCCCCAATGCATTGGAGAGCTATCTTGGGCTTACCCACCCTTATTTTATCACATAGCAACCCATCTTCATAAAAAATTCCCCAAGAACCATAACATAATCATATCACATAAAACATGTATAAAGGAAACATAACATTTCCACATTTCAATCATAAGATATCAATAAAACACATTGATATAATCAAAACATTATCAAAACCATTTTAAATACCAAAATAAAGTAAAACATGGTATTTATTTTTCATTTAAAAAAAATTAAAGCTTTTAGAGGAAGCTGAAACTCAAATAATGGTCACGGTGGTGGAGAAGTTGTTGTCGGCGCATACGTAAGACAAAAACATTCCCTTTTGTAGTTTATTAAAACACTTCATGTAAAAATATTCCTTTTTAATTAAAGTAAAAGTAAAAAGGGTTTATTATAGAACTAATAAAATAAGGTCATATATAAATTGAATTATGCCTCAACGAAAGGAGATAGAGGCAAAGTCCCTTACCTCAAGTACGGCTTGTCTTGTTCGTTTCTTTATATTCCTGAATAATAAAAATTGGTCAATTTATAATTTCTTAAGGACTTACATTAAAGTTTATTATTCAATTAATATCACATATTATCATGTTATAATAATTAGTCAATTATGTGAGTTCATATCATACGTTTTGTCGATGTTTGATACATGATTCAAAAATGAACTTATTTGAAAAGAATTTCCAATGTAGTTATAAGTAAATCATCTCCAGAATGGTATTAATGATTTAAATATCATATATATTCAGTATATATTCATTTTATACTCTTCCATAACATTTGGAGATAAAAAATGAAATTCACCGTTCATGGAGACGGTAGGTCGTACGTACGCATGAACGCTACTTTCATTTCTTTGTCATATTAAAAGAATTAAAACTAAATGAGGCATATATATATTATAATTCCAGTATAATATATATTTATATAGGTAAAATAAGTTCATTAAATACATTATTTATAAATTCCTTGTTTGGCATGAACGAGTCACATCACTTGAGGGGGCGGTAGTCCACACTTCCTCGGATGAAATTATCGCAGTTCCACAACATGAAAAGCATAAAGATGTGATTTAAAAATAAAATTCAGAAGAATATAGAAAAAATAAATACCATATATATCATATATAAACATAGTGACATCATAATAGCTATCATTAAAGGTGTTAAAAGAAGATTGAACAATCATCGTTTCGTGAGGCAGCAATTCGCCACCCACAGAAACAGTATGTTCTTTAACCATTAGACGGAGGTTTGTGTAAGTGTAGTTAGAATAATTATCATAACAACATCCAAGTATATTAAGTATATAGGTGTTATTATGGGATCAAAAAAATAAGAAGATATTGGTGAGTGAAGAAGGGAAATAAAAGGAAGAAACTCGAGAGAAGACATTACCTCTAAATCAGGTAACTCTTTTTGATTTAAGACAAAGGCTTCCTTGGAAAGACTTCTGCCCAAAGTGAGGCTTCAAGTAGTAAGATAGGGATGTGGATAGATAATATGAGAAGAGTTTGGACAACCCAAGTGATTGATAGGTGTGGTTAAGGGGGTCAAGGTGGGGACCTTTTATTATAGGGAGGACGGTCACTTTTGTAAAGTCTTCGAATGTTACTTTATTATAAAATTATTTTTTGATTTTAAAGGTCCCACAATTATATATTGCCATGATAAGGTGATAAGGGTTATAAATAAACCCATCCAATAGGGTTTTGACCAGTTTAAGTCTTAGATTTTACCTTATCTTTTCATTGTATTTAAATCGTTCATTAATGAGGCAATCATTGCATCATTATGGTGTCATAAATAAATTTATTTATTTAATGTCTAAAAATTATAAAAAAATACCATGATTTAGGAAATATTTTTTATCTTCCCAATGACTATTTATAGTCTAAAAGATCATTTATTTAAACAAAATTAAAATTTTTTTACTTAGGATATACTATCCTTCGTTATATTTCTCTTCTTTTTAAAAAAAATAATGTCATAAATGTCACTATTACACCCATGTGACTCCACGGGGCCTCAAGTTCGGTAAAATGCTTACCATGGTCGGAAATTACTCAAAAAAGAGGATGTGGACACATGTTAGAGTCATTTTATATTAGTATTGTATTATTTTATTACTCTTAACTACCCAATTACTAATTAATCATGATAATTAAAGATAATTACCGTCGTTACTATTCATAATGTCCAAAAAAAGAGTCTTAATTAAATAATTTGGAACTTATGATTAAAAATATGGAATCCACTTTACCCAATTCCAAAAACAGAAATTGCAGTAATTAATCTAAAATAATAATTCTTGTTGTCAAAACAAATAGCATGTTTTTAAGAAACAATATCTATCAAAAGATTGACACTTGTTTATGTAAAATTTCAAAGTAAAATTAATTATAATGACCACCATTGGATTAAATGTTTAAAATATATTCTAATTAAATTTTAAAACCAATTAAAAAGATAATCTAACCTTATAATTAAATTAGATGAAAACGTATTTTTGAAGTAAAATGCAGTATTTTTCAATATTCATTAAAAATTGAACATTGTCAGAAAAATACTAAAAATTTATCCAAAGTAAATTTCAACGTCCCAATTCTAAAGAAATTTTTTATTTTTACAAATAGAGCTTATAAAATTGTCAAAAGAAATTTTTAAAAATGATTTTCCATTAGAAAGAGGTAATATAATTTTTTAAAAATATTAGAGTATTATATGTCTAAGATTGGAATTATTATCATTTTAATCCTCTAAAACACTATCTACTTCATAAATAGATATAGATATGGAAATATATTATTCTTTAATTACATGGGATGTTACATGGCATATACATATAGGTAAACCTACTTGGTAAAAAATAAATACCACTTCCCTAATAATTTAATTTGGAGTCATTAATTTATAAGTAATTTTCATTTACTTGAAAAACACATAACTGCATTCCAAAGAGATACTTTAAGAAAAACATGCTTTCCTACCACAACGAAAGATATTTCCTCTAGTTATCTTCAAATATCTTCTTCTTACACTGATCTTACCTCTTGATAACCATAACTTCTACCAATTAGGTTCCCATTAAAATTTATTTTACAATAATAACCCATGATTTTCATAAATAGTTTTTCCTTAAATAATTATCATGATGAGTAGTCAGTCATACACGTAATACCAAACTAAAATAATAATTGTGATACTTTAATAAAATAAAATTATTAAATTTGATTGTTATATTTTACCCATTAAACATTTGGGTATCAATAACAACAAATCACCATTATTAAATCATGTGAAAATTTATAATAAAATAAATTTCATTTTATGCTTGAACATACAATTTTTCTAAGAAACATTTCATACTTTTTAAGTGTACTAATATGGAAATTAATTTTTCTCACCCTTATAAATTTTATACTATAAACCCAATCATACATTTGGATTAGTTCGTAAAAAATATATAAATTTGAACATTTTATTTTGAGAAACAAAAATAAGATTACTTGTTTTTGAGTTAATTATTATGATAATAGTAAAAATGTTTTTTTAATAATTTTTTTACTAATGTTGTACTGTTTTTATCTAATAAAATAAATTAATATATTCTAAAAAATTACTATAATATGTTATTTGATCCTATATATAAATGTATTAATAATCGTTAAATTGGTAATCAATAATAAATAATATTACGAACACTTAATGTTCTAAAGAACATTTTTCTACAAAACCAGTTCTTGATATATTTAATGTTTTAATTTAATGTTTAGTTTTATATTATTTATAGATTAAAATATATTTTATAGAGATAAAATTTGGCTTCATAAAATAAATTTTTTTTAATAAGTTTTACTTTATATTTTTTTAATATAAATTACTTTGGTAAATCTAGTTAACAAAGAAAACATCAAAATGGTAAACTATAAAAATATAGTGGTAAAAGACTTGAAACCTAATTAAAACATCTATAAAAATAAATTTATGATACTTTATACGACATATATATCTAAACACTTTATTATATCCCAATTTGGTATCATTTAATCTTGAATAGTGTCATTCCATCATTGTAACTTTAATTAGAATTTATAAAAATGATGTTTCCGTAACATCTAAAAGGGGATCACTTCCATCGAATTTATTCACCCATTCCAAATAATTAGATCAAAAAAAACTATACCATAGTATGAAATAAAATTTCTCCCCACTTCTTATAATCCTCTTCCTTCACACAAAATATTCCTTGGATCCTTATGGTGTTACCAAAGTGAGAACATCCAAAGGGAGAGGTAATTTTCTCTACCAAGCTCTATTATTTATATTATTATTATACCACCTAAAACTTACCCTATACATAAAATTTTGATTCAATAAGTGTTAATAATATCCTTAAATTTTATTATACTAATTCAATATCAAAATTGTACCCTCCTCTCAACCAACTGAAGAATGAAAATGTCACTTTTGTTACGTGTAGATTGTCGCCTCTATAAGCAACATGGTCTATTTTTTACCACCTCCTTATAAGGATGCTGTGAGGGGGGGATTTAATAAATAACTATTATAACTAAAAAATATTATTATTATTAAAATATAAACCAATTCCTACCTCCTTTATGTTTTATGTAAATAAAAGCATCACCTGAGCGTAAGTGAAGACTACCGCCTCCATGAAAGTGATGTATTTTGTTTTTATCTTGTATTTTATTAAATATAAAAATATATTAAAATATTATTTACCACATTAAAATTACCCAAATAATATAATTAATCTTATTTAATAATGATATAATTCCAAAATATCCACTTTCTTAATGATACTCACCCATAGATTATAGCTTGTCATTGTTCTGGCCAGTTTAACCACCTTCTTGAACATTTCTATAATTTTATATCATTTCTTAATATTGAAAATTCACAAAATAACTATCATAAAATAAGACTCACCAACATTAAATTATATAAATAATATAATTAATCTTATTTAAAAATTATATTATTTAAAATAGTAACCTTCTTAATGATACTCACCCATAGATTATAGTTTGTCATTGTTCTTGTCAATTTAACCACCTTCTTGAAAAATACTATATTTTTCAATAATTAATGAATATTAAAAATTTAAAACTATGGTTATTATAAATTAATGATAAAACATTGTTGGGTTTATGTTTCTAGAATAGATAAACTATTATTAAACTGAATATTAGTGTACAACCATTTTGTTCTTAAAAATTACCAAAGCATGCTCGTCACTCCCTTTGTTGACATGAATCATAAAACAAATACATAAAAATGAAATTAGAACATTATAAATAATAATAAGTTTTATATTATAATACATATAATAATCTCCTAGTGATTAACTATGAATATTTATACAATAATTGTCACTACCATAACAAAACTTGACTTAAATAAACCATCAATGCTAAGAAAATTTGATGATAGAAAATAAAATATAACTAACTATTGTATTTTTAAGAAATGATTATAAATTTTGTTTATAAAATTTTATATTTTTGAATATGTTAATAAAATCGGTGATTGATATAGGGAATTTAATTATATAGGATATTATAGAATGATCAGATAAGTGCAATTTATGGTATGGTTTTTTTACACAACTTCTTTTCTTAAGTTTTAATGATTAATTTTTTGGTATGATTATTACAGTATAGTTTTCATATAATGTATGATGATATTATAATACCATTCCTCTTTATTTTATAGTTAATTACATTGATGAACTTATTTCATTAAAAAATCTAGTGATATTGATAATAATTCTTATTCTTTCCCAATGAGCTCGTAGTTACTCATCCTGCTAATGTTCTATTATTATTATTATATTGAAATCCACCTATAATATATTTTTTTGTAATACTATATTTTCTATTTTCAACATTTAAAATGTATAATTTATCACTATATTTATGGTGTGCGTTTAAATAAAGGTATTTTCATCACATTAAAGAGTATTTCTCATTCATGTTCATTTTTTTATCTTCCACTCTCTATTTCCCATGTTAAATATTATTATCTGTTTCATTAATTTAATATTTGAATTTCTTTTAAAGTGGCGTTTTAAAAAAATCATTCTACTTTCTTCAAAAAAAATTGAAAGTGATTTTTAATTTCATCTCAATATGGTAATGTCAATAATTTTTTTTAGAATATCTTCTTCATGGTTTCACTTCTATTTTACTCTTTAACGATTCAAGTCATATTTTGTTACATGTTTTGAGTCGCATTAGAAATTACATGATCCAATATTCCTTCTATATAATTGAAATTTTTTTATCAATTTTTTAACTTTTGAAGTCATATTCTATGATACCATTTGTAAATGATATTAAACCCATTTTATTTTCATTGGTTTTCGTGATATGATGAATGATTCAAATCTTATGGAACACATATGTATGGATGATGGTGGATGGGATACTATATCACCCTCCAATTATTTTTTTAAGGTTTTATATGTCATGAGTTAATTTATGATGGACGTTCTTGGATATAATCACTAATTAAACGTTGATCATTCTTGGATATGCTTACAAACTAAAGGTAGTGCCTTCCTTGGTATTCTCAAAATATGATGATAACTTATTATTATGTTTGTTCCAAAACTCTTTATTACTCTATGATTCAAGGGCATATTAAAATTACATTCTTTATACTTATTATTATGAACCTTGGATCATTTTTATTATCTAATGATTCTATACAATTTTTCCGTGGTATATGTCTGTTCTTACATGTAATTTTATCATTAATCGTAGAAAACATATGGTTCCATCTTATTTTAATAATATATTTTTCCCCAACTCAAGTTTTACATTCTTTTTATGATCAACCACTTGATGGAATGTAGCTATTTTTTTCCATAGAGATCACTTATGGTCATCCCTTTCTTAATTTTTCATTCCCCAATTTGTGAGGATAATTATAACTTGGGATAAGTCAAAAAGACATTATAGTGTGGATCAATTATGGAGAAATGTTTGCAAGTTTTTTAGAAAAAGTTTATTATATATCTAGTCCTCAAATACACTAAACTTTTCTTTATTTCTATTGTGAGATTATTTGTGAGGTTAAATTTTTATCTTATGTTAATGATATAAAATAAATATATGTTTATCTTGGGCTGTTATTGTCCATATATAAGCAAAGTTTAGTTATTAGTTAGAATTATTTTAGTTATTTTGGGGATTATAATTAGATAACTTTTGTGAAAATACTTTGTATATGTTTAAGTATTGGATGAAATCCTAAATTTTTTAGAAAAGTAGAGATTGTGTGATTTTCAAGCAGTTAAATCCAAATTTGGATACTGGGAAGAGGATTCGGTTGTCGTATATATCCACCATGGGGTTATCACCTTTTAAATAGATGTTCATGTATCAAATCAATCTTAACTCAATCTGTGATGAGTTAGTCTACGACTGTACACCTATACATACACTAACAGGGGATATAATTTAGATATTCACTTACCCTATATGGACCATTATTAAGGATTGGAGCATGAATTTATGTTATGGTCAGAGAACCTAATAGTATATAGATGATGAATAAACTTGATTGAAAATAGAAAATTTATGTCATTTATACTTTTTACCTTTTATGTTAATTGTTTTCCAAATTCAATTAATTATTATTATCATTAATAATTATTTATATAATAAATTTATTGATCAATGCAAAATCAATTTAAATATGGGGGTGTTGGGAAATGCAAGGATTTTACAAATGACAAACCAAACAAGATGGGATCATGAGTATAGAATCTTATGGAAATTTTCACTCAACTCTACAAATATATGAATATTAATTCAAACCATAATTTGATATAAAACAAACTAGTAAAGGATTATCTTTCAATATATTCTTTTTTGATATAATTGAGTATCTCTTCTAATCTACAGATTTTTGAGAAATGGATCAGTCTGATAGAAAATGTATCTTCTTTTCTCCAGTACTAGTAACATTATAAAGTTTTCTTATCCATTTATAATCTCAAATGTAAGGCTAAAAAATAGAGTAAACTCAATAATAATGCAACAAAAAATAATTTTTTAGACTCTATGTAATGTGAGGAGTACAAGAATGTGTACTTTAACTAGAATTGTTCGCATAATTTTTTCATGAAGATGGAGATAAAATTCATTGAATTGAAATAGAAGGAGAATGAATATGTTGGAACCTATGAAGAATACTTAATGGGTAATATAGGTTATACCAATGGTTTTATCCTTAATACTTAGAGTAAAAGAGATTTTATCTTTTAGGGGATTAAATACAAGTCTTAAAAAGGAATTATCCATAAGATAACTTGGAAGCTATGAAGATATTGTATGATGTGTGCTAAAATTATAGATAGAAACTGGACACTCTCATTATTCTGGAGAGATAATACAAAATCATAGTACTGTAGAATATTTTATGATAATTCACCTCGGTGAATGAAATTTCAAAAACATATATATAAAAAATGTGAGAGGAAGCACTTGGGTAACTTCTTATAAGGAAAATGGAAGTGTTTCACATATAAGAAGATTTATCATAAATCCAATGATTTTCATGGTAGAAAGTATAGGTCGGTAAATGAAATAGATGAAATAAATGTCCCAACTAATACACCTCACACACTTAAATTCTTCAAATGCAAGGTGTTTGGGTGTTACAAAAATCAATTCCCTAACCCTATAACTAATAAAGTGAATAGTCCCTTGAAAAATTCTAAACAATGGAGTAAGGAAGAGTTTATGTTATCACAACTACTGAGGTGGATAAAAATAATTAAGTGTCAAGGTAAACTCATTCTCTCCCCTAGATTTTTGAATACCTCATTTCATTTTGGTTATATTTATTCTTTCACAGCATGTAGGTTTGATAGGAATATTCATTCACCACCTCAAGCATTGCATATTGTACAATATATGAAACTTTTTATTGGAATAATGATCATTTATAATATATATAACTCTTATCATGTATATTTTTAGGTAAAGAAACTTCTTTTTTGTCTAGTTTATCCTCCCTTGGTTTAATTTAAAATAATATTTGGAATGGATTGGATTTACCTTCATAAATCACGTAATTATTATTAGGATAAAGAAATATCATTTCATTTCCTAAATAATAAAATTTTAAAATATCATTTTAATGATGATCATGAACTCCCATTAGAAGAAAATTCAGATATATAGACCATAATACCCAGAAATTAGGGACTTATAGTTCAAATGATTGGGGAGAAATTCAATATTAGTGACATTCCTATTTTATTGGAATATACTAATGTATTCCAAGATAACCTTTTTGGCCATGCCATAGATATATAGGTTTATATTTCAATTGAACTCATTCCTAGATCTATGATTATCTCCTTGAGTTAATATAGAGTAGCCCTTAATGATTTTGAATAATTAATGAAGTTGATACAAGATAATATGGACAAATATTTTATATTCTCTGGTGCTTCTCCATGGGTTGAACCAATCTTTTTTTTCAAAAACAAGGATTGATAAATTGTTACTTTGTATTTATTATTATAAACATAATAAAATCACTATAATGAAAAAGTAACCTCAAACCCATATAAATTATCTATTCAATCAACTAAGGGGATCTCAATACTTCTCAAAGATTGAATTTCGATCTAGATATCATTATTTAAGGGTTAAAAGGGATGATATTTCCAAGAAATATTTCTATATGAGGTATGGGAACTATGAATTTATATTTATTCCATTTAAAGTTTTGAATACCCTATATACCTTTATAGATAAAATTAAAATACTCTTTAGTGACAACCTATATCATTTTTTAGAGGTCATTATAGAGGATATTATCATGTATTACAAGATTAAAAAATGAACTTGATGATCAATTATGGATTGAGTTTAAGAAAATATAAAAGCAGAAATAGTATTCCATGTATAGAATGTTTGAATTA